>JAYESA010000009.1:170445327-171694900 GCA_036927795.1 Iris macrosiphon
GTTTTTTTTTCCTAGATCCTCAATGTTTAATGTTCCTACCAATTTCTTATTCCCTTCATTAATAATGTATGTCGTTATACTAAATCTTGACCTCGAAATATTTATATCTTCCAATATTTTATTTTTCCAATTTAACCTTATGATATCCTTAGTACAAAATTTAGTCATCGATTATCATTTCCCCAAAATAAATTTATATCCAAGGATTAATGGTATATTATCCCCCTTATTTATTAATCCTTAATTTTATTATTCAGCTTTATACCATATCCCAATAATTCTAATTCATAAAATTTAAATTGACATCATCTCCAATACTTTCTCAATCATTAAAAATATAAATTTAATCCCAATATATTTAAAGCATATCCTCTATGCACTTCTCGATATTCATACTCTCAAAATGCCTTTATATAATGAGATTGATCATCCTCAACCCTATCTTTATTTTCTTATATTTTTCTTGATTTTTACTATCATTTATAATTATCTTTTTATCAATTATCATCGATTTATCCATCTATATACGCCAAAGAAATTATTCAAATATATATATATATATATATATATATATATATATATATATATATATATATATATATATATATATATATATATATCCAGTACTGGAGGGCGTTGTGGAGCTCAAGCGCAATCTATTATCTTATGCCTATCGTATCCACAATAGACGCATTGTCCCTTCCTCTTCCTACATTCCTTCCATAGGTGCCCTGACTTCTTATAAAAGTTACAAGTGCGACCCCCCTTGACAAGCCTCTGGTGAGCTGAAACCCTAATTGGAACATGATGCATATGCTCTATACTTGGACAATTTAGAGGCCCGGGGTGGATACCGTCAAATTCCCTCTTGAGTCTGGATCCTTCCTCTTAGTGATGAATAATGCCCAATAGTTGTTCTATCCTCTGATCTTGCTCCCTTTGTACTCTCCTCAGCTCTTCCAATTCTTGCATAATTCTTGCATCATCAAACTCTCTCTTCCCATGATCCAAGGTTAGAGGCATTGAATCCTCTGAGGTTCCTTCCACGCAAACCTTCTTGCTTGCATCCCCTTCCGCCATGTTTAAAGTCATCATTTATGAGGATATAGATGATCAGATAATGAGTTTCAAAGGAGTAAGAATTCAAATGTTACAAGGAAGAAAAAATATTCAAGGATCAAATGAGTATAGAAATTTTTTAGATGTGATTGAGTATTCTCTCATCCTAGTATCCTATATCATATATTTTATCGCAGGCTCGCAGTAGTAAAACTAATAAGTGTTGCACTACCACGATATCGCACTAATTGTGAAGCCAGACCTGCATGGGCCACCACAAAAATGTGTCACAAACCGCACCCGGTATGAGGGCACGAGTAGGTGGGTCATCCAGCCTACGCTGCAGAATTGGCGGTAGAACGATGTCTAGGTCAACAATACTATCTAATTATCTCACACACTAATATATTAAACATATCAATGATATCTCAACTTCATACGGAGGATAAGATGATAATATAATTTGATAATCAATACTCAATCACAATAACTAGAGGAAGATAATGGCATAATTTTAAATAGAAGAATGGAAATCACAAGAGTCATAAACTACAACCAATATCCAAGTCTAATAGTCTATCAACAAAACACAAATAGTCTCAAATATAAATAACATGCCAAATGTCTAAGCTAGAGACATATCTAGTACAATAAGAAAAACTAGCTAAGTGTCTGCTAATACTAGCTGAGTCTCCTCAACGGTTGGTACTAGATCCTCTTGTAATAGGGGTGCTATCTTAGTTGGCTCGCTGTCCTGTGGGCCGTAATGTATAGGACACCAGTCCTCTAAATGATCATCTAAAAAATATATTCAGTCAGGATTTGAGCGAAGTATAATCCAATAGCAGTTCCAATAAATGACAGAAGCTATGAAACAGTACTAGCAATAAAAACAAATTATGGAGAGTCATTGAGATAGTAAACATCACAATAAGAGAATATCATGACAAGTAATAGAAATGACTAATAGCAATATGAAAAAGATCATCACTGTAAAGAACTGAAAGTAAAAGAAACTATAACAATAAGTTCCTTAAAATATTAGTAAGATATGTGATCGGCTTGGGCCTAGCACGGTCTATAAATAAAGGGAACTAGCTCAACCACACATATAATGCATGATTGGCTAGTTGTCACGGGCTACACTACTGCACGGGCTATAATGTATGATCACATATCCACAAATACTTTCTCTGCCCCCGACTAGTACACGAATCCAAATCACGACACGTTATAAAATATAAATCATGATGAACGATCTATAATATCATGCACGATGATCACTGTCTATATAATCATAAAGATATCATGGTAATCAATGAGTAATCACCAAGAATGACACGGTAATCACTGAGTAATCACGAACAATAATATCTCATGACGGAGATCCAAGTATACCAATCTGTGTAATCAATGTGTCAAGAATCAAGTATCTCAATACTAAATACATGTAACATAGAGACTATCAAATAAGAAAACTATCAGATAATGAACTCGTATGTGGTCCTGAGAAAAAGGGTACAAAACTGTGTCTAAACTGGTGTCACACAGACCTATATATGAATTTCAATGTCATTTGGGTATAATAAAGTAATAACAAGCTTAAAAGAAGCTAAATATGGTTTTCTAGATCAAGACTAGGTCATACTAGTCAAACTAGGTCAAGCTAGGTCAATCTAGGTTGGTACCTTGATTTTAGGTCCATATCTAGTTTCTAGGTTAATTACAAGTTTAAACTAGTTTATACTAGGTGATACTAGACTTTGGTTAGGTTTCTAAGTTAATACCTTGATGGTATTGGCTAAACTTGTTAATGTCACTAAGTACTAAGTATAACTTATGTACACTAGTTAATATTATCAAGTAACTTATATATATAACTTATCTTATACCTTAGTTAGGATTACTTTAATCATATCTAATAACTTAATATCTTGATTTAACTACTATACCTTAACTAAGAATCTCATAAGTTAATATTTTAACTTACCCAACTTGGTATCATGAATACCTTAGTTGTAGTTAATACCTTAGCTAACTGACATTGGTACTTATGTCCCCAAGTATCACACTCACTGATATTCAACCCCTCACCCTCAAAACCATAGTTAACATTTTATTATGAATACACCTGACAAATAGAATACTCATTCTTGATATCCTACTATCACTTTAACTCTAATACCTTAGCTAGCTTATCCATATATGTTGCCCATACCTTATACTTGACTCCTCTCTTCACATTGCACTATTGCACTTGATGCATCACTGCTATGATGTAGTTGATGGGGTCAGCCACATGAATAATATTGCTCATTGATATTGCTAAACCTGAGCCGGCCCTGGCTCCCCTTGATTGCTGCTGCTCACTAATGTTATTCATCCTTCTTTGCAGCATTGTTGCTGCTCTTTGTTCTTGAAACCGACCTGAGCGCCCCCCTTCTTTTGTTCACTTGTACCCAAGTAACTAATACCCCATCTTACTGTTGATGTTGATGTTGTTGTTCTTAATTTCCTTCCCCCCACTTGATCTTTCTAAATTGCAACCTCACCACAAATCTAAACAACATCAACCCCAATTTCAATCATGCATGCCTTCACTGGTGTAAACCTTACATCAATATCCCCCTTGATCTCATCACACACACCCTCACACTGCTCGATCTCAGTCACACCCCACATAAAATTATGACACAGTCCCACACATACAAAGTTAAGGACTGAAACACACCTCTGTCAAGTTATGATACACCCACCATCTAACACATACACACCCACAAGCTAATCACTACTAACTTATACTAAGGAATACTCACAAATACATAGCACATATATATATATATATATATATATATATATATATATATATATATCAAGCTATACCTATATATAGTTATAACACAATATATATATATATATATATATATATATATATATATATATATATATATATATATATATATATATATATATATATATATATATATATATATATATCAATCAAGTACTTAAGAATATATATTAGTATACACACAATACTTGGCAATATGACAAACACCTACAGTGTACCACACTAGTATTACACTATAGATATCAAGATACTCTTGTGATACACTCAAGATACCTCTACCAAACCTCATCGAACACTATCAAAATCATATTAACACATCTAATATATTAATTAGAGTCTAATTAGAACAAATAATAGCTATTGCAAAGTATTGTGAGAAAATTGACATGTGTATCACAAGTGTCAAAAGGGAAAACCTCCAAAATCACTCAATATCATGGCGTATCATGATACGGCCCACTCGTATCCAATTGTGGATACGTATCTATCCACACACAACTAATCTAATGTCAATTTAGCCTAATTGACCAATAGAAAAATACTTGGTGTAGCAATCTCGAATTTCTTCTAAATTAGACACAAAAATCAATGTAACTACATAATATGACTCATATAAACCTACTTCTTCCTCCTATTAGTATTCCTTAGCCATGGAAGAGTTCCTAAGGATCTAATACCATAAATTATCCATGAAATTAAAGAAAAATAGGGGTTATACCTATTTGGGAGTCAAATTCCAATAAAAAATCTTCTGGTGGACACGTAATGGACACAAGCTCCTCAAATCTCCACTCCAAGTAGTGGTCCTTGCAATCCAAGCTCCTTGGATTCCATCATGATAAAAATGAGTAGGAAAATGTGAGAAAATAGATTGGAAATGATGGGGTTTTTTTCTCAATTTGGGGAAGAACACTTTGTGAATGAAATGAACAATTAATAAAAATGAGAGAGAGAGAGAGAGTGTTCCCCCTCCTATTTAGGGCTAGCCACCATCCCTCTCTCTTGGCAATATAAACAGTCCTATTTGCCCCTAATTATTGTCATGAAGGATTTAATTAATTAAGGCTAACTAAGGGAAGGTTCTAATATTAATGGAAAATGAATATTATTCATTCTCTCTAATTAGTTAGTCAAACAATGACTTACTATTTTATTGAACCAATGGGTCAAGTCAAGTCAATCTAGTTGGGTCTACTTGGCTCACTAGTATCTAGTCTAACTAATGAGCTAACACACTAACCACTAACTATATATATATATATATATATATATATATATATATATATATATATATATATATATATATATATATATAAACAATACCAATAATATTAAATGACAAAAATAACCCTCTTCTTAAAGTTGGTGGTTACATAAATGCATTGAAAGTGCACTACATTACAAGATGTTGAAAGTGCCACTTTCAAACTTTTGATGAGTTACAAGCATCCAAACAGCCCCATAGAGTAACCACACATGGCGTAGTTATTTACTTTTGTTAATCTGTGAACTATGTAAATTTGTAGATAAATAATCTCTCTATCAATTTTACAGTATTTATTAACTGGACTTATGCAATCTAATTGGACTTCTGATTTCTAAATAATATAATTTAACTATAAGACCATCCTAAACTGCTAGAATCTTAACATTGTAATGGAATCATACTAGGATCCATACTTATAACGTTGTACCCAAAAATTATCAAAATTGGGGACCTGTGCTTTTGGTATACCAAAAGTATATCGCATATGCTATGTACATCCAGTCAGCAGCTACTGACTAGACTACAGCTTTGCCCATTGGTCCATTGGATTTTATTCAATGGTTCTGATTGGCTGAGGGTCATCGATTGATGAGATGACTGCCATCTATAGGCCACTCTCATCAGCCCATTTTCTCTCCCCTCTTATATTCACTCCTCTTCATTTTGTTCTTGATGTCTCTCGTAGATTTGGGTAAAACTTGATCAAAACCCTATAAAGTTTCTAACCCTACTTACAACCAATATTCATTGGCTCATAATTTTTATATACGCAAAATTGGTTATAGCTTCTATCAGTTCTCAAAAATACTATAGTCGAATGCTTGAATGATAAACTTTAAGAAAGAACATATATATAATTATACGTAGAAAAGGAGCCACAACACAAATCTAGAGATTTTGCTTAATTGGGAAGAGTTGCATAAAATCTAAGAGCTCGATCACCCAAATCACACCCATCTCCACCTACACTAATAGCATAACAGAAGTCATGCTTCAAACACTCGAACCTACATGCATCAAGGCTGAAGGTCGATCTAACCAAAGAGTAAGGCAACTATAGAAACTTTAAACACACCCCCCCATTAACGACCAAAAATTGATCAGTCTAGTTTTTGTAACCAATCCAACTTCTTGAAGATATTAGAAAAATGCGATATAATCCAAATTGGAGTGGACCCATGATGTATGATATTAAAATAGACCCATATAAGGCCCGAACCAATCCTAATTATCTATATCTCATGATCCCACTTTCTATCCGATGTGGGACTAAACTATCAACTATATTGTCACCACATTTAAGCGCTCAACCAGATATGAGATACAACTTAACAATCTCCATATTAGCTTGTGTATGGTGAGGAGACACGCCAAACTAGGAGATCCAATATTTATTATCTCGATCCATTCAACTACATGCAGAATCAACCGACAAGTCCATCTGCACTACTACTGGGTATATTAACTACACATCTTGCTCCTCTTTTGGCTCGAAGGCTACACCCACTTTTCAAGCCAATCCTAATAGTTTCCTCCAATTTTAGGCCTGATGCACTTTTGCTACGGATGTTTGATACCAAGACACAATGTTCTTATGCTACGCATGCCAGAAACCCAGACCTGATGTGATTTTGTTTGACACCCAGACTAACTTATTGAGAATGCTCAACCTCTACCTTGAGAAGAGATTCCATCTGATACTAATACCACCTTATGGATAGTGCTCCAACTCCACCTTGAGAAGAGAGCTCGTATATACATGAATGTTTAATATAATATGTCTCAAATCAAGAAGAACCACCTATATCGGTTCTGTCTACCCCCATAAACTTGGGCTTTGATACTAGATATAGAAAAATGCACTGACCCGAACTAGAGTTGACCCATGAGGTGTGATATTGGAATAGGTACATATGCCTTAAAAAGAATTCTTATGTAAGGCCTGGACCAATCCTAATTATCTACACCTCATGATCCCACTTTCTACCAAATGTAGGACTAAACTACCAACTCTATTGTTCCTACCTTTGAATGCTCAATCAAAAAATGAGATACAACCTAATAGAACACACCCATCAGTGTGGTATCTTTATGACTAATTCACTATATTCTTTAATGTGAACGGTTGCAGGTAACTACATATAGGTGTTTTTGTACTGTCACAGAATATAATGATACGACATCGTACAATGTTAGGTTAGCTAGAGCATACTAGTATACGAACTATTTGCCCAACTCTAAAAACCAAATATTGAAATTATTGTTAAAAATAAAATTTATTTGTGCCAATACTTTTGATCCCACAAATCTAGTTGATCTATTACCATTAGGCTTTGTTTTGTCATTAGGCCCTTTTATTTCCAAATTCTAGGATGTTCCATAGTATAAAATGTTCTTGATCATTCTAAAATATCTATCTTATAGAGATGTCATAATATTATAATTGTAAAAGAGTTTAGAATAATCTATAGATATATTTTAATAAGTGTATAGACTCTTCAAAGAGTCCTATAAATAGGGGGTAATCCTCCCCCATTTTGTACACAACAAACATTACAAGCTTAGTACTTTTATAAAGTTTTTTTTATTATTATCTCCTTCCACAAAATTCTTCTTTCTACATTTTCTCCCTCTCCAAATTAATTCCTCCAAGCTAGTTGGCCTACCACAATTCCAATACTTATATCATGCTTGATGGACTAACCTTTAGTGTTGGTGTAATGTACGGTTAGGCCACTTACTTGGTAGGTTAAGGTAAAACCGCCATAAGAATTCATATTAGGAATACTTCTTAATCGGATACCATCACTCGGTCTGTGCCATACCTTAATTGACATGTTTAGTAGGAATAAAAGTGTAATCTCCCAGATGAGCATCCGCGACAACCAATACCCGCAAGCCAAACTAGGTAGTCGACTTATATAGAAAAATAAAGATCACAAATTCAAGACAAAGACTCACAAAAATTAATTAAAAAATCCTAACCAGTAAAAAAACTACCAGAAGAGTGAGATCAGTACAATATAAGGTTACAACGCTTTACAAGATCACTACAACTTCATAACCATAACTACCATAAACAATACCCAAAGAGAACACAAGTTGATTATACCCAAGAAGATCTGAAAAACCCAATTTCTCTCTCCTTCTGTCTCTATATTTCTTCTCTCTTTTCTCTCTCAACCTTGGTGGCTAACTAATACCTTTTCTTGATCATAATTGATCTACTACAAAAGGAACCACAGGCCCCTTCATATAGCATGCCATATATTCATATATTAAAATCTAGTCCTATGTAGGCATAACATAAATGACTTATGACTACGTAGGACTAGGAATTTACTCTAATCCTATTACTATTAGTATTAACAAATATGAGACAAATTCTAACAATCACCACCTTGAAAAATATTCATCATCCAACTCAACAAGCATCTAGTAACTTCTAGCCTTCAATCTTGAAACAGTAGTCTTGATCTCACGACCTGTCCCATCTTCCTAGGGTATCAGTCGTCTAGTCGCTAATAAACTCTGAACTCTATCTCGCACTCGAATTCGTACCGCGCCCCTACTATATTGTCCATGTTAGAGTATTCTGAAATAATCATATAATCAGTATTGCACTCGGATCAATAAATTTGACTTGCCGTTCTCGAGACATGGTGTCACGCCTCGATCTCCCGCAGGATCGGCCGTCCCCGCTAGACGCGAATCACCACGCCAGCGCTCCCGCATAATGAACGTTCCTTTCAGGACGTGATGCCGCACGAGCCTGGAGTTGCGCCCGCGCAAGACAAATACCGAAAACGGTCGTTGATAACAAGTTCGCAGAGTCGTCATAGCAGAAACATAGAATAAACACAAGTATTAAATCCAAAATAAGCTCTTTATTGCTATGAAGTAAAGATTACAAGCGGCGGAAGGCCATGATTATAAGTCTTTCATTCTTTCTCTCTCTCTTTACAATGAATATGCCCTTAGGATTATAACTGAATCAAACACTCGATGATGATGTTCACATATATTACATCTCATATATGTGAGCTCCAGGTCCACGCGTCATGCTCCAATACGCCAAGTACGGTCCGACACCTCGATGCGTTAAGCGATCTCCGAATCCGTACGAGTTCTTCATGCACCCAACATGCAATCTGGTTGGGTATCAGTACATTAAATGCACTGGTGGGGAGGCCTCTTTCCCACGCTACAAAATAAGCACATTCATTAGTTATGTGCACTGACTGATTATGTTGTCTTCTTAATCTTTGCCTTCGGATCAGTTTTATGGCAATATAATAAAATTAATACCCGTGTCTGAATCAAGAGTGTCGTATTATAAATAACTGAGTTCGTCTTACCCTTTCTTACCATTCAGTCTTTCCTGTCATTCGTAGCAATATAATCGATAATCTACTAAGTAATAAAGAACATCTATGCAATTCAAGTGTTATGATTGTGTCTTTGCCTCAGACATGTCCTTCTCGAACTATGTTATATACCGTGCATCCCTTCTTAATGTGCAAAGAATCGTGCATTATGCTCGTCCATGTTACTCCTCTTCTGAATGCGGATCACCGCTATGCATGCATGACTTATCTATATGAAGGTCACTGGATCTGTTAGCCATATTGGATATATCTTCCGGGATGGTACGGCTATCTTTCCAGCTTAGTTGTGTGACTTACTGGATGTCCCAAACTATCCGACGAGTCGACTGTCTTTCCAGGTCGGTAGCAAGCCTGGATGTCCCACACTTGCTTGCTAGTACTTCAACTAGTGTATTACCAAGACTATACTGGCATTATCCTCTCAGGTTGACATAATTCGAATGCCTCAGCAATCGTGTCGATGACTCTTTCTTTACCTGGTGCTCAACCAGTTATCCGTGACCATACAACTACTCTACCACTTTCAATCCTAGCCGAGGAATTTCTGCTCGGTTTATCGTATCTGAGGATATTAGCTCGGTTCAATCTTGCCGATAACTACACTCGAATCTTTCTTCTTTGCGCGGCTCTCTGATTAAAGACTGCCTCGGTGATCTGGATATTTCGAGTACTTTCTTTTCTTTTCTTCTCCTAACTCGGAACGACTACTTGATAGTCTTCATCATCTATGTATGCAATATGATTATACTTTATCCTGTGTCATATTCTGTGCGATGCAGTGCCTCAAGGTTGTAAATAAGAACTATTTATGGCATAACATAAGGAGCTACTTCATTAGACTCAATACACCAAGTCATGCAGATTGCAAGTAAAACTTCAATGTTCTAAACAATGATAAAGCGGGGTTATACCCTTAGCTATGGGCATTCATCTCTCTATTTATTAGCATACAAAGGTTATCATTTAAAAATTAGTATATATCATTCCTTTTCTTAACTGTGCAGCTAAGCAGAGACAGTTTCACCGGGGCCACCCACCTTAGCGATGTATCATATCGGCCGAGCAAGTCCACTCACGTATTCAGATATAACTTAAGACTTTCACTCGGATTTAACATTTTTAAATCCAACCAATAAACTGTTAAGGTACAAAGGTCAACAACAATCAAAACCCAATGTAACCTATATATTATGAAGGAAAAAAAACACGCTTATCATGAATCAGAAAGTAAAATAGAATGTAAAATATGTGGCTAGTTGGCAAAAACTACTTACCCCTTGATATTTAATGGCATAAAACTTATTTGGTTCCTCTTTGCATTTTGTAGTCTTTCTCTAAATAAATTACTTAAGTCATTCTTTGATGCCCTACTAATAGTTGAAGCTTTGAAGAATTTGACGAGTTCCGAAGCTCTTCTAAATTTATCATACAAAAGCCTAAACCAGAAATTATATAAATATAATGTTGCTCATGGAAACAAAGAATTCAGATTTTAAAATTTGTATTTCTTACCTTATGTGTGCAGTAATAATGTTCAAATCCAAAGAACGCATCAAACATATATCCACCAAAGCTTGTTTAGAAACATCACATTCAAAGTCACCATCAAATATCTCTTTCTCTAGTGGAATTCGAATTATATTTCCTACCATGGTTTCTACCATCTTGTCACGCCCCAGTCCCAAAAAATACGGGACCAAGCCACGTAGCAATGGCCAGCTAATACGACTCTGTGGGATTACCCAATTTAATGGACCCGACAAAGCGTACTATGCTGTCCTAAAATACTAACAAGTCTAATATGCTAACATACAGCAGATAAATGTCTAATCTCATCCACAATATAAACAAGAAGTACTGAAATAAATACTAGAAAATAAGTGCAGAGTCTGAATGTCATAGTATAATCCAAATATGTCTAATGGGAACAAACCCACTACAATGGTGAAATAAGAGTATGAAAGGACAGATAAGAGAGTACGACTAGAGCATCGGCTAACTAGATAAGAATGCTCGGCTGCTAGGCGGAAGGCCTACCAGTGATCAAGGAAACTCTAATAGTAGCACCTCAAGCTTCTCCTCGGACGCATACCTCATCTCCTGCCAGGGCCAGTACACGGTAGGAAAGTATGCCTCGTCCAAATCTGAAAGGGAACTAGGTCCTCAGAGGGACATAACAAGATACAAAAATATATGCCAAATTTAAATACTGAATAAATGAAGGGGGGGTGTGTCACGCCCCAGTCCCAAAATAAAATAGGACCAGGAATATGCGACACGCCAGCTACACATTCGACCAGACTCTGGTCTGACTCGAATACGTATAAGCTGTGTAATAAAGGGCACTATCTAAAAAATTCCATAAATGTAAACATCTATGTCCTAATGCACAATGAACAGAAGTATACAAGAAAGAGCTACATGTGCTAAATTCGATCGCCCAATAACACACCAACTCGAATAGACTCGAGAATAAATATGAGTCTATAAAACAAGGCTACAACAGTAGATGAATAATCAATATAAATAACCATAATGCCGGTAGATATGATGTGAGTACCTGGTACAATACCCGCAAGACATGCAACTCCAATAGCAACTCCAAATGCTCCGTAATCGTCTATGCTGCAAAACTGGCAGGGGACCAGGTCCTCAGAGGAAAGTAACAAGGTACAAAATATAGCATACCAAAGTACAATAGAAAGTACAAGTGCAACGATGGTGTAGTCTAGCATAACCAACTAAGTGAGACACAGTTTGAAGACAATGTCCGACGCGTGGGCTGTCCAAAATAAAACTATAGCTCCGAACACAGAGATACACGGGGCGTATCGTAGATCCGAGCACAGAGTCACACGGGTGAAACTACTACTCCGGATATAGGAACACTATATCAACTGGATATACGTATATAAAGCACGTGCAGAGGAGACCAAACGTCTAGTAACTGTCTTCCCCATCCCAAGCAGTCAATGATTGTACGTTGAACCTGAACCTCTATCTAACAGTTTCGTCACACAGAAATAACTCAACAGACGCGACCCAAAGGTCGTCCCAGTCTCCAGTCATGATGTCAGTATCAGGATAAAGGAAATTTGGCACGATAACAGTGTATGAATGTGTCCTGGGATGATGATATACTCAGGTACGTACATCAAGGTGTTACGAACATCTAGCAATCGTTACAAGACGTTACGGCAAATGTCTGCACCCGGTTGTGATCGGAACGCGAAGCAACGATCGTAACCAAACTCGCGCACAATGTATATAATGAAACGATAAATATCTGTAACTAAAATACATGGTGGTAAGGTACACTTGCCTACGTCCAGCTGCTGATGACGGGGATCCGGTACCACGTCCAAGTCTGCAGGTCCAGAAGTACCTATAGACGAGATACAAGCTCAATCAATAGACTATCATGCGGCTAAAAATAAGATGCGACACACGTCTATCATATGCTACAATCTTAGTTACAAGTCAAATAGACACTAAGCTAGAGGGTTGACCAAGGTTGACTAAAGGTATGTTACATCTAATCTGATTAATTACCTGTATAAAATCATCAGACAAAATTCTCAATCTTACTATATACATCACAATGTTCAGTAGTTCAAGTATGTTTAATCCTTCAATTTTTCCCTGGTCTTCACAGACGTTATCATGCACGTTTAAATATGTCATCCTCGAAATAAACAATTGTTATTTACTAAGCTTTCAATATTAATCAATGGGTTGATATCACTCTACGAGTTTTATAATAGTTAACCAGTTCCTCAATGATAATTAACATTTTAATATCCTCAGCATCATTCCATAACAATTTAAATCCGCTCATCCATAATGACCAATTGCATATAATAATTAAATAACTCCCAAGTCTCATATGACTTTTTAACCCTAAACTCATTATATTTAACACTTAACCATCAAAGTAGATATTTTGTCACAACAAACCATAAAATTTCATTGCATTCGCATACCACCAATTGCATGTAATGATCCTAAAATCTCTACTTAGCATTTAACCATTAATCGCACATATTGAGATATAATAAACCTTAAACTCATGCATCCCAAAATCCTGAAATCTTAATGTATAGTAACCCTTAAATAGATCTATGTCATTTACAACCATTCATGCATTTTATTTCATGTAATAAACTCCAAGATTCATATATGTCATTCAAAAACCCTAAATATCAACATTTCAACTTCTTAAACCCTAAAATTAACTAAGCTACATACACAATAAACATTATTACTAAATTGACCATAACAAACATGCTATAACACATAGAGAGTGGGAGTGTTCACCTTGGCGGCGGCACGGCAGCACGCTGGGGTGGTTGCCCGGAGTGAGGTCGTCACGAGGTGGGGGAGGTATTGGTGACAGAGGTCGAGGGGTCGACTGCGACTCACCGAAATTGCTGGATGGGCGGGTTGGGGGTGATGTTGATGAGGGTGAGAATGGTGAAGATGATAATAAAGATGAGAAGCATGGTGGCCGGAGGGTGGAGGCCGGCCAAGGTGGCGGCAGTGGTGATGCTGGTGGTGAAGGGGGGTGACGCTGGTGTTGTAGGATGGCCGGAGTAAGGTTGCAGCAGTGTGGGGAAGGTCGTGGCGTTGGTGTGTGGTGGTGGTGGCAATGGCGGATGGTGGTCGTGGCTATGGAAGCTCCGGAGTTGAAGTCGTGGATGGAGGAGGAGGTAATAATGGTGGTGGTGGTGCTGGCAGCTGCCGGAGAGGGAGGTGCTCATGGCAACGCCGGGGATGGGAAGACTGGTCGGGGCAGTGGTATCGTGATGTAGAGATTGGAGGAGGAGCGGGCTCGTGGAGGTGATGGTAATGGTGGCAGCCGAAAATGGCAGAAGGCGGTGGCTGCACCGCTCGGAGAAAGGGGAGTCTCAGCTGGCTCGGGGAAGACTGAAGGAAGCTCTCGTGTGCGGGCTCGAGTGGTGGTTTCGACGGGATGGAGAAGCGGCCGGAGCTGCTGGACCGCTGATCGGAGTAGGGGTCGGGTGGGAGTGATGAAGAAGAAGAGTTGTAGAAGAAGAAGAAAGGAAGAAGAAGAAGAAGGGAAACTATAACCTACGGTTGTGTAATGAAGAGGGAGGAGAGAGAGAGGGGGTGGGGGTTTCTCTAGGTATAAGGATTAGGGCCGGCATGGGGTTGTGTGTGGTGATGGAGACATTAAATAGGGAAGTGTGTGGGGGTTGGATGGTGAGGATTGGCCCAATTCAAATGGGTGGTAGATATTTCATTTGAAGGAAATTAATTTCTTCATCCACATGGGAGGGGGAGGGAGGCTTGACAGGTCAAGGAAAAGGGGTGGCTTCTTCATTTGGCCTTGACCAATGAGGGTATGTCACATGTCACAACATTTGCAATTTAGCCCCTTAAGTTTGGGTATTTGCACAAACACATGAAATGATAAAAAAATTATGGGAGAATTGGTGTTTGGTGTTTTATAGGGTGATGGGGTGTTGTGTGTTTTGCAAGGGCTTAATTAAATGGGCATTGGAAATAAATTGGGATTAAAATGAGATTAGTCAAAGTTGGTATCCCCAATTTAATTAGAATAAATTGTCATATTGTCTTAAATTAAATGGGGCACATGGGACCTCCATTGGGAGTGACACAAAGGTCATGAATGGTGTAGACTTGGTGTCAGTCTTGGACCCTTTTATTGGTCCGGCTCAACGGATTAAGTTGGTGACTCAAAATTAATGGCAACGACACTGGTGCGCGACACGGGATTTAAACAAGGATTTCGGTTACGAAAAATTGTGCAATTAATTTAGAGCACAAAAAAAATATGATTTTGAGTGACGAGAAAGTCCAGCGCCTAAATTGGCGTGTCAAGTCAAGAGTTTAATAATCTGTTAGAATTTATGGGCTGATGTTGGACTCCAAATATTTTAACAACGGTAGGACGCGCCAAGGGTTTAATTTAAAATCAGACATCTGCAACCTTACTCTATACCTCAATCAACTACTGCTAAACCAAAATTTTCTAACCCATACAAGAATATCTATAGAAATAAATGAGGGGGTTTACATCCTTCCCAACTTAGAAAAATTTTGTCCCCGAAATTAAAAGTAAAGCACGATAACAGTTACGAAAATTTAAAAGCAACTGGTAATCAAATACGGTACGTAAATTCGTACCTTGGTCCTCAAATAAATATGGAAAACGCTACCGAATGGAATCCTCGTGCTCCCAGGTAGACTCGCCTGGCGAATGATGCTTCCTTGCAACTCTGACCAGTCGAATAGTCTGTCCTCTCAAAGTATTCTCACTGTGATCGAGTATCTCTACTGGCTGCTCTACGTAAGATAAACTGGGCCTGACTGTAATCTCCGAATGATCAAGCACGTGGCTAGGGTCTGCCACATATCTCCTCAATTGCGATACGTGAAGTACGTCATGCACTCCTTCTAGTGATGGAGGCAATACAAGACGATAAGCCACTTCGCCAACTCGTTCCAAGATGTCAAAAGGTCCGATGTACCTCAGACTCAGCTTACCTCTGCCTCCGAATCTGATGGTACCACGAGTAGGCAATATCTTCAAAAATACATGGTCACCTTCCTTGAACTCCAAAGGTCTGCGGTGCTTATCTGCCCATTGTTTCTGTCTTTCCTGTGCTGCACGCAGGTGGCTCTGAATCTGCTTGACTTTCTCCACTGTCTGTGTCACAAACTCTGGACCAAGTATCTGACGCTCTCCCATGTCACTCCAACATACTGGTGACCTACACTTCCTGCCGTACAGTGCCTCATAAGGTGTCATCTATATGCTAGCCTGGTAGCCGTTATTATAGGAGAATTCCACAAAGTGTAGATGGTCCTCCCAAGATCCTCCAAAATCGATCATGCACGCTCTCAACATATCCTCTAGTATCTATATTGTGTGCTCTGGCTGGCCATCAGTCTGTGGATGATATGCAGTATTGTACTTGAGTCGACTTCCTAGACTCTCCTGTATACTCCGCCAAAAATTTGACGTGAATCTGGAATCACAATCAGATACAATACTGACAGGCACCCCATGTAGTCATACTATCTGCCTCATATATATGTCAGTTAATATCTCCGTGGACTGTCCAACTCTGAAGGGCAAGAAATATGCAGACTTGGTGAGTCTGTCTACGATAACCCAAACTGTATCCTTCCCGCTAGGGCTTCGCAAAAATCTTGAGACGAAGTCCATGGTAATGCGTTCCTACTGCCACTTGGGAATGGAAAGCGACTGCAATAGTCCTGCAGTCCTCTGATGTTCAGCCTTGACTTGCTGACAAACCAAACATCTCGCCAGGAATCTTGCAATCTCTCTCTTTATCCCATGCCACCAGTAATATTGTCTCAAATCTTGGTATATCTTCGTACCTCCGGGATGAATAGAATAAATCGAGCTATGAGCCTCGGTCATCAACTCCTGGCGTAGCTCGGCACTCGGAATGTATAGGCAATCTCCATACCTCAATGTTCCGTCTTTATGAATCCTGAGTCCCGTTTGTATGTCGGCCTCTGTCCTCTCTCGTAGACGTCGAAATCTCGCATCTGTAGGCAGGGCTGCCTTGATCCTCTCAATCAATGTAGACTGAACCTCGAGACTGGCCATCTGTCCATCCATGCCTGCCAATACAATCTCTATCCCAAGCTCCTGAAGATCCTCTAGCAATTGCCGCTGAGTCATCAATAAGTATGCCATGGGCTTCCTGCTTAAGGCATCTGCTACTACATTTGCCTTGCCAGGGTGGTACTGTAACTCTATATCATAATCTGTCATCAACTCTAGCCAGAGCCTCTGTCTTATATTGAGTTCCTTCTGCGTGTAGACATACTTCAGAATTTTATGATCTGTGTAAATCTCAACATGCTCACCGTAAAGTTAGTGTCGCCATAGCTTTAGTGCAAATATCACTGCAGCTAGCTCTAGATCGTGCGTCGGATAGTTCTTCTCATGAACTCTTAGTTGTCCTGATGCGTAGACTATCTCTTCTCTCTAAACATAACTCATATTTGCTGTGCTTGGCATACAACCTCTCCTGCCTCAGCGTCTCCGACACGATCCTGAGTTGTCTCTCGTGTTCCTCCTGGCTCTTGGAATATACTAAGATATCGTCGATAAATACCACCACGAACTTATCTATGTACTGGTGGAAAACATTATTCATCAGGCTCATAAATACTGTTGGTGCGTTGATTAAACCCAACGGAATGACTTGAAACTCACAGTGCTCGTACTTCATCCAAAAAGCCGTCTTCATAATGTCCTCTCTCCGTACCTTGATCTGATGATAGCCTGATCTGAGATCGATTCTTTGAGAATACACATGCGCCACTAAGCTGATCAAATAAATTCATCGATGTGCGACAAGGGTACTTGCTCTTTATCGCTACGGCATTTAATGCCCTGTAATCGATACACAATTATACTGTCTCATCCTTCTTCGGCACTGATAAGATGGTTGCTTCCTATAGAGAAACAATAGCCCGACTGAAACCCTTGACTAAGAGATCCTCTACTATGGACCTTCAACTCAACCAACTCTATCGGTGTTAGTCTGTAGACAGGGGAAATAATTGGCTCGGCTCTTGGAGTCAACTCTATAGCAAATTTTATCTCTCTGTCAGGTGGCAGGCTGGAAAGATTCTCTAGAACCACATCCTCAAACTCTGATATAATGCGGGGGTACACTGGTTCACCTTCTGCAATGTGTGCTTCTAAGATAGATGGGCACCATGCTCCCAGGCTCTCTGAAGAAACTCAAACTCAGGGTAATCTAGTGGTCATAAATAACGTAACCATGCCTACAATCTAGCATCACGTGGTATTGGCTCAACCAATCCATGTCTAGGATAATGTCATGGTCTAGACTAAACCTCATAATAAATTCTCCCATTCTGTTTTCAACATCAATCCTCAAAAGAAATTTTTTCCTTGCCTAATGTATAATTACTCTTCTTCTTAAATTTATTCCTACAATTGTATTCCTTAAATTTCTTCTTTTCGTTATTTATCTCTCCAAGTCACATAGTACATTAATGGTATTCCCCAAGCACATACTAGAATTCCTGGAATCAGATCATTATCTTCCAAGTGAGAGCCTGAAATTTTATCCTCACCATTTTCTAATATCATTCCTGGTATCGCCATCATATACAACAACTAAGTTCTAGCATCGGGCTATGCATTTCCATAAATTATTCTAGGTTATGATCAACAATCTTTCCAGCTCCCAGTACTTCCAAGATCACTGCTATCTCAAGCACGGGTAGGGTACTACTGGGCCCAATTCTTTTGCTAACCTTCTACACTAGTCCTAGCATCTAAAAGAACCTATCAGCCTATCCTACTAAGGGTAACAATCTTCTCAGAGATTATTTCACATATCACGTCTTCTGTCATATGAACTATAATCTTCTTCTGGAGGAAACCATCAGGCACAAGCGTCCGTCTTTCCGAATTAATAGGAGATGAGAAACAATGATAACGATATTGGCAAAAACTGAACGAATACAATTTAGGAAGTCCAAGGGCGATAATCACATTCAAAAGGGAGTTTTTAAAAATCGATTATGGATTGAGATCCTATTCACAATAATCATAATATCTATTCCTATTTGTAGGCTCGCTTGGCACAGTCAGGTGACCAAGACGATTTTAAACGGACCTGTATGGGCCACCACAAAAATATGTCACGCCCCAGTCCCAAAATACATAAGACCAGGAATACGCGACACGCCAGCTACGCATTCGGCCAGACTCTGGTCTGACTCGAATACATATAAGCTGTATAATAAAGGGCACTATCTAAAAAATCTCGTAAATGTAAAAATCTATGTCTCAATCCACAATGAACAGAAGTATACAAGAAAGAGCTACAAGTGCTAAAGTCGGCCGCCCAATAACACACCAACTCGAATAGACTCGAGAATAAATATGAGTCTATAAAACTAGGCTACAACAGCAGATGAATAATCAATATAAATAACCATAATATCGGTAGATATGATGTGAGTACCTGGTACAATGCCCGCAAGACATGCAACTCCAACAACAACTCCAAATGCTCCATAATCGTCTATGCTGCAAAACTGGCAGGGGACCAGGTCCTTAGAGGGACGTAACAAGGTACAAAATACAGCATGCCAAAGTACAACATAAAGTACAAGTGCAATGACGGTGTAGTCTAGCATAACCAACTAAATAGTTTGAAGACAATGTTCGACACGTGGGCTATCCAAAATAAAATCGTAGCTCCGAACACAGAAACACAAGGGGCGTACCGTAGCTCCGAACACAGAGTCACACGGGTGATACTACTACTCCGGATACAGGAACACTACTTCAACATGACATACGTATATAAAGCGCATGCAGAGGAGCCCAAACGTCTAGTAACTGTCTTCCCCAACCCAAGCGGTCAACGATTATGCGTTGAACCTGAACCTCTATCTAACAGTCTTGTCACACAGAAATAACTCAACAGACGCGACCCTAAGATCATCCCAGTCTCTGGTCATGATGTCAGTATCAGGATACAGGAAATTTGGCACGATAATAGTGTATGAATGTGTCATGGGGTGACGATATACTCAGATACGTACATCGAGGTGTTACGAACATCTAGAAATCGTTACAAGACGTTACGATGAACGTCTGCACCCGGTTGTGATCCGGACGCGAAGCAACGATCGTAACCAAACTCGCGTACAATGTATATAATAAAACGATAAATATCTGTAACTGAAATACCGGGTGGCAAGGTACACTTTCCTGCGTCCGGCTGCTAATGACGGGGATCCGGTACCACGTCCAAGCCCGCAGGTCCCGTAGTACCTAGGGACAAGATACAAGCTCAATCAATAGACTATCACGCGGCTAAAAATAATATGCAACACACGTCTAGCATATGCTACAATCATAGTTACAAGTCACATAGACACTAAGCTAGAGGGTCGACCAAGGTTGACTAAAGGTATGTTACATCAAATCTGATTAATTACCTGTATAAAATCATCAGGCAAAATCCTCAATCTTACTATATTCATCACAATGTTCAGTAGTTCAAGTATGTTTAATCCTCCAATTTTTCCCTGGTCTTCACCGACGTTATCATGCACGTTTAAATATGTCATCCTCGAAATAAATAATTGTTATTTACTAAGCTTTCCATATTAATCAATGGGTTGATATCACCTTATAATTTTTATAATAGTTAACCAGATCCTCAATGACAATTAATGTTTTAATATCCTCAGCATTATTCCATGACAATTTAAATCCGCTCATCCACGATGACCAATTGTATATAATAATTAAATAACTCCCAAAGTCTCGTATGACTTTTTAACCCAAAACTCATTATATTTATCTCTTAACCATCAAAGTAGATATTTTGTCACAACAAACCATAAAATTTTATTGCATTCGCATACCATCAATTGCATTTAATGATTCTAAAATCTCTACTTAGCATTTAACCATTAATCGCACATATTGAGATATAATAAACCTTAAACTCATGCATCCCAAAATCCTGAAATCTTAATGTATAGCAACCCTTAAATAGATCTATGTCATTTACAACCATTCATGCATTTTATTTCATGTAATAAACTCCAAGATTTACATCTGGCATTCGAAAACCCTAAATATCAACATTTCAACTTCTTAAACCCTAAAATTAACTAAGCTATATACACAATAAACATTATTACTAAATTGACCATAACAAACATGTTATAACACGTAGAGAGGGGGAGTGTTCACCTTGGCGGCGGCACGGCGGCACGCCGTGGTTGCCCGAAGTGAGGTCGTCACTAGGTGGGGGAGGTATTGGTGACAGAGGTCGAGGGGTCGACGGTGACTCGCCGGAATTGCTGGACGACCGGGCTGGGGGTGATGTTGATGAGGGTGAGAATGGTGAAGATGATAATGAAAATGGGAAGCATGGTTGTCGGAGGGTGGAGGCCGGCCAAGGTGGCGGCAGTGGTGATGCTGGTGGTGAAGAGGGGTGACGCTGGTGGTGTAGGATGGCCGGAGTAAGGTTACAGCGGCGTGGGGAAGGTCGTGGCGTTGGTGTGTGGTGGTGGTGGCAATGGAGGATGGTGGTCGTGACTATGGCAGCAACGGAGTAGAAGTCGTGGATGGAGGAGGAGATAATAATGGTGGTGGTGGTGCTGGCAACTGCCGGAGAGGGAGGTGCTCGTGGCAGTGCCGGCGATTGGGAGACTGGTCGGGGCAGTGGTATCGTGATGTAGAGACTGGAGGAGGAGCGGGCTCATGGAGGTGGTGGTAATGGTGGCAGCCAAAAATGGCAGAAGGCGGTGGCTGTACCGCTCGGAGAAGGGGGAGTCTCGGCCGGCTCGGGGAAGACTAGAGGAAGGTCTCATGTGCGGGCTCGAGGGCCGGTTCCGGCGGGATGGGTGGGAGTGATGAAGAAGAAGAGTTGTAGAAGAAGAAGAAAGGAAGAAGAAGAAGAAGAAGAAGAAGAAGAAGAAGAAGAAGAAGAAAAAGGGAAACTATAACCTGCGGTTGTGTAATGAAGAGGGAGGAGAGAGAGAGGGGGTATGGTTTCCCCAGGTATTAGGATTAAGGCCGGCATTGGGTTGTGTGTGGTGATGGAGACATTAAATAGGGAAGTGTGTGGGGGTTGGATGGTGAGGATTAGCCCAATTCAAATGGGTGGTGGAGATTTCACATGAAGGAAATTAATTTCTTCATCCACATGGGAGGGGGAGGGAGGCTTGACCGGTCAAGGAAGAGGGATGGCTTCTTCATTTGGCCTTAACCAATAAGGGTATGCCACATGTCACAACATTTGCAATTTAAACCCTTAAGTTTGGATATTTGCACAAACACATGAAATGATAGAAAAATTATGGGGGAATTGGTGTTTGGTGTTTTGTAGGGTGAAGGGGTGTTGTGTGTTTTGCATGTGCTTAATTAAATGGTCATTGGAATTAAATTAGGATTAAAATAGGATTAGTCAAGGTTGGTATCCCTAATTTAATTAGAATAAATTGTGATGTGCACTTAAATTAAATGGGGCACATGGGACCTCCATTGGGAGTGACACAAAGGTTATAAATGGTGTAGGCTTGGTGTCAGTCTTGGACCCTTTTATTGGTCCGGCTCAACGGGTTAAGTTGGTGTCTCAAAATTGATGGCAACGACAACGGTGCGCGACACGGGATTTAAATAAGGATTTTGATTACGGAAAATTGTACAATTAATTTAGAGCACAAGGAAATATGATTTTGAGTGACGGAAAAGTCCAACACCTAATTTGGTGTATCAAGTCAAGAGTGTAACAATCTGTTGGAATTTATGGGCTGATGTTGGGCTCCGAATATTTTAACAACGGTAGGGCGCGCCAAGGGTTTAATTTAAAATCAGACATCTGTAACCTTACTCTAAACCTCAATCAACTGCTCCTAAACCAAAATTTTCTAACCCATACCAGACTATCTATAGAAATAAATGAGGGAGTTTATAGTGTGCTAACCATCTAAGTGAATACAATGTAAGGACAACCTTGGTACGTATGGATAGGTGTAGGCATAACGTCCAACACTCCGAAGAGCGTGGTATCGGTACATGTAACGTCTATTATTTTAAAGAATGAGGTATCCGCAAATATATACGTCTGTATCGCTCCGAAGAAAAAGGTATCTGAATAAAGGAAGTCATTAGATTCGTGGCTCCTCGGGATACTACGGATTCCAATGTGTGTATTCCATACGCCTACCAGTTGTCCTCCCTGCCTAATACAAATATACAAGTCGAATACACGATGTGAATACTACGCAACTACATGCCAGGTCTTAATTAATTAGACTATCCTGATTATGCACTAAACCGTGATGCATGTCACACGCAACGATAGCTAGTCGGGTATGCTAACCCGCATCCCAACATGAGTTTATCATCGAGATGAGTGTAAAAGTGTCAGGGTCTTGGAAGATATCAGAATATTCTTACAACAGTAGGTAAGTCTGCTAGTGACTAAGTCAATACACTACACATCGACGCATTCATCGACTGCACCCGAGTCATTCTCGGACGCGCACAGTTATATATAATATTGTAATAATATCTCAGGCAACATTTAATAATTTAAATTAAACAGTAAATAAGGCAAGGTATACTTGCTTGGATCCTCAAGCTGCATGTACCAAAATCCTGCTCCCGAAGTCTCGCCCGAACGGTCCAGCGACCCTATATATATAATATAATATAATATAATATAATCATCAGTCATTACACTAGTACGTACAGGAAATACAATTACACTGCACTAAGGAACTGACGCAAGGAGGGGAGGGTCACAACTGGTCAACTAGCAGGGTCGAGTGTGCATGTAGCTAAAAGTCACAAGTGTCATGTCCTCAAATACCGAGCACAACAAGAAATTAACTACCAAAATACGTTACAATGCCAAATATCATATAACCTAAACCCAAGTCCTAGCTAGTAGGTTAGTGTGCACAATGTTAGTTTTAGTCTAAACACCTAGGTCAACACAAATATACCATATTAAATAACCAAATTTTCTATGAAGTATTCACTAATCCAATTACTATTCTTAAACATGCACACATATAAATACTACACTAGGGTTCACAATTAAACATAGGTCCATGCAACAACACATGAAGAAGGAGAAGGGCCAGTGCAAACCTAGGCATGCTCGTGGTCGGGGGGGGATGCTCGTCTGTTGTACGAGGGGGGATGGTCTCCGGCGGTGCATAGTAGCGACAGCTGCTTCGGTGGCAGCAGCGGGGTGGTGGGTTGCTATGGCTAGGGTAGTTATAGTGATGGTGATGGTGGTCGAGGTGAAGTGAGCTGCTGTGGTGGTGGTGGTTGATGGCGATGGTCGGGGCGGTGATGATGGTGTGCTGTTGATGGTGATGATAGTGTTGGTGATGGTGGTGTTGGCCGCTGTGGTGGTGGAAAGGAAGTCGGGGAAGGAGAAGTCATCGGGGGAGAAGAAGAGGTCGGGGAAGAAGAAGTCGTCGGTTGGGGAAGGAGATATGGTGGCTGCTGTGACAGAGACGGCTGCTGGTAGTGGCTGGTTGGTCGAGGTTGAGGCAGGCAGGAGGAGGAAGGTGGTGGACTGTGGCGACGGCTCGGAGGAGGAGGGGGCTGCTGTGGTAAGTCGGAGAAGAAGGAAAGGTGATGTAGTTTTAGGGTTTCGGGTAGGGTGAGGGTGTGAAGGAATGAGAAAAATGGAGAGAGGGGGTGGTGTTTATGTAGAAGAGAGATAGAGGAGGATGGCATTGGAATTAGGGCCGGCTACATGCATTTATAGGGATGGTGGGATGGATCTACATGAAGGAATGGAGGGCTATGATGGCTTTGGTTTTGAATAGAGGGTGTAGATGATTTAGGAGGAAAAGTTGTATGTAGTACACCCAAAATGAAGAGAAAAATAAGGTGGACCGGTTAACAATGAAGGGGGTTTCTTCATGGCTTGGCTCCAATGGGAGATGGATACCTTATTGCCTTTTTGCACAAAAGTTTCTAACAATTAGAAAATTGCACAAACAATGGGGTTTCGGATTGGATGAGGAAAAATACCATATTTGGTATGATGTAGTGGATTAAAAGGGTGTGTGGTGTTTAGTATGAACCTTGAGGGTGTGAGTGGGAGTCTGGGTTGGTGTTGGGTCTAGTTTTGGGTTAGGTTGGGTCCTTACACCAAATTTATTAAAATTAGTGTAAATGGTGTTCTTTAGTTAATTGGAAGTGCATAGGGGATTAAAATTGGGTGGGACACAAGTGTCATGGATGTAGTAGACTCAGAATATAATATTGTTATAAATTGGGTTGCACAAAATAGGTCGAGATTGTGTCTCCAATTTCGATTGAAACGGACAAAGATGCAATGTTGGATTTAATTGAATTTAAAAATAAATATTTGTGACGAATATTGTGCGACTAAAATGAAGCACAATAGGGTATTTATGAGTTACACAAATGTCATAATTGAAGGCTGGCACGACTAGGAAAAGAGTGTAAATTTTTTTTGAAAGCAAATGCTAGTGTAGCGCTCCAAATATCGAAACAACGATAAGGTGCACAAAGTGATACAAATATTGCACAATAATCTAAAATACTATGTTCTAATTCTAATTGGCTTCCAACTAACCCTAGTCTCTCTATCTAAGCCAGGTAGACCTAAATTTTGTCGAGGGGGTTTACAATCTACCCTTCTTAGAGCATTTCGTCCTCGAAATTGAAACAGACACATGGTAAAAACTATTGACTGAAATTAAATGCTACTACATAACTAGGCCTTCGAAGAGATGGGGAAAACGCTGCCGAATATCATCCTCTCATTCCCAGGTCGACTTACCTGGTGCATGATGCCTTCATGCGATATGAACTAGAGGGATAGTCTGACCTCGCAATACCTTCTCGCTTTTGTCCAGAATCTCTATAGGCGCCTCCTGATATGACAAACTTGGCCCGACAGTGATCTCCGAGTGGTCAAGCACATGACTCAGATCTGGCATGTACCTCCTTAACTAAGATACATGGACGATGTCATGAACTCCTTCTAATGTATGTGGCAATGCTAATCTATAAGTGACCTCTTTGATGCGCTCCAACACATCGAATGGTCTGATCTACCTTGGACTCAGCGTTCCTTTGCCTCTAAACCTGATGGTCCCTCGGGTTGGAAAAATTTTTAGAAACATATGATCCCCAACGTGGAACTCTAGGGGTCATCGATGCGTGTTTGCCCAATGCTTCTGTCTATCCTTTGCTGCTCGTAGGTGCCCTTGGATCTTCTTTACCTTCTCTACTGTATGAACAACCAAATTTGGTCCAAGTATTTTCCTCTCGCCCACATCACTCTAGTACACTGGGGAAAGACACTTTCTGCCATACAATGTTTCATAGGGAGCCATCTGAATGCTCGCTTGATAGCTATTGTTGTAGAAAAATTTGACCAAATATAAATGGTCCTCCCATGATCCACTAAAATCAAGCATACACTCCCTCAATATATCTTCAGTGTCTAAATGGTGCGCTCAGACTGGCCATCCGTTTGCGGGTAATACGATGTGCTGAACTTCAGGCGGGTACCGAGACTCTCTTGCATACTCCATCAAAAGTAAGATGTGAACCTCGTATCCCTGTTAGACACTATACTGACTGGCACTCCATGCAGTCGCACAATCTCCCTTATATATATATCTGCTAAGACCTCTGTAGACTGCCCAACTCTGAAGGGTAAAAAGTTAGCGGACTTAGTAAGTCGATCCACGATCACCCATACTGGATTCCGACCACTAGGACTCCTCGGAAAGCCCATAACAAAGTCCATAGCGATGTGCTCCCATTTTCACTCAGGTATCGGAGCACTGAAGTAAACCTGCGGACCTCTGATGCTCAGCCTTGACCTGCTAACACACTAGGCACTTTGCCACAAAGTGGGCTATCTCCCTCTTCATTCCATGCCACCAATAGTACTGTCTCAAGTCTTTGTATATCTTTGTGACTCCTGGATGAATAGAGTATGCTGAACTGTGCGCCTCTGACATTATCTCCTGGCGAAGTTCTCCATTCGTAACATAGAGACGATCTCTACATCTTAAAGTCCCGTCCTCGTGTATGCGCAATCCTGTCTACATCCCGGCCTCTGTCCTCTGTCGAAGCCTCTGGAATCTGGTATCTGTTAGCAAGGCAGCCTTGATCCTCTCAACTAATATCGATTGCACCTGAAAACTCAAAAACTGGCCATCTTCTCCAGGCATAATAACCTCTATACCCAACTGCTCTAGATCTCTCAATAGGTGTTCCTGGGTAGTCAGAAAGAATGCCATGGGCCTCTTGGTCAATGCGTCATCTACCACGTTGGCCTTTTTTGGATAGTACTGTAGCTCAATATTAAAGTCTGTCATCACCTCGAGCCAATGTCTTTGTCTCTGGTTCAGGTCCTTCTGAGTATAGACGTACTTCAGGCTTTTATGATCTGTGAATATCTCCACCCATTCTTTGTATAGGTAGTGCCTACAAAGCTTCAGGACAAAGATCACTACAACAAGCTCCAAGTCGTGAGTAGGATAGTTCTTCTCATGGGTCCTCAGCTGCCTAGAGGCATAGGCCACAACTTTTCCTTGCTGCATCAAGACACATCCTAATCCCTTCCCAGATACATCGTTGTAGATAACAAATCCTCCGGGTCCAGAAGGTATAGTCAAGAATGGTGTCGTATTCAGACACTTCTTCAGTTCATTGAACGCCATATGACACTTCTCTGTCCAAATGAACTCCTGTCCCTTGTGGGTCAAGCGGGTTATCGACTCTGCGATCTTTGCGAAGTTCTCTACGAACCTCCGGTAATATCCGGCAAGTCCTAGGAAACTCCTCACCTCCGAGACATTGGTAGGGGTCGGCCACATCTCTACTGACGAAATCTTTGCTGGATCTACTAAAATACCATCTCCTGAGATAACGTGTCCGAGAAAAGAGACACGGTCTAGGAGGAACTCACACTTGCTTAACTTGGCATAGAGCCTCTCACGCCTCAGCGTTTCCAATACTAATCTCAAGTGCTCTCCGTGCTCCTCATAGATTTTTGAATACACCAAGATGTCATCGATGAAGTCTATCACGAACTGGTCCAGATACTGGTGGAAGACTCTATTTATCAGGTTTATAGTTACTGCAGGCGCATTCGTCAGTCCAAAAGGCATCATCAAGAACTCGTAGTGGCCATAACGAGTGGCCATAACGAGTTCTGAATGTCGTCTTTGGAATATCTTCTCTCCACACCTTTACCTATTGATACCCCGTTCTCAAGTCGATCTTCGTGAATACCACTGCTCCTATCAGCTGGTCAAACAAATCATTAATCCGCTGTAGGGGGTACTTGTTCTTGATAGTCAAAACATTAAGGGCTCTGTAATCAATGCACATATAAAATGTCCCATCCTTCTTTGGTACAAATAACACTGGTGCTCCCTAGGGTGATGCACTAGGATGGACAAATCCCTTGATCTGTAACTCCTCTAACTGTAGCTTCAGCTCAACCAGTTCCCTCTTCGCTAACTGGTATACATTTAAAGATATCGGCGCTGCTTCGGGTACCAACTCACTAGTGAACTCCACCTCTCTATCTGGCGGTAGGCCTGGCAACTCCTTCGGGAAAACATCCTCGAACTTTGCAACTATCAGTGGGGGTGCCATCTCCATAGCCATGTAAGCTCCGACTGTCAGGCCTACTCCTTGCTCGATAGTGCCCCGCATGTACTCGAACTCCGGTTGATCTGGCGGTCTAAAAATGACGCTACCTATCATGCAATCTAGTATAGCATTATACTGGCTCAACCAGTCCATGCCTAACACAATGTCGAAGTTTGGCATCGAGAATACCAAAAATTGTTCTCTCATCTCTCGACCACACACGACTACCGAGCACGTTCTAATAGTGCCGGTAACCGATATAATGCCTCCTCCGGTAAGAATCTTCTAACTCTTAGATAAGGGAGAAATAGCTACTCTATGCATAGCTATGAAACTACTAGATATGAAAGATAGTGTAGCACCAGAATCAAACAATGCAGTTGCAGGTAATGATACAAATAAAATGGTACCTGTGATAGCTTCCCCTTTTGGTTCCTCCTCAACCACTGCTAGTGCAAAGGCCTGCCCGCGCCTCTGCCCTTTGTCCTGTTGTCTGGCTTGATCAAACTGTGCATCCTGCGGTGCCAGAGGTGGTCCCCTCTGAAATCCTCCGGGTACGGGTGGACGTTGACCTCTTGTTGGGGGTAGTATCCTCTAGACTGGTGCTGCTGGCCTCTGTCCTGTCTGCAGTACTGCATCCCTGTACTATGGGCAATCTCTGGCAAGGTGTTGGCTCACTCCACAGATCATGCATAATCCAAGCTTCTTCTGGCAATCTCTGACAATATGTCCCTTCTTGCCACAATATTGACAAGTCGGAAGCTCCTTGTGCTGGTATGGTACTATCCTCTGCTGTCTCTGCGCTCCTGGACGATGGATTGGTCCTCCTACTCCGGGCTGAGCTCTGGCTAGTACGGTCATGCTGGATTGCCTCGATCCTCTGCTTATAGCCTCCTGGATCCTAGCCTCTAGCAGAATCTCCTCGTAAGAGATCCTCGCCTAGGTGGTAGTGTACCTATGCAGCTCGAAAGTCAGACCATGATATAATCTCTTGGCCTTCTCCAGATCATTGGGTATCAAGGCGGCACAAAATCTGCTAAGTTGACTGAACTCTGCGTTATATGCATCTACAGTCATATTTCCTTGCTCCAGGTGCATGAACTTGGAGTATAATGCATTCCTGACCGTAGCCGGGAAATACTTTGCATTGAAGTACTCTAAAAACTGCTTCGAAGCTGGGCTCCAAGGAGTTCTACCAGTAATGGACATTGCCTTTCAATTGAGCCCTCACTGCGATCATCCAAAGGTCTGGAGGCAGTTGAGAAGCCTCCAGCAGCATCTCCATGTTAGCGACCCAATCAGAGATCTCCTCTACGGTCTCACTGCCCGAAAAGGTATCCGGGCCCATCTGACGAAACCCTCGAACAGTACCAGCTGGCTGAACAGGTGTAGGTGCTGGTACGGGTGTTGGGGCAGGTGTCCTCTCCAGAACTGCCGTCAAGATCTGTCTCAAAGTCTCGGTCTGATGCCATTGTGCCTACATCATAGCCTGGAAGAACTGGAAGATCTGCGGCTGTCCCTCTGGATGTGGTATCTGAGGTGGGAAGGGTGGAGGTGGTGGCAGTGGGACCTTTGGCTGCGCTGTAGGTGTCTCCTCAGATGTCGGCCTCTCGGGCTACGGCATCGACGTAGTCCTCGAAGTCTGGCCCTCGAGGTATTGCGTCGGGACAGTCTTAGAAGTCTGGCCCTCGTGCTGGTGCGTCGGGTTATCCTAAGAAGTCTTATGCCAATGTATCAGTGAGCCCTATGGGATCACCGGGGCCTGTGGTGTTGGCTGCTCTCCGGGTGGTCCCTGGGATGTATCCTCTCTCTATGCGGTGGCGGATGGCACAATGGCACCGTATGCGTCACGTCCGCTGCGCAAGTTTATCTCTCTGCAAGAGATAGAACTACATTAATAGAGTATGGAAACAAGCAAACAGGATGCAGATATTCAAATAATTAAATACGAAGGAGGTTCAAAGACGGTAATCAAAGTGGATGAGATCTAATAATTTTTATCCTATTGCAGGCTCGCTGGGCATGTTACCATACCACAAGTTATAAACAGATAGACCTTCATGGGCCACCACTAAAACCATGTCACGCCCCAGTCCCAAAATATATGGGACCAGGCCACGTGGCAATGGCCAACTAATACGACTCCGTGGGATTATCCAATTTTATGGCATAACATAAGGAGCTACTTCATTAGACTCAATACACCAAGTCATGTAGATTGCAAGTAAAACTTCAATGTTCTAAACAACGATAAAGCGGGGTTATCCCCTTAGCTATGGGCATTCATCTCTCTATTATTAGCATGCAAAGGTTATCGTTTAAAAATTAGTGTGTATCATTCCTTTTCTTAACTTTGCAGCTAAGCAGAGACAGGTTCACCGGGGCCACCCACCTTAGCGATGTATCACATCGGCCGAGCAAGTCCACTCACGTATTCAGATATAACTTAAGACATTCACTCGGATTTAACATTTTTAAATCCAACCAATAAACCGTTAAGTTACAAAGATCAACAACAATCAAACCCAATGTAACCTATATATTATGAAGGAAAAAAACACGCTTAGCATGAATCAGAAAGTAAAATAGAATGTAAAATATGTGGCTAGTTGGCAAAAACTACTTACCCCTTGATATTTAATGGAATAAAACTTATTTGGTTCCTCTTTGCATTTTGTAGTCTTTCTCTAAATAAATTACTTAAGTCATTCTTTGATGCCCTACTAATAGTTGAAGGATTGAAGAATTTGACGAGTTCCGAAGCTCTTCTAAATTTATCATACAAAAGCCTAAACCAGAAATTATATAAATATAATGTCGCTCATGGAAACAAAGAATTCAGATTTTAAAATTTGTATTTCTTACCTTATGTATGCAGTAATAATGTTCAAATCCAAAGAACGCATCAAACATATATCCACCAAAGCTTGTTTAGAAACATCAAATTCAAAGTCACCGTCAAATATCTCTTTCTCTAGTGGAATTCGAATTATATTTCCCACCATGGTTTCTACCATCTTTTTATGCCCCAGTCCCAAAATACAAGGGACCAGGCCATGTAGCAATGGCCAGCTAATACGACTCCATGGGATTACCCAATTTAATGGACCCGATGAAGCGTACTACGTTGTCCTAAAATACTAACAAGTCTAATATGCTAACATACAGCAGATAAATGTCTAATCTCATCCACAATATAAAAAAAAGTGCTGAAATAAATACTAAAAAATAAGTTCAGAGTCTGAATATCATAGTACAATCCAAATATGTCTGATGGGAACAAACCCACTACAATGATGAAATAAGAGTACGAAAGGACAAATAAGAGAGTACGGCTAGAGCATCGACTAACTAGATAAGGATGCTCCAGTCCTAGGCGGAAGGCCTACCAGTGATCAAGGAAACTCTGATGGTAGCACCTCAAGCTCCTCCTCAGACGCGTACCTTGTCTCCTGCCCGAGCCCGTACTTGATAGGATAGTATGCCTCGTCCAAATCTGGAAGAAAACCAGGTCCTTAGAAGGACGTAACAAGATACAAAAATATATACCAAATATAAATACTGAATAAATAAAGGGGATGTGTTAACCATCTAAGTAAATATAATATGAAGACAACCTTGGTACGTATGGGTAGGTGTAGGCATAACGTCCAACACTCCGAAGAGCGTGGTATCGGTACATGTAACGTCCATCGTTCCAAAGAACGAGGTATCTGCAAATATATACGTCCATATCGCTCCGAAGAATGCGGTATCTCAATAAAGGAAGTCATTGGATCCGTGGCTCCTCTGGATACTACGGATTCCAATGTGTGTATCCCATACGCCTACCAGTTGTCCTTCCCGCCCAATACAAATATACAAGTCGAATACACGACTTGTATACCACGCAACTAAATATCAGGTTTCAATTAATTATACTATCCTGATTAAGCACTAAACTGTGATACATGTCACACACACCGATAGCTAGTCGGGTACGCTAATCTGTATCCCAATATGAGTTAGTCATCGAGATGAGTGTAAAAGTGTCAGGTCTTCGAAGATATCAGAATATCCTCACAACAGTAGGTAAGTCTGCTAGTGACTAAGTCAATACACTACACATCGACGCATTCGTCGACTACACCCGAGTCATTCTCGGACGTGCACAATTATATGTAATATTGCAACAATATCTCAGGCAATATTTAATAATTTAAATTAAATAGTAAATAAGGCATGGTATACTTGTCTGGATCCTCAATCTGCGAGTACCAAAATTCTGCTCCTGAAGTCTCGCCCGAACGGTCCAACGACGCTATATATATGATATAATATAATATAATCATCAATCATTACACTAGTACGTACAGGAAATACAACTACGTTGCACTTAGGAACTGACACAAGGAGGGGGGATCACAACTGGTCAAATAGCAGGGTCGAGTGTGCACATAGCTAAAATGCAAGTGTCATGTCCTCAAATATCGTGCACAACAAGAAATTAACTACCCAAATATGTTACAATACTAAATATCGTATAACCTAAACACAAGTCCTAGCTAGTAGGTTAGTGTGCATAATGTCAATTTTAGTCTAAACACCTAGGTCAACACAAATATACCATATTAAATAACCAAATTTTTTATGAAGTATTTACTAACCCAATTACTATTCTCAAACATGCACACATATAAACACTACACTAGGGTTCACATATACACATAGGTCCATGCAACAACACATGAAGAAGGAGAAGAGCCAGTGCAAACCTAGGCATGCTCGTGACCAAGGGGGAGGTGATGCTCGTCTGCTGTATGAGGGGGAAGGGGCATTCTCTGGCGGTGCATAGTAGCGACAGCAGCTACGGTGGCAGGAGTGGGGTGGTAGGTTGCTGGTGGTGGCTGTGGCTAGGGTGGTTGTAGTGATGGTGTTGGTGGTCGAGGTGAGGTGAGCTGCTGTGGTGGTGGTGGTTGATAGTGATGGTCGGGGCGGTGATGATGGTATATTAGTGATAATGATGATGGTGTTGGTGATGGTGGTATTGGCCGCTGTAATGGTGGAAAGGAAGTCGGGGAAGAAGAAGTCGTCGGGGGAGAAGAAGAGGTCGGGGAAGAAGAAGTCGTCGATTGGGAATGGAGATGTGGTGGCTGTTGTGGCGGAGGCGGCTGTTGGTGGTAGAGGGTTGGTCGAGGTTGAGGGAGGCAAGAGGAGGAAGGTGGTGGTTACTGTGGCGACGGCTTGGAGGAGGAGGGGGCTGTTGTGGGAAGTCGAAAAAGAAGGAGAGGTGATATAGTTTTAGGGTTTCAGGTAGGGTGAGGGTGCGAAGGAATGAGAAAAATGGAGAGAGGGGGTGGCGTTTTTGTAGGAGAGAGAGAAAGAAGGATGGCATTGGGATTAGGGTCGGCTACATGCATTTCTAGGGATGGGGGGAAGGTTCTACATGAAAGAATAGAGGGCTAGGATGGCTTTGGTTTTGAATGGAGGGTGTAGATGATGTAGGGGAAAAAGTTGTATGTAGTATACCCAAAATAGAGGAAAAAATAAGGTGGACCGGTCAATAATGAAGGGGGGATTTCTTCATGGCTTGGCTCCAATGGGAGGTGGACACCTCATTGCCTTTTTCCACAAAAGTCCCTAATAATTAGGAAATTGCACAAACAATGGAGTTTGGGATTGGATGAGGAAAAATACCATATTTGGTGTGATATAGTGGGTTAAAAGTGTGTGTGGTGTTTAGTATGAACCATGAGGGTGTGAGTGGGAGTTTGGGTTGGTGTTGGGTCTAGTTTTGGGTTAGGTTGGGTCCTTACACTAATTTAATTAAAATTAGTGTAAATTGTGTTCTTTAATTAATTGGAAGTACATAGAGTTAAAATTGGGTGGGACACAAGTGTCATGGATGTAGTAGACTCAAAATAAAATATTATCATAAATTGGGTTGCACAAAACGGGTCGAGACTGTATCTCCAATTTCGATTGGAACGGACAAAGATGCAAAGTTGGATTTATTTGAATTTAAAAATAAGCATTTGTAATAAATATTGTACGACTAAAATGAAGCACAAGAGAGGGTATTTATGAGTTACACAAAGGTCAGAATGGAAGGCTAGTACGACTAGAAAAAGTAAGTAAAATTTATTTGAAAGCAAATGCTAGTGTAGCACTCCAAATATCGAAGCAACGGTAAGGTGCACAAAGTAATACAAATATTGCACAATAATCTAAAATACTATGTACTAATTCTAATTGGCTCCCATCTAACCCTAGTCTCTCTATCTAAGCCAGGTAGACCTAAATTTGGTCGAGGGGGGTTTACACATCTCGCTGAAAGCGTCAATTATAGGACAACCGTTGTCATTAACATATGTGTTTTCTTCCTGTTTTGCATATTCAATAAAAAAATTATCAAGTACTTGCATGTAACATTTGCAACATTTCCATATCCAATAAAAAAAGAATTCTGAAGGGGTTGACACTTAATTACTGTAACCACCTAATTCTGGGAGAGAAATATTTTTGTTATTTTACTATTGTTTGAATTTTATATTAATATTTATATAGTTATAATTATATTGGTATTAGTTGTATTCCAACTCCCAATAGGTATAATTTATGTCCCTACATCAATTTCTATGTTAAATTATCATAATAACCCTCTAAGAACCTACCCATGGCTTGGCATAACCCAATAGAGAAAAACTAGGTAGTACAGGCCTCTATTTTGGTAGATCTAGGAGTTTTAGGACCAATTTGGGAGAACTCCAAATTGTGTCCACCAATTTTTTGGTTTGTGTCCTTAATAGGACTATTAGTGTCTATTTGGTGGTGTGATAGTGTCCTTGTGTCCACAATTGGATACGTAGAGACCGTATCATGATACGTCATGATATACGTGGCTAGATTTGATAGTTTGTATATTTTAGTGTCTTTTTGTGTCTGTTTCTTTATATTATATTATATCTATCATTCCTACATGTATTCATGATATATTTTATATACTTTGGTGACCTATTGGGTTTTGGTGTTCAGTATCATGGTGGATGGGTTTTAGGTCGAGTACCATGGTGTTGGTGATTGTGGTGAGAATGGGTGTGTGCAAGAGTCTCTAAGTATCATAGTGGAGAGTGAGCATGTGTGTGTGTGTGTGTGTGTGTGTGTGTGTGTGTGTGTGTGTGTGTATGTGTGTGTCATGAGTAATAGGTAGTGTGGTGCCTAAAGTGACTTGCATTAAAGTGTGTGCCATTGGATGGATAATGGATTATGGTATGGTGCACCTGTGAGGATGTATCGAATGATAAGGAGAACAGTGCAGAGGGTGTCAAGGGGACTGAAATAGGAACACTTGGGTTCAGTAGAATTTGCAGGCAGTGGGCTTTGCAGTGGGTTAGTAGAGGACTATTTTAGTACAGTTGAAGGGTGTTTTGTGTATCAGTGTATTGTGTGTGAAGTTAGTTGAGGTTGAATTAGTGAAGAGTATCTCTAGATACAAGTGAGGTTATGCAGTTTTTGGAGTTTTCAACTATGTATCAGTTGGTATCATAGTGTGTAGTATGCCAATGTATTTAGTATTATGGCACTTGAGATCATATAACTTCAGATCATCCATTGAGACATGACTTTTGAAATTCGAAGAGTAACCATCTGGGACCTTAAGGTCATGCAAAGTTTCAGACACCATTCTTTTCTCTTCCCTTGATAAAGTATAACACGTCGTAAGAAGATAAGTCCAATTTTTCTTAGTATACGGTGCCAATTCTTTTCTTAAGCCTATCTCCAAAAGATCTTTGCGACAATTAATTCCATCCTTTGTTTTCCCTGGAATGTTTAATAGAGTGCCAATGATATTATCGCAAATATTCTTCTCTATGTGCATGACATCCAAGTTATGTCTAATTGGTAGATATCTTCGATACTCAAGATCAAAAAAAATGGATTTCTTCTTCCAACAACTTGTAACTTTGTCCTTCTATACTTCTCCATTTCCCTCCTTCTTTGTTGTCGATTTCTTTTGTACTTCTCCTTTCTTCCTCTTCTTCGATGTCTTCTTTGGTGTCTTCTTTGACGTTCTATTATAAAAAATCTTCTTTTTCTTTCCCTATGAAACCTTAATCCCCTAACCTTTATTAATATTTTTTCCCCACTCAATGGTTCAAGATGAGATCCAAACTCTTTGCCACCATTAAATGCCTTTCTTTGGGATCGAAAAGGATGGTCGTGAGGCAGATATCTTCTGTGACCAGTGTAAATAGTTTTTGTTGCAATGTTTTAATCTATCTGAATAAGTATTTTTGTTGCATACTGGACAAGAAAAATATCCTTTCACACAACAACCAGACAAATTAACATACACAGGAAAATTATTAACTGCCTATAACAATGAAACCCTTAATATAAAAGATTCCCGATGGTAGGCATCATAAGTTATAACTACTTCCTTCCACAACAATTGAAGATCCTCAATCAATGGTGCTAAATAAACATCTATCTCATTTCCAGGTTGTTTAGGGTCCGATATCATTAGTGTCAACATTGTGAACTTCCTCTTCATGCATAACCAGTGTGGTAAATTATAAGTATTTAGCATTACAAGCCAACTGTACCTACTTCTAAATGTACTAAATGGATTAATCCCATTGGCTGAAAGAGATAGTCAAAGGTTTCTTGCTTCCGCTACAAACTTGGACCATTTATCATCAATTGTCTTCCATGTCGATGAATCTGCGGGATGACGCAATTGGCCGTCAACTTCTCTTTCATCTTCATTCCATGTCAACTCCTTTGATGTTTGTACGATCGAAACCACCTTTTAAAATATGGTATGGGTGGAAAATACCATAGTACTTTAGTTGGGACACCTTTCTTTTGCTCTTCTTGTCTTTGTTCAGTCATATTCTTTTTTACCTTGTATCTTGGCGTTCCATACGTAGGACATGAGGTTGCATTTTCGTACTCTTTTCTACAGAGTATGCAATCATTAGGACATGCATGTATTCTCATATATTCTATTCCAAAAGCTAACTAGATACGCTTAGCATCCCTAGCAGTTATGGATAACTCATTCTTTTCCTGAAGCATATCGGCGAAAAATGTCAACACATCTGAAAAACTTTTATCACTCTAGCGACACTTGGCCTTGATGCTGAAGAGCTTCACTATCGCAGATAGCTTCGTATATTTTTATAATCATTATACAATGGTTTCTTAGCATCCTCAATTAATGCTTGAAACTTATCTTCATTGTCTTCCAGAACATCATTCTCTTTTACAGCATCGAACATGTCCAATGTATCTGCTACATCATTTAAAGTGTCCATATCATAGTCATTAAAAATAGGCGCATATGTATCCTCACTTGACGACATTTTATTAGGATCAACTTCCCTATCACTACCCGATTCTAGAAAATAGGGTTTTTTTTTTATTTGATAAATTGTGTATTGTATTGTATTTAATTAATTATATTTATATTTGATTAGTGATTGTATTATTTTTTTTAATTGATTATTTTAGGGTTTTGGCTATTCTGGACCCATGTCAGACCCTAGTGAACCCATGTCCGACCCAGCCCACACCCTTGTGAGGATTATTTTAGAGCTTAGAAATATTTATTATATTTTTAGTGGGTTAGTTGGAGAGATTTGGAGTTAGTTTGGATAATTTTGGAACCCAGAACCCAAACCCAAGTGTGTGGAGGGCATTTTGGACTTTTGGACTTTGGAAACCCTTATATTTTAGCTTGGCCGACCCTATTCCCAGCCCCACACCCGAGAGCACAGCAGCCCCCTTCCCCCTTTGTTCCAATTTCTTCTTCTTCTTTATTTTTTCTTCCTCTCTACTTCTTTCTTCTTCCTTCCTTCTTCCAAAGTAAGTTCTCCTTCATTTTTCTTCCTTCTTTCTTCCATTCCTTCTTCTTTATGTGAACTCTAACCTTGCATTTTCCCTAACCTAGGTGTGTAGAGTCTAGACATAGTGTGAAGGCTAGATTTGGTGGCTTGGAGCTTGAGGGAGGTGATTTCAAGTAGATCGAAGACTTTGGCCTTGGGATTTCAACTCCCAAGAGGTAAACCCTAACTTTACCTTTGCTAATTACTTTTATGTAGTGTAATTAGTGTTTTAGAACCTTCCTAGACCCTAAGCCTACCCATGGGAGGAAGTTGGAACTAGTTTGGTTGAGTTTGGAGACTTTGACATTAGGTTTTGTGTCAATTTTGGGTGGAATCCAAAATTGGTCCAATTTTAGGTGATGCCCTAGGTTAGACGGACCTAGGTAGACGTTGTCGGGTATCTTAAGGGTGAGTGCGTGTCTCCGTTCGGACACGGAAAGTCGTGTCACGGAAAAATGGGCGTTTTGGGCAAATTTGGGATTTTCTTCGTCTCCGGTTCTAAGTGCGTGCGCGTTTTCGCCACGGGCCTAGAATCGATAGGGTAGCATTTTTTCTGGGACCTAGACATCGTTTAGAACCCGTAGGTAAATTTTGGGCCGATTCTGAGTTGGTTTGGTGTGCGTTTCAGGAGGTTTTCCGAACCGCACACCGCGTGTTCGTCGAAATAATTGAACGGCCATTTTGACTCGGTTGCCTAGTTTCGGGCTTGTGCGCGCGTTGGGTTAGCATCGGGGAGTGTGTGCTAGAGTTCTTGAGTTATATTTTATATATTTATAGGTATTTGTGAGTTTCGGGGTCGTTGGACGTGAGTGGGGCGTGTTATTTGTGTGTTGTGTGCGTTGTGTGGTGTTTGGGTATAAGTGTCTATACATATATATATATTTGTATGTGTGTCTATATATATGTATATATTTATATATATATATGTGTGTGTTTATATCTATGTGCTTGTGTATGTATATGTCTATGTGTATATATATATATGTATATGTATAAGTGTGCGTGTGTATGTATATGTATATATAGATGTGTGTCTGTGTGTGTGCGTGCTCGTGTGTGTGGCGAAGCGAGGGGGGGAGATGCACAGCCAGCAGCAGCTGCTGCTGCTGCACTGCAGCAGCAAAGGCACAGCAGCAGTAGCAGTTCAAGGCAGCTGCAGCAGCAGCCTCTTCAAGTAGCAGCAGCAGCAGCACAAGCAAGAGCAGCAGCAGTACAAGCTCCAGCAGTAGCAGCGAGGCTAGTAGCAAAGGAGAGTGAGTTATGAGGGTTTAATAGATAGATAGATTAGTAGATTGATAGATATTAGAGATAGTTAGATAGATAGATAGTTATAGAGATAGGTAAATAGATAGCTATTAGATCTATGGATAAATAGGTAGTTAAATAGATGCGTAGATAGATAGATAGATAGATAGATAGATAGATAGATAGATAAATAGATAGGTAGATAGATAGATAGTTATATCTATCTAAGATATATATATATATATATATATATATATATATATATATATATATATATATATATATATATACATATATACATATCTATAGATATCTAGATAGTTTTATAGATATATATTTATGAGTTGGGTAAGGTATGTGTGAGTGTGTATATGTGTGTGGATATCTATATATATATGAATAGATACTTAGATATGTAAATATATGATAGATATATATTTTTCTAGCCTAGATTAATAACTAGGTATATATTTATTAGCCTAATAGCTAGTTAGAGGGGTTTGAGAGCGGTATCTCAATACCTTGAGATACCGAGGTATCTCAATACCTTGAGATATCCAAGGTATTGAGTTTCGAGCGGGGTATTTGAGCAATAGCCTAGGAAATATATCGGAGTGATTTTTATATGCTTATGTATATATATTTAGGCGTTCTAGCATAGGTTTTAGCGGGTTTAGGCGGAGTGCGTGGCCTAGGGCGAGGTATCGGATACCGAGGGTATCCCGGTATCTCGAGGAGGTGAGTTTGTGAGTTTAGTAGCTTAATGAGCTCAGTTTGACCTAGAATTTTAGGGGCACCCTAGTTTGACCTAGATTTGACCATAATTGTTCTCGTTGACCATAAAAGTCAACGTTTGACCTAGTTTTGATCTAGAGTTGACTTTTTGGACCTCGGTTGACTTTTTGACCCGAATTTTACCGGTTTGACCCGTTCGACCTAGAATAGCCCTAGAAGCCTGTTTTTAATTATTTTATATCAGTTTAAATCCTTAGAACCCTGTTTAATCTTGCTTTTCGCATTAGGTTCTTGCGACACCGGTCCGGATCTCGATCCCCATCAGTTGCTCAGGACATCAGGCGAGTACCTACCTTTGATAGTTTCCATTTCATGATAGCGTTTATATCACCTGTTCTAGAACTGTGATACTTGATTCTGACACATTATTACACGAGCTGGTACTAGTGGATCCCGTCATGAGATGCTATCCCCCTTACCGTGTTCAGCGGGTACTCTATCACGTGTATTTCATCATGTGCTTCGGGTATTGATTCTCATGTGCTATCATGTGCTTCTTGTGCTCTCGCCTTCATGTGCGCGAGCTATTATCATGTACGTAGCGTGTTGTGGTTGGATCCAAGAGTATTAGTGGGGGAGGGGAGTAGGAGTTGGTTATGTGATCAAAGCCAAACAGTATTCATGTGTATGTCGGTTATGCTACTCACGCATAACGGAGTTATCGTAGTGTTTTTCATGTGCAACCTAAGTCGATCACATAACGAACTTGTGCTCAAGGTACTTAGCTAGTATTCATGTTTCTCACCTGCAGTTACTTTTCCACTACTTGTATTGTTCTCCAGTTTACATTGCAGCTACTTATTGTGCTCCAGCATATATTTATTTCCTGTGCATCTTGTATACTTTTCTATTGCTCATCATATACACCTTACCATGCATTTGGAGTTACTTTCAGAGTTACGTACTTCGCTCCAGTCCTGACTGGGCATATTTTTTCCAGAGGATCCTAAGGACTATTGTCCGACGTTCTACGGGCCGGGTGTTGACGAGGGTTGTGACCCCGAGACTGAGGAGGAGTGCGCCGAGGAGACGCCTATAGCGCCCTAGTTAGCTAGGTAGGTTTCCTGGGTTGTTCCCAGTGGTTTATTTTTGGATGATTGTACTTATTATTTTGTTGCTGTGAGTTGTTGTAGACTATTATGGCCTTGGACTATATTTTTGGATATTGTCTTGCTCTGTGTTTCTTTGTTTTCTTTTGCTATCATATCGTGCTTTTACTCTTCCCCTAGGTTTTGTGATTGAGAGTTCATATATATATTGCGTGTTTGCCCTCCTTTTTGGAGAGGTTATGGAAGATTTTTTGTGAGATATATAGATAGTTGGTTGACCTAGAACGGACCTTTACAGCGTTCTACCGCCGATTCTGTGGCGTAGGCTGGACGTACCCACGACTCATGCCCGATTTTCGGGTGCGGGTCGTGACCCATTTTTGGTGGCGGCCCATGCAGGTCTAGTTTTTAGGTTACCTGCAATAGGATATAGGATATAGGCTGAGTGAGAGTGTGCTCAATCACAACTAGGACCCTTCCTGATTTCTTTTGCTATCTTTAATTTTTCTGAAATTGTTTTCTTTGCAATATTACTGTCCTTCTTTGATGATATCGTTTATTGCACCGTATTGACTTCTTTTGATCTGTGTTCTTCTTGATTATATTCCAGCACTTGCTTTATTTGATTTTGGGGCTTCCCCATAGCTTTGTGTCTGTATCTTTTGCTGTTACACACCATCTTGTTGCTGAACCTTTAGCTAGACTCTGCAAGATCACGACCGGGGGTGGTATCATCCTAGTCAGTGATGTCTGCAGAGACCGAAGAGTTACCTTGGGAGGCCGGGAGTTGAGTGTGTGCCTACTCGTAATGCCACTTTCGAGCTACGATATTGTACTCGGGATGGATTGGTTGAGTATGCATTGTGCTAGTATAGATTGTCGTGGAGGCAGAGTTTTGTTTAGTCCGCTGGGTGAGCCAGAGTTTCAGTTTGCCAGAGGAGCAGCAGAGCAGAGCGAGGGAGTCTTCTGCGGAGCCCTGGTGGTAGAGCCGAGGTTGCTACATCCACTAATATAGGAGTACATTGATGTCTTTCCGGAGGAGTTGCCAGGGTTACCTCTGGACAGAGATGTGGAGTTCTCTATAGACTTGGTGCCAGGCGCGGAGCCGATATCCCAGCACATCTATAGAGTCAGCAACAGTAAGCTGATAGAGTTGAAGAAGCAGGTGGATGAGCTTCAGGACAAGGGATTTATCAGATCTAGTTCTTCCCCGTGGGGTACGCTGGTACTTTTTGTGCCGAAGAAGGATGGGTTGATACGGATGTGTATCGACTACAGGGCTCTGAACAACCTCACAATCAAGAACAAGTATCCGCTGCCGCATATTGATGATCTTTTTGACCAGTTGAGCGGAGCTAGGGTATTTTCCAGGATTGATCTGAGGACAGGCTACCACCAGGTGAAGGTCAGAAAGGAGGATATTTCGAAGACAGCTTTTCGGACTAGATATGGACAGTATGAGTTCATGGTGATGCCGTTTGGGTTGACTAATGCCCCGGCAGTGTTCAAAAATCTGATGAACAAGGTGTTCCATCAGCATCTGAACAGGTTTATGGTGGTGTTTATAGATGATATCTTGGTGTATTCGAAGACCCCAGAGGAGCACGAGGAGCACCTGAGGATAGTGCTGAAGACTCTCAGGAAGGAGAAGTTTTATGGAAAGCTTTCGAAGTGCGAGTTCTTCCTTGACAAGGTTAAATTCCTTGGTCATGTGGTGACTGGAGAGGGTATCTCGGTGGATCCGAGAAAGATCATGGCAGTTGAGGCATGGAGTGCTCCGAGTTCAGTAGCCAAGGTCAGGAGTTTCCTAGGACTGGCAGGTTATTACAGGAGATTTGTTCAGGATTTTTCCCGGATTGCAGAGCCGTTGTCCAGGCTGACTCGGAAGGACGTGGAGTTTGTTTGGTCAGAGGAGTGACAGATTGCCTTTGATGAGCTGAAGAGGAGGTTGACGACAGCTCCAGTGTTGACGTTGCCATCAGGTTCTGGAGGATTCACTATCTATAGTGATGTATCGGGGAAGGGACTGGGTTGTGTGTTGTAGCATAATGGGAGGGTGATTGCCTATGCTTCCAGGCAATTACGTCCTCATGAGAAGAACTACCCTACCCACGATTTGGAGTTGGCAGCGGTCATCTTTGCTCTGAAGTTATGGAAACACTATTTATACGGAGAGCGTGTGAAGATCTTCACAGACCACAAGAGCTTGAAATATATATTTACCTAAAAAGAGCTGAACATGAGGTAGAGGAGATGGTTGGAGTTGATGAAAGACTTTAACATATTGTTGTAGTACCATCCAGGGAAGGCGAACGTAGTTGCGGATGCGTTGAGCAGGTATCCGGTAGCTATGTGCCTGACTACAGATCGTTATCTTCTGGCAGATCTAGAGAGCTTGGGCATTGAGGTGATAGTGCCTGGTGTTGAGATGCAGATGTGGGGACTGCAGATTCAGTCAGAGTTGGTAGACCGGATCAGGGCTACACAGTTTGAGGATGAGTCCCTGAGGAGTATCAAGGTGCAGGTTCAGATGGGATTATCAGATGACTTCACCATTGCTGATGATAGTTCTTTGCGGCACGGTACCAGGTTGTGTGTGCCGAGTGGGTCGTTGCGCGAGGATGTTCTTCAGGAGGCACATCGATCCCAGTACTCTATATATCCAGGTGCCAACAAGATGTATAGAGATCTGAGAGAGCATGTATGGTAGTACGGGATAAAGCGGGAGGTAACACGCTTCCTATCCCGATGCTTAGTGTGCTAGCAGGTGAAGGCGGAGAGACAGAGGCCAGGAGGTTTGCTCCAGCCGTTACCCATTTCGGAGTGGAAATGGGAGCATGTGACCATGGATTTTGTTTCTGGACTTTTTCGTTCTCCAGGCGGGAAGGATGCAATTTGGGTCATCGTGGACAGGTTGACCAAATCGGCCCACTTTCTACCATTAAAAGTGGGTACGTCTACAGAGAGACTAGCAGAGATGTATGTGCGCCAGATAGTCAGACTGCATGGAGTTCTTGTGAGCATAGTATCAGATCGGGACAGTCGCTTTACTTCGCATTTCTGGAGGAGTCTGTAGGCTAGCTTGGGCACCCAGCTCAAGTTTAGTAGTGCATATCACCCACAGACTGATGGTCAGTCAGAGAGGGCCATTCAGACACTTGAGGACATGCTTCGGACTTGTGTTTTGGATTTCAGAGGCTCTTGGAAGGATCACTTATACTTGGTAGAGTTTGCTTACAATAACAGCTACCAAGCCAGTATCGAGATGTCACCATTCGAGGCGTTGTATGGACGGAGGTGTCGCACTCCATTCTCATGGGATGATATAGGCGAGAGAGCTTTGCTTGGCCCGGAGATGGTGGTTGATACAGCGGAGAAGGTCAAGCATTAGAGATAGACTTCGGGTGGCGCAAGACAGGCAGCGGCATTGGGCCGATAGCCACCGGAGACCCTTGGAGTTCGAAGTATAGCTTAGAATCTAGATTTTGTTCTTCTGTTTGCTTGTGATTGCTTGTTTTAGACTAAGTGCAGAGACCTTGTTTGTGCTAGGTTGGAGATCTGGTGTTCCTGAGGATTTCTCCGACGCGGGGCACTATTCGCTTCGGTGGAGGTGGAAAGCTTAGCCCACATTTCGTCGGACCCTTCCGTATCCTTGAGAGGGTCGACGCCGTGGCGTATAGGCTTGAGTTGCCGCCTACGCTGGAGGGAGTTCATGATGTGTTTCACGTGTCGCAGTTGAGACGGTATATGGCGAATCCCAGTCACGTATTGGATCACTCAGAGATCGTGGTGGGCCCTACTCTTAGCTATCCAGAGCAGCCGGTGGAGATTCTGGATCGGCGGGAGAAGGTGTTGAGGAACCAGACTATTTCCTTGGTTCGCATCGCGTGGAGGCATCACTCTCCAGGTGAGTCGACCTGGGAGAGGGAGGATAAAATGCGCGAGCGATACCCCTATCTCTTCGAACCCTGAGGTATGGTTCTTTCCTTGCATTCCTGTCCTAGTTTCGTCTTTTAATTTTGAGGACGAAATTATTTTAAGGAGGGTAGGCTTGTCACTACCAGATTCTAGAAAATAGGATTTTTTTTATTTGATAAATTGTGTATTATATTTAATTAATTATATTTATATTTAATTAGTGATTGTATTATTTTTTTAATTGATTGTTTTAGGGTTTTGGCTAGTTTGGACCCATGTCAGACCCTAGTGAACCCATGTTTGACCCAGCCCACACCCTTGTGAGGATTATTTTGGGGCTTAGAAATATTTATTATATTTTTAGTGGGTTAGTTGGAGAGATTTGGAGTTAGTTTGAGTGATTTTGGAACCCGGAACCCAAACCCAAGTGTGTGGAGGGCATTTTGGACTTTTGGACTTTGGAAACCCTTATATTTTAGCTTGGCCGGCCCTATTCCCAGCCCCACACCCGAGAGCACTGCAGCCCCCTTCCCTCTTTGTTCCAATTTCTTCTTCTTCTTCATTTCTTCTTCCTCTCTACTTCTTTCTTCTTCCTTCCTTCTTCCAAAGTAAGTTCTCCTTCATTTTTCTTCCTTCTTTCTTCCATTCCTTCTTCTTTATGTGAACCCTAACCTTGTATTTTCCCTAACCTAGGTGTGTGGAGCCTAGACATAGTATGGAGGCTAGATTTGGTGGCTTGGAGCTTGAGGGAGGTGATTTCAAGTAGATCGGAGACTTTGGCCTTGGGATTTCAACTCCCAAGAGGTAAACCCTAACTTTTTCTCTGCTAATTACTTTTATGTAGTATAATTAGTGTTTTTGAATCTTCATAGACCCTAAGCCTACCCGTGGGAGGAAGTTGGAACTAGTTTGGTTGAGTTTGGAGACTTTGACATTAGGTTTTGTGTCAATTTCGGATGAAATCCGAAATTGGCCCAATTTTGGATGATGTCCTAGGTTAGACGGACCTAGGTAGACGTTGTCGGGTGTCTTGAGGGTGAGTGTGTGTCTCCGTTCGGACACGAAAATTCGTGTCGCGAAGAAACGGGCGTTTCGGGCGAATTTGGGATTTTTGTCGTCGTCGGTTCTAAGTGCGCGCGCGTTTTTGCCACGGGCCTAGATTCAATGGGGTAGCATTTTTTTTGGGACCTAGACATCGTTTAGAACCCGTGGGTAAATTTTGGGCCGATTCCGAGTTGGTTTGGTGTGCGTTTCAGGAGGTTTTCCGAACCGCACACCGCGTGTTCGTCGAAATGACCGAATGGCCATTTCGACTCGGTTTCCTAGTTTCGGGCTTGTGTACGCGTTGGGTTAGCATCAGAGAGTGTGTGCTAGAGTTCTCAAGTTATATTTTATATATTTATAGGTATTTGTGAGTGTCGGGGTCGTTGGGCGTGAGTGGGGCGTGTTGTTTGTGTGTTGTGTGCGTTGTGTGGTGTTTGGGTATAAGTGTCTATACATATATATATATATTTGTATGTGTGTCTATATATATGTATATATATTTATATATATATGTGTGTATTTATATCTATGTGCTTGTGTATGTATATGTCTATGTGTATATATATATATATATGTATAAGTGTGCGTGTGTGTGTATATGTATATATATATGTGTCTGTGTGTGTGCGTGCTCGTGTGTGTGGCGAAGCGAGGGGGGGAGATGCACAGCCAGCAGAAGTAGATGCTGCTGCACTGCAGCAGCAGCACAGTAGCAGCAAAGGCACAGCAGCAGTAGCAGTTCAAGGCAGCTGCAGCAGCAGCCTCTTCAAGTAGCAGCAGCAGCAGCACAAGCAAGAGCAGCAGCAGTACAAGCTCCAGCAGTAGTAGCGAGGCTAGTAGCGAGGGTGAGTGAGTTATGAGGGTTTAATAGATAGATAGATTAGTAGATTGATAGATATTAGAGATAGTTAGATAGATAGATAGTTATAGAGATAGATAAATAGATAGGTATTAGATCTATGGATAAATAGGTAGTTAGATAGATGCGTAGATAGATAGATAGATAGATAGATAGATAGATAGATAGTTATATCTATCTAAGATATAGATATATATATATATATACCTATATTTATATACATATCTATAGATATCTAGATAGTTTTATACATATATATTTATGAGTTGGGTATGGTATGTGTGGGTGTGTATATGTGTGTGGATATCTATATATATATGAATAGATACTTAGATATGTAAATATATGATAGATATATATTTTTCTAGCCTAGATTAATAACTAGGTATATATTTATTAGCCTAATAGCTAGTTAGAGGGGTTTGAGAGCGGTATCTCAATACCTTGAGATATCCAAGGTATTGAGTTTCGAGCGGGGTATTTGAGCAATAGCCTAGGAAATATATTGGAGTGATTTTTATATGCTTATGTATATATATTTAAGCGTGCTAGCATAGGTTTTAGCGGGTTTAGGCGGGGTGCGTGGCCTAGGGCGAGGTATCAGATACCGAGGGTATCCCGGTATCTCGAGGAGGCGAGCTTGTGAGTTTAGTAGCTTAATGAGCTCGGTTTGACCTAGAATTTCAGGGGCACCCTGGTTTGACCTAGCTTTGACCATAATTGTCCTCGTTGACCATAAAAGTCAATGTTTGACCTAGTTTTGACCTAGAGTTGACTTTTTGGACCCCCGGGTTGACTTTTTGACCCGAATTTTACCGGTTTGACCCGTTCGACCTAGAATAGCCCTAAAAGCCTATTTTTAATTATTTTATATCAGTTTAAATCCTTAGAATCTTGTTTAATCTTGCTTTTCGCATTAGGTTCTTGCGACACCGGTCCGGATCTCGATCCCCATCAGTTGCTCAGGACATCAGGCGAGTACCTACCTCTGATAGTTTCCATTTCATTATAGCGTTTATATCACCTGTTCTAGAACTGTGATACTTGATTCTGACACATTGTTACACGAGCTGGTACTAGTGGATCCCGTTATGAGATGCTATCCCCCCTTACCGTGTTCAGCGGGTACTCTATCACGTGTATTTTATCATGTGCTTCGGGTATTGATTCTCATGTGCTATCATGTGCTTCTTGTGCTCTTGCCTTCATGTGCGCGAGCTATTATCATGTACGTAGCGTGTTGTGGTTGGATCCAAGAGTATTAGTGGGGGAGGGGAGTAAGAGTTGGTTATGTGATCAAAGCCAAACATTATTCATGTGTATGTCGGTTATGCAACTCACGCATAACGGAGTTATCGTAGTGTTTTTCATGTGCAACCTAAGCCGATCACATAACGAACTTGTGCTCAAGGCACTTAGCTAGTATTCATGTTTCTCACCTGCAGTTACTTTTCCATTACTTGTATTGTTCTCCAGTTTACATTGCAGCTACTTATTGTGCTCCAAGATATATTTATTTCCTGTGCATCTTGTATACTTTTCTATTGCTCGTCATATACACCTTACCATGCATTTGGAGTTACTTTCAGAGTTATGTACTTCGCTCCAGTCCTTACTGGGCATATTTTTTCCAGAGGATTCGGAGGACTATTGCCCAATGTTCTACGGGCCGGGTGTTGACGAGGGTTGTGACCCCGAGACTGAGGAGGAGTGCGCCGAGGAGACGCCTATAGCGCCCTAGTTAGCTAGGTGGGTTTCCTAGATTGTTCCCAGTGGTTTATTTTTGGATGATTGTACTTATTATTTTGTTGTTGTGAGTTGTTGTAGACTATTATGGCCTTGGACTGTATTTTTGGATATTGTCTTGCTCTATGTTTCTTTGTTTCCTTTTGCTATCATATCGTGCTTTTACTCTTCAGCTAGATTTTGTGATTGAGAGTTCATATATATATTGCGTGGTTGCCCTCCTTTTGGAGAGGATTATTCATATATATATATTGCGTGGTTGCCCTCTATTTTGGAGAGGTTATGGCAGATTTTTTGTGAGATATATAGATAGTTGGTTGACCTAGAACGGACCTTTACAGCGTTCTACCGCCGATTCTGCGGCGTAGGCTGGACGTACCCACGACTCATGCCCGATTTTCGGATGCGGGTCGTGACACTGTGCCATGTCCATATATTATACCTTGGATCGATACCAATTGTCGTCAAATAAAATTTTACATCATCAAAACTCAGTCTATAGATATTCTCGCACTCATTACATGAACACCTAATGGATTTAAGATCACCTTCACTAGCTTTGATAAACTATATAAATTCTTTAACCCCTTCTTTGTATTCTTCCGATAATATGTGCTTTGTCATCCAAGATCTATCCATTGGTATAATAAATTATGTACCAAACCTGAAGTAACCTGAAATAATTGTTAAGTCATAAGTAAAATAAAATAATAACTCAGAGATGCACATAATAAAAATGACTAAAGAGGAAACATATATTAAATACTGAGCACATCAATGAAGGAGAAGAAAACTGTCTGAAGAAGAAGGCAAAAGGAGAAAACTTCCTGAAGATGGTGAAATTACTTAGGATTGTATTCGACATGGAATTAATTAGTCTGTGAAGTTTAGGGTTGTGTTCAACTTGGAATTAATTGGTCTAGGTGTTTAGCCTTGTAACAAGGATGGAGCAACATATCTGGATTCTATCTACACAACTTATCTTTGAGCCTATATTTTTTGGTTTTTGACAAGGCAATTCCAACTATTTAACATCCGTTAGGATTGGCGTATAGTTATCTTCATACGTTGTATAGAATGAAAACTTCTCTCACTATCACAAGCTTAAACACCCATCCTTGGAGGGTATTAGAATGTAAAAATATAAGTTATTTTTTGAAACAAAATTTCAATATCAAAGAATGCAAAAAAGGGAAAGAAATATAAAAAATAGTAGATCCAATGCAGGTTAATCTTGATGGACTCAGATGGAACAAACCAACAGAGCGCCTAGTATGCCAGGATCAAGCTAGATCCAAATCTTTACATGATCAGCGGTTAATATCAGAGGCTGAACTTGGCGGCAGTTGCTACTGTTGCAGCATCTAGTTGCTGTTGAACGCAGTTTCCTGCACACGGTTTTGCAACTGATGCACATCTCCGATACTCAAATCTGATACACAGACACAGTTCTTTGGCACATGGTACACAATCTATATGTACACTCAATACACAAAAGTCCTACACTAGAAGCACACTCCTAGCTCATGTGTACTGCTGCACAAAGTGTTCATACTTACATTCCTTCATAGAATTTTTGGTGCATTAGGATTTAGTCAATTGCTAACTCACTCCTTGACAGTCATGTACACTACCAATTGACACTCATTACACCATTGAACATATAATCAACACTACGCATACTTATTACACAAACTCATCATCTAATACTTGACATTGGTAACCATTCCTAATCACTCTAGACCCTAGAATACACACTTCACTCCTGCACTCTGCACTTCCCTGGATACTTCACACTGAGCACAGGTATGTGTTTCTTGTTAGCTTTGCTTGAGCAAAAGTTCAATTTCCTTCTTTTCTTTAGTCCCACATCGGATGGGCCAACCCCTCCATGTGTACATATATTAGTGCCTCTTCTTTGCTTTCTTAAAGTTGTTGTGTGGGGAACCCCTTGGGCCACACGCGCGCGCTGCCGTCGTTGCCCGGCCCGGCTCGGCTCAGCTCAGTTCAAAGCGCATAACGGGTGCGGATACACGCCCACATCTGTTGGCGCCGTTGCCGACTCGATTTCCTCTTCGGGTTCGGGCTGAGACCCTAAAATTCTTTTTGCTCCTCTTCATTTTTTCGCTTAATATTCTGAACGTTGGAAAATTAATTTTGTCCGTTACTATTTAATTTTGAACCGTTAATACATTTTGTGTCCAGGTTCATTCTCCATGTATCTGTGTAACAGCTGAATTAATAGAAAATTAATTCAGACCGTTACATATTGGATGGAGTATTATATATGAATGGTTTTCTTTGTAACGAAATCAGTTATTGTTTCCTCCAAAAACTTGCCGCCAACATATTTTTCAGTCCATTCTTCGTCGTTTCACTCATCTCCAAGCTCTGGGCAGAGCTAAGTCCTGGTCATTCTCTGCGAGTCGTGTGCGGCAATGAGATACCGGTAGTGCGGGGGTTTTACCACTAGGAGCTTCAGAAAACGTCTGCACACAGATCCCGAATCAACTCTTAGAGCAGTGCTTCGTGCATGATTTTCCCAGAGGCCGGTAACATCAGTCTATTTTTATTTTTTATTCACAAAGTTTTCAATAAGAAAATGATAATTTTTCTAACAATCTAAAAGTTGATTAGTAAAGAAAAATAAAAAATTAACTGTTTATTATATATATATATATATTTCTCATCAGTTAGGTTAATATTTGTTGCCTATTCTTGCTACATAACCGAAATTGTTTGTTTGGGCATTGCTTAATTCATAATATTGTAGCAACATATTATTGGCATAGTAACATAAAATTTTCTGGAATAAGTTGATTAATAAATTAAAAGTTAATAGTTACTGTAGCATAGTTGATAATTTATCAATTGAAAATTTTAAAATTTCTGACTACAACAAGCTTTAATTTGTAGAAAATTATTCTTACTGTAGCCAATATTGTTAAGTTGCAGTAGTTTAATTTTTATTCTAGAAAATTCAATTTGCTTAATATTTACCATAGCAAATAACCATATTTAATATTTGCTTTTTGATCATAATCGTTAACTCAAAACAGTTGTTAGCAATTTGCTTTATTTCCTCAATTGATTTATTTGTTTACTTATCAAGTTGCTTATTATACTGTCAAATTGCAAATTTGCTTAAAGTGATTTAAAAATTGTTAGCACATTTGATAATTTTGTCAATTGTAATATTTTTATCACAAAATTTCTTTCAATTGTAACATAATTAATCACTTAGTATTTTTTAAAGCAATCTAGGACCAAAAGAAAATAGTTTAGTAAAAAGAAAATTGTAAATAAAATATTCAAATCTAAAGTTTCAAAGTAGAGGCAAACTCGGGCACAAGCCGAAAGGGTCCTTCTGTCAACCGGGTGTAAATAGCCCTAAGAGACATAGTACTTAAGAGTCTTCGGACTGCCGCTAGCTGGGAACCGGCCCCTACAGCTAACCTAAGTTGATCAACACTTGAAAAAACTAAAGATTTTAAGATTTATTAGCAAAGACCACCTAAACTATTATCTTAGACATTGTTATTAAATAAATTTATATTTTTTAGACTGCAAACATGACTGGTAAGGAGGAATCCTCTACTGCAAAATCTGTTAAGTTTGATGGCTCATACTTTAAAAGATGGCAGAGCCAAATGAAATTTTGGCTCATGACCTTAGGACTTATTTCAGCCATTGATGGGTCCACACCCATCACAAATGATTCTGATGATACTGAGTCTAACATAGGAGTGTCCACCTCCTCGAAACCAAAAATCCCTAAAGAGATAGACTTCCACTGCTTTCATAGAATTCTAAGCGCATTATCTGAATCCTTATATGATATATTTTTTTAATACAAGAGCGCTAAAGAACTTTGGAAAGCCTTGGAAGATGAATACGACTGTGATGATGCCGGAATAGAAAGATTTAATTCTTCAACCTTTAATAGGTATTTCATGGTAGATAACAAGCCAATGAATGACCAGCTCCATGAATTCCAAGAATACCTTAAGCATATTCAAGCCAAAGGCACATCTTTCTCCAATGAGCATAAAATAGCATGCCTAATAGACAAGTTACCTCCCTCTTGGTCTGATATTACTAAGGAACTTATCCATACACAAGGAGATCTTACCTACAATCAAGTCCTAAAGAAAATTAGAACCGAAGAACATATTAGATTGAGGTCTAAGCCTAAGACTGAATCTAAAGCTAAGGTAAACCTTGTAGAAAGCCAAGGAAAACCCAAATCTAATTTTCATTATAAATCCAAAAAGAATTTCTTCAAGAAGAAGAAAAACTTTCAGCCTAACCATCAAAACCATCATCACCAAGACCATAAACCTAGAAACTTCAGTCAGACTCAGGATCAAAAGAGATTTTGTTTTGTGTGTGGTAAAATAAACCATATGGCCACCAACTGCTACCATAGGAAGAAGGAAGCTGTCCAGACCTCCTACAAAGGAAAGGGCTCAGTTAGACCAGAATCGAACATGCTTCACAAAGGTTTTTCGAGTTCCTTCAGGTCTGTAAGCTTTCAACCCTTTATTAACCTCTCTTACCATTCTGATGATTGGTGGTTGGATTCTGGAGCTAATGTTCATGTTTTGTTTGATCGCTCCTGTTTTTCAAACTATCAGGAATCAAGTGGAGGAGGTGTGACCGTAGGAGATGGCTCAACGGCACAAATTATTGGAAGAGAAAAAGTTGACCTAAAGATGACATCAAGAAAAATCTTAATTCTTCATGATGTTCTTCATGTGCCGTCTGTCAGGAGAAACCTAGTTAGTGGGTCCCTTCTTATAGCCTCAGGAGACAAAATTGTAATGGAGGCAAATAAAGTAGTATTTTCTAAGCATGACTCCTTTATAGGAAAAAGCTTTGTAAAAGACGGTCTTTTCATTTTAAGCACAATGAATAAAATTTTTGATTGTTCTCTCATTGTCTCTAATATAAAATCTTTAAATGTTTGGCATGGCAGACTAGGTCTTGTGAACCTAGATTATATTAAAAGAATGATGACTTTAGATCTTATTCCCAAGACTCCAATAGATGACAAACACAAATTGAGATTTGTGTTCAAGCCAAACACACTAAATTACCTTTCAAATCTGTAGAAAGAAATTTTGACCTTCTTGAACTTATCCATAGTGATGTATGTGACGTAAATAGGATTTTGACCAGAGGCGGTAGAAAATACTTTGTTACATTTATATATGATTATTCAAAGTATTGTTATATCTACCTTCTTAAAATCAAAGATGAAGTTCTAGATAAATTTAAGGTCTACAAATCTGAAGCTGAGAATCAATTAGAAAGAAAGATTAAGATCCTTAGATCTGATCGTGGTGGAGAATATACCTCAAACGAAAGGATTAATTTCTGTGAAGAACATGAAATAATTCATGAGGTAACTGCTCCATATTCATCTCAGCCTAACGGAGTTGCTGAACGCAAGAACCGTACTCTGTTCGATATGGTGAATGTCATGCTTCTCAGCTCTGGTGCTCCTGATAACTTGTGGGGAGAAGCCCTTTTAACTGCCTGTTACATTCTTAATAGGATTCCTAGTAAGACAAAAGATAAGACTCCCTATGAGCTTTGGAAAGGTAGAGCTCCTAGGATTAATTACCTTAGAGTTTGGGGATGCCTTGCTAATGTCGGAATTCCCGAACCTGAAAAGAGAAAGATTGGTCCCAAGACTGTATACGCTGTTTTCATAGGATATGCCTTAGACAGCTATGCCAATAGATTTCTAGTGACTCACTCAGAAGTAAATGAAATCTCTAACAATACCATTATAGAAGCAAGAGATGCAATTTATTTTAAAAATATATTTCCTTTTAAGGACAGAAGTTCAATCTCTTCCTCCATACCCTCTAGTAGTTCTCATGTCCAAATACCAAGCTCACAATCTGAATAAGACTTAGAACCTAGACGGAGTAAAAGGAATAGGATTGAAAAAAAATTAGGAGAAGGATTCTTCACCTTTTTGATAGAGGGTGATCCCTCAACTTATGAAGAAGCAATATCGTCTCCTGATGCTCCCTTCTGGAAAGAATCCATTAACAGTGAATACAACTCCATCATGGAGAATAATACTTGGTTTCTAACAGATCTACCTTTAGGCAATAAACCAATAGGTTGTAAGTGGATTTTCAAGAAGAAACTCAGAGCCGATGGTACTATAGAGAAATACAAAGCTAGATTAGTTGCTAAGGGTTTTACCCAGAAGAAAGGGTTAGATTATTTTGATACCTACTCTCTTGTAGCTAGGATCACATCAATTAGAATTCTCTTGGCCTTAGCATCCATTCATGATATGCTAATCCATCAAATTGATGTAAAGATAATATTTTTGAATGGAGATCTAGAAGAAGAACTTTATATGGACCAACCTGAAGGTTTCATTGCTAAAGGTCAAGAAAAGAAAGTTTGTAGACTAGTAAAAACCCTTTATGGCTTGAAACAAGCTCCCAAACAATGGCACAATAAATTTGACAAAGTAATTTGTGAATATGGTTTCTTGTCAAATGAGTATGACAAATGTATATACTCTAAAGTTACATGTAAAAGTTGTGTCATTTTATGCTTGTATGTAGATGACATCCTTATCCTAGGTTTATCACTGGAATTGATAAATATTATAAAGAACTATTTATCTAGCCGGTTTGATATGAAAGACCTAGGAGAAGCCAACTTAATTTTAGGAATGCAAGTGACCAAAGGCAAAGAGGGTTATACTCTATCTTTAGCACATTCAATTGAAAAAATGCTAAAAAAGTTTGAGTTATTTGATAAGAAACCTGTCCTTACTCCTTATGACAGCAGTATCGTACTAAAAAAGAATGAAGGATCACCTTTGGAACAACATAAATATTCACAGATGATAGGCTCCCTTATGTATATAACAAACAGGACAAGACCTGATATTGCATTTGCTATTAGGAGACTAAGTAGATATACCAGTAACCCAAATCAGTCATATTGGACTACCTTGGATAGGGTATTTAGATATCTCAAGGGCACCCTAGATTACAAACTTCATTTTTCTAGGCACCCTGATATCATAGAAGGTTATTCAGATGCAAACTGGGTAACTGACTCACATGATATAAAATCTACTACTGGATATGTATTTACTCTAGGAGGAGCTACAATCTCCTGGGGCTCTTGTAAGCAAACTATCATAGCTAGGAGTACAATGGACTCCGAAATGATAGCTTTAGATACAACTTGCACAGAAGCTGAATGGCTTAAAAATCTTATTATGCATATACCTGTTTCTCTTAGTCCTGTTCCTGCAATTTCTATAAACTGTGATAATAAATCTGTTATTGAACTACTAAAGCATGATTCTGTGAATGCTAAGATGAACAGGCACCTGCAGCTGCGCTTTAAGTCAATAAAAAGCCTACTAGGCAAATATGTGGTTCTCGACTATATAAAGTCAGAAAAGAACCTTGCAGATCACTTGACGAAGGGTCTGTCTAGGACTTTGATCCTAGAATCATCGAGGGGGATGGGTTAAGCCCATAAGTTAGTCACCAGTAGTGGCAACCCAACCGAGTCTGACTGGAGATCCCAAGAAGCCGGTTCAATGGGTAGAAACAAGCTGAACTTAGGTGACTTTATGGAACACTGACTCGAGATTAAAGGCTCATTAAAATAAAGCCCAAGCGGCTATACATGTGTACAATGACTCCCCATCCCTATGGTGACAGTGTTCCTGTGTGATATGGTTAGGATGAGGTTAAACTCTTAATAGGTCCAAGCTGTAATGCTGGGTTGATTCATATCACCAACCATTAAGGACTTACCTATATGAGAGGTCGTGAAGGCCGCGATTATTGGACAGGACGATCCCAGACAACTCTCATGAATGTGGAAAAGTGCGCATGGCCATTTAAAAGTGCCACCCGATAGACCAAGGACCTCTTGCGTACTATGTGTGCCATTTTTCTAAATCTGGTTCAAGAAGTCTGATTCAAGGCATAGTCCATCAAGCACTTCTTCAGATTAAGGTAATAGTCACTACGTGAGATTCAAGGCTATAGTCCATCTCATCTATGCATAGTATTTTACTGCCCAGATGCTCTCTCTCTCTCTCTCTATTTACTTCACTCTTATCTTTGTTTCGGAACATGACCTTTTGGGGGGGGGGATTGTTAGCTTTGCTTGAGCAAAAGCTCAATTTTCTTCTTTTCTTTAGTCCTACATCGGATGGGCCAACCCCTCCGTGTGTACATATATTAGTTCCTCTTCTTTGCTTTCTTAAAGTTGTTGTGTGGAGAACCCCTTGGGCCACTCGCGCGCGCCGCCGCCGCCGCCCGGCCCGGCTCGGCTCGGTTCGGTTCGGGGGGCGTAACGAGTGCGGGTACGCGCCCACATCTGCGGGCGCCGAATGCCGATTCGATTTCCTCTTCGGGTTCGGGCTGAGACCCTAAAATTCTTTTTGTTCCTCTTTATTTTTTCGCTTAATATTCTGAACGTTGGAAAATTAATTTTGTCCGTTACTATTTAATTTTGAACCGTTAATACATTTTGTGTCCAGGTTCATTCTCCGTGTGTCTGTGTAACGGCTGAATTAATAGAAAATTAATTCAGACCGTTACATATTGGATGGAGTATTATATATGAATGGTTTTCGTTGTAAACGAAATAAGTTATTGTTTCCTCCAAAAACTTGCCGCCAACATATTTTTCAGTCCATTCTTCGTCGTTTCACTCGTCTCCAAGCTCTGGGCAGAGCTAAGTCCTGATCATTCTCTCCGAGTCGTGTGCGGCGACGAGATACCGGTAGTGCGGGAGTTTTACAACTAGGAGCTTCGGGAAACGTCTGCACACAGATCCCGAATCAACTCTTAGAGCAGTGCTTCGTGCACGACTTCCCCAGAGGCCGGTAACATCAGTCTATTTTTATTTTTTATTCACAAAATTTTCAATAAGAAAACGACAATTTTTCTAACATTTATGTTAATACTGGGCTCTATGACACTCCTTTTACAGTGCTGTAACAGTCAAGAAATATCCCATAGAGAGTCAATAAGCTTTCAGATAGAAGTTACACCTATATCCATGAAAATTTGGTACATAGGAAGTCTGAATTACGAAGAATATCCATCTAAAGAAATGTTTCATTTTCTTTTAACCATCATTCACCTATTCCATGTGTTATAGATAAAAGTCAAGGTCCTCTTCATGTTTGCTTCACGTATTCTGTGTTTATTATTTCGTTTCGTAAATGAAATAATAGTTTTAATAAATCATGAAAATATTACTTCCTCTGATTTGAATTGATAAAGAGTTAATATGCAAACATAATATTTCAGAAGGTTTATCACCTAGACAGCTTGTGAGATTATACCTAGGTACTTTGCTTTATGCAGGTTTGTCCTTTATATGCAGGTTTGTCCTTTAATTCCATATTGAAAAAAAAGCTTTCAGCGTTTTGATGAGTCCCAAGGTATCTCAGCATACAAAGTCCTTCATCGGAGAAACATTCCGTAAGAATCTTAGCATACCTAGTCCCTAATCGTGATCACAACCTATATTTGCTAAATCTCTTGAGCCTAGGTACATGACTACAAACAAAACACACACACACACACAAGCACATATGCATGATGTGAGTTTTCACATACATGGACATTATAGTAGAGTGGACACGGACAAGGCACCATTTTTTGGCATGTCTATGCTTAGGTTGCAATATGTCAAACATGGAAACTGATTTTGGAGTTCCCATGCTTTCCGGACTAGGCAATTTGGAATAAAACTAGGAACTAATAGTATATACCTAAGAACAAATGCATGTTGAGGTCTCTACTTTCTATGCAAAAAAAAAAAAAAAAAAAAAAACATGTAAAAGGCTCCTACAGCCTACTAATTCATTCTCTATATGTATGTTTACCCTTTGTGTAGTTCCTTAACCAAAGGGGTTGGTTTCTTTTTTGATGTCAAAACTTCTTTGAACATGAACATGTAGTAATTCTGTCAACTGGCTTACTTCTAGTTCTGAATTTGCATATGCGCCCAATTTTAACGTTTATTTGTCTGACATTGAAAACTGATTTTGGAGTTTCCGTGCTTCCAAAACAATAGGCAACCCAGAACTGGAACAAACTAAACTACATAGTAATTCTTAGTTCCTATGATCATGCCTCGTGAGTGTGCTACTGTATTTTACCTGACATATTGTTGACACACAACATATATGCCACCGATTCACAGTTTGCATGTGAGAATATAGTATATGCTATAGATTTCATGGAGCATTTATTACACGTAATATTGAGTCTAGCTGTTGTATTTGAGAAAACATTTAACAACATTATCAACTGTTTATGATACATGGGGCAACTGATTTATAAAAAAATTCTCTTTTACATGTCGGTTCTTTTATCCCACATTGAAGAGGTATTTAATTTTCTCATAGATTTTCGTTCTGAATAAAATTCATGGTATTTTCTATTATTTAATTTGAGCACTAATAAATAATACAGTGGAGTGTGGTTGCACGTCAGTAGCAGTAAAATCCTAAACATAGTTTTGTAATGTTTACAGGTCTGTGATTATGTCAACGCAGCAAAGTTAGTACAACATTACAACATGAAACCTTATCTCCACATACACATTAATAAAAGACGTTTGACGACGGAACCACTTGTAATTAGGAATAAAAGCATGTCCGCGACGAACCAATACACGCAAGCCAAGCACGGTGGTCGACTTAAGTAGAAAAATAAAGATCACAAATTCAAGACAAAGACACACAAGAATTACGTGAAAATTTTTAAAAAGTAAAAAAAAAAAAAAAAAAAAAAAAAACCTCCCGGAAGAACGAGATCACTACTAAATAAGGTTATAAGACTTTACAAAATCACTACAACTTCGTAACTACAACTACCAGAGGAAGTACTGTAAACCCCATGTTCAAATTTAAAATTTTTCTACTTTGTTGGTGAATATCTTTGTCAGTGAATAATAATAAAGTACACAAGCCATTCAATCTAATAAGCTTAAAGTTCCTTGTATTAAAATAAATAGCAATTTAGATGAAATAGTTTATTAAAAAAAAACTTAAATAATAAAAGGAAAAAAAAAATTGGATAAGTAAATTCTATTCTTAAAAACTAAACTTAATTATCCCTTAACCCATCCTAAAGTGATAAGGATTTTCTAACTACCAATTTAATTCTAATAGTTATAGAAATAACCAAATAAATAGGGATACAAACAGATAATACAATTTTCTCTTTGATAGACATATATAATATATTCGAATCTTGTTCTATAGTAGAATATGAATATGAACAAAATATATTTAAAGTTTAATGGGGCAATAGATCATTGTGAGCTAAAGATCGATCTATGTCAAATCTAGGTTACTTATATATTAAATAATATAATAACCATAAAACAAGGAGGTATATGTATAAAATAATATAATCTCTCTCCTTTCTTACATGTCCTCACAATTTCGTTTTGTATATAAAAATATTAATAAGAAGAAGAAGAAAAAGAAAAATAAAGACGAATCGACAACAAGGGACCTTATTACTTACTGTTCATTTACCGTAAATTAGTTAATGGATAAACATAGAAAGAAAAAGGGATGTGTATGATAGTAAGAACTATATGAACATCTTACAATGCCCTGAAGCCATTCTTATATTCCATGTGAGCCAATAACCAACTAATGGACCGAACCATTTTGTTAGTAGGGTGATAGTGAAGGCTAGTAGTAAATATTTGGACAAAAGCTTTCCGTTGGCCATAAGGTTTAACAATTGACATATAATAATAATAATAATAATAATAATAATAAGCAACAAAGTATTGGACAAACTAGAAAGGTGGTTGGCTTACAGCTAAGAGTCAGATGTTCCTTAACAGGACTTGCAGAGATAAGGAAACTTAGTTGGAAAAGATGGAGATTTCTGAGTGTGCACTTCGGGTTAAATATTTAGGGCTGTATCTGTCTATCAACCAGACAACTTATGCAGATTACGAGGACATCCTAAACTACACTCAAGCTAGGTTGGCCGGATGGCATGTTCATAGCCTGTCGTTTAGGGACCGAATAGAACTCATCAGGACAGTCATTTCGGCTATTACTTTGTACTGGCTCTAAGCTATCATGATCCCTTTAGCTACTATTCACAAGATAAAAGTATGTGTGCTAATTTCCTTTCGAAAGGAGGAATTCATGCAAACAATTGAGAGGAATTGTGTCGGCCCAAGAAAGAGGGGGTGTAGGGTTGAGGTCGCTTACTATGCTTAGGAAAATAGCCTCCTACAAACTATTCTGGAGATTCCTCTCTGTCAAATCTTTCTGGACGGATTGGATCAGGGGGAGGTTCTTCCCTAAGGGAGATTTCTAGTCTGCCAAGATCAATAACAACTTCTCAGTGATGGTTAAAATGCTCCTAGGATTGAGGAGATTGGTTAAACCTAGAATAATTAGGATTATTTGCTCTGACAATCAGACTAGTTTGTGGCATGATCCTTGGAGCATTTTAACCGGTTAATTATCTTATCCAGGAGGGGAGCGTGAAACTTATAAGGTCGGTTGATAGAGGCCGCTCATGCGGTTGATATTCGAGAGGTGGAGATAGATAGGTTGGGCACGGAGGATTACTGGATGTGGGAGAAAATAGATAAAGAAACTTTATGCTTTCGGAAAGCCTTCAACCAAATCAGGAGCAGGAATCCGAACGTGGATTGGAAGATCTGGTTCGGACTAAAGGAGGAGCAGTTAAGAACTCCCTGTAATGCCCCGCTCCGCGTCTGCATTATGTATCATAGTGAGTGGACAAAACTTCGTTCTCTGATTCTTGCACGCCTTAATAATAAATCTGAGTTTTTGCTTGCTTGATTTCATAAGAGAATGATAGAACCTGCCTTGCATGTTAATGAACGAACTCACATAACTTGTCTTCGAAACGAACATGTCTGCTTAACTAAGAGACCCTAAATTGCTTGTCTAAAAGTATGTGTTTTCATGAACATGTTCACTATCGCCTATGCTCCGAGAGAACCATATCATGTGCCTGAATGTGTTCAAAGATAAGGCGACTTGCCCCCGCAACAAAGATTATGGTCTGATGGTTCGTCTCGTCTGCATACTAGAGTTTATTTGATAGTGTTTCATGCATTCGCATTGGTCGGACAATGGCTATTGGTGGAGAGCTGAACTGCATGTGTCACGACTGCTACAGAGATAGTGGAAAGCAACCATGAGTCGCAGCTGCCATTACCATCAGATAAATGAGTCATTAGTATACTGGACCAACAGCTGTCGATCCTGAGATACTCGAGGACCGCACTGCATATAAGCTAGTTTATTGTGTTGGCTTGGATAGATTGACCGTCCCTAAGATATGTATTTGTTTCTAGCTATACATTTGTCCCTAGAGTCCTTGAGTATAACTCACGAGACACGCTGCGCACACCCTAAAACAGAACGAACGGCTTGTCTTACTTGCTTATATCGAATATGAAACTCTGTTTTAAAAGATGTTTTATAAAAGAAGTAATATGACTCTGCTATCGAACTGCATGAAATGAGCATAGGTAAAACTAGAAAGATCACTAGTAATGTAATGTTTTATAACATGATTACTTAGTGTTTATTTTAGTAAATGCTTACTTCTGTTCAGTTGTTTATTCTCACCAGTACTTATAAAAGTGCTGACCCACCAACAGTTTACTTACTTGCAGGTACTGGATCGTCCGAGGGAGTGATAGGCATGCCTCAATCCCCAAGACCCGGAATCCTGGTTTCGATTACCTCGAGTTGCTATCGTATAAAGGGGCATAATGTATGGAACGATGCATTTAATTGCTAATAGAAACCCAGTCCCTCGATTTGTCCCGAATACTCAGTTGGCTAAATGCATTGCATTACAATAATGTCCCTCCGCTGCTTACTCGATTGATGCTATAAAAGCCAAACAACTTAAACGATGTTGCCTTGTACGGACGTAACCCCAGGCTCGTACGGTATCATGTTGCGGTATCAAACGGGCCATACGGTACCCCGTCGGGAGGCGTCGAGGCGCGGTGATTCACATCCGGCGGTCGAGGCGCGGTGATTCGCGTCCGGCCCGGCGGGAGAAGCGGTGGTCCGGGCGGCCCTCGGGGCCGGGGCGTGACATAATGGTATCAGAGCGGATTTGATTTCTTGGCCCAATCCGTTGCTATGACTCTAAGATTTGCTTGATATAGTATTGCAATAGAGCGTTCCATCCAATAAATCAATAGATATTCTCAAAGTGCAAATATTTTCTGGACTTGATTTGCTTGATTGTTTCGATTGAGTACGGCGAGGGATGAGGACTATCGCTACTCGGAATATCGAGAAGTTTATCCTTAAAGTTTCGAGGACAAAATTTTTTGTTGGTGGGTAAGTATGTAATTTCCCATTCCGCGTCGGCATTATGTATCAAGGTGAGTGGGCAGAACTTCGTTCTCTGATTCTTACACGTCTTAATAATAAATCTAGGTTTTTTCTTACTTGTTTTTATAAGAGAATGATAGAACATGCCTTGCATGTTAATGAACGAACTCACCTAGCTTATTTTTGAAATGAACATGTCTGCTTAACTAAGAGACCCTAAATTGCTTGTCTAAAAGTATGTGTTTCCATGAACATGTTCACTATCGCCTATGTTCCGAGAGAACCATATCGTGTGCCTGAATGTGTTCAAAGATAAGGTGGCTTGCCCCCGCAACAAAGATTATAGTCTGATGGTTTGTCTCGTCTGCATACTAGAGTTTATTTGATAGTGTTTCATGCATTCGCATCGGTCGGATAATGGCTATTGGTGAAGAGCTGAACTGCATGTGTCACGGCTGCTATAGAAATAGTGGAAAGCAACCATGAGTCACAGCTGCCATTACTATCAGATAAATGAGTCATTGGTATGTTAGACCAACAGCTGCCGATCCTGAGATACTCGGGGACCGCACTGCATATAAGCTAGTTCATTGTGTTGGCTTGGATAGATGGACCGTCCCTAAGATATGCATTTGTGTCTAGCTATGCATTTGTCCCTAGAGTCCTTGAGTATAACTCACGAGACACGCTGCGTACACCCTGAAACAGAACGAACGGCTTGTTTTGCTTGCTTATATCGAATATGAAACTCTGTTTTAAAAGATGTTTTATAAAAGAAGTAATATGACTCTACTACCGAACTGCATGAAATAAACATAGGTAAAACTAGAAAGATCACTAGTAATGTAATATTTTATAACATGATTACTTAGTGTTGGTTTTAGTGAATGCTTGCTTCTGTTCAGTTGTTTATTCTCACCAGTACTTATAAAAGTGCTGACCCACCAACAGTTTACTTGCTTGCAGGTACTGGATCTTCCGAGGGAGCGATAGGCGTGCCTCAATCCTCAAGACCCGGAGTCCTGGTTTCGATTGCCTCGAGTTGCTATCGTATAAAGGGGCATAATGTATGAAATGATGCATTTGCTAAGAGAAACCCAGTCCCTCGATTTGTCCCGAATACTCAGTTGGCTAAATGCATTGCATTGCAATAATGTCCCTCTGCTGCTATGATAGCCAAACAACTTAAACGTTGTTGCCTTGTGCGGGCGCAACCCCAGGCTCACACTGCATCACGTCCCGGTATTAAACGGGTCACACGGTACCCCGTTCGGAGGCGCCGAGGCGCGGTAATTCATGTCCGGTGAGCCGAGGCGCAGTGATTCGCGTTCGGCCCACCGGGGCAAGCGGTGGTCCGGCGGCCCTCGGGGCCGGGGCGTGACACTCCCTATGTCTATATAAGATGATTCATAACCGACTACTCATTAGAGGCCGTCTGAACAGGTTTGGTGTGGACTGTCCGAATAAGAAATGCTGCTTATGTGGGTATATGGATGAGAGCAGGGGCCACATTTTATTTTTGCTGTGACTTTATTTGGGAGATCTTGAATAAACTTTGCAGATATTTTGGACTTTCGGCTACGCAGAATAGGGACATATTGTCAGTCTTGAATGAGGTCGGAACTCAAAAAGACAAAGGAGCAGGAGAATATATGCGACTACGGATGATTCTAGATATGGTGGTATGGCATGTGTGGAGGGAACTAAACCAACGTATCTTTGAGGGACTGGCTATTAGTATTATTATTGTACAAAGACAATTACAAGCTGATATAGATATCTTAGACCCAAGATGAATTTATTTTGTGTCTTGATTGGGATAATAGTGTTGTAATATCTTGTTTTAATTTTCAATAATATTTACGAATTTTTTTTTTAATCCTTGGTATATAGAACCTGATGTATATTTAGCAATTAGTATAACCCTTATGCCGAAAGCCATCCAAAACACGAGAAATTCCCTTTAATGCAAATTGATAATGTCACACTTTTTATTTAAAAGTGTACTTCTTGCCATAATCTAATATTCACTACTATTGCATAATAACAAATACATAAGTATACACATTATATCTAAATACATATATAATATATCTTATATAACTAGTTGTCAATTCTCAAATTTTTGGTATAAGCATGGAATAGGGGTTGGTAATCGAGGACTCAACAAAAATCTTGGACTACAGACAAGTATACATTGTCAAGTTTTTCAATTTCATATAACATGTCTAGTATATTTGGCTTATTTTAAATATTTGTTTCATTATATTCACATGACATTAGTTAGAATTTATTTTATAGACATACTCGTACATGATTGTATGCACCATTGTCGTAGATCATAGACTTGATTTAAATAGTGATGGATTGATTATACCTACGTGAGAGACGAGGGAGAACGATTATAAACACATGGACTGTTTTCTTCTCTATTTTTTATTATTCGTGACCCTGTGGCCTCTAAGGTCGGGTTATCAGTTTTGTGACCATGTGGCCTCTAAGGTCGGATTATGATTATATATTTGTGACCCTGTGGCCTCTAAGGTCGGGTTATTTGTTTCGTGACTCTATGGCCTCTAAGGTCTGGTTATTTGATCACCATGTGGCCTCTAAGGTCGGGTGAGTGCTCTCTATCCGTAGTTTACTTGCGAGCTACGATATTTGTATTCCATCGTATATACATTTCATGTGTAATTAGTTGTTCTTTTTCGTATATGACTATTGTATAATTTATGCCTTAGTTTATTTTTCTACCTAATCACCTGTCTATTTAGAATGCTATATTTTTGATATACTTGACTTGCATGTTGTATCTTGTTATGTCCCACTGATGACCTGGATTCATTCTCCAATGTGCGGGATTACTCGGAGTCGTACGGATAGGCACCAGACAAGGGTACAACCATAGTTGACGACTCGGCTATTGCTTAGTTATTCATATTACATAAACTTTGATTTATTTTCTTGTTCTTATCTCTTACGTCTACTAGAAGTGGATTTGTTTCCACCAAATGTCTTATAAATTCTTGATAAACTTAATCTAATTATAATTACATTCATCATTATCCATTATTTCTCATTTGACTTATTCGGCTGATATAGTCTAGTTTTGTAAACTCATATTATTATTTTTGGTCTATTCGAACATATATGCTAGTGGGCTGCAGACTATGAACCATATTATTCCTTCTTGATATTTATTATTTATGTGGATTGATATAGTTGACTTGCCATATTAGAAATAATGCTCTAGTATAGATAATGTATACATATTTGAGTTGGACGGGAGTTCACTTGATACGTAGCTGGCCACTGCCACGAACTCCGGTCCTGCATATTTTGGGACTGGGACATGACAAGTACAGAAAGATAACACAAAAAAAATTTAGATATTACATACAAGAAGATCTGAGAAACCCAATTTTTTTTCTCCTTCATTCTCTTTACTTATTCTCTCTTTCATTCTCTCAATCTATTGGTTGCTACCTAACACATTTCCTTGATCATAATTGATCTACTACACAAGGAACCTTAGGCCGTTTATGTAGCATGTGATCATATAGCCATATATAGAAATCTAATACTATATAGACATGACATACAAACTCATTTTTCTAGGTAGGAATAGAAATTTGCTTCGTCCAATTACTAATAGGATTATCAAATACATAAAATTTTATATTAAGCATCAAACTTCTATTCAATTGCACCAAAAGTATAAGTTTGGGGGAATTCTAAACCCATTCACAATATGTCATTTAGAAGGGCGCAAATGTTTTTGCACAATTTACGCCCTTGTAAATGGCGTATATTTTGTATTTATATTTTATTGATCTCGAATAGAGATTAACTGATCAAATTGTTTAGTGATAGATTTTTAGTGACGATTTGTCTTTTATTGACAAAAATGGGTTTCCAATGGAAGATTTTTAGTGACAAAATTTAGTGACAAAATTGGACTTTTACTAACGAATTTTTTTCTATACTATTCATGTTCTCAGAAACACTGTTCTCTGGGGAAAAAAATAATACGCAAATTATGTGCCCTTCAGAAGGACGTAAATTATGCAAAATCGAAAAATACTTCCTTCTGATGGGCGTAAATATGACAAATCAAAAAATTTGTCCTTTGAAAGGACGTATTATGGCTGCATTTATAAAAACCTAAAATTGTATTCCTTTGATACAATATCACAGAACTCTGATGTTTTATATACAATTTTCTATATCAAATATGAGCCAAATCCTAACACTGTTGAATAGGTACATCTCTCGCTGCTGCAAATGCTGCAAAGTACTCTTGCAGAGGATGGATGAGTCAATTTTTATTCATCCACAAAAACTATGTGTTTGTTCACCCTCCAATAAAAACTTGACATGTGTCAAATTATATGTGAAAACCACTTTGGTGGATGAACAAAATCACTTTCAAAGTGGTATTATGGTAACTGAATTGACACATATCAAATTGTTATTGGAGGGTGAACAAATATCATAGTTTTTGTGGATGAACAAAAATAATCTCTAGCTTGGACCGTCCACACATTTTTTTTTTTTCATGCAATAAGGTTGTCCTGATCATAGAACTATCATTATACGATCGATGCAATTTCTTAGAAAGGGAGAGAACAAAAATACTTGGACAATGCTAAGGCCAAAATAAATCAGGATATACGGAAAACATCAACTCAAAATTGTCACAAACAGTGGTGTAGGAAGAAAATTCTTGAGCCACTGGAAAAGAAAAGAGCCACACACAGATTGAAGTATACTGTCTTGCCGATTGGCCCCATGTCCTCTTCCAATGCACCGAGATGTTCGAACCCAGTCAACTTGTAAGACTTGCTTGCACCGTATCCACCAATTTCCTTACAGTCTTCAATAACTCGAAGACTGCTACATGGCTTGATGAGAATTCCGTAACATATCATCCTCTTGTCAAAGAGTTTCCTATGATTCTTTACGACTATAGCTCCCAAAACTAGCTACGACTCAATAATGACACACGCTTTCCACTATCAAAATTCGGCCAATTAGCGACATCAAAAAATAATGTCGCTAATTTTTATAAATTTAGCGACTCAAAAAAAAAAAATGTTGCAATACGTCACAAATAGACGTTTAGCGGCTTTCAACGACTACTTTCAGTATTGAGGGAATAGACGTCGCTAGAAATCGCTGAACATCGCTCAGTTTTTGTAAACAGCGACGTTTAGTGACGTTGTTGTTGGGGTCCGGTCTGGATTTGATAAATTTTGTAGCCCAAATATGATCAAAGGTTTGATTTGATATAATTTGAAAATCTCCATTAAATGTAAGATTTGATTATATTTCAAATTTGTATCAAATATTTAATTTGACCATATTTGGACGTCCATAATTAGTGTTGGACTATTTTAGGTGGAATATGATTCTTATTTTAAGGTTTCTATTTAGAAAATTTTACTATGACCTAAAATAGTATTTCTCATCCTATAAATATAGGAGGAGGGTGGAGGCACAAGTTGGAGATTCGGGGTGCTCGTGCACAGAAAATATAAGAGAAAGTATGTGCTTTGCTCTTAGGACTTCGTCATCCAAGACAAAAGGAAGAAAGAGATCTGATCGAGGAGTCGTCGCCTTCGCTCAGGGAGATTGCTACAGGTTGGTGAGTGATTTCAATTGTAATCTCATTCTTTTCTTCTTGAGTGTGGTGAGAGGTTGAATTATTAGGGCAAAGGGTTCAATATTGATTCTGTCAATCTTGTAATTTCACATGAGTTATAAAGGTTGAAATTTTTTTCGGTGACGTAGTCACAGCCATATACTTGTCTTTATATGTGCTTGGTGTTCGTTAGACAGGGTTTGTTTATCTCATGTGGGTTGGCATACAGTTTTCGCTGCAGGCACTCTCAGACACAGTGTCAGAACGCTTGGAGGGCGTGTCCGATTTCCAACATTTGGTATCAGAGCTACTGGTATTGGTTCTGGCAACTATGTCTACAGAGCAGATGAACACTCATATGATTACCCTCACAAGGGGAATTGGACGATTTGGAAGCCAAGGATGGCGGATTTACTTTGGTGCAAGGACTTGTATGGTCCGTTGGAGGACGACAACGCTAAACCATCGGACAAATCTGCTGAAGACTGGAAACAACTGGATCGGAAGGCCGTTGGATTCATCCACAAATAGTTGGACGACTCGGTGTTTCACTACGTGTCCATGGAGATTTCGGTAAAAGCATTATGTAAGAAGCTGCATTCGCTATACGAAAAGAAGACGGTTGACAACAAGGCATTTCTGATTCGCCAACTTGTCAACTCGAAGTACACGGAGGGTGCCGCAGTGGCACAACATCTGAACGAGGTTCAGGGTATTATCAATCAGTTGTCTGCGATGAAGATGGTGATTGATGATAAGCTTCAGGATGTAGGCAGTCATGATGGAGGAAGTCAAAAGCTGGAAGATGTTGGTGGTATCGGTGAGCAACTCCGTACCTGGTGGAGTTGTCAGGATGGAGGCAGTTAAAAGCAGCTTGTTGAATAGGAGATTTAGCGTAAGCAAGTGGAATCGTTGCAGGGGTCCGCTCTGGTGGCTTCCTATGGGAAGGGAAGACTCAAGTCACATGCGAGGACATGGGAGAGTTTTTCAGATCTTGTGACTGTGGACCGCAAGGAGGGTTGCTATCACTGTGGCGAAAGGGGTCATATAAAGAGGAACTGTATGAAGCTCAAAGCTGAGAAGGCCAAAGGCAAGGATGATCAGGCGAATCTTATCGCTATGGAAGATCTTATCATCGCAGCAACCGACGCAGATGAACCTTGTGGCATGTGTCCTGATGGAGATTGGGTCATGGATACGGGAGAATCGTATCACGCCACTCCATATAGGAGGATCTTCACGTCATACCACGGCAGCTACGAAGATAAAAGACACTCTTGACAATACTTAGGAATAGAAAATAGATCACACTACGAAGATAAAAGACATTGAAGAATGATCCAAAATGATCTCCTCATCCGAAACGGCCTCAAATTCTTCCTTCTTCTTCCCAAAGTTGTAATGACACGCTTGCCTCATTTTCTCCTCTTTCTTGAGATGATATGTTATTGTTAGATGGGTATTAGGGTTAGAAAAACCTAATATATACCCCATAATCCTGCAACTAATCATGGACCGTAGGATACGATCCAACGGTGTATAAAATACCTCTGAATTTTTGTCCAACCCGCCGACCGAAATCGGACCGAATTCGTCTAAGTCGGTGATTTGCGAGTAAACGAAGACATCATATTTCTGGAGCTTCTGGAGCACTCTGACCGAACTCGAACCGAGTTCGGCCCGAACTCTGTCTCCCCCTGTACAGCAGATGCTCCTCCATCCTCTCGAGTTTATTTGACCTCTTGAATGACTCTCGTCGCCTCCCCGAGCTTCTCTGACCACAGACGACGCTCGTCGCACTCCGGGGTGTTCTCCACATAGGTTGAGAATTCCACCCACTCCAACAGTTAGTGGGCCGGGCTCAGATTTGACCGGGCTAGTCCGGTCATTTGACCAGGCCGGACTTTAGATGTAGGAGCAATATCCCATCCTTGACCCACAACTCTGGTTGATCCGGATGGGGCTAGCCCACAGGTTGGCATTCACTATTAAGAAAAAAAATTCAAAAAACAAAGAAAACAAATCATGCCATCGACAAGTAAACTAAGAAAAATGGATATATTTTAATAATTTGAATTACTCAACCCTAAGAATTGTGGAGCATGTCCATTCCAAAACACTAAATGTAGCATTCGAAAATTCTAAACCCAAGCCAGTCAAATTAATCCTAGTCGCATACTAACATTCTATTTGTTAGAAAGAGACTTCAACTCATGTCGAGGGAAACTACATAGTGCACCTCATTTGCAGTAATGAAGTGGCCTACACCCAAACGTAAATCAAGAAAATTACTGCTGGTCACACACTTTGTTCCACCTAAGGCTTCCGAAGAAGCCTACCCATTCCTTACCAGATGGCACACCGTGTTATTGTTCTCTTTCATGTCCATGTGTGCCACATTCTTGGGGACCTTGACTAAGACACATGGACTAACATGTAGGCTCCAAATTGATTGGTACATGTATTGGGAGATGTTAGGGATGTCAGAAATGTGAGTATGAAGAATTTATAAGACTTCGTCCTAGACTGGTTTCAGACTGGACTCATTATGAAATATCATTAGAAGTATTGATGTATCCCTATATAATGGTTATTTAGCTTTTGGAAATTATGTTAAATAGACACTTCCTAGTTGCAAGTCCTAGTCGATCATTCCTACACATGGAAGCTTCTGCGATCTCTTCTTAGAAAATAGATACTCTTGTAAAAAGGGAGGGTTTCGTAATTCAAACAGGCTGTTGCGAGTATTAAATCCTACATTTATGGTCACTGAGTAAAAGTTTTTCATCAAAGGGACCACAAATCCTCGAATGTCGAGAAAAGGTCTTGGTGCTACGAGGCTCCCACTACCTCTAGTTAAGATTAGGACGCGTACTTATCCTTACCCCCATTTTGTGAAGAGGTTGTTTTTGAGATTGAAGCCAAATCCTCCATGATGCGTGGGCCAAGCCTTACTAATCAACAGTTCTTAATAAAGCAAATATAAGAATATACTATAAGTGATTGTATTTTATGATCCAGCATATTGGTCTGGTTGTCTTAGGCTGTTGATAAGGGCACTACACAGTTTACTTGGGGCTAGCCCAGGATTGGGGCTAGTCCATTAATGAATGAAGTTTACTCATAATAGCCCAAAAGTTTACTCATACTAGCCCAAACATAAAACTCTCTTCCCAAACCCTCCAAACCCCCACCGGAGTCCTCCCCCCTCCTCCCTTTCTTGTCGGAGCCCTCCCCCTCCACTTCTTCTTCCTCCTCCTTGTCGATGGCTCACAAACTCTCGAAAGAATCAATGTACCATTCTTCCTTCTTCTTGTTCTATTGCATTTCGAAAAATTTTCAAATATTATAATAATTTATATTGCATTTCTAAATTTTTCCAAAAATTATGTTTCCAATCTTAAAATTAGGGCATACAAGTCCTGAATGTTGTTTCGGATGTAGTTTCGATATTTTTCTGGAGTCTCGTACTCGATATTAAGGCATACAGGTTCGACATCCGTCGAACATATGTAACAGAACCATGCGGGACTGTAGAAATTTCTATAGTGCTATATACATTGTGGACTGTAGAAATTTCTACAGTCCTATATGTATAAAAGAACTGTAGAAATTTTAACAGTCCTGTATAAATTTAGGACTGTAGAAATTTTTGCAGTCCTGTATACATATAGTACTGTAGAAATTTCTACAGTCCTGAATAAATTTCTACAGTCTGTTAAAATATATATTTTTTGTCTTATAGTCACAACCCTCGGAAGGGCACTGAGGATGAAGATATCATAAGAAGACGACCTACTGCGTCGATGCATAAGGAACGCAATATTCAGCGTACTATTGAGCCAGCTCTCACTATCCGCGACCCCAAGGCACGCCCTGAAGTTAGGAAACGTCAACTGAGGAAGAAGACTGTCCCTCGTTTGAAGAGACGTGCTCCTAGTACTCCTAATACTTCTGGTTCTTCTTCCTCCTCCGATGAGGACATACCAAATGCCCAAAATCGGCCAACTGATGGTTTAGGACCTTCTCAGCATGCAGATAGTCCTGTCGAGAGTCTCCCACAAACCCTCAAAAATTGGCCTACTGATGGTTCAGGACCTTCTCTGCAGCCAGATAGTCCAGTCGAGACTCGTCCAAACGGTTGCTCTATGTTTTCGTCGATCGAGAACCATATTTGTCACGACCCGCACCCGGTATAGGGACACGAATGCGTGGGTACGTCCAGCCTACGCCGCAGAATCGGCGTAGAACGCTGTCTTGGTCTACTATACTATCAATATCTCACACAATGTATATAAAATACTGTCATGCCGTCTCAATACCAAATAATACTCAATCACATATAAAATTGAAGGAAAATGTACGCACGATATGGAATAGAAAGAATAAGAAATACAAGTCTTAAAACATTACATAACCATCTCCAAACTAAACACAACTCCATATCTCAAACAATAATACAAACCAATGTCTAAAATAGAAATCACTACTACAAGGTATAGAAATCAAAAAGGCCTCAGTCTCTGGCACTATCCTCGGGTGACACTCCATCTGTCAGTCCATAGTGAGTGGAACACATCCTCTCTAACCATTCATCTGAAAAATATTTCCAGTCAGGAATGGAGCAAAGTACAACCCAATAGCAATTTTAATTAATTGATAATGACTATAAACATAAATAGAGAATATAATACAAGACGAGAAATAATAAATAATATCAACTATGGTGGAAGAACAGGTAAACAATGAACAATGTGATGAAGAACTGTAACTATGCTAAGTGATTGAAATACTAGATAGATATGTGATCGGATTGATAGAACATTGTCTACTTTAACGTTGGATAAACATTGTCTAAGTTAACATGAAACATTGTCTAGGATTTGATCACATACCTAGCTAACATTTCCCCTTTCCCCCAACTAGTACAATGGATCCAACCATGACACGTTGTGATACAAGATACTCAAGGCCATGTAAACAATAAACCTTGAACACAAAATATTGAACATTGAACATTGAACACGAAATATTGTCTAAGTTAAACATGAATGTTGAACACGAAATATTGTCTAAGTTAACCATTGAGAACACGAGAAACAATGAACAATATATATATATAACATCCCATGACTGATCCATGTGTATACTAGTCTGTGTACCAATGTGTCAAGAGTCATGTAAAACATTTCTAAATTCTTGCATTATAGTAATTAGCAATTAATGGAAACTATCAGAGAATGTACTCGCTTGTCGTCCAAGCAATGAATGTCAAACTGTGTCCCAACTGGTGTCACACAAACCTATATATAGAATATCACATTAATACAGGGTATTGGAATGAATTTAAGTTAAACTAGTCAACATCTAGGTCACAAAGCTATTTCTAAGTCAAACCAATGAATTCTAGGTTGCAAGAGTCTAAAGCTAAGTCAATACATTATGAAACTGTGCTATACTAGCTAAACTAAGATACAATAAGTCTCTAAAAAAGTCGTATCCTAAGATACGCAAGTTTTCTTAATATAAAAATAGGTTTTATATATGTATACGAGACAAATACTATAATATTATAACAAAACAGTTGAAATATGATACCTTAGCCTTGCACCAATGCGTATCGCACCTAACTCGATACCCAAACTCACTACCTTGGGCATCGGCCCAATACCTTGGTATCCCGAGGTAATACAAAACCCTTGTAAATAGATAATACCTATATAATCTCCAATACTAATTATGCTAATAATCTAAATATTAACTATATCAATATATACTAACTACTAACATATATACAAATAGTATACATAACTAACTACTTAACTAATCATATACTAACTATATCCATATAAACCACACTACATACATATATATAAATGCATATAACTAAACTATATACAAATAAAGTATATCACTAACTATCAATAATCCATATACCCTGATAACTACTAACTTATACGAAAACTGTGCATTGAACTGAACTGATATGGATACCTGAAACTGACTGATACACTGATATGGATACTGATGAAGGCTGTACTGTGCAGATACTGATACTGAAATCTCTGATACTGTACGATATTGTGCTGACATTGATGCTGATGACTCCCTGCTGTGCAACTGCTACCATGCCCATTGCTGCGCACTGATATGTATAGCTCTCCTTCATGCTTGAGCTGCACCTCAGTTGGCTGCCTGCCCAGTGCTCCTTCCCCTTGCTGTGAATGTTATGCACTACCACAGTAACTTGTTGTTTGCATAGCTGTACAGTGTGTTTGATGCACACTGCCTCGCTCAGTGTAAAACTGTCACTGGTACTCTATGTTGCTGTGCAAGGCGGCTGCAATCCATGTTACTGTAGTTAGCTTCCTGGGTTTACAGTACTAGCAGTCACTGCACTTGCTCAATTGATGGATGAACATATTGTTCTACTGCTGGTTGCTGTGCATGTTGATGCATGTTGTACTCACTGTGATGATGCTGCACTACCAGTGCAAGCCTTGGCTTGCTGCCGTGCTACTGCACTGGCTTTCTGGGTTTGCAAATAGGTTGTTAATCCCTCTGCTGATACCTTGCTTCCTAAACTCAGTTGTTGTGCCCAAGGCTACTGTACATTGCAGAAACCAGTTGCTGTGTAGTATCTTCTCTCAGTGTGAATGAGCTGCAGTGCTCTAAGTGCAGCTGCTGAATACATGAGAATGCACACGCTGTATAGTTCCATTGCACAATTGCTGCAGCCCTCTCTCTGTTTTGTCACTGCAGTGCGTTGCACTGCTCAGGCTCCCCAAGGCTGCCACTGCCTCTTGTTTGTGGGTGTACTGATATTGCTGAGTTTTCTAAAACTGTGAAGGCTTCACTGCTGAGCACCCTTGCTCGACTGCACATTGGCTGATACATTGCCCTCCCTCTAGCAGCAGAATCCTGTGTATAAAACACATTGCCAGTGCTGCCACTTTTTGCTGTAGATGTTGAACTGATACACAGTGATGCTGCCTCGTTCCTATGCACTTCTCTCAGTACAGGAATCCTCTGTTGCAATGTACTGTGCAGTTGGCACACTACTCCTGCTGTGACTGCAGTGTGGAAGTTGATATGGAAGTTGCTGCTGCTTAGTGTTTCATGTTGTGTAGTTACTGAAACCGAATATGCTGGGTTCTTGCTGTGCACTGCTCTGGGCTCTCCTTGCTGAAGGTTGCTCACTACGGATTATTGTTGGATCACTGCTACTGTTCTGTATCTTGCACCAATTGCTGGCTCTCCCTCTTGCTGAACATCTGCTGCAGTGCAGCTATTATTGCATTTGCTGCAGTGGTTGCAGTGACTACTCGACTATACACAAAACTGGGAATTGAGGTAATAAGCACTGTGTAGTAAGATACTGCACAGTCTCGTTTTAATGAATGCTTAATCCTCTTGCTACTGTTCGGGTGCACAGCAAAAAGTTGTTGCTGTTACTGCTAGCTTCGTCTTATTGAGTACTGCATCAGTGCTCACCATAATGCTATGCAACCCTTCTCACACAGCCACATCCTCATTCACACACCACATAACACACAAACCCATATACATATATATACACACTTACCCATAAATACAAGCACACACCTATATCTATACAAGTACATATATATATATATATATATATATATATATATATATATATATATATATAGAGAGAGAGAGAGAGAGAGAGAGATCTCTAAACATAACTATAAACACTAACCTATACACACATATACACTAAACACAATATACACTATTATATTCATACATATATATATAAATACCATATATATATATAATTACACATGCACGTATAGCAAAGAGGGCAAAAAAACAAACACATAGAGTGCACCGCACCCGTATCACACTTGCTCTATGATACGTGTACGATACGGCTCCAACACACAACCAAACGCAATCCGGAGGATACAAGCAAGTCAAATACACTAAATATGAATAATACATATAGTAATTAGAGTGTCTATGTGTCCGTGTCTTAATACGATATGCACAAGACTCCGTGTCGGAGAAAAACCCCCAAAATTAACCCATTTTGTCAAATTGACGAGATACGGCCTATACGTATCCAATTGTGGACATGACACTAGTCACAAACAAATAATCATATATCAATTTGGTCTAATTGACAAACACAACATGTGCCAATCTCGAAATTCCCCAAAAATTTGCACCAAAATGCACGTAACTTCCACCGTAAGTCTCCGATCGTCCCAAAATCAAATCCTATGGGTAGCCTATACATGTGGGTTGGTTTCTCATGGTAAAATCTCAGATCTAGAGTCTAATAGAAGGGAAAAAACTGAAATGTACCTATTGGGAGATGGATTTCAAATAAAAAGTCTCCAAATGCAAAGTAGCTTCTCTCCTTGTAGATCTTGGCCTCCTCTTCCTTGCTCCTTGCTCCTTACTCCTTGCTCCTTGCTTGTAGATCCTTGATGTAGAAGCCTTAATGATAAATTTAGAAAAAAATTGTGAAGAATTGGTGGAGAATTGATGGAGGAATGGAGAAAAATTGGAAGAGGGAAAAGTAGATCTAGAAATTTGGGAAAAAAATGAAATGAGAGCACTCTCTCTCCTCCTAATTATGGCTGGTCATAAATCCCTCTCCAAGCAATGTACAATGTCCCAAATACCCCTTGGGCCTCTCATGAAGAAATTAATTAAGGGGGAAAGTTCTAGTCTAATAGTTTCACTAATTAAATCCAACCTCCTAATCCATGGGTCTAATTCATGGGCTCAACTAAACTCATCCAAATGTTGGGTTCATGCATCTAATAAAATAGGTTAGGTCCACTACACAAGTCTAAAATAAATACTACGTCTAATCAAATACTAAACAATACAACAAATAATTAATTACTGATGCACAATATTAATTACAACCCTCATAAAAATAAAATTTCCGTATCAATTACCAAACTACCCTTGATTGAAAAAGTGAGGGTAACAATATTGCATACCAAATATGGAGCAATCCAGTAAGTACATTATGTTATGATAATTTTATATATAGTTGTAAGTTCTAAGTTCATCCAATTATTTATAGATAACTACATTTTATATATAGGTATAAGTTTATCCAATTGTTGACTTTTCAGGAGAGTTCTCGTATGTTAACGGTGATCAACCACGGCAAAAAATATAATACATAAAGGTTTGAATTATTGGAAGATGATGTGAAGGCTAAAATCATTCCCACCGATTTATAATATTTTGGTAACTACTCATATATGACGGTGGATAATGCACTCATATCAGCATTTATAGAACGATGGCATCCAGAAACCAACACTTTCCATTTACCAAACGGGGAGTTGACGATTACCCTTGATGACGTCCATTATATATTGGGACTTAGGGTTGATGGTCGAGTCATGATGAATCATACTTTTGGCGAATTGAGCATCAATTTTTACGACCATATCGTGGATTATATATCAGGGTGTCTGGGAGTTGATTCCACTAGTTTTATCACCCTTCGAGAATTCAAGAAGTCGTACGGATTTCCTTTAAAATATTTGGAGGAGACATTCACTGATCCGGACCCTGAAGTAGATAATAGCGATAATATGGCCCGTGGATATATGTAGTTCATCTTAGGGGTTGTCGGTATTACGGATAAGTCTGGAACGTCGATACATGCCAAATATCTCCTGAATTTGGACGACATAGACACGGTAGAAAAATATCTTGGGAAAGCGGTATACTAGCATACCTTTACCGCGAGCTTGGTGCTGCATCCCGCGTCGGTTCCAAGACAATATCCAGATGCCAGACTCTACTCCATGTATAGATATATCTTTGTCAACTTGTATACATAATAAAAAATATTGTTGTTAATTTTTGGACTAATATTTTTTTAACTTGGTTACAGGAAGGCATGGATATACGAGCACCTTCCAACCCTGCAGAGGGCTAAACTTAACCGAGGGTATGACGAGCACCTTCCTAGAATGTGCATATGGAAGCCAATTAAGAAAGATGCCAAACATCCACACACATTGGCCGCCCTACGGAATGCACTCGAAGATATGACGATAGAAGAGGTGAATTGAGACCTAAATTTTTAATGTTTGGTAATAATTTACTAAATTATGTTACGCTAAATGACGTTATGCTAAATTTTATGCGTTGTAGATTGTTTGGGATCCATATCGTGATTTGTGATAGACTAGTCGTCCATTGCAACCAATCGCTTTATATCACGGTCTGATAAGTTCTCATAAAATTGAGGAGGCTTATATGCCTGATAGAGTGTTCCGTCAGTTTGGCTACGTACAAATAGTCCCGAAGCGCACATTGAAAATGATAACTGCTCCACGAGATACAAAACCGCTAAACTATATTCCTGCAGCGTTCAACTGGGTCTCGGACTTCTTCACTGAGTAGCAACGTCACGTTATTAGAGAAACCGAACGACAAGCAGCAGTAAATATAAAGAAATGTAGCGACGACTACCTCGCCTACTACGCTGGTGTCAGACTACCTACGTTGTTCAAACGCGGAGGTGATATTATGCGTGTACCATCAAATCTCTCCGCCAAATCTGTCTTGTTTACTACATTGGTAAAGATAGTGAGGCAACTTCTTCACTTTCAGTTTGATATATGTAAATGTTTATAACCTAACCAATTTTTTTAATTCTCGTGAAAAAGTTGGGAAGAAGTCTCGTAAGTTGCCAGGGTACGAATTATATAAAAATCAATGACGAGCTACAACAAATCGATAAAACTGAAAATTTTCCTTTTTGGAAAATAGAGAGCAACGTACAAAGAGGCGGCATAAAGTTTAGGCCATGTTTCAAGACATGTAAAACTTTGCTACAATTTGTATTTTGAGACATGTAATACTTTTAAGTTTGAAAACATTGGAAATAAAGTATTGTTAATGCCTTATGAGATAATTACAATAGGTATCTTATACCTATTAGAGAATATGTATGCAGCAGGTGGGACATCCATGTAATGGTCTGGTCCAGTAACTGTTTTCGTACAAGGTATGCTTGCCAACAAATCTACAATAATTTCTTCGTCGAGTATCTACCTATAGAAGGGTAGACGAGAGTCCAACTCCTCGTACAGCTCTTCCCTAACCTGTCTCCATCCTACTTCAACTGAATAGCCAAGATGTCTTGCGAGTGCATGATATCCATAATGGCCATCCTTAGGAACAACAACAATAGACCAAATGAAATCCCGTATCTCAGGTAGGAAATTTTAAATGTATAGACTATATGAATTCGAGAAGTTATCAAAACCATCTACCATGACTGCATCATTCATTTTCTGTTTCTTCCTCCTTTGAATAGTAAGCTTACTCTTTTTCTGCGAAAATACCATACTTTCGATAATCGACTTTGACTCAACTTTCTCTAAATTGCGTTCAATATGTTCAAATAAGGATGGATCTCTTTTAGTTGACTCCATCTCTTTTTTTTTTGCTCTACTCATTCTTGAGTGTGGTCTTCCCTTAGAAGTTCGAACAACAGATGACTCTTACAATCGAGTTATTGCCGGGACTGCAATTTCTTGGATTTTAACCTTAAGAGATCTTCTCTCCGATTCTGATGCGACATACCACCTTGCGTGCAGGAGTTTGACTTGTGGCAAAGAAAAGAAATAATCGTAAACTTTCACCGTCGGCATGATCAACAGCTGTCTCCAAAGTTGATCAACAATATCTATTGGAATAGGTATAGATTGACGACGATATTCGTTAATCTTATGTGCACAAGGAAGGCCGAGTGAATGTCGATATGAACAACCGTAAACCTCGGGATCATAACCAACCAACTTTGACCTACCAATCTTCTCAAACAATAAACCCAAGGCCTTGTGAGATACTACATGGATTTAACCATCCAAGAGGTATTCATGCTTGTATTCATGCTTTGCAATATTGAGGCTCATCTCAAATGATCCTACAATCTCGTTCACCATGAAAATAATCATCAAATGAATCGATTGCCAAACGGAGACAACACTACAAAAAAAAGTCAAATTAGCGACGTAAAAAAATATCGCTAAATGACAAAAAAATATCGCTAATCACTTTTAGCGATGTAATTAGCAACGTTTTAAAGAAGTCGGAACTCAACTAGTCGTTGAAAGAAAAAATGTCGCTAAACGTCGGTGTACCGACATTTTTTAGCAACGTTAATGAGTCGCTAAATTAGCGACGTTTAGCGACGCAACGTCGCTAATTAGCGACTTATATAGCGATGTTACATCGACTTCTTTAATGACCTGGCAATACTGCCATGTCAGTAAGTTGCAATGTACAGCGTCTTTTTAGAGACATTTTTAGCGACGTGTAGTAACGTCGTAACTTAGCGACGTATTTAGCGACGTGTAGTAACGTCGCTAAACGTCGCTAAAAATATCGTTAATTGTATAGTAAAAAATAAAAAAAATGAATACTGAATTATTTCCAAACTATTATTCCTGTAGTTTATTAATTCACAATCTGTACAAATAGACCCGAAGCAACCCTCCGTTGAATTTTTTGGGTTTGTCGACCCCCTTAGGTTGAACACTCAACACTTATAAATTAACATATAATAAAATTTAAAGAAAAGAAAATATCCAGCAAATATCATCATAAAAAATACAGCAAATATATATACATACAATGAGTCTCATCCTAAATAATACAAGTATCCAGCAACTATACTACTACGGATCTGCAGGAGGATGATCACCGCGTGCATGAACGATAAGAACAGATCATACTGCTCCGGTGAAATCAACACCGATGTCGATGGAGAAGGCAGTAACGTCGGTGGAGTCTGTGTCGATGTAGGCGCACCAGGAGGACGTATGCGCTCCAAGTCTGCGAGTTGCTGGTTGTAAGAATCTATGGTAGATAACAGCCTCGTACTGCTATGAACTATTGAATCCTGTATTATCGTCGGCCTCTCGCCCATGGATAGCTGTGATGCTTGCAGCTCTGTCACGTTGCGCTCTGTCGAGGCTCTAAGATTTTTTGTCAAATCTCGGAGCTCCGTGATGCTGCGGTCGAGCATATCGAATCGTGCGATGAGCGTCGGATCGTCCGCTTACGGCTGGGACCGGGGCTGCTCCTCCATCTTTTGCAGCAACTCGTCACGGAGAGATACAATCTGACGGTCAACGGCCTCCTGGACTCTGGACGACGACTGCGAGGGCTATAGGGAATGTGCACTAATCGGGGAGGCCCTAGATGACTGCATCGCAACCAGGGTGCCATAGGATCCTGTACCGTAGTACGTACCCCTCTGGAGACCACCAGCTGCGATCACCCATAGGTCGTCAGCCGACGGAGCTGGAGCGGGCTGCGAGAAAGTATCAGCCTCTCCAGCTGTAGGTGCACTAGCAGTCGCCCGCTCACGCAGCCTAAGATACTCGGCCTAGAAAAGTTTGAAAACTCGATAATTGCCTAAGTTATATTAAAATTAACACAAAGTAAAGTAATACTTACATAGGTCTACGAGGCCCTCTCATCAATGAGATTTCTGTCCTTACGATGGGTGGCCAAGAAGACGATCACCATGTTTGCATCCTCACCTCTCTGTACCTGTTAAAAATATATTATTTAGTACTAAACGTAAACATTTTTTCCAACTACCATTTTATCGTACTTACATTAAAATAATATATCTTAAATAAAAAATATATCAAACGACAGAAATGTTGCGTCATCAAAATCGAGCCACCACACCACTTGGCAGCATTCCGCCTAGCCGCCTTGGCCTTCTCAGACCTTTCCTTGTAGCTCGGATCGTCGAATCTAGCCCTCATCGCAGTCTACTGCTCAGGCATGATCCAACCTTGGATCGGTTTTCTAGCATGATCACGAGCCTTTTGGTCATCCAGAGCATCACAGATAAGCTTGGTGGCAATGGTAGGAAACAGTCGCTCGATCAACTCGGCCCGGTACGAAGGATAGAAATACGTTTGCTACAATAAATAATTTAGTAAGTGAGCATCACGGATAAGTTATATAATATGCATAAATTAGAGAATTTATATAATATACTTTTACCTGGAAGTGTGCAATCTAGAATGCCTTTCTCTCCTCCGGAGCTTCAGAGTAGTTGATCCAAGGGCCACCGTAGTTGTTCCTCAAAAATAGGCCCAGGTGTCTCTGAACCGACGATGGACGATATCTATACAGAGATAATTATTTTGATCAAAAAAGTTAATATATGATGAATAAAGAAATACACGATATATATGATGCTAAACCATCTAATTGACTTACTTTGTACCGTCGGTCCAAATCTCTATCCTCGTCTCCTCCGGAGGTACGCATGGAGGATCTTGCTGATGCTGGGACAACGTCGGCACGACCTCCTCTACATGCTCATATGTCTCCATGGTTCCGTTAGTAGGAGGAATGCTAGACGAGGGAGTATTATCATGCCTAGAACTACTCGTCCCAGTAGTGATGCCACGTAACGTCATCGCAGTCGGAGATGTGACTGATCGATATACTGGAGTACTGGGCGACGATGATCCGGAACCAACAGTAGGCAGTACCGGAGGAAAACTTTGTCTACCTCAGGACCTGCCGAATCCTCCGCGTCGTCATGTCATACCTGATAACAACATATAATGAATAAAGAAAAACATAAATATATAGTATATTCTACAGTAAAAATGTGATGTATATCTCACAGCATTCTACAGTCAAAATATAATACATATATTTGTTAAAATAGTAAATTCTACAGTCAAAATATAGTTACATTATACAGGCAAAATATTTTATTTTTAATCATCTTTAGAAATTTTATCTTGTTCGCCTTCCTCGTCCTCCTCTTCCTCTTTCTCCTCCTCGTCTTCACTTTCATCTACTTCGTCTTCGTCTTCGTCTTCCTCTTTGGATAATTCTATATCTTCTACATTATTACTCGTGTAATGAGTAACTTCCGTTGAGTTCACATCTACAATATTTGTTACAAGAGGTAGATTGTCCTCCTGATAAGGTATTTCATCAATGTCAAAGGTATTTCTACCTTTAGTCTTATATACTATCCACCAATCCGACCTCGCTGTCCCCCGTCTAGGATAAGTTGTGAAGTACATGAGCTGAGCCTGACTTGATAGGACAAATAATTCGTAGCCTTGATATCTACGCTTGTAGTTTATATCCACAAGGACATGCTTGTCAATTTTTTAACCTTGATCTTGAATCGGATCAAACCATTCACACTTGAATAGCACGATATTAGTAGGTTCTGTGCCATAATTATATGTTAACTCCAAAATCTCTCGTAAGATGCTAAAGAAATCATTGCCTGGATCGACGTCTTTGTAGTTTAAAGATTTGATACACAAACAACTATTTTTCGTGAAATCAAGATCCAGAAAGCTGTCTCTGATAGGAGCATTTGTTGACTTGAACCTAAACCCATTCACACAGAAACTTGGCCATATTTTAACGGCAGTAATTGGTCCCTTGGCTAGAGTTCTAATAGATTCAGTCTCGTGTGTTATTAGATGATCGACCTAAATACCAAAGTAGCGATAGTAAGTTATTTGTGGTACAAGTGCAGAAATAAAAAGTAATTACCAAGAACCTTATATATGCGCTCAACCAAGAAAGAAAATGGCATCTTATTTCTTGTTCTACTTCTTCGTCTGTTATGTAGGGTCTAACCGACCTCAACTCATCATTATATGTGCTAAAAAACAATGAAGCAATTACTGATTAGTAGCATAATAGTTGCTTATACTATTACATTGAGATAATGTAAACGTGGACGTATTAATTACTTACCCCTCTAGCTTCTTCACTTCATCCTCGTTGTAATTGAGTAATATATACAACTGAGCATCCCTTAGCTCGTCGTCATTCAAATATCTCTTCTTCATTTTCCCCGAAGGCTTTCCGGACACATTGAATACTTTGAGTATTGCATCATTAGATTCCTGATATCTGTCATCGTTTCTCGGAGCTTTCGTTCTATTAGTAGCAACAAGAGGTTTAAAATACGTCGAGCAAAAGTTTGTAATCTCCTCGAGAACATAAGCTTCATAAATAGAGCCCTCAACCCATGCCTTATTTTTTACCTTTCTCTTTAGGTGATTCAGATGCCGCTCGAAGGGGTACATCCACCGATATCCGACAAGACCACCAACACATGCCTCATAGGAAAGATAAATTGGTAAATGCTCCATAGAGTCGAAGAATCCAAGAGAAAATACCTTCTCGAGCTTATATAGTGTTACCGCAATATTCTTCTCTTGCTTTTCTAGACGATCGACGAGCAACTTAGTACAACAAAGATCTCTGAAGAATATCTGAGCTCTGTTAATGGATCCCAAATGACCTGCGATAAGAATTCTCAAAATACAATCGGAATTAACCTCTCCATGAATACGTGACAATCATGGCTCTTCATACCCGCCAGTTTGTTCTCCTTGAGGTTGACGCATCTTCTCAAGTTCGATATGTACCCGTCTGGAAACTTTAGACCCTGAATCCACCTACAAAGTCTCCCTTTATCCTCTTTCTCCAGTGAAAAAACTGACTTAGGTTGCTTTAACTTTCCATTCCCCTCCTCTATCAAATGCAATGCAGGACGTCTATATATTTCTTCTAATTCCAACCTGGCCTTCGGATTATCTTTCGTCTTCCCCTTTACCTCTATTATAGTATTAATTATGTTATCAAACATATTCTTCTCGATATGCATGACATCAAGGTTATGTCTGATCAGATTGGTGCTCCAATATGGCAGATCCCAGAATATACTCCTCTTCGTCCAGTTATGGGTGCGACCAAATTCGTCACACTTGTACCCCTTAGCAGGCTATTCGATAGCACTTGGTAAATCTTTTACCTCTTCGCATATCGTGTGTCCGGGCCACCTTGGCAGTGGATTGGCCTTCTCCACAACGCCCGTACGAAAAGCATTTTTGTTCCTCCGGTACGGATGATCCTTCGACAGAAATTATCGATGACAATCGAAGAAGCACGGTTTGCCTCCGTATTTCAAACGGAAAGCCTTAGTAAGGTCCATGCAATACGAACATGAGAGACGACCATGGGTGCTCCATCCCGATAATATTCCATAGGCCGAAAAGTCATTGATGGTCCACATAAGTGCTGCCCTCATCTGAAAATTTTGCTTTCTAGAAACATCGTACGTGTTGGCACCTACTTTTCACAGCTGATTCAACTCCTCTATCAAAGGCTGTAAATACACATCGATGTTCCTCTATGGATTGTTCGAACTTGGGATAATAACGGTTAGGAACATGTACGGGGTCTTCATGCACATCCAAGGTGGTAGATTGTAAGGAGTGACGATCACAGGCCAACATGAATACTGGGAGCCCGAAAGTCCGAATGGGGTAAAACCGTCAGAGGAGAGCCCCAATCTGACATTACACGGATCTGAAGTAAAATACTTCTCCATCGGATGGATGATCCAATACTCCTTCGATCTGTTTCCGTCTGTGCCAACTCATATTTTCTGTAGTCTCCTTAACCATAAACAACCGCTGCAACCGCGGCGTCAAAGGCAAGTAGTACATCGAATCGGTAGGCTTCCTTGCACCGACAAACTTTTCTCTAACAGTGGCCTTGTAGCGATTAGCACCACAAAATTTGCACGCATCTTCATCCTTGTTGTCTTTGTAGTACAACATGCACCCGTTATGACATGCATCGATTTTTTTGTATCACATCCAGAGCGATCTCACATTTCTCTTAGATCGATAAAAGTCTTTAGGCAACTTTGCACCCTCGGGCAAGATCTCTTTAATCAAATCGATCAGTCGATTATAGCATTCTTGCGACATGTTAAAATTGGACTTGATGCTCAATAATCTTGTAACCACCTCCAACGGTGAATGATCATCACAACTAGGATATAGTCGATTATAGCATTCCTTGCATTCTCCTCCTCCTCCTCAGCTGCATCATAATTGTCCGGACTGAAACTAGGTCACGCCGCATCATAATTGTCCGGATTGAAACTAGGCCCCGCCGCATCAAAAACTATGTTCACCCATCTGTCGTCGTAAGCATCGTGGTCGTGGACATCCATATACGGCTCCACATAAGGCTCCGACTCTGATGCTAGAGACACAAGTTCTCCGTGCGTGGTCCACTGATAGTAATTTGGCGTGAAGCCCTTCGAGTACAAATGATATGTGACTTCCACTTCTGGATGATATTTTCCGTTGCGACATCTCACACACGGATACTTAATTTTGGTACCGTCCATGTACTGAGGGAACGCCTTGGCGAACTGTAGGAACTGTTGTACACCCTCAATGAATTTATCCCGCACACCGCACATGTCATCAGGATGACGGTTGTACATCCACGAACGATGCCGCAGATAGTAATTCATATCCATTTCTAGATACTTCTGTAAAAATGAGAGTATGTATCGTATAAATTATTACATATAGTATGATTCTATAAAGAAGAAGCTGACAATTAGTTGGCTAGGTAATCTATATTTGAAGTCACATAGAAGAAGCAAAGTAGGATATATATGATTATAATTGTGCATCACGTCAAGAAGGGCCTACTACGTAAATTTATAGGCGCAAGACAATAACAGGGGGTAGACAAATTGGTTGACACTTTATTCTTTTCCATTGTGCAAGAAACTTGAACTTGGCAGTTGGAACAGTTGTCAATCTACACAAAGTAGTCACATAATTATATATAAGATATTGCCTATCCCTATCCCTATCCCTGCAGACAAGTTGCATGTAATATTGCTTATGTTTAATAAGTACGTAGCTGCTAGTTGATAACTGATAAACAATTTGATATTAAGTATATAACTCATATAATGTACTAATTAATATAGCCAGTAGGCCAGTTTGTAAAGTCAAAAATATTAAATTCTCTTCAAAGCTAGGATAAGGCCAACTAACTACACTGCTGACTCAGCTATGAATTACAACATTAGTAACTAGTGCTAATTATACTGACTACTAAATGATGCTACGAGTTTAATACTGATACTGAACTTCTGGCAACTGAATTAGTACTGTAACTGGGATTTGATACTGAGGTATGGCATAGGCTGATACTTGATACTGAGCTCTGGTATAGGCTTGATACTGATATTGAGCTCTAGCATAGGCTGATACTAAATCTCGAGTCTAAAGCATTGCACTCTGTACTTGATGAATTAGGCACACTGTACTGCACTTGAACACTTGGACCGATATTGTTCTAGCACACTGATACTATATTGAATAGGAATGTATCAATACTTCCTCCTTATTTTGACTTTGCCTCAAGGTCAAAGTATGAATATGTTCTAATAAACTCATCATATGGGATCCAAGTAGCAGTATGGACATCTCCTTCTTTCCACTGAACCAAAAGGTCTATTGCATCTCTATTCCCTTTCTTGACAAGTTTTCTATCAAGGATCCAGTCAGGTTCTAATAAGGATTCCTCAGTATAATTTGGAACCCTAACCCCAGGTCAAAAATCCTAACCCCAGGTCAAAAACCCTAACCCTAACCCTTACCTGAGGTCAAAAACCCTAACCCTAACCCAAGGTCAAAAACCCTAACCGTAACCCCAGGTCAAAAACACTAACCCTAACCCTAACCCTAGGTCCTGATCCCGGGTCGTGTCAATTTTGTGTTAGGGTTGGTGTCACGTGTGTGTGTGTGTATCGTGTCTGTGTCAGTGTCTGTCATGTGTATGTGTCATGTCAGTGCCATGTGTGTCCTATGAAAGAGAGAGAGAGAAAGAGAGAGAGAGAGAGAGAGAGAGAGAGAGAGAGTTAGGGTTTACCTAGAGGAGGAGGATGAGGGGATTGCCAGAGTAGGCCGCTGTGGAGATGCCGGTCGCCGGAGAGGGGGGTGGGGGAAATCGAAATTTTTTGAAAACTTTCAAAAAATTCGACAAATGAGGGAAATCAAAACTGATCCCTAATTAACAAAATTTTAGCGACGTTTAGCGACGTCAAAAAAAACGTCGCTAAAAGAAATATTTAGCGACGTCAAAGACGTCACTAAACACGTTGCTAAATATTTTTAATATAAACGTCGCTAAATACGTCGCTAAATATCGCTAAATTATAAAATTCAGCGACGTTTAGCGACCTAAGATAACTTATAGCATTTATTCTTTTAAAAAAATGAATTATAGTCTCTAAACGTTGCTATATGTTGCCATACAGCGACGTTTAGCCACGTTAATATTCGGAGTCGCTGAATTAGCGACGTTTTAATTTACCGTCGCTAAAAACGTTGCTAATCCCATAATTTTTAGTAGTGCAAAATTATCGACCGATGACCGTAGATATCTTTTTAAACTTGAGTATGATCCTTCGATCTGGTTCATAGTGATTGTGCCATAATGCTTCACCATGTTCGTCCATGCTAAGACGAATTATTCTTTATGTGGTTCTAGCCAAGTATCTTTGATATAAGATATGCATGTCGGGTTACTCGTCTCTCACTTTTGTTTGAACATGTACCATGTTGTGTCGTAGCTATCTGTAGTACTTGCTTGCCATACAAGACTCCAATTACTGTAGAATTCTTCGAAGCAAAGCATGTTGATTTTACCGTCCATATTTTCAAATTTTCTCTTGCATTGAGCTTGGATATTTTGATTTATATGCCATGTGCATAGTAGTCTATGCATTTGAGGAAATACAATATCTATAGCATTTATCAGTGCATATTCTCTGTCGGTAACAAAAACAGAGAGCTCTTTGTATCCTGTGTAAAGGGATTATAGTTTCCTCAACGCCCAAGTGTAATCCTCTACTGTCTCACTCTTTATAAAACAAAAAGTGGCCAAAAATATTTTTTCTGTAGACGCAAATTCAACAATGTTAAAAAGAGGCATCTTGAACTTGTTGATCTTATATGTACAATCAAGGGCCAACACGTCTGCGAAGGACCGAGCTAAGTGTGTGCAATCAGGATGAGCCCAAAACAATGAAAGGAGTTCATCATTTTATGGATGTCTTCTATGGTACTCCACGTAATGATGCTCCCCAAGCAACTTCAATACTTGCTGCATCGCCATTCTTCCTTTCATATTATTATATTTCGCTTTCGCCAAACTATTATAGATCGTCCTCATGGTTGACTTGTTCCCATCTTCTTTTTGTCGTACGGCAGAATAAATTTGTTTGGGTACAACTCCAAAAAGGAACAGTTCTTCAACGAACTTTCTCTCATTCTCCTTCAACCGTGCCACGTAGGCATGACCCGTAAGTGTCTCTGGAATAGGATAATTGTGTATTCCATTCTTAACTTCGATTATCCACTTCATATCTTCTACTTTTACAATCAACACCTTAAATGGACAACTACATTTTCTTATCCCAACATTTTTCTTGGGAATTCTTTTTTCAACAACACCATTTTTTTACGATGCTGCCTGAACACATCTCCTCTTTCGCAGCCCATCTCTACATATTTTTGGCCCGGCCGAGATCTGATCGATCTTGCAATGACAATGACTATGTTATGTCGTCTTCCAACTTCTCTGCACCAATCTAATGCTTCTTCCTGGGATGCAAATTGAATATCCGTTGAGAATACCTTCTCCATATCAACCCCAATAGCTGGATGTACCACAACATCTATACGAGATTGGTCCTATAACCAATATAAAATAATCTAAAAATTAATAACTTCAAATAATTGCCAGTTCAAATTAGGACTGTCATAATATTTACAGACTAATGTATTGAGTAGACTGTAAAAAAATGTACAGTCTTTAAGATTCAGGACTGTCACTATTTTGACAGTCCACTTAGTATATAGGACTGTCAAAATTATGATTATTGGCATTCCTATAGTTATATAGGACTGTCGAATTTTATACAGTCCTTACACGATGGCTGTCAAAATAGGGTTGTCATTTTACGTACCGTACGTGCTTCGGAACAACCGACATGTTCTTCGGAAGGACCGGAGTGCATATTTAATGGATTGCATGATCCGACTTCTTCATCAAAGATAATTTCATGCATCGCTCCTACAATAGTCAAATAAAACTAAATATTTTTGTGACAATCGCAAAACTTATTCATCGTATGTTGTCGAAGACATACCGGAAGAATATTCATTGGACAATCACCAATCAGAATTTTCTTCCACTTGGGATCACAACTATCAAATTCCAAAGTTAGGTTTAGATTTTTGGACTTGAGAGAATGAAAGATTTGTTCATGTGAGGGTGAAAAACAAAGAAAAGAAATAATTTTTACTCATATAGGTTGGTGTGGGCTAGTCCTAAGTAACTTTGAGGAGTGGCAAACTTGTAATTTTTGAAAAAAACTTATTGGATTAGCCCTTAGTAAATTGTGTAGTGCCCTTATCAACAGCCTTGTCTTATTACAGTTCACTACTGGTCCAGTCAACCTTCCAATCTCCTAATTGTCTTATTACAGTTCACTACTGGTCAACCTTCCGATCTCCTAGATTAGGAAATGGTCTATGTGGACCAGATATGCTATGACAATTGCATTCCTCTAAAATTTGTCCAAATGCCTCTAGGCTTCTGCTTTGTGTATGATATAGGAAGGGTCAAGTTGAGAGAATGCTTGGACGGTCATGAATCATATAAGATTCTCTTTGTAGTACAAAAGAGCAAATACTGAAACTGGGCACATGGCTTGATAAAACTCGTGTGTGTGTGAAATGTGAATGTCACTCTTTCTCTTTGCTTAATGTGTCAAATGTCATAGAGATGGATACGATCTTTCCTCTTCGATTAAACTCTTTTTATTGTCTAGGAAATGGAGGGTGCTCCTGTGGGTTGATGTCGATTGATGCAATGAAGCTCAAGAACTAGTACTTTGTAGCTATTGTGGAGCTTTTCTTAGAACAGGGAAGAAGCTCAAGAACTAACATGTATTTATGTTGATATCTGTCCACACGAAACCTGGTTATAGTCTTATGGTTTTTTTTGGTGCACATGACATTTACTACTACAATTAAAGATAAAAGCATGTATGTTTGTGCATAATTTGAATTCATGAGCTATTATGCTGTAGATTTAAGTATATGGATGACTACTCCCAATATCTTCGAAGCCATTAAAACTCTTACTGGTCCTATACCCAGTTACACTCTCTCTCCAAGCTGGGTGTGATTAATATCTACGCTTTAGCTTAAGGTGGAATGTGAGAGAATATCTATGGTATACTTTGCTCTCTAATTTTAGAGTCTCGATAGAATAAATAATGTTAGAGTTGTATTTTTGTACTGGTGATTGAGCCAATCTCAAAGAATAGACAATGAGGAATTTGATATGTTGAACACCTTTACTTTGGAGGCTAAACTAGGTAAAAGTTTGGAGAGAAATAAGCTGATATAGTATATAGATGAGGTGACTGATTACTACACAGCCTTCAGTTTTCCACATCCTAATTAGAGAGGATCAATTGCTCATGTCTCATCTGAATACATCCACCTCTTATTTAGGATTCTCTTTAGTATGTCAGTTCAACTGATAGGGTGATCAGCCCTCTTATTGGCCAAGCTTGATTCTCCAGATGCTCAAGATGTAGGCCATATGGAACGAGGTCTATCCCCATGATGAATAAACATAGATTTGGTCCATGAAAATCGGTCACCCATGGTTGGGTTCGGCCAAGTACTTAAACCATTTTTCTGGGTGCAGTTCCTGTTACAAGATTCAGTTTTGGGAGGCTATTTCGAAGCTGTTGCAATCATTATTTGGCTCGGTCTTAAATACCAAAGTTGTTGAGAAAAGTTTTCTCTTTCATCCAAACTTTGAACCAGGTCATTTGGAGGTGTACTGAAGAAGTTATGACCATATGAAGTAGCCTATCTATTCATATTCTGCATGCGTTCAGCTTGCATGTAACATTGATGATAGATGAACACATCTTGGGAGAAGGAACGAATCTTCCCTTTGGACTTCTCCATGCAACAAATGTGATGTACCCAAGAGGCATATCCTCCCTATAAATAGAGGGAAGATGGTGAAGATTGAACACAACAAGTAACAAGAAGAACAATACACAACTTGTAATCCTCACACTTGTAATCCACCTCAAGTGAGTTTGTGAGAGAAAGTGATCCTCAAGTTAAGTTGTACCAACTTGAGAGAATGCCTTTATAATGTTTCATTTGATTATAGTGAAAACGGTGAAGAAGGGGCAGGCGGAGGACGTAGGCTCAAATTGAGCTGAACATCGGTAAATCTTGTGTGTGTTCTCTCTCTTAACTTTTTTTTCTCTTCTATTTTATTTTATCTCATCACAAAGACGAAAAATGTCTTATTTTTTCCAACTGTGGTATCAAAGCACAGGTTGCTAATCTTCTTGTGTTGAGATGGAGACTCCCATTGGTGGTATTCGGATGATCAGCTTGAATGGCGGCAACTGGATGATATGGAAGGCGAAGATGACGGATATTCTCTATTGCAAGGACCTCTATGCACCGGTTGAAGGAGAATCTTCCAAGCCGAATTCCATGACGGTGAAAGAATGGAAGAAGCTCAACCGGAAGACCATCGGCACCATTCAACAATGGGTGGATGACACCGTATTCCATCATGTGTCGAATGAGACTTCGGTGAACAGCTTGTGAAAAAAACTTGAAGATCTCTACGAAAGGAAGACCACCGGCAATAAAGATTTCTTGATTCAGAAGCTTGTCAATCTCAAATTCAAGGAAGGTGATTCCATATATGAACATCTGAATGAAATTGAAAGTATTGTTAATCAGCTTGCAGCTATGAAGATGGTGTTGGACGACGAGCTTCAAGCCCTTCTTCTGCTTAGCTCGTTACCGGGCAATTGGGAGACTCTGGTGGTGTCTCTTAGCAACTCTGCACCTGACAGAGTTGTATTCATTAACCAACTTACAAGCAACCTTTTGAATGAAGAAATTCGAAGAAAATCATCTGGATTCTCCCATTCTCATGCCCTTGTCACCGAGAATAGGGAGAGGAGCAAAAGCCGACAGCCTCAGAACCGAGACAAGTCGAAAGAGAAATCAAAGGCTAGGAAGGACATTAGTTGCTATCACTGCGGAAAGAGTGGACACATAAAATGAGAATGCCGCAAGCTCAAGCGAGAACAAAAGGAAGGAAGGACGAATGAGAAGCAAGAAAATAATAAAAGTGCAGTAGTTGTCACTGACAATAAAATTGTGCTTTTTTTGGCATGTGAAGAAGATTGTGCAAATCTCACTTGCCAAGACTCAGAATGGGTCATTGATTCTGGTGCCTCTTACCATGCTACTCCCCGAAAGGACTACTTCACTTTGCTTCGTGAAGGTAACCTTGGAATGGTAAAAATGGGTAACAAAAACTCTTTTCAAATTCTTGGCATTGGAAATATTTGTGTTACCACTAACATTGGAACAAAGATGGTTCTAAAAGATGTTAGATTTGTGCTAGATCTTCGTCTCAATATTCTCTCCACCGGCAAGCTTGATGAAGAAGGATACACAAGCAGCTTTGTTAAAGGATTCTGGAAGCTTATCAAATGATCACTTGTACTGGCGAGAGGAAAGAAGTGTTGCACTCTCTACAAGACTCAGTTCCACTTAGAGAATGAAGAACTTGGAACAGTGGAAGGTACCTCTATGGATTTGTGGCACAAGCAGCTTGGCCACATAAGCGATAAAGGACTACAAACTCTCGCAAGGTGACAACTACTTCCATCCATGCAAGGTACAACACTATCCCACTATGATCATTGCTTAATTGGAAAACAACACCGGGTAGCTTTTGTTAAAAATTATAACAAAAAAGAAACCAGCATATTGGACTTAGTCTATTCGGATGTGTGCAGACCCATAAATGTAAAAACCTTTAGCGGTGCCTCCTACTTTGTGACCTTCATAGATGAGGCATCTAGAAAGGTGTGGGTGTATGTCATAAAAGCCAAAGATCAAGTCTTTGAAGTTTTCAAAGACTTCCATACCAAAGTAGAAAGAGAAACCGGAAAGCTCTTGAAGTGTATTCACACGGATAATGGTGGTAAGTATACTTCAAGGATGTTTGAAGATTATTGTTCTAAATATGGTATTAGACACCAAAAGACTATCCCACACACACACCACAACATAATAGAGTTGCAGAAAGAATAAACCGCACAATTGTGGAAAGGATAAGAAGTATGCTATCCTTAGCAAAATTATCAAAAATATTTTGGGGAGAGGCAGTGCGAACAGCCCGCTACTTGATAAACTTGTCCCCCTTATTTCCTTTGGATGGAGATATTCCTAAAAGGGTTTGGAGTGGAAAGGATATTTCCTATACCCACTTGCGTGTATTCGGGTGCAAGGCATTTGTGCATGTACCTAAGGAGAAAAGAACAAAACTTGATGACAAAGTTATTCCATGCATCTTCTTAGGATATGGAAATGATGAATTTGGATATAGGTTATGGGATCCTATAAACAAGAAAATTGTAAGTAGCAGGGATGTTGTATTTTGTGAAGATAAAATACTTGCTGATTTTAAAAAAGAAGAAGAGCCACAAAATACTCACATTGTCCCATATCTAATCTCCATGTCTATTGTTATTCCTTCTCTTATGCCAGAAAATAATAATTTTCAAGATGTGCAGGAAGAAGAAATTACAGGTTTTCCAAGTTCTGATCAGGGGGAGCATGAACATGCATAACCGTCGCATATGGATCAGCCACCAGTACCTCAGTTGAGATAGTCGGAGAGGAAACGACAACCCTCAACTAGATATCCTGCTTCAGAATATACTATGGTGACAGATGCAGGTGAACCAGAAACTTTTTATGAAGCACAAGTCAATGAAAATCATGCCAAGTGAAAGAAAGCAATGCAAGAGGAGATGGATTATTTGCATAAGAACCACACTTATGACCTAGTGGAGCTACCAAAGAACAAAAAATCTTTGAAGAACAAATGGGTGTTCAAAATCAAGAATAAAGGAAATGGCCAAGTCAAGTACAAAGCTCGCTTCGTGGTGAAAGGTTTCAGTCAGAAGCAAGGTATTGACTATGAAGAAATATTTTCTCCTATTGTGAAGATGTCTTCTATTCGCATTATTCTTGGTCTTATTTCTTCCCAAGATCTTGAAGTTGAGCAGTTAGATGTGAAGACTGCATTTCTCCATGGTGATTTGGCGAAAGAAATCTATATGGAGCAGCCAGAGGATTTCAAGGTAAAGGACAAGAAATACTTGGTTTGCAAATTGAAGAAGAGCTTGTACGGGCTCAAGCAGGCACCGCGGCAGTGGTATAAAAGGTTTGATTCTTTTATGCTTGACCATGGGTACAAAAGAACATCTTCAGATTATTGTGTTTATGTCCAGAAGTTCTCTGATGATAATTTCATTATTCTCTCTATATGTTGATGATATGCTTGTTGTTGGAAAAGATATGTCCAGGATTGACAGGTTGAAGAAAGAGTTAAGGAAGTCCTTTGATATGAAGGACTTAGGAGCATCACAACATATATTGGGAATGAAGATCTCTCGGGACAGAAGTGTAAGAAATTTATGGATATCACAAGAAAGATACATTGAACGTATTCTGGAGAGGTTCAATATGGTAAACTCTAAGCTAATCAGCACACCACTAGCAGCTCATTATAAGATAAGTGCACAACAAAGCCCTTCAAGTGAGAAGGAGAAGGAGAAGATGAAGAGCATTCTATTTGCCTCGGCCGTCGGAAGTTTGATGTACTCGATGGTTTGTACAAGACCCGACATAGCACATGCAGTTGGAGTGGTAAGTCATTTTCTTGCCAATCCTGGTAAAGCACATTGGAAAGCAGTAAAGTAGATCCTAAGATATTTTAGAGGAACCTCTAAATATTCTTTATGTTTTGGAGATAAAAAAACCTATCTTGGAAGCTTACACTGATTCTGACATGGCAGATAACTTGGACAAGAGAAAGTCCACATCAGGATACTTGTTTACCTTTGTAGGGGGAGCCGTATTATGGCAATCAAAGCTGCAAAAGTGTATCGCTCTATCTACCATAGAAGCTGAATATATTGCTGCTACAAAAGCCAGCAAAGAGCTCTTATGGATGAAAAATTTCCTAAAGGAGTTATCTCTCAAGCAAGAGAAGTATACTCTATATTGTGACAGTTAGAGCGTCATTGACTTGAGTAAAAATGCTACCTATCACTCAAGGACAAAGCACATCAATCTACGTCATCACTGGATCCGAGATGCTTTGGAGAATCGCTTGATGCATATTAACAAGATTAACACAAGACAAAATTCGTCTGACATGATGACGAAGCCTCTACCAAAAGAGAAGCATAACTTCTGCCGTAGGAAGGCAGATATGACTACTGTTTGAGAACTTTCTCCTCATGAGGATGGAGGGGGAGATTGATGGGAACGGGGTCCATCCCCATGATGAATAAACATGGATTTGATCCAAGGAAATCGGTCACCCATGGTTGGGTTCGGCCAAGTACTTAACCATTTTTCTGGGTGCAGTTTCTGTGACCAGATTCAGTTTTGGGAGGTTATTTCAAAGCTGTTGCAATCATTATTTGGATCGGTCTTCAATACAAAGGTTGTTGAGAAAAGTTTTCTCTTTCATCCAAGCTTTGAATCAGGTCATTTGGAGGTGTATTGAAGAAGTTATGACTATCTGAAGTAGTCTATCTATTCATATTCTGCATGCATTAGCTTGCATGCAACATTGATGATAGATGAATGAATCTTGAGAGAGGGAATGAATCTTCCCTTTGGACTTCTCCATGCAACGAATGTGATGTATCCAAGAGGCATATCCTCCCTATAAATAGAGGGGAGATGGTGAAGGTTGAACACAACAAGTAACAAGAAGAACAATACACAACTTGTAATCCTCACACTTCTAATCTACCTCAAGTGAGTTTGTGAGAGAAAGTGATCCTCAAGTTAAGTTGTACCAACTTGAGAGAATGCCCTTATAATCTTTTATTTTATTATAGTGAAACGGTGAAGAAGGGACGGGCGGAGCACGTAGGCTCAAATTGAGCTGAACCTCGGTAAATCTTGTGTGTGTTCTCTCTTAACTTCTCTTCTCTTCCATATTATTTTATCTCATCAGAAAGATGGGAAAGGTCTTTTTTTTCCAACATAAATTTGGAGAACAAGTTGTGTTCATCACTTCATCTTCGGGAAGGTTTTCAACAGAACACGTCTCTTATTACAATTGAGGCCAAGCCTCATGCTTAGATTTAGCGTATAAGCCTCCTTCGTTTCTTGAGTTGCAGAATAAGAATTCAGTAGCTAAGCCTAGGCTGTTTAATCGAGATATGTTTTTGTATTGGTTCGCTTGATTATTATCTCATGCACCATATACACCATATCCTGATCGCAAGATAGACTATTCCGTAGCAAATTTGATTGGAAATTGATATGAACCTAGATATATGGATTAGTTTAACTCAGAAAGAAACAACAAGGATCATTGTCAAGAATTAATTGACAAGCTCATTGTCAAGTTGATTAATTGAGTAAAATATATACTATTAACATTACATGATGATAGTATTCATGAGTGTAGCATCATCGTACCAATAATAACTTAACTGTTAACAAATAATGTGTTGACATCCAAATAATTTTTTATTTTACATTCTAGCTTCTAAGAAGTGAATCTTATAAAAGCCATCAAAAACAAAAACAGGATAGAAAAGCGCTATGAAAAAGCAAAAGAACACTGAGAAGGTTCAATAATTCTAAAAATTGTTGATGCAAGTGTTATTTGACATGCAAAATATGACATGGATCACTACTAGTGATAGATATATCATCAACATATGGTCAAAGCAAGAGTCCCAGAGAACATGACCAGATCATTAGGGGTTATTGTGAAGCCAACAACATGAATAGTAGTACTAATTGAGAAAGTCATGCTCAAGGAGAGCTTGCTAGAGGTCTTAAATCGCCTTGCGAAGATGATAGACCTGTCTAGGTGAGCGGGGCAATCCGGGAGGAGGCGACATATAACATCCTCCGCCAAGTCACCATAAAGAAAATCATTCTACATGCCAAACCATGATCTAACAAAAGTAACTACTAACAAAGTGCGAACAATGGTCATCTTGCAGCATGAGCAGAAGTATAATTATAAACAATACCATATTGTTGTGAAAACTTGCGAGCTACAAGACTACATTTTTTCGATAATAATGTCATATGCAAGTGTCTTCGTCTAATAAACCCATTTACAATTGATAGGAGACTTTCCCGTTGGCAAAGATGTAAGATCCCAAGCGAGTCTTCTAAAGATCTCAAACTCATCCGACATACCGCTCAGGCATATTAACAGCATCTTGATATGATTGGGTTTCTGTTAACTAGGTATAGCTGCAAAGAAATCTTAAGAGTGGCTGATGTAGTAGTAAGCAGATTTAGAAGATATGGCAGACGAATGTGTCAAGTAGAACGATGAAATGAGGAGGATCCTTCGCAGCAGGAGGATGTGTGGGTATAGGCACACTGGTCTTCTCATCTACAAGAACAATGGGAATATGGGTTGTGGTATGAACACTACAATAGAATAATCACGATAGTGATCGACCTAGGTGATATGAGGCCTGAGAGGTAGAGGGAGTGTCTGGTGAAGGGTATGAATTATCTTGGAAATGAGAGGTAGAAGGCGGTAACCGTGAAATAAAACATGACTGGAGCTCCAAAGGCTTTTGGTGAATAAGTCATATCACTAGTAAGTAGTAACCCGTATGTGAGTACTGTCCCGCAAAAACATACATAACAGAGAGGGAAGATAACTTGTTCCATTTAGATGGTGGAGTAAGAACAAAACAAGTACATGTAAAAACGTATAGAAGAAAGTACTCTAGGACATAATTACAGTTTTTGGTAATAGAAAATACTACAAATGATAGAAGCAGTAATCTGCTCAATTAGAAACAAACTAGTGATAATAACTCCAACCCAAAACTCAACAAGGATGAGAGCTGAGAGAAGAAGAGAATGAGCAGTCTCAAGGATACGTCTGTGATGTCTCTCAACAACGTCCTTTTGCCGACAAGCATGGCAGGAGACTGTTACTCCCTTGAGAGATGAGAAAATTATGAAACTGATGGAAATGTACTCCCCTTCTTGATCCTAACAGAACACTTTAATTTTGCTAGAAAATTGTGTTGCCAAACAATTTTGCAATTCACATGTATCTGAAAAAAATATTGAATTTATAAGATTACATGTATATCCAAGTAAATCGAGAGTAGTCATCAACAAAATAACATAATAGTGATTTTTCTCTTTGGAGAGAGACCCATTAGAGTGGATTAATCAAAAGGTGAGGAAGGTACAAACAAACTAGACGGGAAAAGGGCTTGCTAAGTGGTTTGTCAACTTACAACCAGTGCAAGAGGTAAGAGATTTTGTAGACAGAATTTCAAAAAGACTAGAAGGAGACAAAAAGCGAAGACAAGGGACAGAAGATGACCTATTTCATGTGGATGGAGGTATATAGTGTCGATCCATAGATCAACAGAAGTGGGGGATGATAGGATTAGATGATCCATGTAGTAGAAATCCTGCTCCTTATGGCCTGTCTAATCCTCTCTTATACACAAATCATGTACAAAGCATGAAGAACATATGAATATAACAAAGTAATACCAATCAATCAAATAAAACATGGAAAAAAAGCCATAAACAATCCCACGACATAATAGACATATATCGAGAAATGAGGCAAGTCAAGTATGTAACGTCCCGCTCCGAACGGTTACTAATGGAACACTAAGCTGCTTCGACTCGGTTGAGAATCGAGTCTCGGGGAAACCTTACCACCAAATCAACACGGACGAAGTGCAATGAACCCTTCGAATTAATCGAACGGCTTCTATTGAAATAAGTCCAAGAGTTTTCGTTGGTTGCTTTGCTTTTTGGTTTTGTGTTGCTTTGTGTTTTGAGTTGCTTTCGATGACTTGGTTTTCATGATTTCGCCTTCTCGCTTGCGCGTTCTTTCGAATCGTAAGGAAAAGAGATCGAAGTATGCTAACCAAGTATTGTTGAATTTTTAGGACGCATAACCAAAGAGTGAACGTCGCTTAAGGCTTTCCCATCCTCTCGTTCGATTCATTCGGTGAGTGGCTTAGGCCCTTCGATGAATCTTTCAGTTCACATGCCTAAATGAAAAGAATCTCAAGTTCACTAAATGTTGCCTCACTAAAAAGATAAGCTAAGAAATGATCTGCATGCTATAAATAGAGTTATGCTTTACTTCAATTAAATGTCGCCCCTTACTTACTTGTTGCATCACTATATCGTGCATTGAATATTCATGGTTAGTGTTTGTGTCAAGTGTAAAAGAAGAAGAAGATGAGTCTAGTAGTCCACCCTGACGTCCGGTCCTACGGGATCTTGGGGGGTGTGGCTATTAGATTGTTATATGCTTGCTAATGTTGTGCATCCTAAGAGTTGATTTATAAATGTTTGCTTGCCATGCATGGGTCTCGGACAACTTGTGCACAAGGTAATAGTCTCTCGATCGGTTTCTGGGGCACTGGGAATCGGTCGGTCCGGAAGGGATTGTGAGAACACCCTGACGTCCGGTCCTACGGGATCTTGGGGGGTGTTGTTGTCCAATAATGGGGAAACTCATGGACCATCATATAGATATGGCGCATGCTAGGTTTACCTTCTTATATACCTATCGTTTGTGACACCAGAAGATTGATACATAAGTTTATGCACATAGGTAAATTGTGACTAACTTGTGTGTCTGTTGTAGGGATAACCGCTCGGCCGTGGGTAAGATTATCATATGCATATGCTATATATCGTCTATGTTCTCTTCCATGAATTGTTAAAAAGAAATTAGACAACCAGAAAGATCACCTAATAATGCTAGCTTCATATGCTTACTTAGTGTGGATTTCTAAGGTGAGTTTGGCCACGGTCGCTCACCAGTACATGTGGTAGTACTGACCCACGTTTGTGGGCAATTATCCAGGTACTGGAAGCGAGAGTTTGGCAAGCATCATGAACCTGAATCAGCGTATGCGCACCCTTCCATAGGACTGTGTTCGTGCTGCTTCCTCCGTTGCTTACCTCTCCAGTGGGCTACTCCTCTTCTACTAGATATTTTGTTATTTTGGTCCTACTACAAGGATGTAATGTAATGGACGTTATGGCTAGTTTTGGGAATGTAAAAAGAGTTGCAAGCCTTCTAAGGCATATTTTGTAACTCAGCCAAGCAAGCACTTTGTAATCCAAATCTTCAGTATTCAATAAAATGAAAGTATTTTGTGTGCCTATCAAATGTGTTCAACTTTGGTTCTCTGCGTTTTACTTTGTGCCTATATATGTATATTTTTGTCTATCTTGTGTCTTGTGCAGGTACGTTGCCTGGTGCAAGCTCAACTTAGGCTTGCACGACATCGCTCCCAAGCGAGGACTGTAAGCCCCCTGATTTTCAGAATTGTTAATTTGGATTTTTCTGCAATTTTTTGGGATTTCTCTGTAATTAAAACCTAGGCCTTTGGCAATTTAATGATGTTTAATTACGGTTAATTAATATTAAAATATTATGTAAATAATATTTTATGGTGCAAAATGGAAAACCGGATATAGGATAATTTTTCGGGAATTTATTGGACTCCGGAATCAGTTTTAAAGCCCTGAAAATCGATGTAGAATTAAACCGAATTAAACCCGTGCCAAACGCCCAACATCCCCATGTGAGCCGAAGCCAAGCCCAAGGAGCGTTGACCCAGCCCAAATCCTAGGTCAAACCCTAGTCCAAATTTCTGTATGTATAAATACATACTTTTCATAGTTTTCTCCACAAACAAAAAGAAAAAAAAAATTCCTAATCCCAAATCCCTAAAAAAAAAAACCCCTAATTTCCCAATCCCTAACCCTAGCCGTAAGCCGCCCCAGTCGAAACCCTAACTCCCCCTCCGGCGAGACTCCGGCGCCGCTCCTCCCGGCCGCGTCACCCCCTTCTCCGCCCCGCTCACACCCGACGCCGTCAGCCCCCTCTCCTCCGTCTTCTCCGACCCCGTTCGAGAACCCCCAGCCCAGCCGACCCGCACCGCCGTGCCCTCGCCTGACCCTCGCCGTCCTCCCCCTCGACTTCCTCCTCCGCTCGACCCCCGCTCGACTCATCCCCAGCCACCTACCTCGGCCAGTCTCTCCTCCACCGCCCAAGTCGAACTCTCCAACCCCTCCGCCTCCTCAGCCTCGAGAGTCAGGCCGCCCCGCTGCGCCGCTGCCCCGTCGGAGAACACTGCGCCGACGAATCCCTCCCACTCTTCTCCTCCATCCTTTCCAGCACCGCTCGAGGGCCGCAGCACCGACGACGGAGCCGACTCCCTGACCAACGGAACTCAGCCGCCCGCAGCCCTAGCCGACCCCGCCGACCCCGAGCCCGGCTCCCTGGCCCGCTGACCTACGCCTGGATACGATAGTGCAGGACACAGCGGACACGAGCACCTAACCCTAGAGCAGACACAGGACTCGGTCGACGCAGGACACGAAGGAGACAGAGCAGACACAGGACTCGGTCGACACAGGACACGAAGGAGACACTCGGATACAGGAAATCAGTCTTCACGGAGCCCTGTTTAGGTAGCGTTTCCTCTCACCTTGTGATTCCAATTTCTGTTCTGTCAGTTGCGTCGCGTAGATTGTATGACCCTCTCGGTGTCCGTGCAACCCGCTCGGTGCATCGCGTCCTGTGGCGATCGCGAACCGCGATCCAAAAACAGGAAAAACAACGCCCTGTTTTACCCCGGAACTGAGTGCGCCCCGCTAAACGGGACGACTTGGTCGCACGCGGTCTTGACCGAAATATGCGCGACATTGATACGGACGTGTGGAATTTTGCAGAAGTTGATTTGGATGTGCGTGCACATCGGAATCAACGCGTATCCGCGGACACCGTCCCGTATCCGTCAGTTCTGGAACACGCTGTAACTTTGTGTACACACGTCGGATCGAGACGAAACTTGCGCCATCGGACTCGTAGCAATACGCTGGTCCTGTGACCCAAGTTTGGTTCGATTCTGAGAATGTTGACAAAATCGCGTATCGTGGGCCCCACAAGCTCTACTTGACGGGCGATTTTGTGATCGGCTCATCGGAATCCAATTTTGGAAGTTCCGTTGGGTTCGTATCATCGTTCCTGACTTGTAGACACTGAGTTTGAGGAATTTGGAGACCTTTGACCCTGGCACGCTTTTCGGTGTAAAGTGGCCCACATGTGGACCCCGCCTTGACCCGGAAATGTCATTTTTGCCCCTGTGTCCAAATTTGACTTAAGGACAGGCATTTTTAGCTATTTGATATTTTCTGAATCTAATGGTGATATTTATTTCAGCAACCGGAGTAGTACCTGCAGATCACATTGAGACCAGAGCTACAGTTGGAGCCAGAACCCCAGGCAAGTGTACCTCGCCAAAACTTGCAGTCTTTGTTACTTATTTCCTTGTCTTATATATATATATATTGTGGTTCATGTTTGACCTAGGATCGTACGACTTTACTTAGCGTCCGATTCATAGTCGAGTGCCAACACCGTACGCGGCGTTGTGTATTATCATTTAGACATGGATACCGAGACCCCATCTTTCTCGTACTTGTCCTATCAAGTACATTATAACCCAGGATACTTGACACTATTCATGGACAGGATCTTCCTGAGATATTCGTGGTGATTCTGTATAGGATACAGGACTTGACATTGACATTATGTTCCTAGATACTATATGAATTATTGCATTAGATATGATTGTGCGTGACATGGACATGGGGCCTCATGGACATGAGACGTATGATTACATTGGGTAGGGAGAGACACACAGGCTACAGGTTAATTTTATATATTATGTCGGCGTCTCAGTCTTTCGCTGAGCTAGACGACCACATGATATCACTGCTACCGGCTCCCCGACACAGAGCTTGTAGTGGTTTCAGCCTGAGTTCTAGTGCTGCTCTCATCTTGCATTACACTTAGCTGGTTATATAGTGTTCCCATCTTGTTTCATTTATTGCTGGAGAGACACACAGGCTACAGGTTGACTTTATATTATGCCGGAGTCTCAGTCTCTATCCGAGCTAGACAACTACATGCTATCACTGCTACCGGCTCCCCTACACAGAGTTTGTAGTAGTCTCATCCTGAGTACTGGTGATGTTCTCACCGGCATTACACATAGATGGTTACATATTTATCCTGTTTATTTCATTGATTATTCACTGCATTATTATGGCTTGTATTTTCTGTACCTTGCTATGTCCCCTGAGGACCTGGATCCGGATTATGTCCCCAGGTAGCAGAGGAGATCCACCAGAGTTATACAGTACAGGAGCATTAGCAGGAGCAAAAGCAGGAACAGGAGCAGTTACTGGAGTAGTACCAGATTCAGCAGACGAGTGATCACCGAGGTTATCTTCTGAGTATATACTGTTTCATACTCAGTATTGGATGTAGTTATCTTTATTCTTGTATCTTGACAGATGTATCAGACTTATTCTCGGATTATTCTCCGAGACACCTTTATTGAGATATGCTAGTTTATTTCTATTTGCATTTATTCTGGCATTTGATCTGTGATTATCTGTTGTGGATAAGATTAGCATAGACTGTGACTTATATTATTGGACCTACTTATTATTGTACTACAGCTTAAGCATGCCCCGATGGATCCATTAAATTGGGTTGTCCATCGGTGTGTGCTGCTGGCCATTATCACGCGTCTGGTCCCTCGATATTTTGGGACTGGGGCGTGACATGGTTTTTGTGGTGGCCCATGCAGGTCAACGACTAAATTGTTCGGTTTCAACTTAGGGACCGAGCAAGCCTGCAATAAGAATAGGATAAGTTTTAGGATCTCATCCACTTGCTTGAAACGTTCTTGATATCTATATCGGATTCAAATTAAATTCTTGACTTGCATCCTGCCTTGATTCCTGTACGCCTCTTATTGTTTATTTTGGTTGCAGAGTTATGGATTCACGAGCAAATGACGAGACTCCTGCAACATCACCACGGGATGCTTGGGTAACCAATGAAGAGGAAGTAACACCAGTAGAAGAAGGTCAATCCACTCAACAACGTAGTCAAGCAAATCATGCCTAGAGAATTCAGCAAGATGACGTTCCACCATCGACGCACTTTACTCCACAAATGCCCGTAATTCCACAAGGGCAGGCCATGGATGGACAGCAGATGTTTCAAATGATCTATGCAATAATGCAAGCTCAACAAGAGGCTTTGAGTCGCAGCCTAGTACTTGTACTAGAGCAGGCGAATCTACCAGCACGACGACCAACGACGGGCTCTATTTCTGATTTCCGCCAGCTGAAGCCCCGTACCTTCTCAGGCAAAGAGGAGCCCACAGAAGTTCATGAGTGGCTCACCAACACTCAACATCAATTAGAATCAGCCGAGCTTCCAAAAGAACGTTGGATGACTGCCGTCAGAATACAGTTGACGGACAATGCACATCACTGGTGGCTATCTGAGGAGACAAGGCTCGGACCAGACCGAGTCACTTGGGAAGAAATTTCCAGACTCTTTCAAGAGATGTACATACCAGCCATCGCTCGATCAGAACTTCGCGACAAGTTTAATCGCCTCACTCATGACAGTATGACAATAGAAGAGTGCAACGCGGAATTCATTCGTCTAAGTCGCTTCGCCCCAACCTTGATTTCGACAGAAGAAGAGAAGGCTGAGAAGTTCTTCGACGGATTAAACATTGAGCTACAGAAACTAATTGGATCCGTTGCACCTACATCTTATCCGGACGTCCTTGCTGCAGCCCGACGCATGGAGCGCGTCATCAGGAGAGAGACCAGTCTGAAGCGATCATCCATATCAGCACCCGCCGGAGCACCACAGGAAGAAGCTACAAGAGACCTCACATGCACCAGCCATCAGAAACATCTCCACAGGCACTACCTATCTGTCAATATTGTCGCAAGCGAGGCCATATTGAGGACGAGTGCAGTCGAAAAAGAAAAATATATTTAGCTTGTGGATCCAGTCAGCATCCATTGAGGGAATACCCTGAGCGTCGAGAAAGAGCACCAATGGTTAACCAACAAGCGTTACCAGTACCGAGGCCAACCTATCCAGTATTGGGAGCACCACAAACGGAAGTTGAAGGAGTCCTACCACCAGCTCCAGGAGGGAATCAGCCGAGGCCACCTTTGATACCACAAGCAGCACTCTTCCAGCAAGCTCAGCAGTAGCAGAGGAATCAACTGCAAGAACGTGAACAAGCTCCAGCGATGACTTTGGAAGACGCGCAGACCCATGGAGTAGCTAATGCATAAAAATTTTCGTAGTTATCCGTTTCTAGTATTGTTTTAGCTCGTGCCTATTGGTTCGTGACCTCAGCCTTAACCTATGTAGTTTTGAACTGCTAATAATTTATAACCTAGTATGCTTTTATAATTGATAACTGTAGAGATTATAAAGTCTTGTGTTATTGTATTTATTTTGTGTTATTTTGTGAACTCGAATTAAGTTGTACCTCCTTCCATCATCATCTAGCGTACTTAGATTTGTTGTACTACCTTGACTTATGCTGCCAATATAGCCTAGTTTTGCAAGCTTATCCTTTTATCGAGCTTGTTCTGGACATATGTGTTATTGGGGCCTGATCAACCACACTAATACAATTGTCTATTCAGAATCAGTGTATTACGGTCTGATCAACCTTAGTGCATTTTGGTTCGCTCTTCGCACGACTACTTCACGTGGATTGAGATATATAGTTGACTAGTATACTTGCCCTGGACATGTCTGACATATCGTATCAGTTACATAACTGTACTAATACGAGCATGCGAACAAAGGATTACCAAAATAGGATATCAATCCACAATTGTCTTGACAAATCCCATTTGAATTCGTTAAACGCCTTGATCCTGATACTTCTATTCTATTACCTCACCCTTGAACTCTTATTTATTGATCTTCGTCTTCCCTTATTTCGGAAAGACGAAATCTCGTGCTTGGTATAAGTTTGATATATAGACAGTACTAGATGTACCCCACAGGCCGGTCGCATTGTTGATGACCCTTTTATGTGTGATTAAGGGAATATCATAGGTGATATGTTTGGTTAAAGACTTGAGGATTCAATAACATGATTAAATAAGTTGGGGCATAGCTTTATTAGATGTATAGCCTTAGATGATAGATGGATAAATTTTAAGTTGGGTAGAGACCGCAATATTCACTTGAGAGGAATCCTTTAGACTCTCATCAAGTAAGATCGGATAGAGAGAACCTTACCATATTTTAATTTTGAGGACAAAATTTTTATAAGTTGGGTAGATTGTAAGCCCCCTGATTTTCAGAATTGTTAATTTAGATTTTTCTGCAATTTTTTGGGATTTCTCTGTAATTAAAACCTAGGCCTTTGGCAATTTAATAATGTTTAATTATGGTTAATTAATATTAAAATATTATGTAAATAATATTTTATGGTGCAAAATAGAAAACCGAACATAGGGTAATTTTTCGAGAATTTATTGGACTCCGGAATCAGTTTTAAAGCCCTGAAAATCGATGTAGAATTAAACCGAATTAAACCCGTGCCAAACGCCCAACATCCCCATGTGAGCCGAAGCCAAGCCCAAGGAGCGTTGACCCAGCCCAAATCCTAGGTCAAACCCTAGTCCAAATTTCTGTATGTATAAATACACACTTTTTATAGTTTTCTCCACAAACAAAAAGAAAAAAAATCCCTAACCCCAAATCCCTAAAAAAAAAACCCCTAATTTCCCAATCCCTAACCCTAGCCGTAAGCCGCCCCAGTCGAAACCCTAACTCCCCCTCCGGCGAGATTCCGGCGCCGCTCCGCCCGGCCGCGTCACCCCCTTCTCCGCCCCGCTCACACCCGACGCCGTCAGCCCCCTCTCCTCCGTCTTCTCCGACCCCGTTCGAGAACCCCCAGTGCAGCCGACCCGCACCGCCGTGCCCTCGCCTGACCCTCGCCGTCCTCCCCCTCGACTTCCTCCTCCGCTCGACCCCCGCTCGACTCATCCCCAGCCACCTACCTCGGCCAGTCTCTCCTCCACCGCCCTAGTCGAACTCTCCAACCCCTCTGCCTCCTCAGCCTCGAGAGCCAGGCCGCCCCGCTGCGTCGCTGCCCCGTCGGAGAGCACTGCACCGACGAATCCCTCCCACTCTTCTACTCCATCCTTTCCAGCACCGCCCGAGGGCCAAAGCACCAACGACGGAGCTGACTCCCTGACCAACGGAACTCAGCCGCCCGCAGCCCTAGCCGACCTCGCCGACCCCGAGCCCGGCTCCCCGACCCGCTGACCTAGGCCTGGACACGGAAGTGCAGGACACAGCGGACACGAGCACCTAACCCTAGAGCAGACACAGGACTCGGTCGACGCAGGACACGAAGGAGACACAGCAGACACAGGACTCGGTCGACGCAGGACACGAAGGAGACACTCGGACACAGGAAATCAGTCTTCACGGAGCCCTGTTCAGGTAGCGTTTCCTCTCACCTTGTGATTCCGATTTCTGTTCTGTCAGTTGCGTCGCGTAGACTGTATGACCCTCTCGGTGCCCGTGTAACCCGCTCGGTGCATCGCGTCCTGTGGCGATCGTGAACCGCGATCCAAAAACAGGAAAAACAATGCCCTGTTTCACCCCGGAACTGAGTGCGCCCCGCCAAACGGGACGACTTGGTCGCACGCGGTCTTGACCGAAACGTGCACGACGTTGATACGGACGTGTTAGATTTCGCAGAAGTTGATTTGGATGTGCGTGCACACCGGAATCAACGCGTATCCGCGGACACCGTCCCGTATCCGTCAGTTCTGAAACACGCTGTAACTTTATGTACACACATCAGATCGAGACAAAACTTGCGCCATCGGACTCGTAGCAATACGCTGGTCCTGTGACCCAAGTTTGGTTCGATTCTGAGAATGTTGACAAAATCGCGTATCGTGGGCCCCACAAGCTCCACTTGACGGGCAATTTTGTGATCGGCTCATCGGAATCCAATTCTGGAAGTTCCGTTGGGTTCGTATCATCGTTCCTGACTTGTAGACACTGAGTTTGAGGAATTTTGAGACCTTTGAACCTGGCACATTTTTCGGTACAAAGTGGCCCATATGTGGACCCCGCCTTGACCCGGAAATATCATTTTTGCTCCTATGTGCAAATTGGACTTAAGGATAGACGTTTCTAGCTATTTGATATTTTTTGAATCTAATGGTGATGTTTATTTCAGCAACCGGAGTAGTACCTGCAGATCACACTAAGACCAGAGCTACAGTTGGAGCCAGAACCCCAGGCAAGTGTACCTCGCCAAAACTTGCAGTCTTTGTTACTTATTTCCTTGGCTTATATATATATATTGTGGTTCATGTTTAACCTAGGACCGTGCGACTTTACTTAGCGTCCGATTCATAGTCGGGTGCCAACACCGTACGCGGCGTTGTGTATTGTCATTTAGACATGGATACCGAGACCCCATCTTTCTCGTACTTGTCCTATCAAGTACATTATAACCCAGGACACTTGACACTATTCATGGACAGGATCTTCCTGAGATATTCGTGGTGATTCTGTATAGGATACAGGACTTGACATTGACATTATGTTCCTAGATACTATATGACTTATTGCATTAGATATGATTGTGCGTGACATGGACATGGGGCCTCATGGACATGAGATATATGATTATATTGGGTAGGGAGAGACACACAGGCTACAGGTTGATTTTATATATTATGCCGGCGTCTCAGTCTTTCGCTGAGCTAGACGACCACATGATATCACTGCTACCGGCTCCCCGACACAGAGCTTGTAGTGGTTTCAGCCTGAGTTCTAGTGCTGCTCTCATCTTACATTACACTTAGCTGGTTATATAGTGTTCCCATCTTGTTTCATTTATTGTTGGAGAGACACACATGCTACAGGTTGACTTTATATTATGCCGGAGTCTCAGTCTCTCTCCGAGCTAGACAACTACATGCTATCACTGCTACCGGCTCCCCTACACAGAGTTTGTAGTAGTCTCAGCCTGAGTACTGGTGATGTTCTCACCGGCATTACACATAGATGGTTACATATTTACCCTGTTTATTTCATTGACTATTCACTGCATTATTATGGCTTGTATTTTCTGTACCTTGTTATGTCCCCTGAGGACCTGGATCCGGATTATGTTCCCAGGATTATCAGAGGAGATCCACCAGAGTTATACAGTACAGGAGCATTAGCAGGAGCAGAAGCAGGAACAGGAGCAGTTACTGGAGTAGTACCAGATTCAGCAGACGAGTGATCACCGAGGTTATCTTCTGAGTATATACTGTTTCATACTCAGTATTGGATGTAGTTATCTTTATTCTTGTATCTTGACAGATGTATCAGACTTATTCTCGAATTGTTCTCCGAGACATCTTTATTGAGATATGCTAGTTTATTTCTATTTATATTTATTCTGGCATTTGATCTATGATTATCTGTTATGGATGAGATTAGCATAGAATGTGACTTATATCATTGGACCTACTTATTGTTGTACTACAGCTTAAGCATGCCCCGATGGATCCATTAAATTGGGTTGTCCATCGGTGTGTGCTGCTGGCCATTATCACGCGTATGGTCCCTCGATATTTTGGGACTGGGGTGTGACAAGGACGAACGATTTCCTAGGGACCAAGCGAGGACGATCGGCCCCTACGGGATCGGGGCGCGACAAAGTAGACGTACTTGATAAGAGATACACAGAAGTATCATCCGTATTTTGAATGGAGGAAGAATGCACAAGAGAAGTGGAGGTAATATGAGAAGAATCATAGCTTATACAATTTGTAACATCAGAATCTGGAATCTAAAATCTATTACAGGGAGGAGATACCTATTTGTGTGGAATGAGTAAAGCCAATTTCAGAAGTGCTACAAGGATTAGACCAAAATTGAAGAAGCTGTTGAAGTTGTACCATATGCTCCTGATGATCAGAGGATGTTGTAGCATATGCCATGTAGGAGAACGAAAGGTGTGTCGACAACAACAGCCTAGCAAGGTCGAGCTTGAGGTAGTTTTTGAACACCAACAGCCTCTCGAGCCCTATGACAAGAAGGATGCTACATACATTGGTGGAGCTATCAAGAGCTTTATGATACCAACACCACTTAACATTTTGTTGAGGAACTTGAGGGGTCTATGGTGGTGGACCCAAAGGAATGCATGAGTTGTTGAGGAACCTGAAGGGGGTCTATGGTGATGGCCCCAAAGGAACACACGAAGGTTGTAAAATAGCAACAACCAATCTTTGTAAACACAGAGGTCGACATCGAATCTCTTCAGCACGAAGATCAAATATAGCTATGTCCGAGATGGTTAGAGAGAATGATGTAACAAGCAACTCTGGACGTGCTCAAATTCTGATTTTAGACACATAACAAATTGAGAGGAAGTTGTGGTTCCTGTGGGGCCAAGGTTCTTGATGTCATTCTTGTCGGTGAGTTGAGGTTCACAGAGGCAAGTTGCTCCCATATGTATATATAGAATTCTTAAATGGAGAACTTCGTAGTTGGTAGACGAAGAGGGTTGCATGAGCAGTTGAAACTCATGAGCATCATAAGATCGAGTGTTGAATGTTGAAAATATTATTCATCATCATTGGAACTTGGTGCCAAGGAGGTAATGTCGCCACGTTAGCAAAAAAATGCATGGTGTATCATTGTTCTATGTCATTCAGTTTGTAACTATCAAACGTGATGGGGTGACATCCTGCACCAACAATCCACCCCTAGCAAAGTCGGATGCGTCAGTATGCATCTCGAACGTCTTGGAGTAGTTTGGCAAAGATAGAACTAGTTCTTTCGTTACGACCTTCTTTAGCATATCAAATGCCTCCTTACATTTGGACATCGAACTCTACACTCGATCCTTCCGCAATAAGTCTGTAAGAGGTACAGGAACAGTGAAATATTCTCGAATGAACTGTCGATAATAGTTCGTCAGGTTCAGAAGAGATCGCAACTCTATAGGTCTGGTAGGGGTTTCCTACTCTTGTATGGCATGTACCTTCATTTTGTTCATCCATATCTTGCCACACCTAGTCCAATGCCCTAAGATCATACCACCTTTTAGGTAAAGGAAATTTTTTTCACTTGATGAATGTTTCCCTTAGCACGCAAAAATTTGTTTTCAAATGTACAAAATACTCCTCCAATATGTTCGAGTACATGGTGATATCATCAGGATATAGTAGTACACCACAATTAACTGATCCGGGTAGGGATGGAAGAGCTTGTTCACCAAGTACAAAATGTTTTTCATAAGTTGCATACCTCGTGACACATGTTATCTTAGCCTAGTTCCCTTCGATAATCCGTACCTGATAGTATCCGAACGCATATCAACTTTGAGAAGCACCTCGCTTTGCCCAACTGGCCGAACAAGTCTACCATCAATACGGTATGCTATTTATTCTTCGTTGTTACCTTATTTAGTACATGATAGTCGATATAAAAATGAATGCTTCATCCTTCTTCTGAAACATTTTTGGTGCACCGAATGGGTCCTTGGACTAATATGTGAATCTTGCATCGAGCAGCTTCTTTAGTTGCTTCTTCAACTAGTCGAGCTATGGTCGGGCTATGTAGTATGGTGCGCTATGCAGTATGGTGTCATTGCAGACGATTTCGTGTCTCGATTCAAATCAATAGCATAGTCCACCTTCTTTCATGAAGGTAGCCTCTTTAGAAGATCCTCAAGCATGACATCCTCAAACTCTATGAGGACCTCAACGATCTATGACAGAAGATCTCCCTTTGAGGACTTCTCCATCTTGAGCAATCCTAAATATGTCTATCTCTTCATGCTTGTCGCCTTTCTGGAGCTGGATAGCGGAGAAAACTTGCTCCTTCGTTGACTCGACGTATGCAACACTCACCGTACACAAGTCTTCTTCCATAATGTCGAAAACTCTAGTGTGGCATCGATATTGCCTTTGCCGAGGTAAGAAAACCCACGTCGAGGATCATCTTCAAGTCGTCGAACGATGCGACCATGATATTGATGACTTCCTTCCAATTTTGTACATCTATCTTCACTCCTTTGGCCACCCTCTGCCTAGAGCGAGTTACTAAGTTAACCATCTTCATCTTGCTTGAGTCATTCTCTAGCACTAGACCAAAGCGTTGGACCTCCGTGTTCAAGATAAAGTTGTGCGTAGATCCTGAATCGACCATCGCCCTAGTGCCTTTGCTTTTAATCTTCATATCCACGTACATGAGTTCCTTACTCAGGGTCTTCGTCACGAGATGCTTGCTCTTCAAGGCATTGAGCAATTATAGAGCGCCCATCTAAGCGCCAATCCTTGGTTCATTGTCCTTGGATCCTCTCCTTGGACCGCTTCATCCACTTGCTCTTGTTCTTGCAATCTCGAGCAAAGTAGTTCCCTCAACACATGTAGCATGAGATTGTCTGCTCCGTTTGATACTTTTTGTGGAGCCTCATTCCAGTTGTTGTGCTTCTTCTCTCACCACCATTCATCTTGGTGGGTTTTGGCATCGGTTTGGATGTATCTTTCTATCCATACTTCATAAACTTCTTGGTCGCCGCAACGATAGCCTCTACAATTCTTGTGTCGCCTACGGTTGCAAGCCTTCAAGAAATAAGAGATAGTCTTCCTCGCTCATATTGGTGATGGCTAGTAGTAAACGAGTGAACTTTATAACATAATCCTTGCGTGACCCAATGCGCTTTGCAAGCTCCTCCTCGTAATTAACTCGACATTCTTAAGGAATAACTAGGTCTTTACCTCCTTGAGATTTTTTCATGTATTAATCGAGCATAAACCATTCTCCATTTCTATACACCTGTGATACCCCTATAACATAGCATCTTTAGTAAAATAAAGAGCGACAATGTTTACCTTCTTTTCCTTATTCTTGATGTGAAGCGACTTAAGCTACCAATCCATATTCTAAAGAAAATTCTCTACTTTCTTTACATCTTGCACACCATTGAAGGGTTTGGCTTGGGAATCTTCACTTTAGGGAACTCCCTACTCAAAGATCCACCGTTAGTGATAACCCTCTCAAGAATTATTGTCTTGATCTTAAGTTCCTCGCAAATTTCCCGCAAACTCCGTACGAACCGTCTTGCAATCATCGCATAGTTCCGTAATCTCTATACGAGTTGCCTATGTTCCTCCACGTTCCTCCTCGAACTTGGATTGAAACTCTTGAAGTTATTTAGGGAATAACGTCATGGCATTGGAAACATCACTTTCCAATCCATAATAGAGCTCGCCTCAAGTCGTGTTGTTTTATTCTACTTGTAGCTCCATGTCTGTTATGCCCTTCTCTAAGATCTCCATCCGGGTCTCCAATTCACCAGTGACACGCTCCATCGATGGCTTCTTGTTCTTGTCTCTCTTGTTCTTGGTCTTGGACTATGAGGGACGTTCCTGGACAAAATTGGATGTTGACATGAATACAATCAACGGGGCTCTGCTACCAATTGTCAAAGACTTAGGTTCTGTTTGGTTAGGATTTTAAATTCAGGTTTTTGAGTTTAAACTCAAAAACCAATAGAAAATGTGTTTGGTTCTCAACCATTCAAAACATCATTTTCAAAAAAAAATGTTGGAAAACCAATATTATAAAGTTGATTTCAGATATCAACTAAAACATGTTTTCTGAAATCGGTTTTCCAAAAATATATGCCCCCCTCCCCGTCCCCCCCCCCCTCTAAACTCTATCCCACACTCTCTTCCTCATTTTTCATTTTGGAAGTCCAGAGGTCTATTTTCCCCAACTCTCTCAGTCTCCCTCCCACCTCCGACTCCTTCACGACCTCAAAGCCGGCGCCCCTCCCCCTTCGCGTCCTCCTTCCCCCACGACCTCATTTCCGAAGGATCCCTCAAAGTTGGAGGCAGATCCGCCGACGTCGAAGTTGATCCTCGTGGTCCAGGCTCCTCAGAGTCTGGCTACAGCCCTCGAAGCCGGAGGTGGATCCGGTGGCGTTGAAGTCGATCCGACGGATCCGACGACATCGAAGTCATGCTAGTCGTGGTTACTATTGTCGTCAGGATGGAAGAAGTAGAACAATTTATGCGGTAAAGGTCGTGGTTGTTGTCGTCGAGACGAAGGTGCAGGAGGAGGCCGGGGTGGTATGGGAACAGGTGGTGGTGTAACTACCTAGTTCCTGAAGAGAGAGATTTTTATCATTTTTATATTATTTAATTTGAGTGAATAATTATTATATTATATTATTATTGACTAGTGGACTAGCTCATATTAATTAGACTTAGTGCTAGTGAATCCAAGTGGACCCAACTAGACTTGTCATGACCCATTAGTGCAACTAATTAGTTAGTCATGGTTTGACTTATTAGATTAGAGGAGAATGACAAACCTGTAAATAGATCAAATCCATCATCACCAAAACCCTTTTCCCAAGCCTTCTTTATTTCATTTCATTCCTCCACCACTTCTTCTTCTTCTTCTTCTTCTCCACTTCATCTTCTCTATCTCCTCAAGAGTGAAAAAATTCTAATTTTCCAATTTACACCAAATTTCAAAATTCTACCATTACCAAACCATTTCACCTTCAAACTTCTTTATATGGAGAGCTAGTATTTGGAGCTCAAGGAGAAGCATAGCGAATGCCATCGACTATGCAAGGAAGTGCCAAGCATACCAAATCCACGCAGACTTCATCCACCAGCCATCAGATTTCCTACACCCAACGGTAGCATCCTGGCCATTCGAGATATGGGGAATGGATATCATCGGACCAATAAGTCCACCTTCGTCTAAAGGGCACCGGTTCATCCTGGCCATCACCAAATACTTCTCCAAGTGGGCAAAAGCAGTACCACTCACGGAAGTCAAGACGTCCAACATGATCAGCTTCGTCAAGCTTCACATCATACACCACTTCGGTTTGCCATAAAGGATCGGTCATGACAATGGTCCACAGTTCGCAAGTCACGTATTCTACCGGTTCTGCGATAAAAACTGGATTCAGAATGTGGCTTCGACTGCCTACAACCCAATGACAAATGGGTTGGCTGAGGCATTCAACAAAACCATCATCAAGCTTCTCAAAAAAATTGTGTCATCCAACAAGCACAACTGGAATAAGAAGCTGGGTGAATGTCTCTGGGCCTACCGCATAACGGTCCTGAAAGCTACAAGAAGTATAACATTCTCTTTAGTGTACGAAAGAGAAGCGGTCCTCCCCCTCGAGATCCAAATCCCTTCACTCCGAGTGGCTCTCTCCAATCAGCTAACCGTGGATGACAACCATCGCCGACGACTACAAGAGTTGGAAGCACTCGACAAAAAAATGACTCTTAGCTCAACAGCGCATTGAGTTATACCAGGTGCATCTTTCTGTAGCCTTCAACAAGCGGATCAAAGAAAGAACGTTCCAAGTGGGCAATCTCATCCTGACCATGAGAAGACCGATGGTCATGACCCACAAGACGGTCGGCAAATTATATCCCAAATTGGAGGACCCGTTCGTCGTAGAATCGGTATTCACCAACGGCGCCTACCGGCTCGCAAAATCTAACGATGACTTGCTCATGATGCCTATCAACGGCAAGTTCCTAAAAAGTACTATGTCTAAGCTAGACTTGTACTCCCCTCATCACCAGGGGGACAACCCAGATGTACATCTCTACATTCTTGGTTCTTCATCTCCAGCGGGCGCCTATGTGCAAAATTTTCCCCTTTTTTATAAATTCTTGTAAAAGCCATCATCTATATCCAGGGGTCCTGGATACGCAACAGATGATGGATCCTCAAAGTCTCCCCAGCAGAGCAGTCCTCAGGTCCTCCTGCACACTCCCGCAGTGACCACTCACTCCAATCTCTTTATATGCTAGCCATATTCATATTGCCTCTGAGCTATCGTCCCACCAATCTTTCCAACGGAGCAATACTCAGGTATATCTTCATATTCAGATAGACCCCACTCAATAAATCACTCCTCGGCAAATTTCTCGAACATCGGTTCACATCCATATTACCTCTGAACTACTGTCCTAACATTTCTTTCCGGCTGAGTTTGCCATGTCCATATTACCTCTGAGCAAACTGCCCAGATTTTGGCTATCGATTATCATTTCCATATTACCTATGATATCGGTTGTCATTCCTACTTATCACCAGTACTCACCAAGGTATACCAGCGGTGTTAGGTCCACAAAAACTGCAATATCCATATTACCTCTAGCAGGACTTGTTCCAAATCTATTACTTGCATTCCGGTGCACAAAAAGTAATGGATCCACAAAATCTATCACGTCCATATTACCTTTGATAAGGATTATTTTTGAACTTATTAATTGCCCTCAACGTACACAAAAGTAATAAGTCCACCAAAGATCCCCCAGCGGGATATCCTTAAAAAGTCATGGTATTGTACTACGTTCATATTACCTTTAGTACGATACCTAAAGCTAACACAAATAAATTACAAAATAGATAGGATAACTTTTATTTTTTCCTTCGCTAGGAGGGATTAAAAGAAAAACTATATTTTGGGGGAGTGTCATGATCCCAAGCATGAAGGCAAAATGAAGACACAAAAAGCAAAAGAGAACGATTGGTACGATGAGTCAGAGCAAAACTCTGCTATCCGATCATGGAGACGAGCAATATGGCCATCTAGGCATGTCTGAGCCCGACGCTCAACTTCTTGGGCCATAACCTCCAGATCCTCGTAGCAAGCGTAGGACTCGTGTCGGTCCTTTAGCCGTTGCACCAGAACCTCAATGCCAGCCATATTCTGTGCTATGTGGCTTACCTCAATACGGATGGCCTCATTTTCCTGTTGGGCCTCCCGCAGCCTATTCCCCATTGCATCGAGCTCGACCTAGAGCGGTCTAATTTGCTCGATCAGGTCCTTTTGCCGGGAAAGGCACTCCTCTCTGAGATCGCCCAGCCTGCCACGTCTCTCCAACAAGATTCGGAGGTCGTGCTACAAATACTCCATAGACGAAGCAAAGAAGGCCTTCTTCGTCTCTACCTTATTTAAGAACTCATTATATTTATAGGAAATCGACATCCCCATATCCACCTATTGATACTATCGTAACTCTGTGAGGAATTTCTCCACCTTCTTCAGTTTGTGGCCCATAAAGTCGACCATCTGCTCAAAACTAGGGATATCCCTCAGAGAGTGGACCTGGCCCTCGGTAAAGTTTCTTGTCCAGGCAAATGATTTGTTGCTCTCCAACATTCCCTCGATCCCTTGCTTTAAGAACATGTGAAAGCTCCTAATCGAGAGCTTGACATTTTTATCGATCTCTTCCAATGTAGCCAGAGTCAAAGGTGGTGGGATTGAAGAAGAGGCCATAGGCACAGCAGGAGGCACAATGATGCTTGAAAACCTCGAAGGAGAAGAAGCAGTAGGGGGAAACTAGCAGTCCTGTCGGTGATCCAATCTTTCATGGACGCACGAAGTTCCTGAATACCAAGCAGATGAACTGCGGATGCCGAAGTAGTAACAAGACTATGGAGGGGAGTAAAAGGCCATCTCGCTGCATCGTCTCTGTGAGCACCCTAGTTTTTATATAGGGTTAGTTCGGTAATTAGTAATTATTTTTTATTTTAAATATTTATTCGATAATTTAATTGAACTTTGGAAACCAACCACCATGCTTTTAAGATCTTGAGTGCAACACTAGCATTTCCCTTCTAACCAACATAGCATGCTCGACTTAGATGAGTTAAATTAGGCTCCTGCCATGACAGTCCCTCACAAATTTGCAAACCCATGCCTTATTTTGGTCGTACAACTTTTGTGACACAATTACGAAGAAACGATGATTAATTAACCCTTTTTTCATGCCGAACAATTCTAACACGCCACCCAAATCCATTGCTTCCAACTAAATCCATAATATGAGCCTAATTGGTCCTATTACGGACATGACACTCGAGTTGCGTTATCCGAACTCCCGCATACTTCCAATATAATATTAAGTAGAAAATAGAATTTATGGATTTATTTAATTAATTTAATATTCATTCATATTTAGTCATTATTATTTGAATTAATAAATTTGGTTGTAAATTACTAGTTGGAGGAAATATAAATTTCCTAAAAAAATTTCAAGTGCCTAACTATTTTTGGGAATTTTCTACATATAACTAATGAATAAATAAAAGAAAAGAAAAGAAAAAGAAATAAAATACCCTACACACTAACCTAACTAAACCCGAAACCCAAACACATTAACCCAAACCCATACCCGCTAACCTAACCCAAACCCAAAAACCTAAAACTACCCAAGCCCACCCGCTTACTCTCCCCTCGCTCTATATATATATATATATATATATATATATATATATATATATATATATATATATATATATATATATATATATTACAACTAAACCCTAACCCTAATCCTAAACCACCTCCATCATCACCCCGTCGGAGCTGCCGACCACCCGCAGCGCCATTGGCACCTCCGCACAGGCATCAGCAACACCTGCACGGCCGACCGCGCGCACACGCACAGTAGCAGCAGCCGTGGCCCCCCCTTCGTACAAAGTTTCCTCCCTCCTTGGTTGTCCGTTTTGCATCCCATCTTCGCTGGTATGTTCATAACCTAACACTCTAGGATTTCTTTCAAGTGGAACGAATTTAAGCACCCGAGTTTGATCAAAAAATCAACCGAAAGTTGGCTGAAAAACTGTTCAAAAATAGTTCAGAAATTCAGTCCAAGTACCCCTGCTCATGTCTAATTTTCTACCAACTCATTAATTATTTTTAAAATATAATTGAAAGGACTTCTTCATATAACCAAGATTTTTACTATTCTTTTAGTTTTTATTAGTTTGCTTTAATGGTTAAATTATTCTGATTACAAAACGACCAAAAACTTATTTTTAAAATACCAAAAATCTTTGATACGGGGTGTGTTCCGCCAAACGAGGCCACATCGTCGCATACAGATTGCACCGAATGGTGCGTAATATAAACATGTACGTGTAGACTTTTGCGGAACTTGATTTGGACGTGTGTGCACGCCAAAATCAACGCATATCCGCCAAAAAAATACCGTATCGGCCTATTCCGATACCTCGCCATAACTTTGTGTGTACTCGTCAATTTGCAACAAAACTTATGCCATTAGATTTGCAGCGTTACGCTGGTCCTGTGACCCATTTGGTTCGAATCTGACAACGTTGACGAAATACCATTTTGTGAGCCCCACGGTTCCACATGAAGTACGATTTCGTGATCGGCTCATCAAAATCCAGTTCTAGATGTTCCGTTGGATTCGTATCGTTGTTTTAGACTCGTAGACACTAAGTTTAACGAATTTAGAGAACTTTGTCTTCGACAAATTTTTTGGTCTGAAGTGGCCACATGTGGACCCTGTTTTGACCCAAAATTATTAATTTTGTCCCTGTGTCCAAATTGGACTTATGGGTAGTCAATCCTATGGATAGTCAATCCTAGCTATTTCAAGTATTCTAAGAACATTGGTGAAGTTTGTTTCAACATCCGGAGGTGTACGTGCAGATTCTACTTTCCCAGGAATAGTTGACAGAGTTCAGAAACCAGGCAAGTGTACCTTGCTAAACTCGCAGTGGATCCTATTGTATTATCTGCTTGTGTTTCTTTATATATATATATATATATATATATATATATATATATATATATATATATATATATATTCTTGTGATGTACCTTTTCAACCTAGGACCAACAAGATTCGGGTGTCGACGTCGTACGCGGAGTCGTATAACGTTACTTAGAGAGTTTATTCCATGATCCTATTTTTACGTGCTTTCTTTACCATATATGTCGTACCGTAGGACACTTGACACTATTTCATGTGACAGAATCTTTCTTGAGTTATTCATGGTAATTTTGTATAGGCTTACGGGATTTGTGATATGAGACTTACATATTATATGGATATTATTATGACTCGTTGTACTAGCTAGAGGTCATGATCTTGCGTGTTATGGACATGAGACATCGTAAAAATGAGACATGAGGTTATATTGGGTGAGGAGAGACACACAGGCTATAGATTGATTATTTATATATATACTACTATAGGTGCCTTAGACTCTGTCTCAGATCTTTGGCACATAAATTGGAGATGTGATACTACTTGCTGCTATGGGCTCCCCGACACAGAGCCTATAGTGGTCTCAGCCTGAGTACTAGTGATGCTCTCATTTTATATTTTACTTAGCTGGTTACATAGCTTTCCCTGAGGATCTATTTATATTTACTTGTTGTATTTTATTTGGCTTGAGTGATTATTGTACCTTGCTATGTCCCCTGAGGACCTGGATCTAGATTATGTCCCCAGGTGTAGATGAGGAGAGCTATCCCGAGGTTTACGGGACAGGTGCTACTATTGGAGAAGTACAGGTTGTAGAGGATGAGGTTATTCCGGAGGACTTCTCTTGAGCACAGTATTCTCACCATTCATTTATTATGCTTAGTGATTTTAGATATTTGATCTTGTAGTGACTCTTGAATATTGTACTTGAGTTATTTTCCTTTCCATTTTGATGACGGGTTGTTCCCCGTGATATTATTTATATTGCTTTGGTTGGACTGGTCATTTTATATTATTGTGGCTGGACTTATCTTTTTGTAATTTTGTTACTTATTGTGAATGAGATTAGATATATAAACAGTGACAGGTATTTGTAGACCATTTTATATGTATTACAGCTTAAGTCCACTCTAACGGGTCCATTAAATTAGGTTTGACCATTGGAGTTGTGCTGCTGGTCATTTCCACGTAGCTAGTCCCTTGGTATTATGGGACTGGGGCATGACAGTCTCCCACCGGTGTACTATCCCTGGACCGAGTTATAGCAGCTTCAAAAAGTGACCCAGCAGCCTGAAGGATCTCATCGTGGCGGCTTACTACCCTATTATCCAAAGAAGATTCAGCTGCAGAACCCCCAGCGGCAACTGTTGGAAGAGCAACAGCCACGCCAGAAGGGCCTGCAATGACAGGAACCTCCCCTGTCATAGCCTCAGTGGGGGGCAAGATGGGATGTTCCTCACCCCCAGAAAAGCGAAGAAGAGACTCAGACCAAACCATAACGAGCTTACTACCATCTTCTTTCGTGACCCCTTCCTCCGCGGTCACGTCCACGACCTTTAAGGGAGAGGTAGGGTCTACAAAACCAGAACAACTAACAATTAACTTCGTTCGGAGAATGTGAAGCTGAAGCCGAAAGATCTCTTCCAGGGAAAGGTTGCTAAGTAACATACCCGAAGAAGGCAATGGGACCTAACGCTCGTCCAGTGCGGTCCGAACTGCCTCTGTATTATTCAATTCTTCCACCTAAATATGTCACGACCCGATTCCGTAGAATCGTTGAGGCGTCCCCCGAATCGTGAGCGCCGTGCGGGCCTGGGATTGCGCCCGCACAAGGCTTTAATGATTTGCATAGCAAGCACATATTCAAAGTACGCAGATAAATTGAAACACAAATTTGAAACATAAAAAAGTTCTCTTTATTGATAATGAACATCTATTACAAACTCCTGAACGAGTCAGCTAATATGTCGCACGGGCTTACAAAAGTGTTGACTCAAAATGAGATAGCAGTCATGTACTTTACATCCCTTTATAAACTTTAAAATGATAAAGACCTCCGGGCTGAAGGATGGCTTTGCTACGAAGCTGCATTGTGTATGGAAAGTTGTAAGCTTCTTCTTCAAGTACTTCAAAATTTGGCGCGATCAGGATGCGCCAACAGCTGGACTGGATTCGGGAAGATGACTTCGGCTCCTCGCTTGGTTTGCCTTAGTGCGGAGAACCTGTTTAAACGAGGGTCAGCATGTCGAAACATACTGGTGAAGGCGAGCTAACCGAACTATACCAATCAACACATTATTTTAATGAAGCATGCATATTTGTGGGTTTCTATCTTGCCTTAGTTCATTTACAAGCAACAGTATATATGTATAATACTGAAATAAACTTGCCACCGTTCGGTGGATTTTACCTGACCGTCTGAATGACCTGCACAATACTTACCATGCCTTCCCTGCCACGAAGACACAAGTTAGTTTGCAACAGGTTTAAATATACAAGATGATCACTGGCTTGATTGCCATAATGGACACTAGTCTGTGACGAAGATGGTTTGCTACGTGCAAGAACGCGAGGTACCGCATACCACCTTGTCCTAGTACGTGAGACTAAACGTTAGTTCCGTCCGGAGCCAGAACGGTGCCAGTGCCCCAGCAGCCGCCCGCAGGAACTATACCTTGTGCACAAGTTGTCCGTGATCGCACATTAACAATCATTCGCCCGGAGGCTACGTTATTCGCCCTGAGGCTACGTTATTCGCCCTGAGGCTACGTGTGTACAAGACAAGCAGTATTGTATGATTCATTTATATTGTATCTACGTTCAATTCATGCATTCAGGATATAGCTTTGTACATTCAAACTTGCATCTATGCATATGATAAATATTCTGAACGAACAAGCATGCAAAGATATAACCGTTCACAAGTTTAATTGACAAGCAATACAATTCAAGTCTATTCCCTTTTTATCTTGGTATCTTTTATTATTTCATGGTATCGTTTGATCGAGGCAAAGGAGAATGCAAGATTTTAGGGTGTGAAGCTTGGAAGCAGGGCTTGCTAATCGGGTTGGTAGCCACTCACTTAGATGGTTGGAAGGGAGAAGGAAAGAGGCGCTTCACGACTCCGCTCGCAAGCCGCCTACTGCTCGTTCACCTGTATCACGAACAGCTCGATCAATATTTTTTCCACTCTTTTCAATCTCGAAATTGAAGCACAGTTCATGAACGAAAATAATGAAACTCATCAAAACCGTTCAAGGAAAACAAGCAAATCCCAAAACCAACTCAAAGCACGAAAGCAACAAGCGACATCGAAAACCGAGGCAATAAAAGATAGCAGCGGAGAGGTCCCTTCTGACTCTGCCGCTAAGTCGATCCCGAGGCACGGTCCACTGAATATGGGAATCGATTCCAAAGAAACAAATCCATAACGAGGATGAGTTCTTGTTTCAATCTATCTCGATCGAACGATACCGTTTGTGTTTCTTAGCCGTGCTCTCCGTACCGGGAGAACGGGGCGCTACATCCTACCCAACCAATTAGAAGTTTCGTCCTCGAAACTTAGGAATAGGACCTACCGTTAGGGAACATTACGTTGAGGATGTTTAGCAGAGTATTTGGGGCAGTCACGAATTCTGTGGTTTGCATCGCCACAGATGAGGCATAATCCTTATTTCAGACGACATTCGTTGGCCAGGTGCCCTGGCTTCTTGCAGAAGTGACATAGCTGCCCTCTCTGCGGACCACCATTGTTGCGGCACTTTACAGCGGTGTTTCCTCCTTCGTTGCTTTGGCGTTTGTGACTGGATGTATGCACAGCGCCGACAGCAACATGAGGATACTGTGGTTCAAGTGATAGGGCGTGATTCATTACTTCACGTATTATCTTGTACTGATGAACGACTACGTGCGCATGGATGGCAGGGCGTAGAACACCTTCAAACCTTCTAGCTCAACTCGCTACATCAGGTAAATAGGCCCTAGCGAATTTGGAGAGTCGGTTGAATTCGGTGGAGTACTATTTCACTGTCATGCTGCCTTGCCTTAGTTGCACGAACTCGTTCTCCATCTAACATTGTACAGGAGGGGGTACAAACTCCTATTCGAACGCGGCACAAAAATTTGTCCACGAGATCGCCTCCTCTCCGTAATCAAATTGGAGAGATCGTCGATGCACGTCCCACCAATCGTGTGCGTTGAGGCAGAGCTGTAGTTGCACGCAGGCGACACGCTTTTCTTTGGGAACCTCTAGCAAAGCGAAGTGATCTTCAAGTTCGACCAACCAATCTAGAGCTACGATTGCATCCTCAGTCCCGTTGAATGGGGTGTTGCAGACTTTCTTGAAGTGGCCAAAGTCGAAGGCAGTCACGTCCCTCGTCCTTGGAATTTGCGGCGTCTCTACTTCAAGCGCGGGCTGTTCCACCGGTGTCGTTGTTGTTACGGCAGAATGGTTGGAAGCCAAAGTCTGAACGATCTGTTGCAGGGCATCCACCTGCTTTTGCTGGACTGGGAATCGAGCTTATATATTGTCTTAAAACTTGAGCTGACTCTCCTCCGCCCGCTTCTCGGCCCGTTCATAGCGAGCCTCGTCCCTTTGTTGGTTTGCCTCCAATATCTGCAATATTTGCTGGATGGGATCGATGCTTGGCACGGCTCGCTGGCTCTCTGAACTTTTCGAAGTGCCTGAACTATTTTGTTGCCCTTGGATTTCGTCCGGTGATTGCGCTGCAGATTGCGCTGGAGCTATTCCTTCAAAAGAAGGTAAATTACATTAGGATCATAATGTATTATGGACTTATTGCATGAACGTATCTTATTTTGGCCTAGCGAGTTCAAGAGTTCGCACAGGAATTTGATCGTTAAAGGAACTTTTCCAGTGCGAGAGTCTAAGGAACTTGAATCTGTGCTCTGATACCATTATATCACGACCCGATTTCGTAGAATCGTTGAGGCATCCCCCGAATCGTGACCGTCGTGCGGGCCTGGGATTGCGCCCGCACAAGGCTTTAATTATTTGCATAGCAAGCACATATTCAGAGTACGCAGATAAATTGAAACATAGATTTGAAACATGGAAAAGTTCTCTTTATTGATAATGAACATCTATTACAAACTCCTGAACGAGTCAGCTAATATGCCGCACGGGCTTACAAAAGTGTTGACTCAAAATAAGATAGCAGTCCTGTACATTACATCCCTTTATAAACTTCAAAATGATAAAGACCTCCGGGCTGGAGGACGGCTTTGCCACGAAGCTGTATTGTGTATGGAAAGTTGCAAGCTTCTTCTTCAAGTACTTCAAAATGCGGCACGATCAAGATGCGCCAATAGCTGGACTGGATTCGGGAAGACGATTTCGGCTCCTCGCTTGGTTCGCCTTAGTGCGGAGAACCTATTTCAACGAGGGTCAGCATGTCGAAACATACTGGTGAAGGTGAGCTAACCGAACTATACTAATCAATACGTTGTTTTAATGAAGCATGCATATTTGTGGGTTTCTATCTTGCCTTAGTTCATTTACAAGCAACAGTATATATATGTATAATACTGAAATAAACTTGCCACTATTCGGTGGATTTTACCTGACCGTCTGAATGACCTGCACAATACTTACCATGCCTTCCCTGCCATAAAGACACAAGTTAGTTTGCAACAGGTTTAAATATACAAGATAATCACTGGCTTGATTGCCATAATGGACACTAGTCTGTGACGAAGATGGTTTGCTACGTGCAAGAACGTGAGGCGCCGTATACCACCCTGTCCTAGTATGTGAGACTAAACATTAGTTCCGTCCGGAGCCGGAACAGTGCCAGTGCCCCAGCAGCCGCCCACGGGAACTATACCTTGTACACAAGTTGTCCGTTATCGCACATTAACAATCATTCGCCCGGAGGCTACGTTATTCGCCCTGAGGCTACGTGTGTACAGGACAAGCAGTATTGCATGATTCATTTACATTGCATCTACGTTCAATTCATGCATTCAGGATATAGCTTTGTATATTCAAACTTGCATCTATGCATATGATAAACATTTCGAACGAACAAGCATGCAAAGATATAACCGTTCACAAGTTTAATTGACAAGCAATACAATTCAAGTCTATTCCCTTTTTATCTTGGTATCTTTTATTATTTCATGGTATCGTTTGATCGGGGCAAAGGAGAATGCAAGATTTTAGGGTGTGAAGCTTGGAAGCAGGGCTTGATAATCGGGTTGGTAGCCACTCACTTAGATGGTTGGAAGGGAGAAGGAAAGAGGCGCTTTACGACTCCGCTCGTAAGCCGCCTACTGCTCGTTCACCTGCATCATGAATAGCTCGATCAATATTTCTTCTACTCTTTTCAATCTCGAAATTGAAGCGCAGTTCATGAACGAAAACAATGAAACTCATCGAAACCGTTCAAGAAAAACAAGCAAATCCCAAAACCAACTCAAAGCACGAAAGCAACAAGCGACATCGAAAACTGAGGCAATAAAAGATAGCAGCGGAGAGGTCCCTCCTGACTCTGCCGCTAAGTCGATCCCGGGGCACGGTCCACTGAATATGGGAATCGATTCCGAAGAAACAAATCCATAACGAGGATGAGTTCTTGTTTCAATCTATCCCGATCGAACGATACCGTTTGTATTTCTTAGCCGCGCTCTCCGCACTGGGAGAACGGGGCGCTACAAGATAGGGGAGGTGGCCAGCTCCACCAGTGACTCTCCTGGGACATAACTACCAGCGCACTCAGGAACAGACTCCGCAGCCCCAGACCCCAGAAAAGCGTTCTTCATCCGGCTGCACATAGGAAACCTCGGCAACCGTAGACTATTGAGGTCTGTTCCTCTCCTCCTGTGTCTGAAAATTTTCAAATAGACCAGAAGAAAGATGCTTATAGAGAGGACCGGGAAGAATTAAACTAAGAGGTTGTACGAATACCGTCAATATCTGGAACAAGCTTTGAGTCAGATGCCACCAGAGCCAGGGGTCCTACCTCTTCCTCTTCTTCTGTTCCTTCTTTCTCAGCCCCAGCCGGCACAGGGTCTCTAACGGTAACCCGCTTCCTATAACGCGGCCTCACAGCTACTGATGATTCCTATATTCTCTTTTGGGACAGAGGGCTCCGTACCGGAGAGGTCCTGCGCTTTATTGGAGAGCTTACTAGAGACGAAGGGTCATAGGAAGCATCCTCTTCCCCCGTCGTCGAGTCAGATTCGATAAGCACAGCCTTCCCCCCTGCCTCTTCCCCAACCTTTCTTAGACTCCTTGCATTGGGTATCAGCTTCGTACCCGCGATGAAGCTATTGTCCCGGTCAAATCCAGGTGGAGACGCATTCATGACAACATGAAAGAGAGCCGCTGCATGAAGGATGTGCGCAGAGACTTTTGCTTTAAACAGGGTAAATCGGACCTGAGTATCGGTAGCGAAATAATAGTCCCAGGCTTGGGCTCCGTCAAGAAGGCTACCTTCAAAGCCAAGACATGGACTCGGGTTGCTCAACATAAGCTGGCTATAGCCAAACTGGCGAGCATACTCGGCAGGTACTGTTCCAAAAAGATGAGGATTCGATTCCAGTACACCAGATGGGAAGACCGTATGGAAATTAGCCAACAGAGGAGCTTCGGGGACAAAACCTGATGGTCAACACCACCATCACATTGAACCCTATTCACTTTATCCTCTGTGAACTTCTGGACCGAAACAAAAAAGGAATAGTTCGCTATATGAGCAAGTGCATGCCAACAGGCGAAAACCTCAGTATGAACCTAAAGTATCCCACCATACTGGCGAATAAAAGCATCAGCCTCTGTTGTCGTCCCCGCCACTCCATAGTGCATCAGAGACGGGTAGTGTATTAAAAGCTAACACAGTAGATAATGGTATGGTATCTCTACCCGGTTAAAATCCCCAGGGCCGCCATGAGCCATCACTTTGCTCATAAAAATACTGAGCCCACGATAGATGCTGCAGACCATCGCTTGGAGTAAAGCTAGCTGATGGACGAAAGCTAACTTCATAGTGGGAAGGATGATATTGTGGCTAACCCTCTCAATCAACCCGGAGCCTCCAGGGACTACAAAAGTTTGCAGCCATATCATCAAGAATCCAGCCAGCATAGCCTTATCAGACAACGACTGGGTGTCTTGATAAAAGTAGATAAAGGTGTCACCAGAGCTACCAAACCCCTCACCAGACGCAATTGTTCTCTTAGTACCGCGCACTAGGTCATCAATACTACTCAAAGTTTGAGGGATCCAGACAAGGACCCGACCCAAAGCATCAATATTGAAGAGGTAATAGATCCAGGCCTTGGTGTGGGGTAATGTCCCCTCAATGCTTCTGTCCTTCTTCTTAAAAAGCTACTGGCAAGTACTATGATGGCACAACAACTCCTGGTACACTATAATAAATATCGGATGCTGTCTCTCCAACTCCTCAAATTCTTCATTGTCAGGTGTGTACTCCTCATACGGCTTACTACCCCAGGGCAACCGCGAAACATCGTACATCTTATGGAGAGCTAGTCCCATCTCCCCACCAGGAATAAAGAAGGTCCCGGTGCGACAGTTGTACATCTCGACCAAAGCTACGAACAACTTCGGGTTCTTCTCTAAACTGTAACAAGAAACCCTTAGGGCGTAATAGTGGTTGGCCTCCTTCAGGGGCTGCTCGAACTTCTCTAACACCCACAGGGTCAAATTTACCAAAGAAGATGAATGGTGCACCCAGTTGAGCAAGCATATTTTTTCCTTGGGATAGGAACCCTTGTCAGCGAGCTGGTTCAGAAAAGTGTCAAATTCGTAAATTTGAACATTCGGCCCCATCTCACTCGTGAAAGCGCCAGGCTCCAATCCGTGAAGAAAATAAGAAAATAATTCCTTGGACACCGCTTCCCTCTTCAGTTTTGAGTTAAAATGAATGTGACCGACTTGAGCACCCTTTTGGTCTGGCGTCAGGTTGCCCAACATCTTCCTTGGGAAAGAAACCATGTTGAAGGCCGACAAAAGCAAGTGGCGCTCCATCGTAGGTATATGTATCTGCATTCTGCCAGAGGAAAAGGTCCAGTTCTTCCTCTTCTTAACTACCATAGCATCCTAAATGGTGAGGGTATCCCTAAATAGGAAGATGGGCTTCAAATAGAAAATGCCCTTCGAACCCTCAATCAGTCTAGAGTTCAGCTGGCTAAACAGATAGAATAAAGATTGGTCCATGATCAACTTCATTCTCACCTCAAATTGACCCTTATTTATCTGGGCCCGAACATTCGCCACTATATGGTCGAACCTTAGGCCCAGGGTGGCCTGAGTACAACACACAAGCACCTCCCCTAACGGAGCCACAGGTAAAGTCACTACAAAACCAGAAATAAAAAAACGGTCAGAACCCTCGAGGTGACATGCACATCAGAAATAAACTTGAGCGCACAAAAGGACGCATAGGATATATGCGACCCAGTCACGAACAGGACCTCCATGCGATCGAGTCAAGACCAGTACAGGCGGCCAAAATAAGACCCGCGCATAAAGCATGCGGCATGGTCATATGGACGGATCTGTACATGTTCTAAATCATACAGCAGATGGTATGCCAAGTGACTAGGCATCTGTACCTCTCCCCCGCCAAAACTTACCCTTGATGGGCATTTGAAAGTCCTCGTGGAAAGAGGAAGAATCCTCTTAGTCATCGGGTGCGAAAGCCGGGCGCTTTCCCTTATTGATCTTCTTCGCGGCAGAAGCATGGGGGCCATGGCAAATGAGCAAACGGTCAGTGGCAGGAATACAGGGTTGAAGAATTGGGAAGATAAAAGTTCTCTCTTATCAGTTGAGCCCCTATTTATAGGAGATGAAGGTGACCCTTCATCTCTCGTGCCATGCTGGCAGCCTTAATAAAATGGCGGCCTCTCGGGCCTAAGCCAGGATATGGCACAGACTCCCAAAGGAGATCCACTAAGATATCAAAATAAATTCGTCAATTAATAATGATTTGACAGCCTCAAAGTTTTTGCCCATGCGGTCTAACGCCTAGGCGACCCAACGTCCATGCGATCCAACGTCTATGCGATCGTCCAGACATGTGGCCAAAAGTACTTCTTCCTCCATGCTTTTTATTCAAAATATTTTAATCTTATCAGTTTGAAAACTTTGAAAGGGGTCTTGTAGAAGCATAGAAAATAGGTACCCACGCAATCCTGCGCCCCAAAATAAAAACTCCAGAGATATCAGGCCACGGAGTCTCCTTGCGGCCTAAAAAGACGACATCCATGCATCCAAATCAGCCAAACCAGCTTGGCCGCAGAAGGACCTAATGTGGCATCCCGTCAGCAGAATCGTCTCTGACACAAAATCTTGACAAAAAGGATTTTCTGATTTCCTCAAAAGATATAAATACACTAAATGACAGAAGTCTTACATCAACCCAGAACTCCACTCTCGATGAATGTGCAGCACCGCGTATATAGCACAACTGGTCTCATGCGGCTCCATGCGTCCCAGGTTTTATGCGGTCCCATGCGTCCCTGGCCCCCTACGTCCCAGGCTCCATACGTCTCTGGCCCCCATGCATCCCAGGATCCATGCGGTCCCCTGCGTCTCTGGCTCCATGCGCCCGAGACCCCATGAGGTCAATGCGTCTCTGGCTCCACGCGTCCCAGACTCCATGCATCCCATACGTCACTGGCCATATGGGTTTCGGCACCATGAAGACCAAATCTTGTTGTTACGACAAGAGTAATTCTCTCCAACCAGGTGTAGACTATGTGTCAAGCTGAACAAGTTACGTCCACAAAGGACGAGAACCACTCAGATCTTCAGCAACAGAAAATCCTAACAAGTGTCTACGTGGCAACACAACCTGCTCACGGTTACAGATGTACCCTTTTAAGAAGGGACATGTGGCACCCTCCAGCATCCATGAGGCCCAACTTATGCGTGCCCAGGGATGACTATAAATAGCAATGTACCATACCCATACAAAGGACTGGCTGCTATCTGCGAACCTACACTCAAACGAGAGGAAAGGGCCCCTGCATCGGATCGTTCATAGAGTAAAAAGAGTTGCTACACTCCTAACACTCCATCGTCACTCCCCAGAAAATAAATTTGTACTTAGATTGTCTTTTAGGAACTCTATGTACTTTCTTTTCGTTTGTTAATTAAATCAAGTTTTTTCCTAAAGACTTTCGAATTTAATGACGAACAGCCCGGGATTCTCCCCTCCACAAAATGACCCAATCTACAGAACTCTGCTGCCTACTCGTCCACTAACATAATCCCCTAGACGAGGTCCGGGAACTAACTCTCCAGGGAACTCATAGCCACATCTGGAAAGAACTTTCCCTTAAAAAGCTCTTTAAAAGCCTCCCAAGTCAGTCCTGGTACTGTGATCCTCGGATCTGTCCTGAACCATGTCAAAGCAATATCAGACATCACGCTCCCCGCTGCCTCCACCTGTAGGATCTCTAGAATCTACGCCAGCCGCAGGTTTCGCTCAATATCCTTGATCCAATCATCCGCATACAAAATTCCCTAGGTGCCCTTAAAGTCCTTTGGCCCCATCATCTTGAAGTCAATGATAGTTTTTGGCCTCGGCTATTGTGGGGTGAGCTGAGGTGGTGGTACCTGTGGCTGGACTGAGGCAACCCTCTCTACTGCGGTGAGTGCTAGCTGGTGGACATTCTCAATGCCTTGCCACATCACCTCAGACTAGCGCTACTGCGCCTCCGCCTGGGCTCTCTGAGCCTACATTATCTGCTGGAATAATGTAAAATCTGTGTCGGATCAACTGCTGGTGGTGGTGGTGGAAGCTCCTCCGGTATTGCAGGCACTATCCTCTAAACTGGAGACGGAGCAACCCCAAAACCTGCTGCAAAAATGCCCACTGGACCGGTGAGGCGACCCTATGAACTGAAGGCTGTGGGGCAATGGTTGTTGCCCTCTCAACAGCAGGCAGAAAAGCAACTAAGGAAGTTGCTGATGCTCCCGAGTGATAGAACCTGATCTTCGGAGGCATCCTAAAGACAGATTCAAAACAAAAAAATCAAAATTGGTAATATACGATATCATCAAAGAAGAACATAATTATTCAAAGTAAATCAAGCATTCAGATAGATAAGGATAGCAAAAGCAAATAATTGGAGATATTTCCTAGTTGTGATTGAGTATACTCTTAGCCTATATCCTATATCCTAAAGCAGGCTCGTAGTAGCACTATAGTCTTAGCACTACTACGATAGCGCACTAATCGCGATCTCTTAACCTTCATGGGCCACCACTAAAAATGTGTCATAACCCGGACCAGAAATGGGGATACGAGTACGTGAACAACGCCTAGCCTACGCCGCAGCATCGACGGTATAACGTTGTTTAGATCAATAATACTATCTAAACATCTCATATCAAATATATATAAGGTGCCTGCCATATTATCTCAACTCCAATTGGAGGAACAATATGGTATATGATAATGAAACCAATACTCAATCACAATATCAAGCTAGGAAAAGAAATAGTACGATATGGAATAAAGGAAAGAAGTATAAGAGTCACAAAATACAAGTCCAAGTCTAACATCTAGTGACAACACAATAGTCTACAAAATAATAATACATGCCAAGGCCCTAAAGAGTCAAATACAAAGCAAGCAATAATAAAAGCTAAGTCTCCTATGTGGCTAGTACTACGTCCTACTGTACCAGAGGTGCTATCTATCCTGCTGGCTCACCATCTTGTGCCCCGTAATATGTGGGACACATCTCCACTAACCAGTCATCTGAAAAATATATCCAATCAGGATTGGAGCGAAGTAAAAAACTCTGAAAGTAGTTCCAAATATATGGTAGAGCATATATGACAGCTAATAGAAAATAATACAAGATGTACAAGTAACTAAAAAATTGAAATAAACTAGAATAAGTATGTAAAATACTGGAAAGGAAGAACAGGCAATATAAAATAATTGCAAGTAATAGAAATATGTAATACTAGATAATATGTCTTTAGAGTACAAGTTCGTTATGTGATCGGCTTGGGTTGAACATGGGGTAAAAAGGGTAACTCGATTATATGTGGGATGTACAATCGACATATACAAGAGGTAAATAGGGTTTGATCACATAACCAACTTCTACTCCCCCGTCCCCAACCAATATTGATCCGATCATGACACGTTACGAACACGAGCAATATGGGCACATTATGCACGAGCAGTGTGTGAACACGAAGTATATGATAATCAATACCCGATGCACATGATAAAATACATGTGAAGGAGTATCCGCTGAATGCGGTAAAGGGATAACATCTCCTGACATGATCCATATAGTACTAGTCCGTATAACCACTGTGTCGGAATCAAGTATACATTTTTAGAACAAGTGATATATACACTATCATAAAATAAAAACTAACAGAGAGATATACTCGCCTCTGGTCTTAAGCAAAGGATGTATCTCGATGTCCAAGCTGGTGTCACACAAACCTATTTTGGAAAATAACATGTCAATAGGTATAATAAAGGTGATAATAAGTACAATTCATCAATACATGCTTTCTAGGCCAGTACTAGGTCAATTCCTAGCTTCTAGGTTGATTAAAAGGGTATTCTAGTGAATACTAGGTGATACTAGCTCTTGATTGGGTTTCACTTAGTTAATAGGTAATACTTTAATATAAAAAAATTTACCTCAGCTTATAATACAAACAAAATGCATGACTGATACCACCTAACCCCAATCTCACTAATACTTGACCTAGATTGTTTAGATTCTATGATACCCATCTACTACCTAGTTTAACATCATAAAATAACTATGATACATAATATACTTAGTTTATAACTATAGTTTATATTCACTAACTAACCTTATCCACAATTACCTAACATGATAACCCATGTGTGAGCACCCTGGTTTTTATATAGGATTAGTTTGGTAATTAATAAAAAAAATTATTTTAAGTATTTGTTCGATAATTTAATTAAACTTTGAAAACCAACCACCATGGTTTTAAGATCTTGAGTGCAACACTAGCCGCTCCCTTTCAACCAACCTAGCATACTCGACTTAGACGAGTCAAATTAGGCTCCTGCCATGACTGTCCCTCACAAATTCGCAATCCCATGCCTTATTTTGGTCGCACAACTTTTGCGACACAATTACGAGAAAACGATAATTTAATTAACCCTTTTGTCATGGTGTCACGCCCAGTCCCAAAAATACGTAGGACTATGACACGTAAGCATGCCAGCCGCATGGATATGGCAACTCCAATATATGAAAACCAAAACCCATACGTACGCTGTAATATGAATATTAAATCCACAAGTGGTATAAATCTATCACAAGTCACAGGGTATAATCTAAATCTCATCCATGAAAATCAAATACGAATAAATAACCAATATCTATGAACTAGATCTCAATATAAAGTATCTAAAGATGATAGTTGGATGGAAACAAATCCACTACCAACTCGAATATAAAAGCAATTACAATATAAGTACAACACAACCAACACAATATAAGAATACCAGCTAACAATCACGGGGCTCGAAGAGAAGACATCCTTGAAACATATGTAACCATCCGAATTTGTGCTCCTGTGAATACTCAAGAACAGCGACACCTGGAAGGGCCAGGTTCTCAGAGGGACATAACAAGATACATAAAAGCATGCCAATAAAGTACTGAAATAAATATCCAATGGGGTTGCCTAACCATCTAAGTGAATGCAGTTTAAGAGAAACTTTCCCCACAAGTGGGCTATCTGGCTGAAAACTGGGATTGGCATGGTTCTCTTGGAGATCCAGGGACCTCAAAGCATACCATCTTTTGAACGACAGAGGCCACCAAGTAGTATAGGGGTCATCACCACCCGTATCTCCGACGGAGAATCCGGGCGCACAATAGAAAAAAGTGCAAAGGAGCCCAAATGCGGTACTTGTTGTTCTCCCCACCCCATGCTCTAATCATGTCACATCCATGACACGATTTGGTTCATAGCCTATCTTTAGTACCCTAGCCCAATCCTGCAACCAAACAAGGACAAGGATTGGGCCACCGTACTACAATAGGCTATGTCCATGGACCTCTAATGACTGCTAAGTCTTCTAGCATACAAAGTTTCTATCAACAGTCATCCCTAACGCATGGCCCATGCGTACAGGAGGCTAGACCTCTCACGCAGTCCGTGATCTATATGAGACTCACACTCGTGTAACAACTATGTCACGGCTGATGAACCTAATGATGCTACATGATAATGGGGTAGTCTCATAAACAAGATCAATGTAAATACATAAATAAAAACATATCGCGACGACACCGTCGTGCGCATTTTATATAATAGTTAAAATATATGAACTAAGGACAGAAAATAAAGATGCATGCAACATATGAAATATAAATAACAATACAATGGCAAGGTATACTTGCCTGGAAAGAAGCTGCACAAATGTAACGTCCAGATGTCAAACACACAGGATCAGAAGCTATGGCCTCAAAACAAATATCTCTGGATGCTGAAATAGACATCACCAACGTTCCCAGAATAAGTGAAATAGCTATAAAGTACTTTCCTTTCGTCCAATTTGGACACAGGGGCAAAACGGTAATTTCGGATCAAAGTGGGGTCTACATATGGCCCACTTCGCACCGAAAAGTGTGCCAAGGATAAAGGTCTCTAAATAGGACAAATTATAGGTCAAACAAACTCTAAATATTAGCACGAACTCAATGGTATGTCCAAATGTGGATTCCGGTGAGCCGAACACAATTTTGCCCAAAAAGTCGATCGTGGGGCCGACAATTGGTGACTTGGTCAACTGTCTCAGAATTGCATAAAAATTGGATCACAGGACCAGCATGATACCACGAGTCCAGTGGCGTAAGTTTTATCGTAATCTGACGAGCGTGCACAAAATACGCAGGGCTTTCGCAAAAGTTGCGACACGGGTATTGTCCGCGGATACAGGCTGATTCTGACGCGCACACGCTTCTGAATCAGTTTTTGCAAAATCTCACGTGTCCGGGTATACTGCGCGCACCTTTTGGTACACTTGGTACACGACGGGGCGGTCCCGTTTGGCGAGGCGCGCTCCGTTTCACAATTTTTGGAAATCTAGAAAAATTAGGTTTTCGGGGTTTTCCAACGAATTTAATTCTACATACAGGAGTTAACAAATTAATGTAATTAACAAAAATTAAACTAGGTCAAGTGATCTCCACATACTAAGAAGAAAAATCGAATTCGGATCTCTGTGGTGGGAGATAAGAATCCGGGAACATAGGTGGTCACCGTAGTTTTTTGTGATACCCAAAAGTTATCTTTTTTGTCAACTTGGACGTTGTTTTCGCCTAGGGTTTCGCGCTGTTCGAGGTCAACTATCATACAGATATTGAATAGGGTTAAGTGGTGAACGTACCGGTGAAGACGGGATCGAGTTTGGTTCAGCGAGGTGACGGAAAACGCGTTGTGAACACTGGAAGATTGCTGTTCAAAATTGCAGTTTGCGGTTTGCGCGGAGTCGCGGTCGTCGACGGCGGTTCTGGGCGGCGTCAGCGGCCCGGGCTGGGCGACGGACGGCGGTCTAGGCTCGACGGTCAGATGGAAAGGAGGAGGGCTATGAGTTTTAGGGTTAGGGTTTTGGAGAGGAGGGAAGTATATATATATAAGAAAAGAGAGGGAGAGAGAGAATGCGGGGGGGGGGTGATTCCGAGTTGCTGCTGTTAAATCTAATTCTAAGGGTGTGGGCGGGTTTTAGCTAAGTGGGTAGGTCGGGTTAGGATAGGTTTGGGTAGTTTTTAAGGATCCATTAACTAATTTTCATTTCTTTTTCTTTTTTTTTCTTTTTTTTTCTTTTTTTTTCTTTTTCATTCTTTTTTATTTCTTTTTCTTTCTTTTTCCCTTAAATAAATATATATATATATATATATATATATATATATATATATATATATATATATATATATATATAAAAATCTAGAATTTGTATTAATGTATAACATTAAGCTAGCAATTGTCCAAAGGGTCTCCTACATGAAATAAATTAGAAAAAATTTATACCAGCTCCATAAATCTCCTAAATGCACGAACACCTAAAATAAAAATTAAATAAAATCTATTTCTCCTAATTAGCTCATAATTACTACAATTAAATTATTAATTAATTAAAAAGGGTAAATACGGTTTTTAGGATTAGGGGTTTTGCATTCTACCCAACTTATAAAAATTTTGCCCTCGAAATTAAAACTAAGACACGGTAGAAAGTCAATGATGGTATAAGATTTGCATTGTTTAAATGCAAGGCTAGGTTTAAATGAGGGACAATGTTGCGCATTGCACATTCCAAAAATCATAAAAAAAATCCACATGAACGAAAAATAGGTTTCTTCATGTGTCATGTCAATGGTGTGGAAACTTAAATGCTCTTTTGTATAAAAAGCGCCCAACCATTGAAATGTTGCACAAAGATGGAAATTGGATTAAATAATTAAAATTAATGCGCGCGGCATACGGAAATTAATTAGAAGTACATGGGATAACATTAGGTGGGACACAAGGGTCATGGACATAGAGGGCTCAGGATAGAATATTATCAAAAAAAAAAATTGGGTTGCACGAAATGGGTCAAGATTGTGTCTCCAATTTCGATTGGAACGCATAAGGATACAAAGTCGTATTTATTTAGAATTAAATAAATAAAGTCGTGACGAATATTGTGCGACTAAAATATCGCACGAGAGAGCATAATTATAAGTTGCACAAAGGTTAGAATAGAAGATGGGCACGTCTAGGACAAGGGTGTAGAATTTGTAGGAAGGCAGTAGCTAGTGTAGTGCTCCAATTATCGAAGCAACGGTAAGGTGCGCTAAGTGATATAATGTTGTAAAATTAAATAAAAATACCGTGTTCTATTTCTAATTGGATTCAAACTAGCCCTAGTCTCACTATCTAAGTAAAGTGGTCTAATTTTGGGTGAGGGGGTTTACAATCTAGCCAACTTAAAAAAATAATTTCATCCTCGAAATTTAATAAGGCATAATTTATTAATTCCTTCACGTTCGCATATAAGGCAAGTCAATCACAATCTCTTCCAAGATTTAAAATATATTCTAATCCATCGCAATCACCTTCCAAACCAAGGTAGCCTCTTGTTTAATCCAAATTTAACATATTGGAATCTCTTCTCGATTTTTAAATTATCAACATTCAAATTTAAATTAAATCCATATAACATCTTCAAGATTTAAATACGCATATAAATTTTACCTCACGATCTCCAACTATCATAATCTCCTCTAGAAAATAATTCTAGTCCAATATTATTTCTATTTTCACTTATAAATTTTTGTACTCTTCAAAATTTTAAATTCAATTCACATCCTCAATATTTCAAATAGGTAATCCAACAATCAAATTTTAACTCTTAATTCAAATCATCAAAAAAATTTAAAAAATTTAAATTCAATCCACCAATGTTCAAGTCTAAAATTCTATATTTATCCTCAAAATTCGGATTGATGATTTACCTTCAATATTCAAAATTTAAATCATGTACTTAAAGTATAAATATTTGGTCCGACATATCAAGATTTCAAAATTCATTAAATACTCATCATCTAACTCCTTCTTCTAAAATTCTCCACGTTAAAAAAAATGACTTAATCTCTCCATCTAATCCTACTTGATCACAATCTTAAAGAATTCAACCTTAAATTAACAATGCGACTTCTACCCAACTTAGACCATCTATCATATAAGGCTATGTACTTAAGAAAAATATTTTTTAATTTATTTACTCATGTCATTCAATCCTCAAAACTTTAACACCAATATGTCATATATGATATGCCCTTAATCAATTATAAAAGATAGTCACCAAATAATGCGATTGGCCTATGGGTATCTCTAGTACTATCTGTGTATCAATTTATACCAAGCACGAGGTTTCGTCTTTCTAAAATAAGGGAAGACGAAAAATAATGATAAGAGTTCAAGGGAAAGGTACTAGAATAGAAGTATGGAGATCAAGGCGATTAGAGAATTCAAATGGAAATTGTCAAGGCAGTTGTGGATTGAAATCCTATTTTGGTAATTCTTTGTTCGTATACTCATATTAGTACAGTTATGTAACCGATACGATACACTCAGACATGTCTAGAGGGCAAGTACATTCGTCTACTAATCACTATATATCTTAATCCACGTAAGTAGTTATGCGAAGGGCGAACCAAGCGCACTAAGGTTAGCTAGACCCTAATACACTGATTCTGAAATGTATTATTGTAGTACTCCAATAATACATGTCATGAACAAGCTCGATAAGGGATAAGCTTGCAAAACTAGGCTATAATAGCAGCATGAGTCAAGGTAGTACAAAAATTATAATTACGCTGGATTATGATGAGAGAACGTACAAAATAATTCAGGTTCACAAAAATAAATAAGACTCTATAATCTCTACAGTTGTCATACTAACTCCTTGTCTAAGTCTCTAGTCGACCAAATAGGGGTATAGGCCTCTAAATTCTTCAATCTGAATAAACACTGTCATCTTATGCTAGCATACAGGTAATGTCATTTGGTTACACTTCAATAATAGGTCAAAAGACTATGTGATACTAGGTTGTGAGGTATACTACCCAACTTATAACAATAAACTAATATTATAATTATTTGAAGGATACCGTAGAAACTCCTGTTAAGGTCTACGAGAAGAGGTCTTGGTACTTATTAGGGTATCCTCTTACATTACATAGGTCATGGTCGTCTTAAGTCTTAGTCATAGCGCTTATAGAGCAAGCGTCAATAGCAAGAATGAGAAGGTTACTAGCCTCAAGGGAAAAGGGGATATAACTTATATAGAGATATGGGTTCACTTACGTGATTTAAAACTAAGGTATAACCATAAATTATAATCTAAATGAATACTCAACTATCAAGTTCTAACTACCAAGCACAAAAATTTAAATTTCAAGATTATAACTAAAATCCTAGCAAGCTATATATCCTACCATCAAATAAAATCACTCAGTCTATAATCAGAGGTGTCAAGTGGCACGAGTTGAAAGATGGAGAAAAGAAGAACATAATTTAGTCGTCGCGCAATTAGAGAACGCTAAGGTCGCAGAGGAACAATATATGAAATTAAAATAGAGGGCTCTAGATAGCATCATGGTTTTCTAAGGGAAAGTGGTATGCTAGTTGCTATGTTCGAGGTATGATCAAGAAAAAGTGTTAATTATATTCCTCTACGCTTCCTAAGGTGCTGTCTACTAATAATAAGACAATGATGTAAGTTTGTAGTTCCCCAATACTATCTAACTATGAAGGTTAGGTTCAGTCCTAATATTCAATTTTGGTTTTCTATTGGTTCCTCAATACTATGGTCAAACATTATGGGAAAACTTCTAACTAACTCTAGTAGTGTCTATACTACTCTCAAGTCCTCATAATACATCAAGGGGTAATGGTAAACCAATCTATAGATAAGGAATTCTAGGGTTCACTAGATATTCTAAACTTAGTGGTGTGTCAACACTCTAGTTGTACTCTTAATAGAAAGGTTACCCTACTTATCATCTAACAACAGGGACTTCTATATTCTAGGAGGGGGCTATACTCAAGGAATTATCAGGAAAGCACATGAATCAAGCAGGATACAATTATTCGAATAGAATGGACTGGAAGGAGAGCGAATCATAGTCAATTTTGGATGAGATCCTATACTCTATTCCTAGGTGCAGGCTTGTTCGGTACAGTAACGTAATCGAGACAATATGTTCTCGACCTGCATGGGCCACCACTAAAAATATGTCACGCCCCAGTCCCAAAAATACGTAGGACTAGGACACGTAAGCATGCCAGCCGCATGGATATAGCAACTCCAATATATGGAAACCAAAACCCATACGTACGCTGTAATATGAATATTAAATCCACAAGTGGTATAAATCTATCACAAGTTACAGGATATAATCTAAATCTCATCCACGAAAATCAAATATGAATAAATAACCAATATCTATGAACTAGATCTCAATACAAAGTATATAAAGATGATAGTTGGATGGAAACAAATCCCCTACCAACTCGAATATAAAAGCAATTACAATATAAGTACAACACAACCAACATAATATAAGAATACCAGCTAACAATCACTGGGCTCGAAGAAAAGACATCCTCGAAACATATGTAACCATCCGAATCTGCGCTCCTGCGAATACTGTCACGCCCCAGTCCCAGATAGGTAGGACTAGGAACACGTAAGCATGCCAGCCGCATGGATATGGCAACTCCAATATATGGAAACCATAACCCATACGTACGCTGTAATATGAATATAAACTCACATGTGGTATAAATAATGTCACAAGTCACAGATATGCTAATCTCATCCACACAACAAGTCATAGAAAAGAAATACTAACTAGAATAAGGAGTCTAAAATATCTAAAATAATAGTCGGGTGGAGACAAATCCACTACCAATGACTATATCCAAAACTAAAATGAGAGAGGAGTATAAAATCTCCAATATAAAATAATGTGAAGACAGAAGTGTATGAGCTAAAAGAATCCATCGCCAGATAATCAACGATGCTCAGAAGGTAAGACCTCCTCGACAGAAAATAATGCGTCAGGTCCGGGCCCGTACTCCTGTAAATACTCAAGAGCAGATACACCTGGCAGAGGACCAGGTCCTCAGAGGGACGTAACAAGATACAGAAAATATGAGCCAACTTGAATACAGTAAACATGCATATAATTTGAAAATAAATAAGTACGCTGTATAAGACAATCTATATGAATGCAAGTGAGGACAACTTTTCGACGTATGGGCAAGGGTAGTCTACTCGATCTAAGCCTCACAACTCACACACCCGTCTAGAACATCAGAAATCGACATACCTCTGGGGTAGCGACCAGCGTGACTCTACAGAAATCGACATACCTCTGGGGTAGCGACCAGCGCGATACACGCCCGTAGTGCGAGCTATATACTACGGTTTACCATAGTGGTTAAAAGCCCATACGCCTAATGATTGTCCTCTCATGATACTAGGTGTCAAGTGTGTGTCAACATATCTAATATATATAGTAATGACTGAACGAACTACACATGCAATGAACTATACAGAAATAAAATAAATAAATATAAATATAAATAGCATGCAAAGCACTGTAAATAATTTGGCAAGGTATCTTGCCTGGCAAGGAAGCTGCAAAATGTAGTGTCCCAATGTCAATACCAAGAGTCAGAAGCTACGGCCTCAGAATGAACGTCTTCGGATGCTGAAATAAACATCACCAACGTTCCCAGAATGAGCAAAATAGCTAAAAAGCACACCCCTTTCGTCCAATTTGGACACAGGGGCAAAACGGTAATTTCGGGCAAAAGTGGGGTCCACGTGTGGCCCACTTTGCACCGAAAAGTGTGCTGAGGGTAACCGTCTCTAAATGGGATAAACTATGGGTCAAAGAACTCTATATGTCAATACGAACTCAACGGTATGTCCAAATTTGGATTCCGATGAGCCGAACAAAATTTGGTCCAAAAAGTCAACTGTGGGACCCGCCAATTGGCGATCTGGTCAACCGTCTCAGAAATACGTGAAAATTGGGTCACAAGACCAGCGTGTTACCATGAGTCCAGTGGCGCAAGTTTCGTCACAATCTGACATGCGTGCACAAAATACGTGCAAGTTTCACAAAAGTGGCGACACGAGATGTGTCCGCGGATACGGCCTGATTCCGGCGCGCTCACGCGTCCGAATCAGTCTCCACGAATTTTCACGTGTTCCGTTATGCTGTGTGCACCATTTGGTACACTTGGCACACGGCGGGGCGGTCCCGTTTGGCGGGGCGCGCTCTGATCTCCAACTTTTGGAAAACCAAAAAAAGTGGGTGCGCACAGTTTTGTGACGAATATATTTTTGTCCACAGCAACTAATAGCATAAAGTTATTATACAGAAAATAAACTAGTTCATATAATCTACAGGTATCAAAAAGAATCATCGAATTCGGATCTCTGTGGTGGGAGATACGAACTCGACAATATGGGTGGTAAATCTGAAATTCTGCGATTGCAGAATTCTGTCTGCTCGCCCGACTTGGGTGCTATTTTACACCAAGGGGCACACGTTTTTCGAGGTTGACTATAAAACAAATATTGGAGAGGGTTGAGGGAAGATCATACATATGAAGACGGAACAGCGTTTGGTCGAGCGAGTCAACGGAAAATCACGTCGGAGCGAAGGTGCCTCGAGTGGGAAACTGCAGTTCGCGATGTCGGCGTCGACGGGATGGTTGGATGGCTTGGGGAGGCTTCTCTGGCTGTGGTGACGGCTCTAGGTGGGAAGAAGAAGTCTGGAGTTTCTAGGTTAGGGTTTTTGAGAGCTTATTATATATATATATATATATATATATATTAAGAGAGAGAGAGGAAGTTGGGTCCGCGGGTGACTATCCGCTGAAGGCCGGGTGAAGCGGATTAAAATGGGCGGTTCATTGCATGCAAGGTTCTGAGGGCTCGGGTACAAATGCTAAGGAGTGGGCGGTCCATGCATGCAAAGTTGCTGGAGAGAATTCCTAAGGAACTAAGTATCATAAGTAGAAGACTATATAATATTATTATTATTGTTATTATTATATATTTATTTTTCTTTTCTTTTCCTTTCCTTTCTTTAAATATATATATATACATATATATATTTTAATATATATATATATATATATTCACACATAAGAGAATTTATATAATAGGGTATTGCATATCGTTAGGCTAGCAACGGCTCAAGGGGTCTCCTACATGAAATAAATTCCGAAAAATTCCTGAAGGTCCCATAAGTCATCTAAGTGTCCGAACACCTAACATAAAAATTATTAAAAATTTATTTCTCCTATTTGGACCTAATTACTATAATTAAATTATTAATTAATAAAAAAAATATATAATAAATACGGTTTTTAGAAATAGGGGTTTTACATTCTACCCAACTTACAAAAATTTCGTCCTCGAAATTGACGCTAACCCATATTCATAATGATAACTATAACTATTACACTACATTGGTGTCTAGCAGGACTCTTAAACTCATGGTCTGCCATTCTAACACTTTCTCATCTATTGTCCAGCCACTATTTTATCATCCTCTAACTCGTCTACACTACCCAACTTACAAAATTCTACTAGTAGTCACATTCTTTGAGGCTATTGTCTAGATTGTAAGGCAAATACATTTATTGGGTCGAGAATCTTGGGATACCTGTCTAGAATCTCATAACTATGACTTTTTCCATAACCGTCAAGTATCATAGTCTAATACTGCCTCGCCACCTGGCCAGTATGGCTGCAAGTAATTCGACTACTCTACCATAATCGTCTGGCGGCAACTGTCGCTACCTTGCCAGCGATTTGTCATAGTCATCAGTTCGTAACAAGTGCCTTCAACTCTTTCCTAGGCATAGTCTAAGTTTTAGGGAACACTTAAGGTCTTGACTAACTATTAGGGGTATGATCTAGCTCAAATGACCTAACAATTTCTACTAGGCTACATGGTGCTACTTAAGGGTTAAACTACTAAAGAATACAGATATTGCTATAGTGCATATATATATTAAGAACTCATCCTTAGTTATCAAGCATTACTAACACATTTATGTTTAACTAACAAAATAGGGGTGAGATTGACGTAAATCAACAATTCATAATGGCACGAAAGATATGACTATGATAGGAAGAGTTACGCACGAGATAAGGAATGAATATAAAAGGAGGAGATGAGTCACCCAAGAGGGCGAGATAAGGATAGGGGAAGAATACTACTACTGCTACTCACGTCGTCCATTAGCATCGCGTGTATGCCACATGGGTAAAATATACCTACATCCTCATAACTGCTAAACTACCATATATAGTTCTACATCTATTTATACATCTAAGATCTTGTGTCACAATGGGGTTATGAGTATGCAAAGACAATTATAACTAAAAGGTCGTACCTGTATCTACGGCTTCCTGTGTCTGCTCTCCCATACTTGTCATAATGAGTGCTTGGCCTTGTCCTTGGTTATTCAACTGAGGTCTAATTCTCTCCATTTGTGCAGACTGTAGAAGCAATGGTGGGTCCCTTTGGTCTTCTATACTTGAGGGTGTATGCGGTGTTCCTGATTTTAATGCCATAGATCCCGGGTTCTGCTGTGGACATTCTCGAGCTTGATGGTGACTTGATCCACATACCATGCACAATCCCAATCGGCGACGACAATCTCTATGAATATGACCTGGTATACCACAAAAGTTACAAGTACGATGCCCCTTGGTTGGATATGGTGCAGCACTATCTGATTGCTGGCGTGTCAAAGGGTGTCGAATGGGTCCTCCTTGCTGTGTCCTTACGGGTCCTTGATAAATTCTTTGTTGAATTCCGTTCCCCTTGCTGATGGCCTCCTGGATCCTGGCCTCTGTCAATAGCTCGGCATAAGAGATCCGGGACTGGGAGCTAGTGTAGTACTGGAGCTCCTGAGTCAGCCCGCGGTGAAACCTCTTAGCCTTCTCCAAGTCATTAGGTATTAGGACTGTGCCATACTTACTGAGACGGCTAAATTCTGCGTCATACTCATCGACCGTCTTGTCCCCTTGCTCTAGATGGAGGAACTGATCGTACAATTCGTCCCTTACTGTATCCGGGAAGTACTTCCTCTCAAAGCACTCCAAGAATTATTCCCAAGTCTGACGCGTACCCAACTGGCGCTCCATTGATTCCCACCAGTGATGCGCGTTGCCTTCTAACTGAGTCCTCACGCCTATCATCCATAGGTCAGAAGGTAATTGTGATGCCTCTAACAACTTCTTGGTATTGGCAATCCAGTTTGTGGTCTCCTCTGGGCTCTCATTACCCTTATATGGCTTAGGGCCCATCTGCACAAAGTCTTTAACTGAACCAACCCGAGCTTGTGGTACTGAAACTAGTGCCTGGGTTGGTTTAGGGGCTAGTGCAGCCATTCTCTCAAGTGCTGCCAGAAATTCTAGCCTCTGCTCTGCTGTTTGCTGCCTCTGCTCTGCTGTTTGCTGCCTCTGTTCTTGCATTATCATCTGGAAGAGTTAGAACAGCTGCGCTTGGCCATCTTGCGGTGCTAGTGGAGCTGGAAATGTCCCATTAGGTATCGTGGAAGGAGTTGATGGGATTTGACTGTTAGTCAGTCCATCCGGTCCGGGAAGAAGAGGTGTCGTTGGGGTCACTCCGGGTGATTGGTCGTCGTCCCTTGGAGACGTGTTGTCCCCGGTGGTGGCATGCCCGTTATTCAAATTCATCTCTCTGCAAGAGATGGACGAAGGATTAAGAAGAGTACATGAATCAAGCAGGATGCAAGAACTTAAGTAGGACATTTTGGAAGGAAGGTAAGTTATAGTCAAGTGTGGATGAGATCTATAATTCTAATCCTAGGTGCAGGCTTGTTCGGTACAGTTACGTAACCGAGACAATATATTCTTGACCTGCATGGGCCACCACAAAAATATGTCACGCCCCAGTCCCAGATAGGTAGGACTAGGAACACGTAAGCATGCCAGCCGCATGGATATGGCAACTCCAATATATGGAAACCATAACCCATACGTACGCTGTAATATGAATATAAACTCACATGTGGTATAAATAATATCACAAGTCACAGATATGCTAATCTCATCCACACAACAAGTCATAGAAAAGAAATACTAACTAGAATAAGGAGTCTGAAATATCTAAAATAATAGTCGGGTGGAGACAAATCCACTACCAATGACTATATCCAAAACTAAAATGAGAGAGGAGTATAAAATCTCCAATATAAAATAATGTGAAGACAGAAGTGTATCAGCTAAAAGAATCCATCGCCAGATAATCAACGATGCTCAGAAGGTAAGACCTCATCGACAGAAAATAATGCGTCAGGTCCGGGCCCGTACTCCTGCAAATACTCAAGAGCAGATACACCTGGCAGAGGACCAGGTCCTCAGAGGGACGTAACAAGATACAGAAAATACGAGCCAACTTGAATACAGTAAACATGCATATAATTTGAAAATAAATAAGTACGCTGTATAAGACAATCTATATGAATGCAAGTGAGGACAACTTTTTGACGTATGGGCAAGGGTAGTCTACTCGATCTAAGCCTCACAACTCACACACCCGTCTAGAACATCAGAAATTGACATACCTCTGGGGTAGCGACCAGCGTGACTCTACAGAAATCGACATACCTCTGGGGTAGCGACCAGCGCGACATACGCCCGTAGTGCGAGCTATATACTACGGTTTACCAGAGTGGTTAAAAGCCCATACGCCTAATGATTGTCCTCTCATGATACTAGGTGTCAAGTGTGTGTCAACATATCTAATATATATAGTAATGACTGAACGAACTACACATGCAATGAACTATACAGAAATAAAATAAACAAATTTAAATATAAATAGCATGCAAAGTACTGTAAACAATTTGGCAAGATATCTTGCCTGGCAAGGAAGCTGCAAAATATAGTGTCCCAATGTCAATACCAAGAGTCAGAAGCTACGGCCTCAGAATGAACGTCTCCGGATGCTGAAATAAACATCACCAACGTTCCCAGAATGAGCAAAATAGCTAAAAAGTACACCCCTTTCGTCCAATTTGGACACAGGGGCAAAACGGTAATTTTGGGCAAAAGTGGGGTCCACTTGTGGCCCACTTTGCACCGAAAAGTGTGCCAAGGGTAACAGTCTCTAAATGGGATAAACTATGGGTCAAACAACTCTAGATGTCAATACGAACTCAACGGTATGTCCAAATTTGGATTCCGATGAGCCGAACAAAATTTGGTCCAAAAAGTCAACTATAGGACCCGCCAATTGGCGATCTGGTCAACCGTCTCAGAAATGCGTGAAAATTGGGTCACAGGACCAGCGTGTTACCACGAGTCCAGTGGCGTAAGTTTCGTCACAATCTGACATGCGTGCACAAAATACGTGCGAGTTTCACAAAAGTGGCGACACGAGATGTGTCCGCGGATACGGCCTGATTCCGGCGCGCTCACGCATCCGAATCAGTCCCTACGAATTTTCACGTGTTCCGTTATGTTGTGTGCACCATTTGGTACACTTGGCACACGGCAGGGCGGTCCCGTTTGGCGGGACGCGCTCTGATCTCCAACTTTTAGAAAACCGGAAAAAGTGGGTGCGCACAGTTTTGTGACGAATATATTTTTGTCCACAGCAACTAATAGCACAAAGTTATTATACAGAAAATAAACTAGTTCATATAATCTACAGGTATCAAAAAGAATCATTGAATTCGGATCTCTGTGGTGGGAGATACGAACTCGACAATATGGGTGGTAAATCTAAAATTCTGCGATTGCAGAATTCTGTCTGCTCGCCCGACTTGGGCGCTGTTTTACACCTAGGGACACACGTTTTCCGAGGTTGACTATAAAACAAATATTGGAGAGGTTTGAGGGAAGATCATACCTATGAAGACGAAACAGCGTTTGGTCGAGCGAGTCAACGGAAAATCACGCCGGAGCGAAGGTGCCTCGAGTGGGAAACTGCAGTTCGCGATGTCGGCGTCGACGGGATGGTTGGATGGCTTGGGGAGGCTTCTCTGGCTGTGGTGACGGCTCTAGGTGGGAAGAAGAAGTCTGGAGTTTCTAGGTTAGGGTTTTTGAGAGCTTATTATATATATATATATATATATATTAAGAGAGAGAGAGGAAGTTGGGTCCGCGGGTGACTATCCGCTGAAGGCCGGGTGAAGCGGATTAAAATGGGCGGTTCATTGCATGCAAGGTTCTGAGGGCTCGGGTACAAATGCTAAGGAGTGGGTGGTCCATGCATGCAAAGTTGCTGGAGAGAATTCCTAAGGAACTAAGTATCATAAGTAGAAGACTATATAATATTATTATTATTGTTATTATTATATATTTATTTTTCTTTTCTTTTCCTTTCCTTTCTTTAAATATATATATATACATATATATATTTTAATATATATATATATATATATATATATATATATATATATATATATATATATATATATATATATATATATTCACACATAAGAGAATTTATATAATAGGGTATTGCACATCGTTAGGCTAGCAACGGCTCAAGGGGTCTCCAACATGGAATAAATTCCGAAAAATTTCTGAAGGTCCCATAAGTCATCTAAGTGTCCGAACACCTAACATAAAAATTATTAAAAATCTATTTCTCCTATTTGGACCTAATTACTACAATTAAATTATTAATTAATAATAAAAAAAATATAATAAATATGGTTTTTAGAAATAGGGGTTTTATAAATACTCAAGAACAATGACACCTGGAAGGGCCAGGTTCTCAAAGGGACATAACAAGATACATAAAAGCATGCCAATAAAGTACTGAAATAAATTCAATGGGGTTGCCTAACCATCTAAGTGAATGCAGTTTAAGAACAACTTTCCCCACAAGTGGGCTATCTGGATGAAAACTGGGATTGGCATGGTTCTCTTGGAGATCTAGGGGCCTCAAAGCATACCGTCTTTTGAATGGCAGAGGCCGCCAAGTAGTATAGGGGTCATCACCACCCGTATCGCCGGTGGAGAATCTGGGCGCACAATAGAAAAAAGTGCAAAGAAGCCCAAATGCGGTACTTGTTGTTCTCCCCACCCCATGCTCTAAGCATGTCACATCCATGACACGATTTGGTTCATAGCCTATCTTTAGTACCCTAGCCCAATCCTGCAACCAAACAAGGACAAGGATTGGGCCACCATACTACAATAGGCTATGTCCATGGACCTCTAATGACTGCTAGTCTTCTAGCATACAAAATTTCTATCAGCAGTCATCCCTAACGCACGGCCCATGCGTACAGTAGGCCAGACCTGTCACGCAGCTCGTGATCTATATGAGACTCACACTAGTGTAACAACTGTGTCACGGTCGATGAACCTAATGATGCTACATAATAATGGGGTAGTCTCATAAACAAGGTCAATGCAAATACATAAATAAAAATATATCGCGACGACACCGTCGCACGCATTTTATATAACAGTTAAAATATATGAACTAAGGACAGAAAATAAAGATGCATACAACATACGAATTATAAATAACAATACAATGGCAAGGTATACTTGCCTGGCAAGAAGCTGCACAAATGTAACGTCCAGATGTCAAACACACAGGATCAGAAGCTATGGCCTCAGAACAAATGTCTCTGAATGCTGAAATAGATATCACCAACATTCCCAGAATAAGTGAAATAGCTAGAAAGCACTTCCCTTTCCTCAATTTGGACACAGGGGCAAAACGGTAATTTTGGGTCAAAGTGGGGTCCACGTGTGGCCCACTTCGCACCGAAAAGTGTGCCAAGGGTAAAGGTCTCTAAATGGAACAAATTATAGGTCAAACAAACTCTAAATGTCAGCACGAACTCAACGGTTTGTCCAAATGTGGATTCCGGTGAGCCGAACATAATTTTGCCCAAAAAGTCAACGTGGGGCCGCCAACTGACGACTTGGTCAACTGTCTCAGAATTGCGTGAAAATTGGGTCACAGGACCAGCACGATACCACGAGTCCAGTGGCACAAGTTTTATCGCAATCTGACGAGCGTGCACAAAATGTGCAGGGCTTTCGCAAAAGTTGCGACACGGAGATTGTCCGCGGATACGGGCTGATTCTGACACGAACACTCGTCCGAATCAGTTTTCGTAAAATCTCATGTGTCTGGGTATACTGCGCGCACCTTTTGGTATACTTGGTACACGACAGTGCGGTTCCATTTGGCGGAGCGCGCGCCGTTTCGTAATTTTTAGAAATCTGGAAAAAGTGGGTTTTTGGGGTTTTCCAACGAATTTAATTCTACATACAGCAATTAACAAATTAATGTAATTAATAGAAATTAAATTAGGTCAAGTAGTCTCAGTATACCAAAAAGAAAAATCGAATTCAGATCTCTGTGGTGGGAGATACGAATCCAGGAACATAGGTGGTCACCACCGTTTTCTGCGATACCCAAAAGTGGTCTTTTTCGTCAACTTGGACGTTATTTTTGCCTAGGGTTTCGTGCTATTCGAGGTCAACTATCATATAGATATTAAAAAGGGTTAAGTGGTGAACGTACCGGTGAAGACGGGATCGAGTTTGGTTCAGCGAGGTGACGGGAAACGCGTTATGAACACAGGAAGATTGCTGTTCAAAACTACAGTTTGCGGTTTGTGCGGAGTCGCGGTCGACGGCGGTTCTGGGTGGCGTCGACGGTCTGGGCTGGGCGGCGGACGGAGGTCTAGGTTCGGCGGTCAGATGGGAAGGAGGAGGGCTATGAGTTTTAAGGTTAGGGTTTTGGAGAGGAGGGAAGTATATATATATATATAAAAAGAGAGGGAGAGAGAGAACGCGCGGGGGGGGGGGGGGTTGATTCTAAGTTGCTGCTGCTGTTAATTCTAATTCTAAGGGTGCAGGCAGGTTTTAGCTAAGTGGGTAGGTCGGGTTAGGATGGGTTTGGGTAGTTTTTAAGGATCCATTAACTAATTTCCATTTCTTTTTCTTTTTTTTTCTTTTTCTTTTTCTTTTTCTTGTTCTTTTTCTTTTTCATTCTTTTTTATTTCTTTTTCTTTATTTTTCCCTTAAAAATATATATGTATATATATATATATATATATATATATATATATATATATATATATATACATATATACACATAAAAAAATATATAATTTGTATTAATGCATACCATTAAGCTAGCAACTGTCCAAATGGTCTCCTACATGAAATAAATTAAGAAAAATTTATACCGACTCCATAAATCTCCTAAATGCACGAACACCTAAAATAAAAATTAAATAAAATCTATTTCTCCTAATTAGCTCATAATTACTACAATTAAATTATTAATTAATTAAAAAGGGTAAATATGATTTTTAGGATTAGGGGTTTTACACATGGCGTACGATTTTAACATGGCACACCAACCCATTAATTCTAACTAAATCCATACTATGAGCCTAACTGGTCCTGTTACGCACCTGATACTCGAGTTGTATTATTCGAACCCCCTGTATACTCCCAATATAATGTTAAGTAGAAAATAAAATTTGTGGATTAATTTAATATTCATTAATATTTAGTAAATACCTTTTTAATTAATATAAATTTTGTTATAAATTATTTGTTGGAGAAAATATAAATTTCTAAAAATTTTCCCAAGAACCTAACTATTTTTGGAAATTTTCTATATATAAATATTGAATAAATAAAACAAAATAAAATAAAATAAACCAAACCTAAACCCATTAACCCTAACCCTACCCGTTAACCCTAACCCGACCCTATAACACATCTTAATATCCCCCCTCATCTGCGTACAGGCGACCGAACCCCCCCATGCGATACCTATATGTATCGACCTAACGAAATCCTAACCCTAAACCCAAATCACCTCCCCTAGCCACTACTCATACGAGCGTCGCCCTACGGTGTCGCTTTCCTGCCGCCTAACCACCGTCGGAGCCGCCGACAGTCGCAGATCCCCCCCCCCCCCGCACGCACGCGCATAGCGGTGCCCCTCCTCTTCGTGCGGAGGTTTGGCCCTCCTCGCTCGTCTGTTTCGTATCCCATCTTCGCTGGTATGTTCACAACCTAACCCTCTAGGATTCCCTTCAAGCGGAACTAATTTGGCACCCGGGTTTGATCGAAAATTTGACCAAAAGTTGGCTGAAAAACTGTTCAGAAATAGATCAAAAATTTAGTTCAAGTACCCTTGTTCATGTCCAATTTTCTACCAACTCATTAATTATTTTTAAAATATAATTGAAGGGACTTCTTCACAATATAACCAAGAATTTTACTGTTCTTTTAGTTTTTATTATTTTGCTTTAATGGTTAAATTATTCTGGTTCCAAAATGACCAAAAACTTATTTTTAAAACACCAAAAATCTTCGATACGGGATGCGTTCCACCAAACGAGACCACATCATCGTGTACGAATTGTACTGAAAGGCACGTAAAGTAAACGCGAACCTGTGGGCTTTTGTGGAACTTGATTTGGACGTGTGTGCACACCGAAATTAACGTGTATCCGCAAAAAAATACCGTATCAACATATTCCGATACCTCGCCATAACTTCATGTATACCCGTAGATTCGTAAAAAAACTTGTGCCATTGGATTCGCAGTGTTACGCTGGTCCTGTGACCCAAGTTTGGTTCAAATTTGATAACGTTGACGAAATACCGTTTCGTGGGCCCCATGGTTCCACATGACGAGCGATTTCGTGATCGGCTCAACGGAGACCTATTCTAGATATTCTGTTGGGTTCGTATCATCGTTCTGGACTTGTAGATAATAAGTTTGACAAATTTGGAGAAATTTAGCTCTAACACATTTTTTGGTGCATAGTGGTCCACATGTGGACCCCGCTTTGACACAAAACTGTCAATTTTGCCCCTGTGTCCAAATTAGACTTATGGGTAGTCAATTATAACTATTTCAAGTATTCTAAGAATATTAGTGATGTTTGTTTCAGCATCCGGAGGTGTACGTGCATATTCTACTTTCCCAGGAGCAGTTGACGGAGTTCAGAACCCAGACAAGTGTACATTGCCAAAACTGCAGAGATTATGTTATAATATTTGCTTGTGTTATTTATATATATATATATATATACTCTTGTGATGTTCCTGTTCAACCTAGGACCATGAGACGTTTCTTAGTGTCCGAACAAGATTCGGGTGTCGACGTCTTACGCGGAGTCGTGTAACGTCACTTAGAGAGTTGATTCCATGATCCTATTTTTACGTACTTGCTTTACCAAGTACACCATACCGTAGGACACTTGACACTATTTTATGTGACTGAATCTTTTCTGAGTTATTCATGGTGATTCTGTATAGGCTTACAGGATTTGTGATATGAGACTTGCATATTATATAGATATCATTGACTCATTGTACTAGCTAGAGGTCATGATCTTGCATGTTATGGACATGAGACGTCGTGAATATGAGACATGAGGTTACATTGGGTGGGGAGAGACACACAGGCTACAGGCTGATTATTTATATATATACTACTAGAGGTGCCTTAGACTTTGTCTCAGATCTTTGGCACATATACTGGAGTCGTAATACTATTTGCTGCTATGGGCTCCCTGACACAGAGCCTATAGTGGTCTCAGCATGAGTACTAGTGATGCTCTCATTTGTATTTCACTTAGCTGGTTACATAGCTTGTCCTGAGGATCTGTTTATATTTACTTGTTGTATTTCATTTGGCTTGAGTGTTTATTGTACCTTGCTATGTCCCCTGAGGACCTGGATTCGGATTATGTCCCTAGGTGTAGATGAGGAGAGCTATCTCGAGTTTTATGGGGCAGGTGCTACTATTAGAGACGTGCAGGTTGTAGAGGACGAGGTTATTCCGGAAGACTTTTCTTGAGCACACAGTATTCTCACCATTCATTTATTATGCTTAATGTTCTTAGATATTTGATCTTGTATTGACTTCTGGATATTGTACTTGGAGTTATTTTTCTTTTCATTTTGGTGACGGGTTATTCCTCATGACATTATATATATTGCTTTGATTGGATAGATCATTTTATATCATTATGACTGGACTTGTATCTTTGTGATTTCGTTACTGATCGTGGATGAGATTAGATATATAAACTATGAAAGGTATTTGTAGACCATTTTATATGTATTATAGCTTAAGTGCACTCTAACAGGTCCATTAAATTGGGTTTGTCCATTATAGTTGTGATGTTGGTCATTGCCACATGGCTAGTCCCTTGGTATTTTGGGACTGGGGCGTGACACCATGCCTACATCATACCCTTAGATTGCTGTTCATACCTGTGTTTGCTGCTAATTGTAGACTGATATGTGGTCCTGAGTTAAAGGAAGACACAACATCAACAATTGAACCCAGCAGCAAGTAGTTACTTTAATGTACTCATCCAACTATAAATTCATCATGTATTCTCAATCTTAGCTATTACACAATGGTATAACCTTAACCCCCCCCCCCAAATACCTCTGTTACTTGAGATTCCTTACTCCAGCTGCTGCTACTTGCTCCTCTTGCACCCACAACAACTTGTAATGCACCAATGTGCACTGCCTGCACCTAGGTGCAACATAACCCGACCCTATTAACTTATTATCAACTAAAGGTCAGCTTCACTGAACTCTAAAACTTCTTTGCCACTGAAAGTTGCTGTTGCTCTAATCAATATCTCCCACACTCGACACACACAATGCACAGTCATACATAATCCATACTCATACACATATACCCATATTAAAATGCACATCATACTGAATTCATTGTCACAGTTAATGAAAGCACACACTCTGCCTCTCGACTCACCTAATCAATACACACACAGATATTCAATGAACTGAATATATATATAACACATATACTATATACCTATGTATATGTGTGCACTAGTGTCAATTACTCAAACACCTATAGTGCATAGTTGAGAAACTCATGATACGTATGCAAATGAAGAACCCAAACCCAAGTTCTTCCACAATTAGCATATATATATAATACAACTAAAGTAACTTGCTACAATGAGAATTGAGGAGTAATTGCACAAACACACAAATTAGAGCTCTATATCACACGGTATCACATCTATCATGATACGCCCTACTCGTATCCAATTGTGGACACGTAGCTAGTCCCACAACTCCGATCTATGTCTAATATGACTAAATTAGTGTCATGACACACACTTGATGTGTCAATCTCATAATTTTTTCAAAATACATACAAAAATCTATGTAAAAGTGTCAATACACACCAATTAGGCCTAGAACTTTATCCTATAGGTAGTCCTATGCCATGGGAGGGTTCCTAAAGGTCAAATGCATGATTTAGAACTCAAATTAGAGATGAATTCAGATCTATACCTATTGGGAGATGAATTCCTAATGAAATACACAATAGACTCGATTCGGACATGATCTCCTTGCCACAAGCTCCTCTTCCAAGTGCTCCTTGCAAATCCAAGCTCCTTGCTAATAAAATTGAGAGAAAAATGATGGTGAATTGGTGAAGGGATGAGTGAATTGGGGATCTTAAAATGAATGAACAAATGGAGATGAGAGAGATTGAAGAGCCTTTAAGTGGCCGGCCATTGCTATCCCCTTCTCCAAGCGATTGTTAACTAAGTTGCCCTCACCAATTAAATAGGAAAAGTAATTAAGAAGGGCCATATTGGAAAGGTTATAACTAATACAAATTAGGCTAGTCCTCATAATTAACTAGAGGGAATGGGTCTATTGGGCCTAGTCCATGTTGGGCTCAAATATTGTTACAAATCTAATTGGATTCACTAGTATCAAATATAACTAATATGGTAGCCCACTAACTATAAATAAATATTACAAAGCACCAATATAATTAAATAGCACACTAATTATTATTAAATTACTAAAAATAAAACAATTATACAAAATAACTAATTTACCCTCATTTGGAAAAGTGAGGGTGACAAGTCTAACCTCCTTAAAAAAAATTCGTTCTCAAAATTTAAGGAAGGAAACTAACTACAATAAGCAATCACAACAAGCATGAAAGAATTATACCTCACGGATGAAACAGATAAGGATATTGCTCGTGCATCTTCGCCTCCCGTACCCAGGTAGACTCTCCCAGAGAGTGATGCCTCCATGCGACGAGTACCAAGAAAATCGTCTGGTTCCACAGCACCTTCACCCTGTGACCCAGAATCTCCACAGGCTGCTCTGGGTAGCTGAGAGTCGGACCCACCTCGATCTCCGAGTGATCCAATACATGGCTAGGATCTGCCACGTACCATCTTAGTTGTGACACATGGAACACGTTGTGCACTCCCTCTAGTGTAGGCGGAAAGTCTAGTCTATAGGACACTGTACCGACCCTCTTAAGAATACTGAAGGTTCTGATGTACCGTGGACTAAGCTTCCCGCCTCCACCAAAATGAATCGTACCCCGTGTCAGAGAAATCGTCAAGAACACCAGATCGCCAACCTAGCATTAAACAAATCCTTAGCACTCTATCTAAATCAAAGCAATCACAACAAAACAAATAAAATATATACCTTAAACTCCAACAGTCTCCGGTGGCTGTAGGCCTAATGACGTTGTCTGTCCTGTACCATCCGAAGTTTATCTCTAATGAGCTTCACCTTCTCAGCTGCATCCATGACCATCTCTGGTCCCAACAAGGCTCTCTCACCAACATCATTCCAAGATAACGGAGTATGACATCTTTGTCCATACAATGCCTCAAATGGTGACATCTTAATGCTGGCATGGTAGCTATTATTGTAAGCAAACTCTACCAGGTAAAGATGATCCTCCCAAAAGCCTCTAAAATCTAAAACACAAGTGTGTAGCATATCCTCGAGAGTCTGGATAGTCCTCTCCAACTGTCCGTCTGTCTGGGGGTGATATGCGGTACTAAACTTGAGCTGGGTGCCCAAGATAGCCTATAACTCCTCCAGAAGTGAGATATGAAGCGACTATCCTGATCCGAGACTATGCTCACAAGAACTCCATACAATCTGACTATATGTTGCACATACATCTCTGTGAGCTTCTCCGTAGAAGTACCCACTTTAAATGGCAAAAAGTGGGTCGATTTGGTCAACATGTAGAACGCGAAAGCCCTGATACAAAGTCCATCGTCACATGCTCCAATTTCTACTCTGGAATAGATAAAGGCTAAAATAATTTACCTGGACTCTGCCTCTTCGCCTTTACCTATTGTCATAACAAGTATTTGGATACGAAGCTCGCCACCTCCCACTTCATACCATACCACCAAATATGCTCTCTCATGTATCTATACATCTTGTTGGCACCTGGATGCATAGAGTACTGAGATTGATGAGTCTCCTGAAGAAACTCCTCGTGCAACGCTCCACTCGGCACACACAATCTGGTACCGTGCCATAATGATCCATCATCTGCAATACTAAAGTCCTCTGCTAATCCCGTCCGGACCTGCGCTCTGATGCTCCTCACAGACTCATCCTCAAACTATGCAGCTCTGATCTGGTCCATCAACTTTGACTGTACCTGGAGTCTTCGTATTTGTGCCGCAACTCCAAGAACGAGCACCTCAATACCCAAGCTATTAAGGTCGGACAATAGATGTTTGTCCCCCATTAAGTATATAGCCACTAGATACCTGCTCAAGGCATCAGTGACTACGTTGGTCTTCCCTGGTGGTACTGCAAAGAAATATCGAAGTCCTTCATCAACTCCAACTATCGTCGCTGCCTCAGGTTGAGCTCTTTCTATGTAAACACAAACTTCAAGATCTTGTGGTCTGTAAATATCTCCACACGCTCTAAGTATAAATAGTATTTCTACAGCATTAGAGCAAAGATGACTGCTGCCAACTCCAAGTTATGGGTAGGATAATTCTTTTCATGTGGGCATAATTGCCTGGAAGCATAGGTAATTACACTCTTGTTCTGCTGCAACACACATCCCAAACTCTTACCCGAAGCATCATTATATATGGAAAATCCTCCTGTCCTCGATGGCAATATCAACATTGGAGCTGTAGTCAACCTCTTCTTCATCTTCTCAAAGGCGAACTGACACTCCTTTGTCCAGACGAACTCCACGTCCTTCGGGTCAGCCTAGTCATCGGCTCTGCAATCCTGAAGAAGTCCTGAACAAATCTCCAATAATAGCCTGCCAATCCAAGAAACCTTCTAATCTCTGCTACTGAACTCAGGGTAGACCACGAATCAAGTAATGAAATCTTCTTCGGGTCCATTGAGATTTCGTCTTCTGTAATCATATGCCCGAGGAATTCAACCTTATCGAGGAAGAACTCATACTTTGAAAGCTTGTCAAACAGCTTCTCCTTCCTGAGGGTCTCTAAAACTATCCTCAGGTGCTTCTCATGCTCCTCCGGGGTCTTCAAATATTATCAATAAAGACCACAAGAAACTGATCCAGGTACTGATAAAATACGTTATTCATCAGGTTCATGAATACTGTCGGGGCATTGGTTAACCCAAATAGCATCACCAAGAACTCAAACTGTCCATATCGAGTCTTGAAAGCTAATCTTCGAAACATCTTTCTTCTTCACTTTCACCTGGTGGTACCCCGACCTCAAGTCTATCTTCAAAAATACCTTTGCTCCGCTCAACTAATCAAAGAGATCATATATCCTCGGCAGCAGGTATTTTTTCTTGATAGTGAGTTTGTTAAGAGCCTTTTATTCGATACACATACATACCAACCCATTATTATTTGGTATAAATAATACCGTAGCACCCCACGGTGATGAACTAGAACAGATGAAGCCCTTGTCCTGTAACTCATCCACCTGTTTCTTCAACTCCGCAAGTTCGTTGTTGTTAACCATATAGATGTGCTATAATATTGGCTCTATGCCTGGCACCAAATCTACAAAAAACTCTATATATCTATCTGGTGGCAACCCCGACAACTCCTCCGAAAAGACATCCATAAATTCTACAATTAACGGATGTGGAGGCTCCTGCTCTTCTACCATAGCTCCATAGAAGTCTTCCTCGCTCTACTCCGTTGCTCCTCTAAAAAAACTCAAACTCTAGCTCTCTTGGCATCTGAAACAAAACTCTGCCTCCACGATAATTGATACTAGCATGGTACCCACTCAACCAATCCATCATGAATACTATGTCGTAGCTCGGAAGTGGCATTACGAGTAGACACACGCTTAACTCTCGGCCTCCCAATAAAACTCTTTGATCCTTGAAACATCACTGACCAGGATAATGCCACCCCCGGTCGTGATCTTGTAAGTCCTTGCCAACAGTTCAGTCTCAAGATGATGCTTTAAAGCAAAAGATATAGATACAAAGCTATGGGAAGCACCAGAATCAAATAAAGCAAGAGCTAAAAAAGAATCAAGATAGACTGAACCTGAGATGATATCACAAATTGGCTCCTCCTCCTCGGCGATTAAGGCAAAAGCTTGCCCCAGCTGTGCACCTCTTTGCTGCTGCTGGTGCTGTATGAATCTCTGCTTCTGTGTCGGCAACGAATATTATTTCTATTGTCCCGCTGATGGTCTCGCGGGTGCTCTATGTGCCTGGGCCCCACCCTGAGCTAGACGAGCTAAATTTCAAGGACAATCCCTCAGCTGATGGTCCCCTGATCCACAAAAAAAGTACTTGCCCAATCTTATTCTATACACATTCCATCCATGACCCGACTTCTTGCAGAATGGGCAAGGAATAGCTGGCTGAGCTAGCATCTGAATATGATGTGCCTGCTATAATCGCGCTCTAGATGGTGCAGGTAACTGCTACCTCGGCTGCTGGAAGTATCTCTGATGTTTAAAGTGAGGCCACTTTGCTGGGCCCGCACTACTAGTAGCTCCTAGAGTATCCCTCATCCTCTTGGATCTGAGCTTTAAATCATCCTCTACCTGTTGTGCCTCTGCTAGAATCTCCTCAAATGTAGCGGTGCGGTGTCCACTAGTATGAGATTTGATCTCCCTGTTCAGACCCTTTCTGAACTTTCTTGCCTTTTCCTGGGGATTCGCTCAATATCTTCGATCCAATCATCCGTATATAAAATTCCCTCTGTGCCCTTAAAGTCCTTTGGCCCCATCCTCTCGAAGTCAATGATAGTCCCCGGCCTTGGTTGCCATGGGGAAAGCTGAGGTGGTGGCACCTGTGGCTGTATTGAGGCAACCCCCTCTACTGTAGCGAGTGCTAGCTGGTGGGCATTCTCAATATCCTGCCGTATCACCTTAGGCTGGCGCTACTGGGCCTCCGCCTGGGCTCTCTGAGCCTCCATCATCTGCTAGAATAATACAAATATCTGCGCTGGATCAACTGCTGGTGGTGGTAGTAGAAGCTTCTCTGGTACTACAGGCACTGTCCTCTGAACTTGAGGCAGAGCACCCCAAAAATCTACCATGAAAATGCCCACCTGGACTGGTTAGGCGACCCTCTGAACTGAAGGCTGTGGAGCAGTGGCTGCTGCCCTCTCAATAGAAGGCAAAAAAAGCAGCTGAGGAAGTTGCTGATGCTCCTGAGTGTCACGACCCGCACCCGGTGTAAGGGTACTAGTCGAAAACAACGCCCAGCCTACGCCGCAGAATCGGCGGTAGAACGCTATCTAGATAATCTATCTAACAATATAATGAACCACCAATAATGATAGTATACTCAATCACAGAACTAAGATAGAAATGAGCACAAATCAGATAAAGAATAGAATAGTCACAATACAACTCATGAGTCTAAATAATACATCAATGAGTCTGAAGAAGTAACAAAATAAGCTGAAGACAAATCCAGTACAAAGAATACTACGAAGCTATAACTCCAGGGTCAACTATCTCAGTTGGGATAAGTCCCTCTTGAGCTAGGGTCTCAGAATCTAAACCTACAACATCCTGGGGTCCATAATAGGTAGGGTACCCCTCCTCAGTGTCATCTGGAAAAATATATCCAGTCAGGAAAGGAGCAGAGTACATCTCTAACAGCAGTTCTAATTAATGATAAAAACTTTATAACAGTAAATAGCTGTGGATAAACAAGATGCACAATAGATACAAGAGATATATATACAATAAGGAAATACTGGAAATAAATACAATAATGAACAATATGTCAATGAAACAATAATACTAATGACTAAGTGTGTGAGTACTAGCTTAACATGTGATCGGCTTGGGCAAGATGCAATGCGGCATGGCTAATCATACGTGCGGTGCATGATCAACACTATTCAGTAATCAGTACTTTATTCGATAGGGATATTGATCACATATCTATACTAATACTCCCCACCCCCGACTGGTATAATAGATCCAACCACGGTATGCTATGACACGAGATTTCCCAAGAAGATAACTAGTCCTCCCGAGAATCGGTATCTGTACATGTACAAGATATCCAATAAAATAATACTTGCACCATATACACCATATACCAAGGAATAACATCTCATGACGAGATTCGGATATACCAATCCGTGTAACCATAGTGTCACGGGAACATGGATATCTACACTAGATACAATGAACATAGAGGATATCATAAATAAAAAACTATCAGAGAATGTACTCGCCTGAAGTCCAATGAATAGTCTCACAGATGTCTGACTCGGTGCCTCGAAGACCTAGATATGGAATAAAACATCAATACAAGGTCCCGAAAAGAGAATAAGTTAAACTAGTCAACTTCTAGGTCAATAAGTCAATTCTAAGTCAAAAGTCAACTATGGTCAACTATGAATCAACTAGGGTCAACTATGGTCAACCCAAGGTCAACTATCTATTTCTAGGTTGCACAAGTCTAACACAATAATCTAGGGTCAAGATATTAAAATCTAAGTCATAGAACCACATCCTAAAATATTAGAATACCGTATCTCCGGATACGTGAATCCAAGGTAAACCTCACAATACACATATATCAACAATAATGTATAATAATATAGATTATCAATTACAAACAAAAAGGAACCATTGGTTTGAACCAACTTGGTATCCCCACAAAGTCACAAACTCGATACTAGTATTATATCTCACAATTAATACATATATATATACATATATATATATATATATATATATATATATATATATATATATATATATATATATATATATATATATAAATATAATATATAAACTATATACTAAAACTGCCTAACTGTCCCTGAAAGCAGTATTGAAAAACACTGATTTTTCAGTAAACAAACCTTCAGTGACAGTTCAAACTGTCACTGAAACGCCGTCGCTACTGCTGCTGTATATTTGCTCTGCTGCCACCCTTTTGGTGACAGTTCTCAACTGTCACTAAATTCTCTGTCGCCGCTGCTGCTTATATTCCCGCCCGCTGCTGCGTTTATTAATGACAGGATCTGTCATTAATAGCTACAGCGGCTGCTGCTGCTCACGGTTATTAATGACAGAATCTGTCATTAATAGCTGATGTTGCTATAAAGAATAATAAATATATATATATATATATATATATATATATATATATATATATATATATATATATATATATATATCAATATATATATAAAAATCAAAATAAATAATTATATATATCTACATATATAATCCAAATACATATCTAATATATATATCTATATAATTAAATACCAAATTGCTATAATACACATCCTATGTACTAATGTACATAATACAACATGGTTAAAAGTACACATACATAAATATGTTTAATAAAAATACATCCATTCATATATATAAATAATCATATAATAATTATAAATAATATAATTCTTAATTAAACACATATATATATTTTATAAAACATTTTCATATATTTTATATTACTAACATAATTTATAACATATAAAAATGCATGTAAAAGAAAGCTACATATATATTTATACATTATATTAGTACACATATAATACATAGATCTATGCTACAATAAATACCATAATAAATACACTATAATAAATATATAACATCTATATATATTTACTAATTTATAATTCAAGAATTAAAGTACAATAATTAGATCTACACATAAACACACCACAAATGGAGAGTATCACACCGTATCCCACTAGATCTAGGATACGCATGCGACACGAGTCCAACACACAACCAATTGCACCCCGAAGGACACAAGCAAGTCACATATATTATTTATGAACAAAACAAAGTGTCAAATATAGATCTATGTGTCCGTATCAAAATACAACATGTACAAAGTTCCGTGTTGGAGGGAAAACCCCCAAAACAACACGTATCACCAAATTATTGGGATACGACCTACACGTACCCAATTATGGACAGGACACTAGCCCCAAACACATAAGCACATGCCCAATTGATCTATAGGATCAATTGACACACACAACAAAATGTCAATTCGGAATTTCCCCAAAATTGACACAAAAAGCACCATAACTTTCTCCATGGGTCTCCTATGAACACAAAACCAAGTCCTATGGGTAGTACATACATATAGGTTGATTTTCCATGATTAAACCTCAGATTTAGAAGCTATTTTAAGGGAAAAAACTGAATTATACCTATTAGGAGATGGATTCCCAATGAAACCTCCAATTGAGATAAAATTGCCTCCAAATTGTAGATCCTTGCTCCTCTTTATAGATCCTTGCTTCCTCCTTCTTGATCCTTCCTTCTCAACTCTCTAATGGTGAATTGGGAAGGAATTGGAATGAATTTGGTAGGGAAATGAAATGGGAATGAAAGAAATTTGGTAGTGGAAAATTCTAGATCTAGATTTGGAATGAAAAAGAGAGGAGAGAGAATTTTCCCCCCTCTTTTAATAGGCCGGCCCCTACCCCTTCCTCAAGTAATTATGAAATGTCCAATATACCCCTTGGGGCCTCTCATGAAGAAATAATTAAGGAAGGAAGCTTCTAGTCTAATGATTTAATTAATTTAATCCATCTCCTTAACAATGGGCTTTCTAAATGGGCCAAGTCTAACTAATTAATTCATGTTGGTCCATGGGTCCAAACTAAACTAGTTGGGTCTACTAATACAAGTCCAAAATAATTAAATAATATCTAACAATAATTAAATAATACAACAAATAATTATTTACCATGCACAATATTTAATTAAATAGGAAAAAGACTAAAATACCCTTTCCTAGAAAATATGGTAGTGACAAGTATACCCTCCTTAAAATAATTTCATCCTCAAAATTCAAAGATGAAAACTACCCCCAGCAAGTAACAGAACAGAACTAAAGAATCACAACTAACTAATGAACAGAACATAACTAAAAAATAACATACCTCAAGGTACAAACAAATATGGATAACGCTCTCACATTTTATCCTCTCTCTCCCAGGTAGACTCCCCCGGAGAGTGATGCCTCCATGCGATGCGTACCAAAAGAATAGTCTGGTTCCTCGGCACCTTCTCTCTTCGATCCAGAATCTCAACTGGCTGCTCTGGATAGCTAAGAGTAGGGCCCACCTCTATCTTCGAGTGATCCAATACATGACTAGGATCTGCCACGTATCGTCTCAACTGTGACACATAAAACACGCTGTGCACTCCCTCCAATGCAGGTGGCAAGTCTAGTCTATAAGCAACTGCACCGACCCTCTCTAGAATAGTGAAAGGTCCGATGAATCGCGGACTAAGCTTTCCGCCTACACTGAAGTGAATCGTACCTCGTGTCGGAGAAATCCTCAGAAACACCAAACTACCCACCTAGAATAAAACACCATCTTAAGAACTTAATCTATAACAAACAAGAATAAGCATAAACAAAATCTAAACTATACTTCAAACTCCAAAGGTCTCCGATGGCTATCGGCCCAATGCCGTTGTCTGTCCTGCGCCACTCGAAGTCTGTCTATGATCAACTGAACCTTCTCTGCTGCATCCACAACCATCTCTGGCCCAAGCAAAACTCTCTCTCCAATATTGTCCCAAGACAAAGGAGTACGATACCTCCGACCATATAGAGCTTTAAAAGGTGACATCTCTATACTGGCCTGGTAACTATTGTTGTAAGCAAACTCTACCAAATGGAGATGGCCCTCCCAAAAACCCTCAAAATCTAGTACACAAGTGCGCAACATATCCTCGAGAGTCTGGATAGTCCTCTCTGACTGCCCATCTGTCTCGGGATGATATGCAGTACTGAACTTGAGCTGAGTGCCCAAACTCTCCTGCAAACTCCTCCAGAAATGAGAAGTAAAATGACTATCCCGATCTGAGACTATGCTGACGGGAACTCCATGTATCCTAACGATCTGCCTCACATACATCTCTGCCAGCTTCTCCGTAGACAAACCCACCTTGAAAGGCAAAAAGTGGGCCGACTTGGTCAACCTATCAACAATGACCCAAATTGCGTCTTTCCCTCCTGGAGATCGTGAAAGTCCGGACACAAAATCTATAATAATGTGTTCCCACTTTCACTCTGGAATGGGTAATGGCTGAAGTAAACCTCCTGGCCTCTGCCTCTCGGCTTTCACCTGCTGGCACACTAAGCATCTAGATACAAACTGTGCCACTTCCCTCTTCATGCCATACCACCACACACTCTCTCGCATATCCCGATACATCTTGTTAGCACCTGGATGCATGGAATACTGAGAGCGATGCGCTTCCTGTAATACCTCCTCACGCAGCTCCCCACTAGGCACACAAAATCTAACTCCATGCCTCAAAGATCCATCCTCTACAATAGTAAAATCATCTTCCAATCCTGCTCTCACCTGAGCTCTGATACTCCTCAGAGATACATCATCATACTGTGCTGCCTTGATCCTGTCCATCAAATCTGAGTGTATCTGTAATCCCCATATTTGTATAGCACACCCAGGAATAATTACCTCAATGCCCAAGCTCTCCAAGTCCTCCAACAAATATCGATCATACGTCAAGAACATAGCTACCGGATACCTGCTCAAAGCATCGGCAACTACATTAGCTTTCCCAGGATGATATTGCAAAGAGATATCAAAATCCTTCATCAGTTCCAACCACCGATGCTGCCTCATGTTCAACTCCTTCTGCATGAAAACATAATTCAAGCTTTTGTGGTCTGTGAAGATCTCCACACGCTCTCCGTACAAATAATATTTCCACAACTTCAGAGCGAATATGACGACTGCCAATTCCAAATCATGGGTAGGATAGTTCTTTTCATGAGGATGCAATCGCCTAGATGTATAGGCTATCACTTTCCCATGCTGCTGAAGAACACAACTCAAACCCTTCCCCGATGCATCACTATAAATAGTAAAACCTCCGGACCCTGATGGCAACGTCAAAATAGGAGCAGACGTCAACCTCTTCTTCAACTCCTCAAAAGCAACCTGGCAATCCTCCGTCCAAACAAACTCTACATCCTTCCTTGTGAGTCTGGTCATCGGCTCGGCAATCCTCGAAAAATCTTGTACAAACTTCCTGTAGTAGCCTGCCAATCCCAAGAAACTCCTGATCTCTGCTACCGAACTCGGAGTCTTCCAAGATTCCACTGCTGAAATCTTCTTCAAATCCACTGAAATACCATCACCAGTCACAACATGCCCCAAGAACTCCACCTTGTCCAAGAAAAACTCACACTTGAAAAACTTCCCATACAGCTTCTCCTTCCTCAGCACATCCAACACAATCCTCAAATGCTCCTCATGCTCCTCCGGTGTCCTCGAGTATATGAGTATGTCGTCGATGAACACCACCACGAACTTGTCAAGGTACTGGTGGAACATCTTGTTCATCAAGTTCATAAATACCGCCGGTGCATTAGTCAACCCAAACAACATCACCATAAACTCATACTGACTATACCGAGTTCTAAAAGCAGTCTTCGGTATGTCCTCCGGCTTCACCTTCACCTGATGGTAGCCTGATCTCAAATCTATCTTAGAAAACACCTTCGCACCACTCAACTGATCAAACAGATCATCAATCCGTGGTAAAGGATACTTATTCTTGATAGTGAGATTATTCAAAGCCCTGTAATCAATGCACATGCGCACCGATCCATCCTTCTTTGGCACAAACAATACCGGGGCTCCCCATGGTGAAGAACTCGATCTGATAAATCCCTTATCCTGCAATTCGTCTACCTGCTTCTTCAACTCGATCAGCTCGTTGTTGTTTACTCTATAGACATGCTGCGAAATTGGTTCTGCACCTGGCACCAAGTCTATAAAAAATTCAACATCTCGATCTGGCGGTAATCCTGGCAATTCCTCATGAAACACATCCAAGAATTCTGCTATCAACGGACGTGGCAACTCCTTGTCTTCCACCATAGCTCCACAAATAATGCCTTCTCCCTGCTCTGCAGCTCCTCTAGCAAACTCGAACTCTGGCTCTCCTGGCGGACCAAACAAAACTCTACCTCCTCTACAATCTATGCTAGCATGGTGCCTACTCAACCAATCCATCCCGAGTACAATATCGTAGCTCGGAAGTGGCATTACAAGTAGACACGCACTCAACTCTCGGCCTCCCAAAGTAACTCTCCGATCCTTGCAAATATCATTAACCAGGATAATGCCTCCCCCGGTCATGATCTTGCAAGTCCTAAGCAAAGACTCAGCTACCAAACCATGCTTTAGAGCAAAAGAAACAGATACAAAACTATGGGAAGCACCACTATCAAACAAAGCTAAAGCTGGAATAGAATCAAGAAGAATATAACCTGCGATAACATCTCCGGTGGGTTCCTCCTCTTCGACGGTCATAGCAAACGCTCGTCCCTGCCGAGCACCTCCCTGCTCCTGATGCTGGACAAAACCCTGCTGCTACGTCAGAAACGGTCCCCTCGGCTGTGCTGCAGGTGGTCTCGTCTGTGCCCTCGGAGCTGGAGCTGCTCCCTGAACTGCACGACGAGGACACTCGCTCGATTGATGCCCTTCAGTACCACAATACAAACAAACTCCTAGCCTCCTCCTGCAAACTTCCCAGATGTGGCCGGGTTTCTTGCAGTAGTTGCATGGAGCTTGTTGTAACTGTCTCTGCTGCTGAGGTGCCTGGTGAAAAGGCGCTCTAACTGGAGTCTGGTTCTGTTGTGGCTGCTGGAAAGGTCTGGACTGGAAATGAGGACGTTTGGCAGATACTGCACTGCCGTTGGCCCCCAGAAAAGAATCACGGTCTCTCTTGGTCTTCAAATCCAAATCCCACTCAACCTTGCGTGCCTCCGCAAGTATCTCCGAGTATGTCTCATAAAAGACGGAATGAGGATCAATATGGCACATGATGTAAGACATTCAAGGAAAGTACAATTTAAGGGATCAAGTATCAATATCAAAGGAGAATAGTTGAATCAAAAGAATTTTCCTAGATGTGATTGAGTATCTCAGCCTATATCCTATCGCAGGCTCGCAGTAGTACAACTAAATTATCGTACTACAACGATATCACATACTTTGTGAAGCTAGACCTGTATGGGCCACCACCAAAAATATGTCACAATCCGCACCCGATATAAGGGTAATAGTCGGAAACAACGCCCAGCCTACGCCGCAGAATCGGCGGTAGAACGCTATCTAGATAATCTATCTAACAATATAATGAACCACCAATAATGATAGTATACTCAATCACAGAACTAAGATAGAAATGAGCACGAATCAGATAAAGAATAGAATAGTCACAATACAACTCATGAGTCTAAATAATACATCAATGAGTCTGAAGAAGTAACAAAATAAGCTGGAGACAAATCCAGTACAAAGAATACTATGAAGCTACGACTCCAGGGTCAACTGTCTCAGTTGGGATAAGTCCCTCTTGAGCCAGGGTCTCAGAATCTAAACCCACAACATCCTGGGGTCCATAATAGGTAGGGTACCCCTCCTCAGTGTCATCTGAAAAAATATATCCAGTCAGGAAAGGAGCAGAGTACATCTCTAACAGCAGTTCTAATTAATGATAAAAACTATATAACAGTAAATTGCTGTGGATAAACAAGATGCACAATAGATACAAGAGATATATATACAATAAGGAAATACTGGAAATAAATACAATAATAAATAATATGTCAATGAAACAATAATACTAATGACTAAGTGTGTGAGTACTAGCTTAACATGTGATCGGCTTGGGCAAGATGCAATGCGACATGGCTAATCATACGTGCGATGCATGATCAAAACTATTCAGTAATCAGTACTTTATTCGATAGGGATATTGATCACATATCTATACTAATACTCCCCACCCCCGACTGGTATAATAGATCCAACCACGGTATGCTATGGCACGAGATTCCCCAAGAAGATAGCTAGTCTTCCCGAGAATCGGTGTCTGTACATGTACAAGATATCCAATGAAATAATACTTGCACCATATACCAAGGAATAACATCTCATGACGAGATCCGGATATACCAATCCGTGTAACCATAGTATCACGGGAACATGGATATCTACACAAGATACAATGAACATAGAGGATATCATAAATGAGAAACTATCAGAGAATGTACTCGCCTGAAGTCCAATGAATAGTCTCATAGATGTCTGACTCGGTGCCTCGAAAACCTAGATATGGAATACAACATCAATATAATGTCCCGAAAAGAGAATAAGTTAAACTAGTCAACTTCTAGGTCAATAAGTCAATTCTAAGTCAAAAGTCAACTATGGTCAACTATGAGTCAACTATGGTCAACCCAAGGTCAACTATCTATTTCTAGGTTGCACAAGTCTAACACAACAATCTAGGGTCAAGATATTAAAATCTAAGTCATAGAACCACATCCTAAAATATTAGGATACCGTATCTCCGGATACGTGAATCCAAGGTAAACCTCACAATACACATATATCAACAATAATGTATAATAATATAGAATATTAATTACAAACAAAAAGGAACCATGGTTTTGAACCAACTTGGTATCCCCACAAAGTCACAAACTCGATACCCAAACCCCGTATCTTGAGTATCCCACTTACCTTGGTTTCCACAAGGTAATGCTCAATATACCTTGATATAGTAATTACCCTCATACATAATATAATATATATATATATACTAATAGTATACAATTAAGAAACATAACAATACTAGTATTATATCTCACAATTAATACATATATATATACATACATATATATATAATATATAAACTATATACTAAAATTGCCTAACTGTCACTGAAAGCAGTGTTGAAAAACACTAATTTTTCAGTAAACAGACCTTCAGTGACAGTTCAAACTGTCACTGAAACGCCGTCGCTACTGCTGCTATGTATTTGCACTGTTGCCACCCTTTTGGTGACAGTTCTCACCTGTCACTAAATTCTCTGTCGCCGCTGCTGCTTATATTCCCGCCCGCTGCTGCGTTTATTAATGACAGGATCTGTCATTAATAGCTACAGCGGCTGCTGCTGCTCACGGTTATTAATGACAGAATCTGTCATTAATAGTTGTTGTTGCTATAAAGAATAATAAATATATATATATATATATATATATATATATATATATATATATATATATATATATATATATATATATATATATATATATATATATATATATATATATATATATATATATATATATATAGATTATATATATATATATATATATATATATATCAATATATATATATATATATCAAAATAAATAATTATATATATCTACATATATAATCCTAATACATATCTAATATATATATTTATATAATTAAATACCAAATTGCTATAATACACTTCCTATGTACTAATGTACATAATACAACATGGTTAAAAGTACACATACATAAATATGTTTAATAAAAATACATCCATTCATATATATAAATAATCATATAATAATTATAAATAATATAATACTTAATTAAATACATATATATATTTTATAAAACATTTTCATATATTTTATATTACTAACATAATTTTTAACATATAAAAATGCATGTAAAAGAAAGCTACATATATATTTATACATTATATTTGTACACATATAATACATAGATCTATGCTACAATAAATACCATAATAAATACACTATAATAAATATATAACATCTATATATATTTACTAATTTATAATTCAAGAATTAAAGCACAATAATTAGATCTACACATAAACACACCACAAATGGAGAGTATCACACCGTATCCCACTAGATCTAGGATACGCATGCGATATGAGTCCAACACACAACCAATTGCACCCCGAAGGACACAAGCAAGTCACATATATTATTTATGAACAAAACAAAGTGTCAAATATAGATCTATGTGTCCGTGTCAAAATACAATATGTACAAAGTCCCGTGTCGGAGGAAAAACCCCCAAAACAACACGTATCACCAAATTATTGGGATACGACCTACACGTACCCAATTGTGGACACGACACTAGCCCCAAACACATAAGCACATGCGCAATTGATCTATAGGATCAATTGACACACACAACAAAATGTCAATTCGGAATTTTCCCCAAAATTGACACAAAAAGCACCATAACTTTCTCCATGGGTCTCTTATGAACACAAAACCAAGTCCTATGGGTAGTACATACATATGTGTTGATTTTCCATGATTAAATCTCAGATTTAGAAGCTATTTTAAGGAAAAAATTAAATTATATCTATTGGGAGATGGATTCTCAATGAAACCTCCAATTGAGATGAAATTGCCTCCAAATTGTCGATCCTTGCTCCTCTTTGTAGATTCTTGCTTCCTTCTTCTAGATCCTTGCTTCTCAACTCTCTAATGGTGAATTGGGGAGAAATTGGAATGAATTTGGTAGGAAAATGAAATGGGAATGAAAGAAATTTGGTAGTGGGAAATTCTAGATCTAGATTTGGAATGAAAAAGAGAGAAGAGAGAATTTTCCCCCCTCTTTTAATAGACCGGCCCCTACCCCTTCCTCAAGTAATTATGAAATGTCCAATATACCCCTTGGGGCCTCTCATGAAGAAATAATTTAGGAAGGAAGCTTCTAGTCTAATGATTTAATTAATTTAATCCATCTCCTTAACAATGGGCTTTCTAAATGGGCCAAGTCTAACTAATTAATTCATGTTAGTCCATGGGTCTAAACTAAACTAGTTGGGTCCACTAATATAAGTCCAAAATAATTAAATAATATCTAACAACAATTAAATAATACAATAAATAATTATTTACCATGCACAATATTTAATTAAATAGGAAAAAGACTAAAATATCCTTTCCTAGAAAATGTGGTAGTGACACTGAGCGATAAAATCTGATCTTCGAAGGCATCCAAAAGACAGATTCAAAACAAAGGAATCAATATTTGTAAGATACGATATCATCAAAGAAGGACATAATTATTCAAAGTAAATCAAGCATTCAGATAGATAAGGATAGCAAAAGAAAATAATTGAAGATATTTTCTAGTTATGATTGAGTATACTCTCAGCCTATATCCTAAAGCAGGCTCATAGCAGCACTCTAAGTCTGAGCACTACAACGATATCGCACTAATCGTGATCACTTGACCTGTATGGGCCATAACTAAAAATGTGTCACGACCTGCACACGGAATGGGGATACGAGTACGTGAATAACGCCCAGCCTACGTCATAACATCGGCCGTAGAATATTGTTTGGGTCAACAATACTATCTAAATATCTCATACCAAATATATATAAGGTATCTGCCATACTATCTCAACTCCAATTAGAGGAACAATATGGTATATGATAATAAAACCAACACTCAATCATAATACCAAACTAGGAGAAGAAATAGTACGATATGGAACAGAGAAAAGAAGTACAAGAGTCACAAAATACAAGTCCAAGTCTAACATCTAGTCACAACACAATAGTCTCCAAAATAATAATACATGCCAAGGCTCTAAAGAGTGAAATACAAAGCAATAATAAAAGCTAAGTCTCCTCTGTGGCTAGTGCTACGCCCTCCTGTACTATAGGTGTTATCTCTCCTGTTGGGTCACCATCTTATGCTCCGTAATATGTGGGACACATATCCACTAACCAGTCATCTGAAAAATATATCCAATCAGGATTGGAGCAAAATACAAAACTCTGAAAGTAGTTCCAAATACATGATAGAGCATATATGACAGGTAATAGAAAAGAATACAAGATGTACAAGTAATTAGGAAATAAAAATAAACTAGAATAAGCATGTAAAGTACTGGAAGGAAAGAACGGGCAATATGAAATAACTGCAAGTAATGAAAATAGGTAATACTAGCTAATGTGCCTTTAGATTACAAGTTCGTTATGTGATCGGCTTGGGTTGAGCATGAGGTAAATAGGGTAACTCGATTATATATTGGGTGTACAATCGACATATACATGAGGTAAATAGGGTTTGTTTCATAACCAACTTCTACTCCCCCGTCTCCAACCAATACTCATGGATCCGATCATGACACATTACGAACACGAATAATATAGGCATATTGTACACGAGCAGTATGTGAACACGAAGTACATGATAATCAATATCCGATGCACACGATAAAATATATGTGAAGGAGCACCCGCTGAACGCGGCAAGGGGATAATATCTCCTTAAAGGATCCATATAGTACCAGTCCGTGTAACCACTGTGGCAGAATCAAGTATACAGTTCTAGAATAAGTGATTTATACACTATCACGAAATAAAAACTAACAAAGAGATGTACTCGCCTCTGGTCCTAAGCAAAGAGTGTATCTCGATGCCCAAGCTGGTGTCACACAAACCTATTTAGGAAAATATCATGTCAATACGTGTAATAAAGGTGATAATGAGTATAATGCATCAATACATGCTTTCTAGGCCAGTACTAGGTCAATTCCTAGCTTCTAAGTAGATTACAAGGGTATTCTAGTGAATACTAGGTGATACTAGGTCTTTATTGGGTTTCTAAGTTATTACCTAAGGGTATTAAGCTATATTAGCTATGAACACTATATACCTCATATATATCACTTAGTTAATAGGTAATACTTTAGTATAAAAAAATTTACCTTAGCTTATAATACCCACAAAATGCATCACTGGTACCACCTAACCCCAATTACACTAATCCTTGACCTAGATTGCTGAGATTCTATGATACCCATCTAATACCTAGTTTAACATCCTAAAATAACTATGATACATAATATACTTAGTATATAACTTTAGTTTATATTCACTAACTAATCTTATCCACAATTACCAAACATGATAACCTATGCCTACCTCATACCCTCAGATTGCTGCTCATACCCGTGTTTGCTGCTAACTGTGGACTGATATGTGGTCCTAAGTTAAAGGAAGACACAAAATTAACAATTAAACCCAGCATCAAGTAGTTACTTTAATGTTCTCATCCAACTATAAACTCATCATGTATTCTCAATGTTAGCTATTACACAATGGTATAACCATAACCCCCCCCAATACCTCTGTTACAGGAGATTTCTTACTCCACTTGCTGCTACTTGCTCTTCCTCAACCCGCAACAACTTGCAGTGCACCTATATGCACTGCCTGTACCTAGGTGCAACATAACCCGACCCTATTAACTGATCATCAACTAATTTTTAGCTTCACTGAACTCTGAAACTTCCTTGCCACCGAAAGTTGCTTATGCTCTAATTAGTATCTTCCATACTCGACACACATACTGCACAGTCATACCTAATCCATACTGAAACACATATACCCATGTTGAAATGCACATCATACTGAATGCACTGTCACGGTTAATGCAAGCACACATTCTCCCTCTCGACTTACCTAATCAATACACACATTGATATACAGTAAACTGAATATATATATATATATATATATATATATATATATATATATATATATATATAACACATACACTACATACCTATTTATATGTGTGCACTTGTGTCAATTACTCAAATACCTAGAGTGTATAGTTGAGAAACTCATGATTTGTGTCCAAATGAAGAACCAAAATCCAAGTTCTTCCATAATTAGCATATATATATATATATATATATCATAATACAACTAAAGTAACTTGCTATAATGAGATTTGAGGAGTAATTGCACAAACACCCAAATTAGAGCTCTGTATCACACCGTATCGTGATACAGCCTACTCGTATCCAATTGTGGACACGTAGCTAGTCCTACAACCCCGATCTAAGTCTAATATGACTAAATTTGTGTCATGACACACACTTGATATGTCAATCTCGTAATATCTTCAAATACATACGAAAACCTATGTAGAAGTGTCAATACACACCGATTAGGCCTAAAAATTTATCCTATAGGTAGTCCTATGCCATGGGAGGGTTCCTAAAGGTCAAATGCATAATTTGAAACTTAAATTATAGATGAATTCAGATCTATGCCTATTAGTATATGGATTTCCAATAAAATGCATAATGAACTCGATCCGGACACGATCTTCTTGACACAAGCTCCTCTTCCAAGTACTTCTTGCAAATCCAAGCTCCAATGCTCCTTGCTAATGAAATTGAAAGAAAAATAAGGGTAAATTGGTGGAGGGATAAGTGAATTGGGGATCTCAAAATAAATAAACAAATGGAAAGGAGAGAGAGTGAAGAGCCTTTAAGTGGTCGGCCCTTACTTTTGTAAACCCCCTGATTTTTCAAAATTTTAAAAACTGGATTTTTCACAATTTTCTGGAATTTTCTGGGATTTTTCTGTAATTTAAAAACAGGGTTTTAATTTTTAAATGATTTTTATTTGATATTAAACAATATTAAAATATTATGGAAATAATATTTTTGGATGTAAAATGAAAAACTGGACTTAGGACAATTTTTCTGGAATTTATCGGACCCCGGACCTATTTTTAAATGCCTAAACAGTATTTATTTAATTAATTATTTAATTATTAATTAATTACTGTTAATTATTTATTATTATAATTATTATTATTATTATTTTTAAAAAATACCCAGCCCAGCCCGTTGGGCCGGCCCGGCCCAGCCCAACTCGAACCCTGCCCAGCGGGTCGGGTCGGATCGGATCCGCCGCCCGACCCGCCGACCCGAACCCGCGTCTCCACTCTCTCCCCCACGACCTGCGGTGGCCCGCTTCCTCCGCCGCCCCGCCCGCGGCCACGCCTCCGCCAGCGCCGCTCCGCCCGCCACGCGTCGCCCACGACCCCGGCCACCTCGCCCCGTCCTCCGCCCATCTCGGCCCCCCCAACCGCCGCGGCCACCCTATAAACCCCCCCCCCCGGCATCGCATCCACCCTCAGCACCGCCGTAACCGCCACCCTCCGCCGCTGCACCCTCCGCCGCCGTCGCCTCCACGCCCCTCTGCCGTCGCCTCCACGCCCCTCCGCCGCACCCAGCCGCAGACAGCAGCCGCAGCGAGCAGCCCCGCACCGCACAGCAGCTCCGGCAGCCGCCCGAGCTCGACGCCGCCGCCCCTCGGTCGCCGCCGCCTCCGCGAGCCGCGTTCGGCGAAGACCCGACCGCCCCAGCCGCCGGAGCTCCGCCGCAGAGCACCGGAACCCTAAACCTAACCCTAAATTCAATTTCGAATCCGACACGTGTCGGACACGTGTCGGACACTGTCTGACCCTGATTTTTGGGTCCCCTTCAGGTGCGTGTAACTTTTTGCTCGTAGCTCCGTTTTCGATTTCGCAAATTGCGTTGCGAAGCCTGTATGACCCTCTCGGTGTCCAGACAAACCGTTCGGGGCATCGCGTCCTGTGGTGATCGCACACCGCGATCCAAAAACAGGAAAAACCCAGACCCCAATTCACCCCGGAACTGAGTACGTCCCGCCAAACGGGATGACTTGGTCGCGCGCGGTCTTCACAGACACGAGCGCCTCGTCGATACGGACGTGTGGGATTTCGCGAAAGCTGATTTGGGTGTGCGTGCACACCGGAATCAACGCGTATCCGCGGACATCGCCCCGTATCCGTCTTTTCTGCAATTCGACCTAACTTTGTGTACACACGTCGGATTGAAACGAAACTTGCGCCATCGGACTCGTAGCGATACGCTGGTCCTGTGGGTCAAGTTTGGTTCGATTCTGAGAACATTGACGAAATCGCGTGTCGTGGGCCCCACAGGCCCCGCTCGACGGGCGATTTTGTGAACGGCTCATCGGAATTCAATTCTAAAAGTTTCGTTGGGTTCGTATCAGCGTTCCTGACCTGTTGACACTGAGTTTGGTGAATTTGGAGACCGTTGACCCTGACGCATTTTTTGGTGCAAAGCGGGCCCACCGGTGGACCCCGTTTTGACCCGAAACTGCCGTTTCTGCCCTTGTCTCCAAATTGGACCCAAGGACAGGCGTTTCTAGCTGATTGATATTTTCTAGATCTGATGGTGATGTTTGTTTCAGCAACCGGACTACCGCCTGCAATTCCCGCCGAGGTCAGAACTACAACCCGAACCGGAACCACAGGCAAGTGTACCTTGCCAAACCCTGCAGCTTGCTCTTTATTTTCTGGACTTAATTATACATTAGTGGGCAAGTAAAGATTGCCAATTGCAGTGATTATTGTTATAGAACTTACCAGAATTTAAATGCAAATAAACTTGTTAAACTGTTAAACCCAGGACCGAGTGGCTTTACTTAGTGTCCGATCATAGTCGGGTGCCAACTCCGTACGCGGGGTTGTGTAACGTCACATAGACATGGATATCGAGACCCGATAATTCTCATACTTGTCTTATCAAGTACTTCAGAACCCAGGACACTTGACACTATTTCATGAGACAGAGTCTTCCTGAGACATTCAAGGTGATTCTGTATAGGATGCATGTTTTATGACATAGACTTTACATTCTTAGACAATTGATTCATAGCTATCAGACTTGCTGCATTAGTTATAATCATGCGTGACATGGACATGAGGCATCGTGGACATGAGACGTGAGATTACATTGGGTGGGGAGAGTCACACAGACGACAGGCTGATATTATATATAAAATATAGTATATAACATAGTGTAGTTCATAGTTATTGTCGCTACCGGCTCCCCGACACAGAGCTTGTAGTGGCGTCAGCCTGAGTTCTAGTGCTGCTCTCATATTGCATATCACTTAGCTGGATATTTAGTTTACCCTGTTGTTTCATTCATTGTTGCTTTGCATATATGTTTGGCTCGTATTCTTCTGTACCTTGTTACGTCCCGCTGAGGACCTGGTTTTGTTCACCAGATATAGCAGAAGAGAACTACCCCAAGGTGTATGGTACCGGAGCACTCCTTGGAGCAGAACAGGGAACAAAGGACGAGATAGTGGCCGAAGATTTCTCCTGAGCCCGGCTTCAGCTATACAGTATTTTCATTTCCAGTATTTCATTTCCTGTCTATTTTTCCTTAAATGTAACAGAATAATTCTCGGATTTGTTCCCGAGATAACCTTATTTGATATTGTATACTTATTTCTATTGTATTTATTTCCTGGCAATTAATCTGTGTTATTTCTGTGGATGAGATTAGAACCTGAGACTTGTAACATATTACTGCTAGACTACAGCTTAAGTATGCCCTGATGGATCCATTAAATTGGGTTGTCCATCGGTGCGTGCTGCTGGCCATTGCTCACGCTTCTCCAGTCCCTCGGCATTTTGGGACTGGGGCGTGACAACTTTCCCCTTCTCCAAGCAATTGTTGATGACCAAGTTGCCCTCACTAATTAAATATGAAGAGAAATTAAGAAGGGTCATCTTGGAAAGGTTCTAACTAATGCAAATTAGGCTAATCCTCCTAATTAACTAGAGGGAATGGGTCTATTGGGCCTAGTCCATGTTGGACTCAAATATTGTCATGATAAATCTAATTGGGTTCACTAGTGTCAAATCTAACTATTAGGGTAGCCTACTAACTATAAATAAATATTATAAAGCACCAATATAATTAAATAGCACACTAATTATTATTAAATTACTAAAAATAAAATAACTATGTAAAATGACTAATTTACCCTCATTTGGAAAAGTGAGGGTGATAATGATCTCTTCGATCAATTGAGGCGAGCGAAGGTATTTTCGAAGATAGACTTGAGGTCAAGTTACCACCAGGTGAAAGTGAGAAAGAAAGATATTTTGAAGACAGCTTTTCAGACTCTGTATGGGCAGTTTGAGTTCATGGTGATACCGTTTGGGTTGACTAATGTCCCGGCGGTATTCATGAATCTGATGAACGAGGTATTTCACCAGAATATTGATTATTTCACCAGAATCTTGATAAGTTTGTGGTAGTTTTTATTGATGATATCCTTGCATATTTAAAGTCCCTGGAGGAGCATAAGGAGCACCTGAGGATAGTTCTGGAGACTCTCAGGAAGGAGAAACTTTATGAAAAACTTTCAAAGTGTGAGTTCTTTCTTGACAAGGTTGAATTCCTTGGTCAAGTGATTATAGGTGACGGGATCACAGTGGACCCAAAGAAGATTGTGGCAGTGGAGTCGTGGGCTATCCAAGTTCAGTGGCAGAGATCATGAGCTTTCTAGGGCTGGCAGGTTATTATATGAGGTTTGTACAGGACTTCACCAGGTTTGCAGAGCTGATGACTAGGCTGACCAAGAAAGATGTGGATTTTATTTGGACTGAGAATTGCCAGGCCGCTTTTGATGAGATAAAGAAAAGATTGATGACAGCTCCAGTGTTGACGTTGCCATCAGGATTAGGTGGATTCACTATCTATAGTGATGCTTCAGGGAAGGGTTTAGGTTATGTCTTACAGCAGAATGGGAAGGTGATTGCCTATGCTTCTAGGCAATTACGTCATCATGAGAAGAATTACCCTACCCCTGATTTTAAGTTAGAAGCAGTCATCTTTGCTCTAAAGCTGTGGAAATACTATCTGTACGGATAGCGTGAGGAGATCTTTACATACCACAAGAGCTTGACGTACGTGTTTACACAGAAAGAGCTAAACATGAGACATCATTGAAGGTTGGAATTGATGGAGGACTTCAATATATCATTATAGTACCATCCGGAAAAGGCCAACATAGTCGTTGATGCCTTGAGTAGGCACCCAGTGGCTATGTACTTGACTATGGATAGACACTTATTGGCCGATATTGAGATTTTGGGCATTGGGGTACTAGTTCCTGGTATCGAGGCACAGATGTGGGGATTACAGTTATAGTCTGAGTTGATGGATAGGATAAGATAAGGGCTACATAGTATGATGATGAGTCTCTGAGGAGTATCAGGGCACATGTTCAGATGGGATTATCAAAGGACTTCACTATTGCTGAGGATGGATCATTGTGGCACGGTACCAGATTATATGTGCCCAGGGGAGAGTTGCACGAGGAGATTCTTCAGGAGGTGCATAGATCTCAGTACTCTATGTATCCAAGTGCCAATAAGATGTATAGAGACCTGAAGGAGCATGTATGGTGGTATGGTATAAATCGGGAGGTGGCATTATTCGTATCCAGGTGTCTAGTGTGCCAACAAGTAAAGGTAAAGAGGCAGAGGCTAGGAGATTTAATTCAGCCTTTACCCATCCCCGAGTGGAGTGGAAGAATGTAACCATAGATTTTGTATCGGGGCTTCCACGTTCTCCAGGAGGGAAAGATACAATTTGGGTCATCGTAGACAGGTTGACCAAATTAGCCTACTTATTGCCATTTAAAGTGGGTACATCCATGAAGAAGCTAGCAAAGAAGTATATGCGATAGATTATTAGATTGCATGGAGTTCCTGTGAGCATCGTCTCGGATCGGGATAGTCGCTTTACATCCCACTTCTGGAGGAGTTTGCAGAATAGCTTGGGCACCCAGCTCAAGTTTAGTACCGCATATCACCCCCAAACAGATGAGCAGTCGGAAAGGACTATTCAGACTCTCGAGGACATGCTTCGTAGTTGTGTCTTGGATTTCAGAGGCTCTTGGGAGGATCATCTTCACCTGGTAGATTTTGCTTACAACAACAGTTACCAGGCCAGCATTAAGATATTACCATTGAGGCATTATATGGATGGAGATGTCACACTCATTTATCTTGGAATAATGTTGGTTAAAGAGCCTTGTTAGGACAAGATATGGTTGTGGATGCAGCTGAGAAGGTGAAGCTCATTAGTAATAAAATTTGGGTGGTGCAGGCAGACAGCGGCATTGGACCGACAGCCACCGAAGACCTTTGGTATTTGAGGTATAGATTTTGTTTTGTATCGCTTGTCATTTCTTATTTTAGATTGAGTGTTAAGGCTGTATTTTGTTCTAAGTTGGCGATCTGGTGTTCTTACGAATTTCTCTAACACGGGGCACGATTCGCTTTGGTGGAGGCGGAAAGCTTAGTCCACGGTAGATCGGATCCTTCGATGTTCTTACGAGGATCGATGCAGTAGCTTACAGACTAGACTTGCCGCCTATACTAGAGTTAGTGCATGATGTATTCCATGTGTCATAGCTGAGACGGTACGTGGCAGATCCTAGTCACATATTGGATCACTCGGAGATTGAGGTGGGTCCGACTCTCAATTATCCAGAGCAACCGATGGAGAATCTAGATCGCAGGAAGAAGGTGCTTCGGAACCAAATGATTCCCTTGGTACGTGTCGCGTGGAGGCATCACTCTCCGGAAGAGTCTACCTGGGAGAGGAAAGCCGAGATACGCGAGCGATACCCTTATCTTTTTGAGCCGTGAGGTAATTTCTTTCTTGTTGTGTTTGTTATTATAGTGATAGTTCCTTCTTTAATTTCGAGAAAAAAAAATTCTAAGGAGGGTAGACTTGTCGCTACCATATTCTAGATGAGGGTATTTTTGTCATTTAACATATTTTATAATTAGTGATTAAATATTTATATATTATCCTACTAATTATTTATTATGTGTTGTACTATTTATTTATTATAGGTTAGTAGCTAGCCTATTTACTGGACTTGACCCTAGTGGACCTAATTAGACTTACCATGACACTTGAACCCAACCATTGGGCTAGGCCCATAGACTTAACCCTCATCATTAGTTAAGGGATTAGAATTAATCATTTATTAGAATAGAAGCTTCCTAATTTATTCCTCCCTAATTAAAGACCTACATGACAACTAGTGGGGCATTTTAAACTTTGCATAGTTGCTTGGGAAAGGGGCAAGGGGCCGGCCACTATAGGAGGGGGTTTCTCTCTCTCTCTCTTCTTCCATTAATTCATTCATTCTAGATCCCTAATTGTGTTCTTCCCCAAATTACTTCACCACTCCACCAAATTCAACTCAATTCACTCTCATTCCCTTCCAATTTTATTATCTAAGGAGTATTGGAGCTTGGATTGCAATGAGCACTTGGAGAAGAAGGATTTGGCAATGAGCTTTTGTCTTAATTGTGTTCATTTGAGAATTCATTGGGAATCTATCTTCTAATAGGTATAATTCTAAATTTCTCTTTCAATTAGACTCTAATTCATGTATTTGACCATTAGGAACCCTTTTATGGCTTAGGGCTACCCATAGGAACAAGAACTAGGTTTATTTGACCCCTATTATGACTTCTACATGGATATTTGTGTCCAATTTGAGGGAATTTCGAGATTGGTGCACCAAGTGTTTGTGATTAGGCCAATTAGATCAAATTAGACATAAATTGGCAGTATAGGGCTAGATACGTGTCCATAAATGGATACAAGTAGGCCGTATCGCAATACTTTGTGATACGGGAAATTTTGGGGGTTTTTTCTTTGACATGGGTGACACACATACCATATTTTGCCATGGCACTTAGAATAGCTCGCTAATACTTTATTTAGACTTTAATTATCATTTATGAATTTTTGGTAGGCTTGTTTTTAGATTTGGTTGAGTTTGGGATGCGTATCATGAGCGTATCATAGTGTATCCTAATTGTGCACCACAAGTGTTTATTAGAATGTATAGTTAATTATTTTAGTTTAGTATTCAGTTTTATAAAATATATATATTTGAGGGTATGTGTGTGTGTATTCTATGTGTGGTATGCTTGGGATTAGATGGCGGTGTGTGGGGTGTGTGTGCTTATATTTGAGACATGTGACAGTGTGAATTGGGTACTTTATGCACAGTCTAGGAAGTGTACACAGCAGCAGTACTTTGGGACACTGCCCTTTCACAAGCAGTAACTAGAAGCTTGTGTTCACAAGGGAGAGCTACAGTGCATATCACACAGAAGTACAAGATCATACAACAACAGTTAGTAGTGCTCGATCAAGTGGGAGGAAATTATAAAGTCTGGTACTTGTTGTGCCTGTGTGATATAGGTACAACAGTACATAGCCAAGGGAGCTCAGGATTTGGGTGAATGTTGGTTAGACTGTGGAAGGGTATTGGTGCCAGGTTCAGTCAAGAGGCAACATGAGTTATCAGGAGCAGGTAATATACATGGGGTGATATCTGTTAATAGGGGATATCATAGAGAGGGAGAGCTATGTGATAGGTCAGTGTATCATATACAAGTGATATTCAGCGGCAGTTCAGATGAACTGTAGCCGATAACAACGTATGACAGCAAGGGGAGTTACCTAGACCAGAAAGTTGGATTATATGGGTGGACTACCACTGAAGAGTGTGGGTTCAATTGAGAACAGAGACTGTGAGCACAAGTGACTGTAAAGAGGAAACTTAGATGTGGTGGTGTATCAGTTAAGGTCAGTGAGAGGGGGAGTATCATGTAATTGTATAACTGAATGTGCGAGTATAGGTGGGTTGTTAAGTATCTCAGTTATCTGAGGTAGCGAACTGGAAGGTTAAGATATTAGGATATACCTGGGTATCCGACAGGGTAATTAGATATGGGTTTTAGCTAGGGTAATTCTAAGTATACCAAGGTACTATATAGTTGTATATATGTATAGGTTATGGGTATATAGATACATAGAGTATCCAATTATCCAATTATCTAGTATATAGATATATATAGTTAGTATTGGATAAGCGTTAGTTAGTTAGTTAGTTAGTTAGTTAGTTAGTTAGTTAGTTAGTTAGTTAGTTAAATAGCTAATATGGACTAGTTACCTTAGTTTGGACCAAGAAGCTAGGTATGACCTAGAAATAACCTTGTTTAACCTAGTTTGACTGGTAAGACCTAAAATGACCTAGAAAATCATATTTAGTGTATTTTAGCATGTTTATCACTTCCTTACACTAAATTGACATGATATTCATATATAGGTTTGTGTGATACTAGCTCGAATACTGAGATATACTATTTGCTCAGGATCAGAGGCGAGTAAATCTCTCTGTTAGTTTTTATTTCATGATAGTATATATATACCACTTGTTATAGAACTGATATACTTGATTCTGACACATTGTTACACGGACTGGTACTATCTGGATCATGTCAGGAGATATTATTCCCTTACCGTATTCAGCAGGTACTCCTTACACATGTATTTTATTATGTACATCGGGTATTATTTTTTATATACTCTATGTGCTCTCACTATCCCATGTGCTAGTTTGTTTATATTATAATCATGTGTGTAGCGTATCATGATTGGATCCATGAGTATTAGTTGGGGCAGAGGAGTAGAAGTTGGTTATGTGATCAATCTCTTGGCGTAATCATATGTATGTCGATGATACAATTTACGTATAATCGAGTTACCTTAGAATAATTATGTGCAACCCAAGCCAATCACATATCGAACTTGTGCTCTAAATCACATAGACTGTATTCTAGTTTCTTTTACTTATAGTTCATTTCATATTTCATGTATTTACCTTTCCAGTACCAATTATATTTATTTGCATATTTCAGCTGTATTTCCACTTTCTAGTATATCTTGTATTCTTTTCTATTGCTTGTTTTATATTATCTACTATGTATTTGGAACTGCTTTCAGAGTTTTATGCTTCACTCCAATCCTGACTGGACATATATTTTTCAGATGATTGGTTAGAGGAGTTGAGTCACACATACTACAGGCCGCAAGATGACAAGTCATCTGAGATTGCACCTTTAGAGTATGACGACATAGTGTCAGCTGTCGAGGAGATTTAGCTATTTTATTATTATATTGGATGTGATCATATCTTAGACATTTGATGTATTATATATATATTTGAGACTCTATATCGTGACTTGTTACTCTATTTATCTATTCTATATCGTGCCATATCTTCCTCTAGTTTTATTGTGATTGAGTATTGATTATCTTATTATTATATTGTTCCTCCATTTGGAGTTGAGATATCATTGGCAGGTACATTATATATATTGTGTGAGATATTTAGATAAGTATTGTTGACCTAGACAGTATTCTACCGCCGATGTTGTGGTGTAGGCTGGACGTACCTATAGAAGCATAAAAAATATGCTGGAAAATCATACGCATAAAACCCTCAACATGTAGGAAGCTCGCGTAAAACAGAGCTCCAGCACTGGGTGGCGTGAAACATGACTTCAGAGCCATTGGCGTATAGCAGAGCTTCAATGCTATTTCAACGTAAAATATAGCTCCAAAACAACCCGCATAATACAGTATTTCCAGACTGCTTTGGCATAAAAAGGTTACTACATTGCCACTTTGGCGTAAAACCCGTCTGCTTTTAATGCAGCAGGAATTTGTACGAGAAACTCTTCGTATTCCTCAAATGAACCTGTCAGTAGAAGCAGTGAACCTGACTCCTAACAAAGAGTACTGTACGGTGATCGAGAGGACGGCTATAATAATGACACTGCACAGAACTCCAGACTGTCATCTAGTGACATAATCCTTGATATAAGACGTCGTTTACGCATTTAAGGAATATGCTGCCTATTCTATACAGGCAGACATGAGTTTTATGCTAAGGATGAGACAAAATCAACCGCCACGTCAAAAGCTGTTCTTCGTATAGAACTTGAGGCACGTCTCTATAATTAATGCACGAGATGGGGGCAGATCTCTGCATTTAATGCATGAGATTTGGTTCTACTTTTAATGACTGGATGAGTCATAATTAGGGCTAATACGTCCACATCACCATCCCCGCACATAACGCCAATAGGCTATTTTCAGCTATAGGAACACGCCGTACGCTATCTCCTTGAAATATGCCGACCTGGCTATTTTCAACTATAGGAGTACGCCGTATGCTATCTCCTCGAAATACGCCAACTCAGACTATATTTGCAAAGCATCAAGCTTTACGCAGAATTTGGCTTCTACGCCAACATGACAGATACTTGGCTTCTATGCCAACATGACATCTATTTTGGCTTCTACGCCAACTTGAAAACTATTCGGCTTCTACGCCTACTTGGCTTTTACGCCATCAGAACAACTATTTGGCTTTTACGCCAACGAGACAGTTATTTGGCTTTTATGCCAAATATCTCTACGCAAGGGGCAGTTATCTACGCGGCTTGCATGCCGTGATCTTCGATGAACGATTATACGCATTACCTCATAATGGGACATGCGTCACACGTCGATTCAGGAGATCATTCATACGTGGGTAGCAGTTATTATAACCGCCGCATAAAAGGTGCAGCTCTCTCTGCTGTTCGATTTCTACGCCGACTGCAACCAAATTTTATAAATAGAGACCTCCGGCCACGGAGGTCAAGGGTCAAAAAGGGTCGAAGAGTCGAAGAAAAAGAGGGAAAGTCGAGGATTTCTCAAGAAAAGAGAGTATATCCAGAGAGTGTTTTGGCAACGAGAGTTCAATCCCTCCTGCAATCTTTGAAGCTTCTTTTTCGTCTTCTACATCACTTTTTCGTCATCGTGTGGTCCAAGGGACAAAGTGATCGATCGCAGATCAAACTCCTATAGCAATATTTTCCCAGAATCAAATTTTTGTACTTAAAATCCTCGTATAGGATTAATTGTACTTCTTTTTCTTGTTTGTAAATCAAAGAAAGGGTTTCGTATAAACCTAGTTTCAATTTCTTTCGTTTATTATAAAACACAAGATGGCGACTCTGCTGGGGACTACTTTCTCATTTGACGAGAAAGCCATTGCTCAACACGATGCTGTATCCGTAGGATCAACAAAGAAGACTCTGGTCGTCCAATTCGATCAATCGTCTTACGAAGACATGCTTCGAGCAGGGGGTATATAAAATTCCCTTCCTAAAAAAAAATCGTATATAGCCTTTTATTTATTAATAATTAATTAAATTATAGTAATTAGGTCTAAATAGGAGAAATAGATTTTTAATAATTTTTATTTTAGGTGTTCGGACACTTAGATGACTTGTGGGACCATCAGGAATTTTTCGGATTTTATTCCATGTAGGAGACCCCTTTGAGCAGTTGCTAGCCTAATGCTGTGCATTATTCTAATCTAGAATTTTTCTATGAGTATATATATTATATATATACAAATATATATATATATGCATATATTAATAGGAAAAGAAAAGATTAAGAAAAGAATTATTAAAGAAATTAACTAATATGTTTAATAATAATAAAAGTAATAGTAATTACTACTACTACTATACTACATTCCTTAGCAAATTCCAACTCTTATTCTCTTTAGCAACTTGCTGTGACCATCCTTCAGTCAATATGTCCCAGACCACCCGCCCCACTTTCTTTCTTCAGCGGATTTCATCCAGGAGACCCGACCCTCTACTCCCCTTCGGCCGCTCCAAACCCGTCCGCTCCAATTCTCTATCTCCCTATAATATATATATATATATATATATATATATATATATATATATATATATATATATATATATATATATATTTCTCTCTCAAACCCTAACCTAAATTCCAGATCTCCTCTTCCCATCTAGAGCCGTCACCGCAGCCAGAGAAGCCCCGCCAAGCCATCCAACCATCCCGTCGACGCCGACCTCGCATCCTACAGAATCCCACTAGAGGCACCTTCGCTCCGGCGTGATTTTTCGTCGACTCGCTCAACCAAACGCTGTTCCATCTTCATAGGTATGATCATCCCTCAACCCTCTTCCATAGTTGTTTTATAGCCAACCTCGGAAAACGTGCACCCCTAGGTGAAAAATAGCGTCCAAAGTGGGCGGAGCAGACAGAATTCTGGAATCGCAGATTCCAGAATGACCACCCGTATTGCCGAGTTCGTATCTCCCACCACAGAGATCCGAATTCGGTGATTCTTTTTGATACCTATAGAATACCTGACCTAGTTTATTTTCTGTTAAATAACCCTATGCTATTAGTTGCTGTGGACATAATGATATTCGTCACAAAACTGCGCGCACCCACTTTTTCCAGTTTTCCAAAAGTTGGAAAACGGAGCGCGCTCCGCCAAACAGGACCGCCCCGGCGTGTACCAAGTGTACCGCATGGTGCACACAGCGTAACCGGACACGTGAAAATTCGTGGAGACTGATTCGGAAGCGTGTGCGCGCCGAAATTGGACCGTATCCGCGGACACACACCGTGTCGCAACTTTTGTGGAACTCGCACGTATTTTGCGCATGCTTGTCAAATTGCGACGAAACTTGCGCCACTGGACTCGTGGTAACGTGCTGGTCCTGTGACCCAATTTTCACGCATTTCTGAGACGGTTGACCAGATCGCCAATTGGCGGGCCCCACAGTTGACTTTTTGGACAAAATTCTGTTCGGCCCATCGGAATCCACATTTAGACATACCGTTGGGTTCGTATTGACATCTAGAGTTGTTTGACCTATAGTTTGTCCCATTTAGAGACTGTTATCCTTGGCACACTTTTCGGTGCAAAGTGGGCCATACGTGGACCCCACTTTTACCCGAAATTACCGTTTTGCCCCTGTGTCCAAATTGGACGAAAGGGATGTGCTTTTTAGCTATTTTGCTCATTCCGGAAATGTTGGTGATATTTATTTCAGCATCCGGAGACGTTTGTTCGGAGTCCTTAGTTCCAGGTTCAGTGTCCTTGATATTTGGGCGCGTACACTTTACAGATTTCTTGCCAGGCAAGTATACCTTGCCATTGTACTGTATTTACATTCTATATGAGGTATGCATGTTTATTTTCTGTTTATTTAGTTTATTTATTTTAACTGCTATATAAACTGTGCGTCTAAGGAAACTTGGGTGCAACGACGTTGTCGTCGTACTATATTTTTATTTATGTATATGCATTGGACCTACTTTATGAGACTACCCCATTTTTATGAGGCATTTATGTTTCATTGGCCATGACACTATTCTTACACGAGTGTGAGTCACATGTAGGATACGGACTTGCGTACTCGGCTGGCCACTGGTACATATAGGTCGTACGACGGATAGGGATAACTGCCAATAGAAACTTTGCATGCTAGTAGACCTGGCGGTTATTAGAGGTTTATCGTGTCATGGACATGACATGCTTAGAGCATTGGGTGGAGAGAACAACAAGTACCGTATTTGAGCTCCTTTGCACTTTTATCTATTGTGCGCCCGGATTCTCCGCCGGAGATACGGGTGGTGATGACCATTATATATTATATTATTATCAGGCGGGCCTCCGGCGTTCGAAAGTCGTCGTGCCTTTTTAGGCCCCTGGATCTCCAATAGAGAACCATGCCAAATCTCAGTTTTTCAGCCAGATAGCTCACTTGTGGGAAAAGGTGTTCTTAACTGCATTCACATAGATGGTTAGGCGACCCCATGGATGTTTATTTTCAGTACTTTATTGGCATGTGCTTTTTGTATCTTGTTACGTCCCTCTGAGGACCTGGTCCCTTCCAAATATAGGTGAGCAGGAGTACCCGCAGGAGTATGGACCTGGACCTGACGCTACCAATCAGTCGGAGGCGATCTTACCTTCTGATTATATGTGATTCATTGCAGCTGTTTAGAGATTTTAGTTGCTATTCTTTTCGAGACATTTATTCTTATATTAGAGTTTATTCTCTTCTCTCTTTAGTAGTTTATTATAGTCGATTTGCAGTGGATTTGTTTCCACCCGACTATCACACTTTGAGATTACTATTTGAGACTGCTTCTTTGATATTCAGTTATTGATTTCCATTATTCTATTATTTGTGTTGTGGATGAGATATAGAACTGCGTGTGACTTGTTGTGACATATATTTACCACTGTGGATTGGATATTCATGTACAGCGTACGTGTGTATATAGTTTCCATATATTGGAGTTCGTATACATACGGCTGGCGTGTTACGTATTCCTAGTCCTACGTATTTTGGGACTGGGGCGTGACATATTTTTGTGGTGGCCCATGCAGGTCAAGAATATATTGTCTCGGTTACGTAATTGTGCCGAACAAGCCTGCGTATAAGAATAGAGTATAAGGATCTCATCCACGCTTGATTGAAACTCATCTTTCCTATTTAATACTTGCATCCTGTTTGATTCCTGTACTTTTTTTAATCGTTTCGTACATCAACTGCAGAGAGATGGATTTGCAGAATGGATGTACTACCGTCGATGGCGACACCACTTCTGGAGTCAATGGTCAGACTCAGGGAGGGACCCCAACGATTCCTAGGCTTCCGGGACCAGATGGACAGACTCACACCCCAGTTCCATCTGATCTTCCCGCTTCACCTATTGGGAACCTTCCGCCTGCCCCAGTACCGCAAGATGGCCAAGCACAGATGTTCCAATTCTTTCAGATGATGATACAGGAACAGAGGCAGCAGGCAGCCGAGCAGAGGCAGCAGGCAGCTGAGCAGAGGCAAGAATTTTTGGCAGCACTGGAGAGGATGGCTGCACATGCTACTATACCAGCCCAAGCACTAGCTCTAGTACCTCGAGCTAGGGTTGGATCAGTAAAGGATTTTGTTCAGATGGGAGCAAGGCAGTACAAGGGCACTGAGAGCCCGGAGGAGACTACCAGCTGGATCACTCACACGTAGAAGCTACTGGAGGCATCACAGTTACCCACGGACCTATGGATGACGGGTGTACGGACGCTTCTAGATGGTAATGCCTATCACTGGTGGGAATCCATGGAGCGCCAGTTGGGTACTTACCAGACTTGGGAGCAGTTCTTGGAGTTCTTTGAGGGAAAGTACTTCCCGAACACTGTCAGGGACACCTTGTATGATCAGTTTCTTCACTTGGAGCAGGGGAACCGAACAGTGGACGAGTATGATGCCGAGTTTAGTCGACTCAGCAAATATGGCACTACTTTGATACCAAATGACTTGGCTAAGGCTAAGAGATTTCATCGAGGACTGACCCAGGAGCTTCAACATTATACAAGCTCACAGTCCCGAGTCTCTTACGCTGAACTACTGACAGAGGCCAGATTTCAGGAAACCATTAGCTGAGGAAAAGGAGGTCAGCTGAGGACACAACAAGGATCAGCAAGGATACAGCAGGAACCAGCCAGGACACAATAGGGAGGACCTATCAGACGTCCTTTGGCACAACAGCATCAGCAACACCGAGCAGCACCGTACCAAAATCAGGGGAAGCCTTATTGCAGTTATTGTGGGAGGAACGGACATATTTCGAGAGATTGTCGGACTCGCTTGGGTCAGTGTATGAGATGTGGCTCTGGACAGCACCTGGCGAGAGACTGCCCAATGCAGCAGACACTTCCACCTCCAGCCCCGAGATTAGCGCTTCCAGCACCGAAGCCAACCCAGCAGATGACTGGATCGGGAGCACCTCAACCCCCGACAGCAGAAGGATTTCAGAGAGGACCATCGCTACCCACTCAGGAGGAGCAGTATAGGAGGACTGGACATGGACAGCCACAGAGGAACGGGCGAGCTTTTGCAATGGAGGTAGATGACCTGGATCATGAGGTGGATGTCATAGCAGGTATTACCCTTGCTTTTACTTTTTCTGCGGTGACATTATTTGATACGGAAGCCACCCACTCATTCATATCATCTAGTTTTATTACCAAACAACATTGCTTCTACACCATTATCTAGTTGTGGTAGAATTCTTACCGGAGGAGGAGTTGTACCAGTTAGTCGAGTTTGTAGATCGGGCCCTATAGTGATACGTGGCAGAGAGATGAACGCCCAACTCTTAGTCCTTCATATGCCATCTTTTGATATTGTGCTTGGAATGGACTGGCTAAGCAAGTACCAAGCTTTCTTCGATTGCTTTGGAAGAAGCATTATTTTTAAGGTACCAGGCCAGCCTGAACTTGAGCTTACCCGAGGATCCACAGAAATCCTTGATGGTATGCAGCTCGCGATAGACGATGTGGTCTATCACCCTATTATTTCAGAATTTCTAGACGTCTTTCCAGAGGATTTGCCAGGACTACCCCCAGATAGAGACGTAGAGTTTTTAATTGAATTAGCACCCGGAGCAGTACCTATAGCATCGCATGTTTACAGACTGGCGAAGAAGGAGATGGACGAGCTAAAGGCACAGTTAAAGGAGCTAGAGGAGAAAGGTTTCATCCGACCGAGTACATCACCCTGGGGAGCACCAGTGTTGTTTGTACCGAAGAAGGATGGGTCAGTGCGTATGTGCATTGACTACAGAGCCTTGAATGCAGTGACAGTGAAGAACAAATATCCATTGCCACGCATTGATGACCTGTTTGATCAACTCAGTGGAGCTAAGGTATTCTCGAAGATAGATTTGAGATCGGGATATCACCAAGTGAAGGTACGAAAGCAGGACATTCCGAAGACCGCATTCAGGATAAGATATGGACACTATGAGTTTTTGGTCATGCCATTTGGATTGACCAATGCTCCAGCGATCTTCATGGACTTGATGAATCGAGTCTTCCACCAGTACTTGGACCAGTTCGTGGTCGTCTTTATAGATGATATACTTGTCTATTCGAAGAGCCACGAGGAGCATGAGGAGCACTTGCAGATTGTTCTAGAGACTTTGAGGAGAGAGCAGTTATATGCTAAACTCAGCAAATGTGAGTTTTTCTTGGACAGAGTTTCATTTCTTGGACATGTTGTTACAGGAGATGGTATTTCTGTTGATCCAGAGAAAATCTCAGCAGTTGAGACATGGCCTGTTCCTAAATCAGCAGCAGAGGTGAGGAGTTTTCTTGGACTTGCGGGATATTACCGACGGTTCATGGAAAACTTCTCAAGGATAGCGGCACCTATGACTCGTCTGACTTGTAAGGATCAAGAATTTATATGGAATGACGAGTGTCAAGCAGCCTTTGAAGAGTTGAAGAAACGACTGACTACAGCACCAGTATTGGCGATTCTGTCAGGATCAGGAGGTTACGTGATCTACAGTGACGCATCAGGGAAAGGCTTGGGATGCGTATTGATGCAGCATGGCAAGGTAATTGTATATGCATCTAGGCAGTTACGGGTACATGAGAAGAATTATCCGACTCATGACTTGGAACTTGCAGCCGTTGTATTTGCTCTAAAGCTATGGAGACATTACTTATATGGGGAACGAGTGGAGATCTATACAGACCACAAAAGCCTCAAGTACGTCTTCACGCAGAAGGAGTTAAATATGAGGCAACGTCGATGGCTCGAGTTGATGAAAGATTTTGAGATAGAGCTACATTATCATCCAGGCAAGGCTAACGTGGTAGCAGACGCGTTAAGCCGGAAGCCAGTAGCTTACTTCTTGACAGCACAGAGGGAACTATTGGAGGACTTGCAAGAGCTTGGCATTGAAGTGATATTACCTGGAGCAGATGGGACACTAGCCAACTTGCAAGTTCAATCATCATTGGTAGAGAGGATTAAGGCAGCTTTGCCTACAGATGCCAGATTCCAGAGACTAAAGGAAAGGACAGAGGCCGGAGAGCAGACCGGATTGCGCATTCATGAGGATGGGACATTACGATGTGGTGATCGTCTTTATGTTCCAAATGGAGAGATTCAACAGGAGCTGAGGGCAGAGGCTCATAGTTCGATTTATTCTATTCATCCTGGAGGCACCAAGATGTATCGCGACTTACGACAGCATTTTTGGTGGCATGGGATGAAGAGAGAGATAGCTCGCTTTGTAGCTAAATGTCTGGTATGTCAACAAGTGAAGGCGGAGCACCAGAGGACAGCAGGATTATTGCAACCACTTTCGATTCCAGAGTGGAAGTAGGAGCACATCACTATGGACTTCGTCACGGGTTTTTCCATGAGTCCAAGTGGGAGAGATGCAATATGGGTAATAGTGGACCGACTCACCAAGTCAGCCCATTTTATACCTTTTAGAGTGGGTCAGTCGACAGAAGCTTTAGCTGATTTATATATGAGGCAGATCGTGAGATTGCACGGTATACCAGTCAGCATTGTATCGGACAGAGATTCGCGCTTCATATCGCACTTTTGGAGGAGCATGCAAGAGAGTCTTGGTACTCGTCTGAAGTTCAGTACATCTTACCACCCGCAGACAGATGGGCAGTCGGAGCGTACTATTCAGACCTTGGAAGACATGTTAAGGGCTTGCATGTTAGACTTCGGAGGATCATGGGAGGACCACCTACCTCTTGTGGAGTTTTCTTACAATAATAGTTATCGAGCGAGTATTCAGATGGCCCCGTTTGAAGCATCGTATGGAAGAAAATGTAGGTCTCCTGTGTGTTGGAGTGACGTGGGAGAACGTCAGATTTTGGGACCCGAGTTGGTGGTCAACATGTAGAGACAGTCAAGAAGATTCAGGGACACTTGCGAGCAGTGCAAGACAGGAAGAAGCAGTGGGCAGACCTTCATCGTCGTCCCTTGGAGTTCAAAGAGGGCGATCACGTCTTCTTGAGGATATCGCCGACCAGAGGCACCATCCGATTCGGAGGGCGCGGCAAGTTGAGTCCAAGGTATATTGGACCATTTGACGTGCTCGAGAGAGTCGGAGAGGTGGCATATCGACTTGCGCTACCACCTTCACTGGAGGGAGTACATGACGTATTCTATGTGTCGCAGCTCAGGCGATATGTGGCAGACAGCAGTCATGTTCTCGACCATTCAGAGATCACCATTGGGCCGAGCTTGTCATACCAAGAGCAACCCGTGGGAATCCTTGATCGTCGAGAGAAGGTATTGAGGAACCAGTCTATTCCCTTGGTTCGCGTAGCATGGAGGCATGGCGCGCCAGGAGAATCAACTTGGGAGCGCAAGGACGACATGCACAAGCGTTTTCCGAACCTATTCGCAGACCAAGGTATGAAATTACATTGTTAATTTATATCTTAGACCATCATTGCATTCTATCGTGGCTTAATTTTAATTTCGAGGACAAAATTTTTACAAGTTGGGTAGAATGTAAAACCCCCTTCCTAAAAAAAAATCGTATATAGCCTTTTATTTATTAATTATTAATTAAATTATAGTAATTAGGTCTAAATAGGAGAAATAGATTTTTAATAATTTTTATTTTAGGTGTTTGGACACTTAGATGACTTGTGGGACCATCAGGAATTTTTCGGATTTTATTCCATGTAGGAGACCCCCTTGAGCAGTTGCTAGCCTAATGCTGTGCATTATTCTAATCTAGAATTTTTCTATGAGTATATATATTATATATATACAAATATATATATATATGCATATATTAATAGGAAAAGAAAAGATTAAGAAAAAAATTATTAAAGAAATTAACTAATAAGTTTAATAATAATAAAAGTAATAGTAAATACTACTACTACTATACTACATTCCTTAGCAAATTCCAACTCTTATTCTCTTTAGCAACTTGCTGTGACCATCCTTCAGTCAATATGTCCCAGACCACCCGCCCCACTTTCTTTCTTCAGCGGATTTCATCCAGGAGACCCGACCCTCTACTCCCCTTCGGCCGCTCCAAACCCGTCCGCTCCAATTCTCTATCTCCCTATAATATATATATATATATATATATATATATATATATATATATATATATATATATATATATTTCTCTCTCAAATCCTAAACTAAATCCCAGACCTCCTCTTCCCATCTAGAGTCGTCACCGCAGCCAGAGAAGTCCCGCCAAGCCATCCAACCATCCCGTCGACGCCGACCTCGCATCCTGCAGAATCCCACTCGAGGCACCTTCACTCCGGCGTAATTTTCCGTCGACTCGCTCAACCAAACGCTGTTCCGTCTTCATAGGTATGATCATCCCTCAACCCTCTTCCATAGTTGTTTTATAGCCAACCTCGGAAAACGTGCACCCCTAGGTGAAAAATAGCGTCCAAAGTGGGCGGAGCAGACAGAATTTTGGAATCGCATAATTCTAGAATGACCACCCGTATTGCCGAGTTCGTATCTCCCACCGCAGAGATTCGAATTCGGTGATTCTTTTTGATACCTGTAGAATACCTGACCTAGTTTATTTTCTGTTAAATAACCCTATGCTATTAGTTGCTGTGGACATAATGATATTCGTCACAAAACTGCGCGCACCCACTTTTTCCAGTTTTCCAAAAGTTGGAAAATGGAGCGCACCCAGCCAAACGGGACCGCCCTGCCGTGTACCAAGTGTACCGCATGGTGCACACAGCGTAACCGGACACGTGAAAATTCGTGGGGACTGATTCGGACGCGTGTGCGCGCCGGAATTGGACCGTATCCGCGGACACACACCGTGTCGTAACTTTTGTGGAACTCGCACGTATTTTGCGCACGCTTGTCAGATTGTGACGAAACTTGCGCCACTGGACTCGTGGTAACGCGCTGGTCCTGTGACCCAATTTTCACGCATTTCTGAGATGGTTGACCAGATCGCCAATTGGCGGGCCCCATAGTTGACTTTTTGGACAAAATTCTGTTCGGCCCATCGGAATCCACATTTGGATATACCGTTGGGTTCGTATTAACATCTAGAGTTATTTAACCTATAGTTTGTCCCATTTAGAGACTATTACCCTTGGCACGCTTTTCGGTGCAAAGTGGGCCACACGTGGACCCCACTTTTATCCGAAATTACCGTTTTGTCCCTGTGTCCAAATTGGACGAAAGGGATATGCTTTTTAGCTATTTTGCTCATTTCGGAAATGTTGGTGATGTTTATTTCAGCATCCGGAGACGTTTGTTCGGAGTCTTTAGTTCCAGGTTCAGTGTCCTTGATATTTGGGCGCGTACACTTTACAGATTTCTTGCCAGGCAAGTATACCTTGCCATTGTACTGTATTTACATTTCATATGAGGCATGCATGTTTATTTTCTGTTTATTTAGTTTATTTATTTTAACTGCTATACAAACTGCGCGTCCAAGGAAACTTGGGTGCAACGACGGTGTCGTCGTACTATATTTTTATTTATGTATATGCATTGGACCTACTTTATGAGACTACCCCATTTTTATGACGCATTTATGTTTCATTGGCCATGACACTATTCTTACACGAGTGTGAGTCACATGTAGGACACGGACTTGCATACTCGGCTGGCCACTGGTACATATAAGTCGTACGACGGATAGGGATAACTGCCAATAGAAACTTTGCATGCTAGTAGACCTGGTGGTTATTAGAGGTTTATCGTGTCATGGACATGATATGCTTAGAGCATTGGGTGGAGAGAACAACAAGTACCGTATTTGAGCTCCTTTGCACTTTTATCTATTGTGCGCCCGGATTCTCCGCCGGAGATACGGGTGGTGATGACCATTATATATTATATTATTATCAGGCGGGCCTCCGGCGTTCGAAAGTCGTCGTGCCTTTTTAGGCCCCTGGATCTCCAATAGAGAACCATGCCAAATCCTAGTTTTTCAGCCAGATAGCTCACTTGTGGGAAAAGATGTTCTTAACTGCATTCACATAGATGGTTAGGCGACCCCATGGATGTTTATTTTCAGTACTTTATTGGCATGTACTTTTTGTATCTTGTTACGTCCCTCTGAGGACCTGGTCCCTTCCAAATATAGGTGAGCAGGAGTACCCGCAGGAGTATGGACCTGGACCTGACGCTACCTATCAGTCGGAGGCGATCTTACCTTCTGATTATATGTGATTCATTGCAGCTTTTTAGAGATTTTAGTTGCTATTCTTTTCGAGACATTTATTCTTATTTTAGAGTTTATTCTCTTCTCTCTTTAGTAGTTTATTATAGTCGATTTGCAGTGGATTTGTTTCCACCCGACTATCACACTTTGAGATTACTATTTGAGACTGCTTCTTTGATATTCAGTTATTGATTTCCGTTATTCTATTATTTGTGTTGTGAATGAGATATAGAACTGCGTGTGACTTGTTGTGACATATATTTACCACTGTGGATTGGATATTCATGTACAGCATACGTGTGTATATGGTTTCTATATATTGGAGTTCGTATACATACGGCTGGCGTGTTACGTATTTCTAGTCCTACATATTTTGGGACTGGGGCGTGACAGGGTAGCTCTCATTCCCTCTCTGTCCAGGACAATAGGAAGTTGCGTAAAGTATGGATGCCCCGGACATCCTCTACCATTCCTGCGGACTCTCTCTCTCTCTCTCTCCGATCAACAAGGTTGTGACACCGCGACCTCTACGCCTTGGGCGTAAAAATTCGTCTCTCGTCTGTGACGTGGCAGACAAAGCTTCTGGCAATGCCTCGGTGCCAATCCATAAGTCTACTCCGCACCCTGCGCATAAAACTTTGTCTCCCGTCTGTGACGTGGCAGACAAAACTTCTGACAATGCCTCAGCGCCAATCCAGAAGTCTACTCTGTGCCTCACGCGTAAAATTCAGTCTCCCGTCTGTGACGTGGCAGACAAAGCTTCTGGCAATGCCTTAGCGCCAATCAAGAAGTCTACTCTGTGCCCTGCGCGTAAAACTTTGTCTCCCGTCTGTGACGTGACAGACAAAGCTTCTGGCAATGCCTTAGTGCCAATCCAGAAGTCTACACCGCGCCCCGCGCATAAAATTCAGTCTCCCGTCTGTGACGTGGTAGACAAAATTTCTGATAATGCCCCAGCACTAATTTAGAAATTTCAAATGCACTCCGCGCATAAAAATAAATTTCCCCTCTGCGATGAGGCAAATGGTCCTTACAATCACCGCAAGGAAAAATAAGAGGCAGATTTCCCGACCTTTCGGCTTTTACACCATCAAGAGAAGAATCTGCCCGCTCTTCAAATTACGCGAAATGATGACGGCCAATTGAGGACTTCTTCAGTTTTACGTCAACCTGTGCAAAGTTCCAAATTATGCCAGGACAAGCCCTTCAGCGTAAAGAAGGCCCAGTTTGTGGGAAGATACGCTCCTCATGGATCATGTGCTACTTACATGGCTGAACTGCTGTATTCATATGGAAGGGAAAGGGTTAGGGTTCCTAATCTCCATGTCCCTACTGATGTAAAAAGGCGGAATAAGCCTTCTACTTCTTCGGGTCATCTCTCTGATTTGCGTGATTTCTTGATCCAAAAATGCAAAGATAAGGGTCAAAATCAAGATGCAGTGCCCCTAACTACCAAGCGTGGGAAGATCATGTGGGAAAATGCACTAACGACAGATGGGCCATATGAAGAATCTGTCTTCATTATTCCACCTACTCGCAACAATCAACATCAAATAATCTTCGATCGAATACGGAATAGACAGATTGTACAATAAGATTCTCACGAGTCTGATATTGGGAGAATGCAAATCCACAGATATAGCCCACAGGCTTTAAAGATTATACAAAGCATGGGTTATGATTTAAAGTTGAAACAAGGCCTCGACTATGGAAAAGGCAGACGAACACCGTTGCATGGTAATCCTTACTGTCAATAAACTTGTTTTGGGTTAGGATATACCACATCCCCTGCAAACTCCAAACCACTATGGTCAGATCCTGTAATATCAGAGACAGGCCTTTCTAAATCAACTTCTGTGGATAAACGCCATGACATGTCTGGGGGTAGTCTACCTCGACAAAACGGGGCAGCATCCAAAGCTGGGGGTAGAATTTCCTCTGTGTCCGAAGATGATGCAACGATGACCATCTTCCCGAAAGACGGTAAAACTCAGGCATCGGGAGCCCGAAGGCCGAAGAGCACTTTCTCCTTCAATGAAGATGACATCATTGAAATCTTTAATATATTGATGAAGGAAAACAAACTTCGGCTACCCAACATTAGATATCCTAAAAGGGCTGGCAAGGTCGATGACCCAGATTATTGCCACTTTCATCGGTACATTCATCACCCCACAAGGGCATGCTATGTACTCAAAAGGAGAATCCAGGAGTTGATCGACGCCAAAGTTATCACTTTGTATCTATAAACAAAGGGACGGTCACTGCAAATTGATTTTACTCTAAACGCGATAATTTGCTCCCTCAAGAGGCACCGGATGATGAGTCCCTAAAGTTTCCCCAGCGGATTCTTCAGGTTTATCTTTAGCAAAATTACTCCACAGTAAATTTTTCTAGACACTAGTTCAGGGCCATATTACCTCTGAACTATTGTCCAAACATTTGTTTTCCCAGCTGAATTTGCCATGTCCAAATGACTTCTGAGCAAACCTCCCAATTTATGGTTGTAGATCAGTTCACGTCCATACTACCTCTGAACTATATCTCTCCACTTTCTCCAGCAGAGGAAATTTGTCATCACAAAGATAGTCAATTCCATATTACCTCTGTCCGATTTTTCTTTATTCCCCAAAGAGTCATATCTTACCACTGACTAAGATATCTTCAGAACTTATCCATGTCCACATTACCTCTGAGTGAAGTTCTTTTCCTCGACTTTCTACTATCATGTTTGTATAACCCCTGATAGTGCTAGTAGTTCCAGCTTATTACCTGTACTTAAGAGACGCCATGGGTAATAAGTCCACAACCCGGATGTACAAATTGACTCTTGGTTTTTCGTCCCCAGCAAGTGCCTATGTGCAATATTTTCTCCTTCGTTACAAATTCGTGTAAAAAGCCATCATCCATGTCCAAGAGTCTTGGATACGCAATTGATGATGGATCCCCATCAATCTCCCCAGAGGAGCAATCCTTAGATACATTCGCACAATGACTATTTAAACCTGTAAAACCCCTATTTCTAAAAAAATTGTATTTATTATTTTTTTATTAATTAATAATTTAAATTGTAGTAATTAGCGGCTAAATAGGAGAAATAGATTTTTAATAATTTTTATTTTATGTGTTCGGGCACTTAGAGGATTTATGGGACCATTAGGAATTTTTTGGAATTTATTTCATTTAGGAGACCCCTTGGACAGTTGCTAGCTTAATGGTGTGCATTAATATAATCTATAAATTTTCTTATGAGTATATATATATATATATATATATATATATATATATATATATATATATATGTATATATATATGTATATATATATTTAAAAAGAAAAAAGAAAAGAAACGAAAGTATTAATAAACTAATAATAATAAACTAATAATTAATAATAAACTACTATTACTAATAATACTAATAACAACCAATGCAACTTAGCATGCATTCCAACTTAAAGCACGTTAGCAAAAACTTTCCCTTATATTCCACAAAACCCAGCAGCAGCAGCCAATAGGAATCCCCATGCACCGCCCCTTTAGCTAAAGACACAGCAAGCAAATTCTCTCCTCCCCCCACGGGTGTTAAACCAAACCTCTTCCCTATATATATATATATATATATATATATATATATATATATATATATATATACTATTTTGGGATTGCAGAAAACTGCGGTGACCATCCATGTTGCCGAGTTCGTATCTCCCACCACAGAGATCCGAATTTGGTGATTCTTTTTGGTATGCGTAGACCACTTGACCTAGTTTAATTTATGTTAAATAACCCTAGATTATTAACTGTTGTGGACAGAATTAAATTCGTCACAAAATTCCGCGAACCCACTTTTCCGAAATTTCTAAAAGTTGTGAAACGGAGTGCGCCCCGCCAAACGGGACCGTCCCACCATGTACCAAGTGTACCGAACAGTGCACGCAGCGTAACTGGACACGTAAAATTTGTGTAAACTGATTCGGACGCGTGTGCGGGCCGGAATCAGCCCGTATCCGCGGACACACTCGTGTAGCAACTTTTGTGGAAGTCACGCGCATTTTCTGCACGCACGTCAGATTGCGACAAAACTTGTGCCACTGGACTCGTGGTAACGCGTTGGTCATGTGATTCAATTTTTACGCAATTCTGAGATGGTTGACCAAGTCACCAATTGGCGGGCCCTATAGTTGACTTTTTGGACGAAACTGTGTTCGGCTCATCGGGATCCACATTTGGACATACCGTTGGGTTCGTATTGACATTTAGAGTTGTTTAACCTATAATTTGTCCCATTTAGAGACTGTTTCCCTCAGTACGCTTTTTGGTGCAAAGTGGGCCACACGTGGACCCCACTTTTACCCAAAATTACCGTTTTGCCCCTGTGTCCAAATTGGACGAAAGGGAAGTGCTTTTTAGCTATTTTGCTTATTCTGGGAATGTTGATGATGTTTATTTCAGCATCCGGAGACGTTCATTCTGAGGCCATAGCTTCTGACTCTTGGTGTTGACATCGGGACACTATATTTTGCAGCTTTCTTGCCAGGCAAGATACCTTGCCAAATTGCTTACAGTATTTTGCATGCTTAGTATATTTCTTTATATTTATTGTATTTTTGTTTATTTATTGCATGTGTAGTTTCTTTCAGTCATACTATATATTAGATATGTTGACACACACATGGCACCTAGTATCATGAGAGGACAATCATTAGGCGTATGGGCTTTCAACCACTCTGGTAAACCGTAGTATATAGTTCGCACTACGGACGTGTGTCACGCTGGTCGCTACCCCCGCGGTATGTCGATTTTTGGAGTCTCGCTGGTCGCTACCCCCGCGGTATGTCGATTTCTGATGTCCATTGACGTGTGTGTGAGTTGTGAGGTAGATCGAGTAGCCTACCCTTGCCCATACGTCGAAAAGTTGTCCTCATTGCATTCATATAGATTGTCTTGTACAGCGTACTTATATATTTTCAAACATTATGCATGTTTACTGTATTCAAATTGGCTTGCTTCTATGTATCTTGTTATGTCCCTCTGAGGACCTGGTCCCTTGCCAGGTATAGACAACCAGGAGTATCCGCAGGAGTATGGGCCTGGACCTGACGCATTATTTTTTGTCGAGGAGGTCTCACATTCTGAGCATCGTTGATTATCTAGCGATGGATTCTTTTAGCTGATACACTTATATCTTTACATTATTTTATATTGGAGATTTTATACTCCTCTCTTATTTTGGTTTTGGATATAGTCTTTGGTAGTGGATTTGTCTCCACCCGACTATTATTTTGGATATTTCAGACTCCTTATTCTAGTTTAGTATTTCTTTTCTATGACTTGTTGTGTGGATGAGATTAGCATATCTGTGACTTGTGACATTATATATACCACATGTGAGTTTATATTCATATTACAGCGTACGTATGGGTTATGGTTTTCATATATTGGAGTTGCCATATCCATGCGGCTGGCATGCTTACGTGTCCTAGTCCTACGTATTTTTGGGACTGGGGCATGACAAAACCAGTCAGTTTGACGTTAGCCATGTCTATATTACCTCTGAGCTATCGTCCCATCAATCTCCCCAACGGAGCGATCCTGGGTTTATCTTCATGATTGGATAGACCACACTCAACGAATCACTCTTTTAAAGAGTTTTTCGGACACTAGTTCACGTCCATATTACCTATGAACTGCTGTCATAATATTTTCCTCGGGCTGAGTTTGTCATGTTCATATTACCTCTGAACAAACCTTCCTGATCCGGCTATCGATTATCATGTCCATATTATCTCTAATATCGGTTGTCATCTCAACTTAACACCCGTACTTAACTCTAAGTACGCCAGTGGTGTTAGGTCCACAAAAACTGCCACGTCCATATTACCTCTGGCAGGACTTATCCTAAACTTATTACTTGTACTCTCGTGCACAAGAAGTAATAGGTCCACCAAAAATATTCTGTGGAATGTCCGCAATGGAAACTAATTGTTCATGTCCACATTACCTCTAAACTATCCTCATTTTCCCCAGCGGAGAAAAAGTCAGTTCATGTTCATATTACCTCTGAACTATACCTCTCCCCTATCCCCACAGAGTCATATTTTATCGCGGCTGTATTATCTCTGGTGGGACTTGTCTCAAACCTATTACTTGCACTCTCGTGCGCAAAAAATAATGGGTCCACAAAAATCTCCCAACAAGATGTCTTTTACCAGCCACAAATCCTATCACGTCCATACTACCTCTGATAGGGCTAGTTTTGAACTTATTATTTGCACTCAACGTGCGCAATAAATAATAGGTCCACCAAAGATCCTCCAGTGGGATGTCCTCAACGTGCGCAATAAATATATGATTGTAAATGGCGTTTATAGATTAGCCAAGTCTAATAAAAAAAATTGATAATGGCTACTATCAAACTGCAAATTCTCGAAGAAGTACTATACTTAATCTCCTTTGCTTAACGGAGTATGATGAAGATCTTATTCTGACGATATCATGCACAAAGTTTAGCTAGATCATATTCTATCAGATTCATATAACCTCTTAAATGGATATGCTTAACTAATTTGTAAACATATCATGTTCATATTACCTCTGATAGTGTTTAGTATACAAATTTAGTTGGATTATATTCTATCAGGTTCATATTACTTCTGAATAGATTTATATTCAGCAAAACCTTAACGAAAGTATGTCATGTTAATGATACCTCTGATATCACTTTCATCTTAGCCTGTCATATTCTAAAATGATGGGTCCACAAAGTCAGAGAATGTATCTTTATTATCTTTGAGAAATTACAGGAGAAACAAAAAGGTACATCATTGGGGAGGAGCAGTGAAATCACGAATCTGTTGTGCCAAGGCGGCCATCTTGTCATTCCTGGAGTCCAAGATATTAGCGCGAACCCGTTCCAGTCGTGCCTCATCATCACTCAGGAGGGACAGTTCGGACCGAAAATGTACAAAATTGGCACGAATGATACCTGCATGTGCCAAGTTCTGCTGAGCTGTATCCATTCGGCCCTTCAACTTATCTCGAGCTGCCAATGACTGGAGAGCCCACTCCTTTGCCTGAGCGAGTTTAGCTTCCAATTTATGAACCCTCGCTTTATTTCCCTCATGTTCGGCCTCGCACTGGGTTAGCTGAGGAATAACGTCCTCCAAGACGGCCTGCTCTTTATCTATCTTTTATTATTGTGCCTGGATAGATTTGTTTAAGCATTCTATCTGTTTAGCAAGTTTCGCAGTCAAAGAGTCATACTCGGCCTGAATTATATCATCGATGTTGCCTCGAGATAGTTGTAAATATTCGTTAATGGGTTGTTCTAAACCATTAACTATTTGCTCCAGTGCATCTGCTCGTCCAGCGTCATTGAAATTTCTGATCGGCGCTATCGCAAGCTGGGAGGACGTCTGCAGATTATCAAAGCTCATGTTCTTCTCCAGCATCATGGAAATCAACTCCTTTAAACTGTGGTAGAATAGGCTGGTATATTGTTCAATCAGCATATCGAAGACCGGATGCACGCTAGGAGTGGCTGCGATACCAGGAAATCTCCTTCCAGGAATGACCGTGGAGGATGTTGCCACGGCCATTGCCTCTAGAGATGGCGCTACAAAAGAATGAACACCAGCAACGATAGAAGTTGCTAGCGTACTCAACGAAGGAGGCACATTCGCGACGATGGGCTCATCCTCCTCTGAAGATAGCTGGACTGCCGTTGGCGAGACGACACTCGATAACATTGCAGACGAAGGATCGGCAGCTTCAAAGCATGCCTCTTCGATATCAAACACCGCCGTTTCGTTGGCAGTATTCGCAACAAAGTCAAAGGTTGCATCAACTCCGCCCTCCCTTGAGATGTCTTCACCTGAAGAAGATAAGAGAAAGTTAATATCAAATTGATGTTAATTTTCCTAAAAAAAGGCGTAAAGACAACATTTACCCATGGCCGATGGTATATATGTCGCGTCCGCAGCCTGAATATCTAAATCATCTCTTAATGATGCTAGACAAGCTATCATACCTGGAGAAGATGGTGCACCAACTGACACTGGCGGGTAGTCTTCCCAGTCTTCACCAAGATCCACTCGAGGCTCATCGGGTGGAATCTCGCTGGGTATACTTACAGACGAAGTAGGGGTTACTCCTATTATTGGTCTAGATAAAGGTATATGGAATCTTATTATGCTCGGCCTCGGAGACGATCTTGTAGAACTACCAGAAGCGGTAGTAGCAGCGATCTCGAGCAAAGAATCTCCGGCACTGCCAGCCGGAACTATGGAGGTCCTCTCTCTAAAAGGCGAAGGACCTCTAATCAAAGAATCATCCCTAACAAGGGAAACGACAGGCTCGCTCCTAGGAGCCCCCCTGGTGGAAGCCCTTTTCGGACCTCTGGCAATCTTTTTCTTGCGAGGGGAAGGCTCTTTCGGAGTAGAAGCCTTCTGTTTCTGGGGGTATAACGAGAGGCTCTGTCGGCGGAGCTATTACACCTCTCGGTATTGTTAACAAGATCTCGTCTGCCCCGGCGGTGTCTTCATTCTCATCCGAGGAAACAGACGGAATCTCCTCCCTTCTACTAGACCTATGGGAGGGCATCCTAAAACTTCCATGCACATCAAAATCGTGATGGAAGTTATTGATGGATGCATAGAACTGCACATACGAGTAAATGATGCGCTACTCCATAGAGAGAGAAGTTGCGGGTACAGCAAAAGTTGTACCGGTACAGCCCGTGATGAAGTACCGCCATCATCTGGCTCCATCAATAAGTCCACCTTTGGACTTGAAGCTGGTAATGGCATTCCCCATATGCAACTGGTCGTACCCAAACTGCCTGGCGAACCGACTGGGCAAATAAGGCTCCAGGTAGCAGTGGTCATCGATTCTGTACAGCAAATAGGAATGTTTAATGCAGACCAACCAATAGAAGGCTTCAGGAGAAAGAATGTTCCTCCCATGGCCTCCATCCTTAAGTTTCTTCCCCTGGTGATTGATATGTACAGGGGGACGAGACAGAAGAGCTTCCAGCTGTGGGCAACATTTAACGCCCGCCGACAATCTATGACGGTCGCCACGTTCCAAGAGGAATTCTTATAATTCAACAAGAAGTTATTTCCTGAACCGCTGGCAGGACCGGGAGACATTACCCTAGTGTTGTGAAGAATTAACCATCCCATCAAGTATAGGAATGGTAATTCCACTCGGGGAAAGCTTTCATGCTGCGTATCATCAGCTAGCAGCTCATCATTAAGGGCCCTCAGGCCTGCTTGTATTCTACATACCATAGCAGGAAGCAGGCCCAGTCTTGCTCCGAACACCAAACGCACTGTAGGCCATAAGGTATTACGATGGATGCGATCTGCAGACGCGATGCCAGGCACTACCCAGCGGCGAAGCCAGACGGAGAGGAAGCCAGTCAATTGAGCTTTCCTTGACAGAGGCTTACGACAATGCCTCATATAACTGAAGGCTTTTGTGCCTGCAGGGTAACCCTCTATCTCCTCGTCAAAAATATGATCTGGATCCCCTGCGTCTTCAATAAGGTCATCGACCGTGTTAGCATTGAGCACACTCAGGAGGTTCAAGGGCCTATCTCGGCTATCTACCACCTTGTCCGGCTTAATATTTCTGGCCTGGTGGAAGAAAAGATAGGTTGCCCACTTGTTGATGTGAGCCAAGTCAGAGGGCTCTTTGTAGAAGGTGGTGCAGGCAAGGTAGTGGCTCATCAGCTCCTGATATACTGCCACTTCCCGAGGGTTTGTATCCCTCAACTCCCTGTTTGTAGGGACGTAGTCTTCATAAGGAGCGTCCCCCATTGGCAGCTTTGAAATCTCTGCCATCTTATGAAGGGCTAAGCCCAACTCACCCAGCGGAGTGGCAAAAGTCCCAGTAAGCGAGTTGTATCGCTCCATCAAAGCTAAGAACAAGTTAGGGTTGAGAGGCAGCCCAACACTTGTGGCACTCACGGTCGCGAACAAACCAATACTTTCCATCTTCGTCTGGAAATGCTTCAGGGCCCAGGCAGTCAAACTGGCCCATCGAAGATTCCTCGGGCTAAGCCATCCACTGGTCCGAGGGTTGACCCTGGGGTACATTCCTCCCTGCCCCATAAAATCATTGCAGAAGGTCGATATCTGAACCGGCTGGATCAGCGAAGTATCCTCACTCGGGACACTACCCGGCAACAATCCCCTAAAGGGCATAACAGGGCTCGAAGGATGGCTCATATAGGCCCCCCCGGTCATATTCCTTGTTGTATAAGATCTTCCCCGGTCGGCCATGGAGATCGGGAGTCAGGGTCCATACCATCTTACTAGGATGTGTGGCATAGAAGAACGCAGAGATAGGGTATTCCCTGAGCATCCGGAGCAGATACATGACTGTACCCTCAGCAATAAAAATCAATCCTCCTTCTTGGGTTTAGTCGGGGACTATTTGTCGATCACATCCCCGAACAAGAAGCCTGGCTTCTTATACTCCGTCCCATCTATGTATGTCAGAGGCTCCCCACTGATCATACTCAACAGCATGCGTTCTCCTTGGGACGAGATTAGGGTTCCCCTTTCTTTAGGATAATTGGCTCCAGAAATGGGGAATGTCACATGCGACAAGTCCTCCAAATAGTTCGAGTTCAGCATCCCGGCAGCAGAGCCCATCACCTCAGCCAAAAGAGGGATCTGCAAGTCCACTACAAAATGCAAGAAAACAAGTCAGTTTCAACACTAGACGATACACTCTTGCAGTTTATGCCAAAGATTATCAGTCTAAAATTTTACGCCAAAACTACAAAAACTTGAGTCTTACGCTGGAACTTATTTCCGAGGCATAAAATTCAAGACACCAAAATCTAAACAGTTTGAGCTTTTACGCCAGATTGACAAAATTTGAGTTTTTACGCCGAAATTCATATTCAGCACGTAAAATTCAAAGTTTGTAGTTCTACTCCAAATTTTAACAGTATGAGTTTTTACGCCAGACTGCAAAAATATGGAGTTTTTACGCCGACACAATAGGAATGTGCGCGTAATAATAAAACATACTCGTACATCATCCTCCTCGAAGAGGCTCTCAGCACGTAAGATGACCTTGCGCGTGCACGTACAACGTGTGAGAAGGATTTTCTTTTTCTCCCGAAGTCTTTACCTGTAATATCCGGAGCACAGCTCGACGGCGGAGCGCTGCGTTCCGATCGAGGCTCGTTGAGCCCAATGGAAGTTGCTCGTGCTTGAGCAGTGGAGTGGGAAGAGGAAGCGACCTTATTTCCCTTAGTAGTGGAAGCCTGTTTAGGTGCCATAGCGATTCTAAGTTCTCAAGAAAGAGACGAAGAAGAAGAGTTCTTGAAAAGCAAGGGTTTTGGGAAGACAGATAAAAGTTTTCTCTCTCAGGACTTTGGGCTATTTATAGAGTTCGGATAACTCTTCGAATCCCTAACCAAATCCGATATTTAATATTCGATTATGATTTGGGACCATGTCAGCCTATCATTTAGGGAAGACAGACAGTCAGTGGATCCAGATTTTACGCTCAGAGCAGATCTATTATTTTACGCTAAGGAGCTTTTACGCTCGAGAGGCTACAAATCTACGGTTTTATGCTCAGAAGCTATAAGTCTATGGTTTTACGCTCAGATGCTTTTACGCTTACGAGATTTTACGCTCAAGAGGCTACAAACCTATAATTTTACGCTCAGAGGCTACAAATCTATGATTTCAAGCTCGAAAGCTTTTTAGGCTCAGAGGCTATAAATCTACGATTCTACGCTCGAAAGCTACAAACGGCCAATTACAAGGGTTTACGCAGAAGATACTCCTTCTTGGCTACAAAACATTCCAAGTGCCTGAAATACATAGAGTTCAGCATTGAAGACGACTCTTCTTCTTGGGTCATTTGAAATTTTATCCAAAGTCCAGTCAGAATACTTTACAAAAGTTCAAGTATGGCTTGGTCGACAGAAATTTCTCCCCTTTTTCAAGGGATTTTCAGGAAAACCATTCCTGAAGATGATGATCTGAACAAGAATTCTTCGTATTAGAGAAGTGACAGTTCAGAATTCTACGCGACTCCTCGTCCAAAACAGCATGACAGTTTGGATCTTCAACTTAAATGCTAAGGAGTTTTTTTACGCGCCTTCTGCTACGCGTAAAAGATGGGACGAGATCAGATACTCTTTTATCAGAGTCGGCGTAAAATTATTCAGACGTACCGAAGCTGCACACATTCAGACTTCCTCACAGCAAATATGGCAAATCATTAGATGCGTAAAAGAAGATAATTCTATTAATCATGATTACATATGATAGAAATTCAGTCTAAAAAGGGTTTTTCATCTTCATGATTACATATGATAGAAATCCTTTTTTCTACAAAGGGTTTCTCATTTTCATTTAAGATCACACCAAGAATCTGTTTTGCCAGGTTCTCATATTGGTGTAGATCTTTTTCGTCTTCTACAGTAGTTAATCGGCTTCCGCGGCCGATTAACAAGAAAATAATTAATGACGGGAGGATACAGAACTGGGCATGTATCAATTTCGCAAGCCTACCCTCCATACGCCATGGCAGGCATGCCCTAGAAATTGTGTTGGGGGTTCAGACCCAACTCAATACTGGAAGACAGGGCCAAGCTGTCTGCCTTCGTCCAGCGCCATGATGGGAGAAAATACAGCTTGCAAGCTGTGTGGCCAAAAGAGACCTTTCCTCTCTCTTGGACGAATTGCCATATAAAATTGCTGATTATCCCGAGCAAAGGAAGCTATGATATCCTTCCATGATCCATCGTTGTAGAGGATATTTGCTCGAAGATGCCTCTTTTTATGGCTCCTTACATGCTGGAAGAACATGATCTTCTTCTTCCTCCAGTCAACCCGATGAAGCTCGGCAACTATCTCTTTGTGGTGAAGGAAGTATGGGAAAAACTGGTTAACCCATTCGCCTTTATATAGGCAGAGGAGAACACACTGAATCCCAACAAACTCCTAAAAATTTGCCGAGAAATCAGCCTCGCGGAACGAGTTAAACTTGACCGTTTCATGCTTCATTCAAAGTGTTTCAAATTACGAGGAATTTGAAAACTTTGAAGGGGGTCTTGTAGAAGCATAAAAAATACGCTGGAGAATCATACGCGTAAAACCCTCAATATGCAGGAAGCTCGCGTAAAATAGAGCTCCAGTACTGGGTGGCGTGAAATATGACTTCAGAGCCATTGGCGTACAGCAGAGCTTCAACGCTATTTCAGCGTAAAATATAGCTCCAAAACAACCCGCGTAATATAGTATTTCCAAACTGCTTTGGCGAATAAAGGTTACTACATCGCCACTTCGGCGTAAAACCCGTCTGCTTTTAATACAGCGAGAAGTTATACGAGGAACTCTTCGTATTCCTCGAATGAACCTGTCAGTGGAAGCAGTAAACCTGACTCCTGACAAAGAGTACTGCACGGTGATCGAGAGGACGGCTGTAATAATAACTCTGCACAGAACTCTAGACTGTCGTCTAGTGACATAACCCTTGATATAAGACGTCGTTTACGCATTCAAGGAATATGCTGCCTATTCTACACAGGCAGACATGAGTTTTACGCTCAGGATGAGACGAAATCAACCGCCACGTCAAAAGTTGTTCTTCGTACAGAACTCGAGGCACGTCTCTGCAATTAATGTGCGAGATGGGGGCAGATCTCTGCATTTAATGCATGAGATTTGATTCTACTTTTAATGACTGGATGAGCTATAATTAGGGCTAATACGTCCACATCACCATCCCCGCATATTACGCCAATCAGGCTATTTTTAGCTATAGGAGCACGTCGTACGCTATCTCCTTGAAATACGCCGACCTGGCTATTTTCAACTATAGGAGTACGCCGTATGTTATCTCCTCGAAATACGCCAACTCAGGCTATATTTGCAAAGCATCAAGCTTTACGCAGAATTTGGCTTCTACGCCAACATGACAGATACTTGGCTTCTACGCCAACATGACATCTATTTTGGCTTCTACGCCAACTTGACAACTATTCGGCTTCTATGCCTACTTGGCTTTTACGCCATCAGAACAGCTATTTGGCTTTTACGCCAACGAGACAGTTATTTGGCTTTTATGCCAAACATCTCTACGCAAGGGGCAGTTATCTATATGGCTTGCATGTCGTGATCTTCGACGAGCGATTATACGTATTACCTCATAATGGGACACACGTCACACGTTGATTTAGGAGATCATTCATACGTGGGTAGCAGTTATTATAACCGCCGCGTAAAAGGTGCAGCTCTCTCCGCTGTTCGGTTTTTACGTCGACTGCGACCAAATTCTATAAATAGAGACCTCCGGACATGGAGGTCAAAGGTCGAAAAGGTCGAAGAGTCGAAGAAAAAGAGGGAAAGTCGAGGATTTCTCAAGAAAAGAGAGTATATCAAGAGAGTATTTTGGCAACGAGAGTTTAATCCCTCCTGCAATCTTTGAAGCTTCTTTTTCGTCTTCTACAGCACTTCTTCGTCATCGTGTGGTCCAAGGGACAAAGTGATCGACCGCAGATCAGACTCCTATAGCAATATTTCCCCAGAATCAAATTTTTGTACTTAACATCCTCGTATAGGATTAATTGTACTTCTTTTTCTTGTTTGTAAACTAAAGAAAGGGTTTCGTATAAACCTAGTTTTAATTTCTTTCGTTTAATATCAAATAGTACCCACATACTCGTGCCCTTACACCGGGTGCGGTTCATGATATAATAGTATAGAAGGATGGTTCAGAGGTATTGTGGACGTGATTGTTTTCTTCGTTTAGTCAATTTGCTTCACGAGGAATAGATGGATAGAAGGATAGTTCAGAGATAATATGGACATAAACCATCCTTTCTAAGAGTATTATAATCCGACTGGGGATTAGTAATAAGATTTCCTCATAGCAACTGGGCTCATAAGAAGAGGTTTTATTCGTTATTATAAAGAAAGGGTTTGGCGATCCCCACGAGAACGTTTTGTGGGTTCTGGGATTTATTCCACTAGGGAACTTTGAGGATCTGATATCTATTGTGTACTCAAGACTTCTTAAGTACAGATAATAGCTCGAGGTGAAGAGTTTCACGGACTCTCCTGGGATTGATGGTGCTGGAGAATTTAGAGAATTCAGATTCATACTAGAAAGGTGGATCTATCACCCATAAAGTATTCAAGACTCTTGCATACGAATGATAGATTTTACAATATACTGAGAAGAGTAAATGTCTTACCGTACATTTATGTTGCTTCGCTGGGGATGAGAAATACAAGTCTAGCTTAGACATAGTATTTTTTTAGAAATTTGTCGTTAATAGGCATCATTAGAAGGTCTTTATTAGGCTTTGCGAGCTGGTATGCGCCGTTGGAATACACTAATTCTACTACGAAAGGGCCTTCCCACTTAGCTTGGAACTTCCCTACCGTCTTGTGCGTCATAACCTTTGGTCTTCTTACGATTAAGACGAGGTCACTGACTTGGAATGCTATTTCCTTTACCCTTTTGTTGACGGCTCCGAAAATACGTGCCTGATATAGCTTAAACGTTATTGAGCCAGGAGACGTTTCTCATCGAGTGCCTCTAACTCCTACAATCATAAGCGATGACTGTCTTCGATTGCCAACTGGTTGGCGAGGGCGACCCAGAGAGAGGGTATTTGGATCTCTAGGGGAAGAACTGCTTCACTCCCGTAGACCAAAGAAAATGGTGTGCAACAGTTGGAGTCTGGATCTTTGTGTGGTAGGCCCAAAGACATTCACCAAGCTACACATTCCAATCACGCTTGTGAGACAAAATAAAGTTTTTGAGTAACTTGATGATGGTTTTGTTGAATGCTTCTGCTAATCCATTCGATGTCAGATTATATGTTATCGAAGCTTTTATCGCAATACCGATAGAAAGTGCGACTTGCAAATTGTGGACCATTGTCATAGATAATCCTTTGAGAAAATCTAAAATGATAGATGATGTGATGTTTGAGAAAGATGATCATGTTCGATGTCTTCACTTCAATGAGCATTATAGCTTCTGCCTACTGAGAGAAGTAGTTAGTTATGACAAGAATGAAATGGTGCCCTTTGGATGACAGTAGACTGATCGGGCTAATGATGTCCATGTCCCATGATTCAAACGGCCAAGATGCGACAGTCGGGTGTAGAAATTTGAAGGTTGGTGGACGAAGTCAGCATAGATCTGACACATCTTGCATTTTCTTGCATATTCTACGGCATCTAGTACCATCATGGGCCAATAATAACACATACGTCAGAGACGATCCTGCAGTTTAGGACCTGGTTGGTGAGCTCCACAAGTACCGTCGTACGCTTCACGGAGTGCTTAATTTGCTTATGTATCTAATAGGCATTGGAGTAGAAGTCCATCATACGAGCGACGATACAGCATTTTTGTGGATGTATCAAAGTAGAATCTGAGGGAGCATCTCTTAACAGAAGTGGCCTCCTTTGGGTCGTCAGGCAGTATTCTATAGACAATATAGTCTATGAAGGGAAACCGCCAGTCCTTGACGTTAATATTTGTCTCCACGATGTAGCTTTGACAATTGTGTAGGTTGTTCTTGATGCAAAATAATTCTCGACAAATCACTGTGATAAAATACTGGGTTTTGGTTGGGAGAGGCAAGGAAGCTGTAAGGCCGGAGAGAGCGTCAGCTTCAGCATTCTGTAACTGGGGTATGTGCTCTATGAAGAACCCGGTAAAGGTGGAGATTATGTCAATCGTCGTTTGATGATAGGAAATCAAATCCTCATGTCAAATTTTATACTCGCCTTGGACCTGATTGACTATCAGCTCACCATAGGCTTCTAGATAATCCACCCCCAACTGTTTAGCTAGTTGGAGGCCGATGATAAGAACGGAGGCCGATGATAAGAATGTTATATTCTGTCATATTGTTGGAGCAAGGGTCCATGAGAGAATATATGCGATGAATGACCAAGTTATTGGGAGAGATCAGCACCACCCCTACTCTTGCGACAATATTGCCCTTGGGTCCTATTCTTGAAGCGTCGTCGAAGAATATTCACCAAATAGGCTCCTCCATTACTGTGTTCAATTCCAACACTTCGTCCAGAATATTGTTATAGAGTTTCGACATTTCGGGCACTGGGTGAGCTGCTAAAAAATTAGCTAATGCCTGGCCTTTGACCGCCTTTTGAGAGACGAATACCATGTCATATGGCGAGAGTAGTATTACCTACGTGTCTAGGCGAGAATTTAGTGCCCCTGTCTTAGTCATGAGCAGTCTGAGGAGATTAACTCGTGAAATAACATAAATTGTCTGTCCGGTCACATAATGGTGCATCTTCTGAATGCGATGACCAAAGCGAGACAATCCTTCTTGACATGGTTGTACATGTACTTGGCACCGACCATTATTTTGCTGAGATAGTAGATGGCATTTTCATGACCTACCTCACTCTTTTGGGCTAACAGAGCACCAAGGGAATGATCCATTGTACGAACGTAAAGTAAGATTTTTAATGACTAGAGCCACAAACACTGGAGGATTCTTGAGATACTTCTTGATATCATTGAATACTTGTTGGCATTCTTCTGTCCAGACAAAGGAGACTAACTTCTTCATAAGCTGGGTGCATGGCAGGCAACGTCCAGAGAATTCGATATAAATCTCCTAATGTACTCCAATCTTCCTTGAAGGCCATGAAGTTCTCTGAGATTCTTCGGAGGGTGCATATCAAGGATAGCTTTCGTCTTCTCAGAATCTAAGGGAATACCCTTTGAAGTTATACATGAAACCCAAGAGATTGTGACATATCACGTCATGTAAATCTAACGAGAAAAAATTATGTCACTACCATATTTTCTAACTTGAGGTATTTTGGTCATTTCATAATTAATTATTGTACATGTTAAATATTTATTTATTGTATTATTTATTTATTGTTAGATATTGCATTATATTTTTAGATTGTGTTAAGTGGACCTAACTAGTTTAGAATTGACTCTTGGACCAACATTTATTTTAGTTAGACTCATTTGGGCCCAATAATTAGTCACCCTTTCAATTAGTTAGTATTTTAATTAAACATCCATTAGGATTGGAAGCTTCCTCCTTAATTAAAATCTATCATAACAAGCCCATGGGGGTAATTGTGTTATTACACAATTACTTGGAGGCCAAGTAGTGGCCGGCCCCTTAAGAGAGGAAAGATTCTCTCTTCTCCCCTCTATTTTATTTTATTGTGCTTCCACTTGATGTTCTTCCCCAAATTTCTTTCATCCCTATACCAAATCCTTACCAAATCTCTTCCAATTTTATCCCTACTTCACCATTAGAAGTTCTAGAAGCAAGAAGGAGGAGATTGCACAAGTTGAGGCCTCTTTGAGTCCAATTGGAGACTTGTATTAGGAATCCATCTCCCAATAGGTATAATTCAGTTTTTTTTTTCTAATTAGACCCAAATTCTGTAATTAAATCATTAGGAACCCACCTATGGACTAGGGCTACCTATTTGAAGAAAATTTGACCTATAGGGACCCCTATGGTGAATATTATAATATAATTTGTACCAATTTAGGAAAAATCTGAGATTGGTACACCATGTATTTATCAATAGGTCAATTAGACCAAATTGACATTAGTTTGATTGTGTGAGACTAGTGTCGTATCAACAATTGGATACGAGTAGGTCGTGTCATGATATTTTATGACACGGGTTTATTTAGGGGTTTTCTCTTTGACACGGGGGTCTACACATGTCATATTTTGCCATAAGCACATAGATAGGTAGCTAGCATTTTGTATTGCTCTTAATTATGATATTATACTTGTTCATAACCTTTGTAGGGGTTAGGGTGATGTTTGGATAGAGTATCATGGGTGTATCACAAGAGTATCATAGTTCTAGTGTGATATTTGGGTGATGCACTTCTTGTGTTTATAAAATTGTTATGATGATGTATATTGTATATCTTGTTGTATTTTAATTACTATATTAATATATATATATATAGTTACTTGTATCATAATTAGATATATGAGTATTAATTCATGTATTATAGGGTGGTGTCATGCATAAATATATATAGCTATATACTAAATTACTTGTATTAATGTGTGTTGTATATATATATATATATATATATATATATATATATATATATATATATATATATATATATATATATATATAACTTACTAGTGATGTTGGTGCAGATTCTATATACTCATGTAGATATCATTATGTATATATATAGTTATATAAATGTGTATCCTAGTGATAGTGTGTGTGTGTGTGTGTGTGTGTGTGTGTGTGTGTGTGTGTGTGTGTGTGATGGCCATGGTTGGCTTTGTGCTGTGTAGTGTGATTAGAGGGGGGAATACTATCATATTTCTGAAGTATTAGGCAGCCGCAGCTGCAACTTTATATCACTGCAATGTGTGCACAGATTGTATACAGCAGCAGCAAGGGCAGCTATGGGAGGCTCGGGTTTCCAACCAACACAGTAGTAGCGAGTGTTAGTAGATGTGCTGCTAACTATATTCGGGTCTTGTGAGGTCTACAGCATGTGGAGTAGGGGGCAACAACATATAGTGTTAAAGGGGTATTGGTTTAACAGTTAGTATCAGCAACTAAGGGTTGCAACATCAGTTGTATTAGGTAGTGCAAGTATGTACAGAGTAGGGGTGTACTATGCAGTGCACATACTTGCACTTGCAAGTGCAGTGACAGTTCATACAAGTGTATATGTGGAGGTAGTTAAAGCTTAGGATATGTATTAAGATCGGGTTTGGGGTTGAAGTTGGTTATGATGATAGTGTGAGTTGGTAGTAGCATAAGTGACACTCTGGTAAGTATCATCAAGGGTGAGGGTGTGTGATTAGTACAGTTACAGTGAGATATGAGGTGTTAGAGTATAGTACACAATGAGTGAGTATCAAGGTAAGTCTAGATTTTGGGTATGTATAGAGTTAGTATAGTTGTACTTGGTGCTACCATGGTATTGATACCAAGTTCTAGTACTAAGATATTTATAGGTAAGAAGATATTAGTTAGTATTTTAAGTTGTGATATATGTGTTAGTATAGAATATATTGGTAGATAGGGTATTTAGATATTGGTATTATTATACCTAGGTATCCATAATAATATTGATACTTTGGTAACTAGTATAAGGTAATATATATCTATTACCTAGTATTACTAATTAGTATATGTATATTAGATAAACATATTGATATAGGTATATAGTAACCTATTATCTAGTATTAATAACTAGTGTAGGTTGTATATGGATATTGATACTATAAGGTATCATAATACCTAGTTTTAGCTAATATGACTTGTATCCTCAAGATACCAACCTAGAAACTTGGATATAGGCTAGGACAACCTAGAAATGGCTAGTTGGACAAAGTTTGACTGTTTTGGCCTAGTTTGACTTAGAGATAGCCTAAAGACTTAGAATTTGACTAGTTTAACTTGTTTATCATTTCAAATAACGTATTGATATGATATTTCATATTTAGGTCCTCGAGGCACTGTTACGGATACTGTTGATTCTTTAATCCAGATTCCAGGCAAGTACATTCTCTGATAGTTTTTTATTTATGATATCCTCTATGTTTCTTGTATTTAGTATAGATATCCGTGATTTCCTAACACTTGGTTACACAGATTGGTATTCCTGGATCCTGTCATGAGATGTTATTCCTGGTAGTTTCTAGCATATTTCTTGTGTGAGCCCCGTTATTCTTGTACATATATGGACAGGTATTCATGAGAAGATTAGATCCCTTCTCATAAAATCTTGTATCATAGCGTCTCATGTTTGGATCTACTATACCAGTCGGGGGCGAAGAGTATTTAGTGTAGATATGTGATCATACCCCCGCAGTTCTTGTTTTCCTTGCATAGTGTTACTCATACACCGCACTTATGATTAACCAGGCCTATGGTTCTCGAGCAGTACCCAAGCCGATCACATGTTGTCACTAGTACTCACTCACTTAGATAGTTGTATTTCTTGATTCTATATATGATGTTCGTACCTCTTGTATGTATTTCCTGCATTTTCTTATTTCTGTATATTTCTACTATGCTCTATTCATCTGGTATATGTTATCTATTTCTGTTACATAGTCTTATCATTTATTGGAACTGCTGCTAGAGGTGTAGTTTACTCCTTTTCTGACTGGATATATTTTTCTAGATGACACTGAGGAGTGGTATCCCACTTACTACGGGTCTTAGGACATAGTTAGCTTAGATCTAGAGACTGTGGCTCAAGAGAGACTCATCCCGGTTGAGACAAATGACACATTACTATTAGCTTAGTTGATAGACTTATTTTGCACTGGATTTTTTCAGCTTTAGACAGTTAGTCTTATATTATTTTTGGTGACTCATTAGATATTACTTCTATCTTATGAGTTATATTTTGACTCTTCAGTTCTTTATATCATATTCGTACGTTATTCCATCTTATAGTTCTGTGGCTGAGTATTCATATTTCATTGGTGGCATTATCTATCTTGATGGTCATTATTGTTAGATAGTATAGTTTACTCAAATAGCGTTCTACCACCGATGTTGTAGCGTAGGCTGGGCGTCGTTCATGTACTCATGACCCTACACCGGGTGAGGCCTGTGACACATTTTTAGTAGTGGCTCATGCATGTCTTCGAGGTCGCAATTAGGGTAATTCGTAGTGGTGCTCTGATTTGAGTGCTATTAAGAGCCTGTTTCAGGATATAGGATATAGGCGATAGGATGAGAATACTCAATCACATCTAGGAAAAACTCTATTATTAATTTCAATTGTCCTTCCTTGATACTTGATAATTGAGCTTTAATTGTCCTACTTTGAATACATTCTATCTTGTGCCATATTAATTCTTTCATTTTGCTTTGCCTCAGGATGCCGTCTAAGACTCGATCACAGCAGAGAGGAGCAGCTTCTGAGGGATCTGCGACTTCCCGAGAGCCTGCACCAGTCACTTCTTCGGTTATTGGTGTATCAGCTACATTCGGGGGTCCACTCTAGTATAGAGGACTGCTCCAGCTATGTCTGAGGGACTTTCATCTCCACCTCCCGTGCCGACAGATGCGACTCAGGTGTTCGTATAATTTTTCGAGATGATGGAGGCCCAGAAGGCCCAGTCTCAGGCTCACTAGAGACAGATCGGTGTGTTATGGCAGGTTATTAAGAGTGATCATCAGCTTTCCCTTGCTACAGTAGAGAGAGGAGCTCCAGTCCAGCAGCAGAATGCTCCGCAGGTTGCCCAGCTTCGGCCGGGTAATATCCAGGACTTTAAGAAGATGGAATCTCATGTCTTCAAGGGGGTCAAGGGCATCATCTATGCTATTGATTGGCTTGAGGATATCTAGCATCATGAGGGTGTCCCATCTTGCTAAGAATCTGAAGGTTGAGGCAGTGGGACTTCAGCTGTTCGACATCGTCCGCACTTGGTTCTGGAATGAGCCACTTCTTCCTGATGTGGGGCAGTCTTATGAGGTATTTAAGGGCCTCTTCAAGAGGAAGTTCTTTGCTCAGGCAGACAGATTGGACTTAGAAAGGCAGTTTGAGAGCCTTACTTAGGGAAGCTTGTACATGGAGGAGTACCCCGAAGAATTCGGGAGGTTGTGCCAATTTACGGAGTACTTGGTGAGGGGGCCAAAGGTTCGGGCTATCCGCTTCCGTGAGGCTCAGAACTGGGAAGCAAAGATCTTTATTCCGTCTATCTATGAGACTTATTATGATATACTTACGGAGGCATGCTAGGTTGAGCGAGAGTTGAGTTTGAAGCCCAAGTGAGACCGTGATTCTTTTGTGGGGGCCAGTAGTAGCGCAGTGTCTGCTAAGCGTCTTCATCTCAAGTCTAGGCCTTTTCAGGCACCACCTAGGGCATCGGTTCACCGGGCACCACAATAGCAGCAGAAACACTCACAGCACGCTTCCTGCCACTACTGCAAGAAGTTCGGCCATATCTAAAAAGTTTGTAGAAGGAGGTTGGGAGTTTGTATGTATTGTGGCACAGAGGGGCATCAGATAAGAGATTGTTCTTCCAACCCTCATCATGCAGCTCAGGGAGTAGCTCCAGTTCAGAGAGCACATACGAGGCAACCTGCAGTACAGCCGATGGGACTGCCACTTCCTACCCAACAGCAGCGTTACGCCCAGCACCAGCATCAGGGAGGTGCACCTCAGGGATGAGCGTTTGCTATGACGGTCGAGGAGGCTGAACCCACCGGAGATATCATCCCAGGTTTTGTTCTCCTTGATTATATTCCAGCTTTAGCATTGTTTGCCTCAAGTGCCTCTCATAGCTTTGTATCTATTTCTTTTGCTCTGAAGCATCATTTGTTAGCTAAGCCTTTGCTTAGGACTTGCAAGATCATGACCGGGGGAGGCGTTATCCTGGTTAGTGATATTTGCAAGGATTAGAGAGTTACTCTGGGAGGCCGGGAGCTGAGTGCATGTCTACTTGTAATGCCACTTCCGAGCTACGATATTGTACTCAGGATGGATTGATTGAGTAGGCATTATGCTAGTATAGATTGCAGAGAAGGTAGAGTTTTGTTTAGCCCGCCAAGAGAGCTAGAGTTTGAGTTTGCTAAGGGAGCTTCGGAGAAGGGAGAAGGCATTATCTGTGGAGCTATGGTGAAAGACAAGAAGTTGCCGCATCGCTTGATAGCAGAGTTCTTGGATGTGTTTCCTGAGAAATTGCCAAGATTGTCGCCAGATCGAGATATTGAGTTCTCTATAGAGTTGGTGATAGGTGCAGAGCCAATTTTACAACATGTCTATAGAGTGAACAACAACGAGCTGGTCGAGCTAAAGAAGCAACTGGATGAACTACAAGATAAGGGGTTTATTAGATCCAGTTCTTCACCGTGGGGAGCTCCGGTATTGTTTGTACCAAAGAAGGATGGATCAGTGCGCATGTGCATCGATTATAGGACATTGAATAATCTCACTATCAAGAATAAATACATGTTGCCACGGATTGATGATCTGTTCGATCAGTTGAGTGGCGCCAAGGTATTTTTCAAGATATACTTGAGATTAGGCTACCACCAGATGAAAGTAAAGCCAGAGGATATTTTGAAGACTGCTTTTAGGACTTGGTATGGCCAGTACGAGTTCATGGTAAGGTCGTTCGGGTTGACTAATGCCCGGTGGTGTTTATAAATTTGATGAATAAGGTATTCCACCAGTACCTTGACAAGTTAGTGTTAGTGTTCATCGATGACATTCTCAAATACTCGAAGACGTCAGAGAAGCACGAGGAGCATCTACGAATTATGTTGGATGTGCTAAGGAAGGAGAAGCTGTATGGAAAGTTGTCCAAGTATGAGTTCTTCCTAGATAAGGTAGAGTTTTTAGGGCATGTTGTGACTGGTGATGGTATTTCAGTGGACCCAAAAAATATCACAACAGTGGAGTCTTGGAAGACCCCGAGTTTAGTGGCAGAGATTAGGAGTTTCTTGGGTCTGGCAAGCTACTACAGGAAGTTTGTGCAAGATTTTTTATGGATTGCTGAGCAGATGACCAGACTCGCCAGGAAGGACGTAGAATTTTTTTGACAAAGGAGTGACAGGCAACTTTTAAGAAATTGAAGACGAGGTTGACGTCTGCTCCTATTTTGACATTGCCATCAGGGTCTGGAGAAGGTTTGGGTTGTATTCTTCAGCAGAATGGAAAGGTGATTGCCTATACATCTAGGCAATTACGTCGTCATGAGAAGAACAATCATACCCATGATTTAGAGTTGGCAGCGGTCATCTTTGCCTTGAAGTTGTGGAAATACTATCTGTATGAAGAGCGTGTGGAGATCTTCACATACCACAAGAGCTTGAAGTATGTGTTTACTCAGAAGGAGCTGAACATGAGGCAGCATTGGTGGCTAGAACTGATGAAAGATTTTGATATATCCCTTATATTATCATCCAGGAAAGGCCAATGTAGTTGTGGATGCCTTGAGCAAGTATCAGGTAGCTATATTTTTGACGAAGGACCGGTATTTGTTGGAGGATCTAGAAAGCTTGGGCATTAAGGTAATAATTTTTTGGGTTTGTGATACAGATGTGAGGTTTGCAGATATATTTAGAGTTGATAGACAGGATCAAGGCAGCCCAGTATGAGAATATGTCTCTCAGGAGCATCAGAGCTCAGGTGAGAGCAGGATTGGAGGATGATTTCACTATTGCTGAGGATGGTTCTTCGTGGCACGGTACTAGACTGTGTGTGTGCCTAGTACAGAGTTACGGGAGAAGGTGTTTAGGAAGCGCATCGCTCTCAGGATTTCTTGCATCCAGGTGCTAATAAGATATATCGGGATATGCAAGAGTGTATGGTGGTATGGTATGAAGAGGGAGGTGGCACAGTTTGTATCCAGATGCTTAGTGTGCCAGCAGGTAAAAGCCGAGAGGCAGAGGCCAGGCGGTTTACTTTAGCCATTTTCTATTCCAGAAAGGAAGTGGAAGCATATTACCATGGATTTTGTGTCCGAACTTCCATGATCTCCAGGAGGAAAATACGCAATTTGGGTTATCGTTGACAGTTAACCAAGTCATCCCAGTTTTGCCTTTAAAGGTGGGTTTTCTACGGAGAAGTTGGCAGAGATATATGTGAGGCAGATCGTCAAGATACATGGGGTTCCCGTCAGCATAGTCTTGGATTGGGATGGTCATTTCACTTCTCATTTCTGGAGGAGTTTACAGGCGAGCTTGGGCACCCAGCTCAAGTTCAGAACTGCATATCACCCCCAGACGGATGGGCAATCGAAGAGGACCATTCAAACTCTCAAGGATATGTTGTACCTGTGTACTAGATTTTGGAGGATCTTGGGAAGACCATCTCTATTTGGTAGAGTTTGCTTACAACTACAACTACCAGGCCAGTATAGAGATGTCACCATTTGAGGCTCTGTATGGTCGAAGATATCATACTCCTTTGTCTTGGGATGATGTTGGAGAGAGAGAGATCTTTTCCAGGGCCAGAGATGGTGGTGGATGCAGCGGAGAAGGTCAAGCTGATAAGAGATCAGACTTTGGGTAGCCAAGACAGACATCGGCATTCGGCCGATAGCAATCGAAGACCCTTGTAGTTTGAGTTTGGAGGTCTGGTGTTTTTGAGGATTTCTCCGACACGAGGTACGATTTGCTTCGGTGGAGACGGGAAGCCTAGTCCGTGATTCATCGAAACCTTCAGTATTCTTGAGAGGGTCGGTGCAGTTGCCTAAAGACTAGACTTGCCACCTGCATTGGAGGGAGTGCACAACGTGTTTCACCTGTCGCAGCTGAGACGGTACATGGAGGATCCTAGTCACGTATTAGATCACTCGGAGATAGAGTTGGGCCCTACTCTCAGCTATCCAGAGCAGCCTGTTGAGATTCTAGATCGGAGAGAGAAGGTGCTGGGGAACCAGAATATTCCTTTGGTATGCGTCGCATGGAGGCATCACTCTCCAAGTGAGTCTACCTGGGAGAGGGATGATGAAATGCGAGAGCGGTACACGTATCTATTTGTGCCTTGAGGTATGTCTTTCTTATTTTATTTTTCTTTTCTAGGGGTAGTTTCGTCTTTGAATTTTGAGGACGAAATTATTTTAAGGGGGTTAGACTTGTCACTACCACATTTTCTGATTTGGGATATTTTGGTCATTTCATAATTAATTAATTATTGTGTATGTTAAATATTTATTTATTGTATTATTTATTTATTGTTAGATGTTGTATTATATTTTTGGACTTGTGTTAAGTGGACATAACTAGTTTAGAATTGACTCTTGGGCCAACATTTATTTCAGTTATACTCGTTTGGGCCTAATAATTAGTCACCCTTTGGATTAGTTAGTGTTTTAATTAAACATCCATTAGGAGTAGAAGCTTTCTCCTTAATTAAAATCTATTATGACAAGCCCATGGGGATAATGATATCATTACATAATTACTTGGAGGCCAAGTAGTAGCTGGCCCCTTAAGAGAGGAGAGATTATCTCTCCTCCCTTCTATTTTATTTTATTTTGCTTCTACTTGATGTTCTTCCCCAAAATTTTTTCATTCCTACACCAAATGCTTACCAAATCCCCTCCAATTTTATCCCTACTTCACCATTAGGAGTTCTAGAAGTAAGGAGGAGGAGATTGCACAAGTTGAGGCCTCTTTGAGTCCAATTGGAGACTTGTATTGGGAATCTATCTTACAATAGGTATAATTCAGTTTTTTTCTTCTAATTAGACCTAAATTCTATAATTAAATCATTAGGAACCAACCTATGGACTAGGGATATCTATAGGAAGAAGAATTGACCTCTAGGGACACCTATGGTAAATATTATAATATAATTTATGCCCAATTTGGGGAAAATCTAATATTGGTACACCATGTGTTTGTTAATAGGTCAATTGGACCAAATTGACATTAGTTTGGTTGTGTTAGACTAGTATCGTGTCTACAATTGAATACGAGTAGGCCGTGTCATGATATTTTGTGACACGGGTTAATTTGAGGGTTTTTTTTTTTGACACGGGGGTCTACACTTGTCATTTTTTGCCATGAGCACATAGATGGGTAGCTACTATTTTGTATTGCTCTTAATTATAATATTAGACTTGTTCATAACCTTTGTGGGGGTTTGGGTAATGTTTGGGTGATGTTTGGGTAATGTTTGGATAGAGTATAAAGAGTGTATCACAAGAGTATCATAGTTCTAGTATGATATTTGGGTGATGCACTTCTTGTGTTTGTGAAATTGTCATGATGATGTATATTATATATCTTGTTATATTTTAATTACTATATTGATATATATAGTTACTTGTATCATAATTAGATATATGAGTATTGATTCATGTATTATAGAGTGGTGTCATGCATATATATATATATATATATATATATATATATATATATATATATATATATATATATATATATATATATATATATACTTACTTGTGATGTTGGTGCAGATTCCATATACTCATGTAGATATCATTATGTATATATATAGTTGTATATATGTGTATCCTAGTAAAGTGTGTGTGTGTGTGTGTGTGTGTGTGTGTGTGTGTGTGTGTGTGTGTGTGTGTTGATGACCATGGTTGGCTTTATGCTGTGTAGTGTGATTAAAGGGGGGAATACTGTCATATTTCTGAAGTATTAGGTAGCTGCAACATTATATCACTGCAATGTGTACACGAATTGTATACAACAGTAGCAAGGGCAGCTATGGGGGGCTCAGGTTTTCGACCAACACAGTAACAGTGAGTGTTAGCAGCTGTGCTGCTAACTACAGTCTGGTCTTGTGAGGTCTGCAGCGTGTAGAGTAAGGGGCAACAGCATATAGTGTTAAGGGGGTGTCGGGTTAACAGTGAGTATTAGCAACTAAGGGTTGCAACATCGGTTGCATTAGGCAGTGCATGTATATACAGGGTAGGGATAGACTGTGCAGTGCACATACTTGCAATTGCAAGTGTAGTGACAGTTCATACAAGTGTATATGTGGAGGTAGTTAAAGCTTAGGATATGTATTAAGATCGGGTTTGGGGTTCAAGTTGGTTATGATGATAGTGTGAGTTGGTAGTAGCATGAGTGACACTCTAATGAGTATCATCAAGGGTGAGGGTGTGTGCTTAGTATAATTGCAGTGAGATATGAGGTGTTAGAGTGTAGTACACAGTGAGTGTGTATCAAGGTAAGTATAGGTTTTGGGTATGTATAGAGTTATTATAGTTGATACTTGGTGCCACCATGGTATTGGTACCAAGTTCTAGTACCAAGGTATTGATAGATAAGAAGATAATAGTTAGTATTTTAAGTTGTGATATATGTGTTAGTATATGATATCTTGGTAGATAGGGTATTTAGATATTGGTATTATAATACCCAGGTATCCATAATAATATTGATACTAAGGTAACTAGTATAAGGTAATATATATATATATATATATATATATATATATATATATATATATATATATATATATATATATATATATATATATATATATATATATAGTATTACTATTTAGTATATGTATATTAGATAAACATATTGATATAGGTATATAGTAACCTATTAGCTAGTATTAATAACTAGTGTAGGTTGTATATGGATATTGATACGATAAGGTATCATAATACCTAGTTTTTGCTAAAAATGACTTGTATCCTCAAGATACCAACCTAGAAACTTGGATATAGGTTAGTACAACCTAGAAATGGCGAGTTGGACCAAGTTTGACTAGTTTGACTATTTTGGCCTAGTTTGACTTAGAGATGACCTAAAGACCTAGAATTTGACTAGTTTAACTTGTTTATCATTTTAAACAATGTATTGATATGATATTTCATATTTAGGTCCTTGAGGCACTGTTATGGCTACCATTGATACTTTATCCCGTATTTTAGGCAAGTACATTCTCTGATAGTTTTTTATTTATGATATCCTTTATGTTTCTTGTATTTAGTGTAGATATCCTTGATCTCCTAATAATTGCTTACACAGATTGGTATTCCTGGATCTCGTCATGAGATATTATTCCTGGTAGTTCCTAGCATATTTTTTGTGAGAGCCCCGTTGTTCTTGTACATGTATGGACACTAATTCATGAGAAGATTAGCTCCATTCTCATGGAATCCCGTGTCATAGAGTGTCATGTTTGGATCCACTATACCAGTCGGAGGCGGAGAGTATTTAGTGTAGATATGTGATCATACCCTCACAGTTCTTATTTTTTGGCATAGTGTTACTCATACACCACACGTATAATTAATCAGGCCCATAGTTCTCGAGCAATACCCAAGCCGATCACATATTGTCACTAGTACTCACTCACTTAGATAGTTGTATTTTTGATTCTATATATGATGTTCATACCTCTTGGATGTATTTTTTGTATTTCTATATTCCTATATATTTATATATGCTCTATTCATCTGGTATATGCTCTCTATTTATTGTTGCATACTCTTTATCATTTATTGGAACTGCTTCTAGAGATGTACTTTGCTCCTTGCCTGACTAGATACATTTTTTCCAGATGACACTAAGGAGTGGTATCCCACTCACTACGATCCTCAAGACATAGTTGGCTTAGAGCTAGAGACTGTGGCCCGGGAGGGACTCATCCCAGTTGAGATAGACGATACGTTACCAGTAGCTTAGTAGATAGACTTATTTTGTACTGGATTTGTCTCCAGCATTAGACAGTTAGTCTTATATTATTTTTGGTGACTCGTTGGATATTATTTCTATCTTGTGAGTTGTATTTTGACTCTTCAGTTTTTTATATCATATTCGTGCATTGTTTCATCTTATAGTTCTGTGATTGAGTATTTATATTTTATTAGTGGCATTATATATCTTAATGATCATTATTATTAGATAGTATAGTTTACCCAAACAACATTCTACTGCCGATGTTGTGGCGTAGGCTGGGCTTCATTCATGTACTCCTGTCCCTACACTGGGTGCGGGTCGTGACACGTTTTTAGTGGTAACCCATGTAGGTTTTTGAGGTCATAATTAGTGCGATTCATAGTGGTGCTATGATTTGAGTGCTATTATGAGCCTGTTTCAGGATATAGGATATAGGCTATAGGATGAGAATACTCAATCACATCTAGCAAAAATTCTATTGTTCATTTCAACTGTTCTTCCTTGATACTTGATAATTGAGCTTTAATTGTCCTTCTTTAAATACATTATATCTTGTGCCATATTGATTCTTTCCTTTCGCTTTGCCTCAGGATGCCGCCTAAGACTCGATCACAACACAGAGGAGCATATTCTGAGGGATCTGCGAATTCCCGAGAGCCTGTACCAGTCACTTCTTCAGTGATTGGTATATCAGCTATATTCGGGGGTCCACCTCCAGTACGAGGACTACTCCAGCTGTGTCCGAGGGACTTCCACCTCCACCTCTCGTGCCGACAGATGAGACTCAGGTGTTCGCATTATTTTGCGAGATGATTGAGGCTCATAGGGCCCAGTCTGAGCCTCACCAGAGGCAGACCAACGTATTGCGGCAGGGTATTGAGAATTCTCATCAGCTTACCCTTGATGAAGTAGAAAGAGAAGCTACAGATTGCTCCGCAGGTTGCCCAGCTTTAGCCGAGTAATATCCAGGACTTCAAGAAGCTAGAACCTCGGGTCTTCAAGGGGATCGAGGGCATCGTCGACCCTGATGATTGGCTCGAGGATATCGAGCGCCTCATGAGGGTGCCCCGTCTTGCTGAGGATCTGAAGGTTGAGGTAGTGGGACTTCAGCTATTCGACATCGCCAGTACTTGGTTCAGGAATGAGCCACTTTTTGCTGATGTGGGGCAGTCTTTGGAGGTATTTAAGGACCTCTTAAAGAGAAAGTTCTTTGCTCGGGCAAACAGATTGGACTAGGGGAGACAGTTTAAGAGACTTACTCAGGGGAGAATGTCCTTGGAGGAGTACGCCACAGAATTCGGGAGGTTGAGCCAATTTACGGAGTACTTGGTGAGAGAGCCAGAGGTTTGGGCTATCCGCTTCTGCGAGGGTCTGAACTGGGAAGTGAAGATACTCATTCCTTCTTTCTATGAGACGTATTCTAATATACTTGCGGAGGCACGCAAGGTTGAGTGGGAGTTGAGCTTGAAGCCCAAGAGAGACCATGATTCTTTTATGGGGGCCAGTAGCAGTGCAGTATCTGCTAAACGTCTTTATCTCCAGTCTAGGCCTTTTCAGCAGCTACAGCAGTACCATGCTCCAGCTAGGGCATCGGTTCACCAGGTACCATAGCAGCAGCAGAAACACTCACAGCACGCTTTATGCCACTACTATAAAAAGCCTGGCCATATCTAGAAATTATGCAGGAGGAGGTCAGGAGTTTGTCTGTATTATGGCACAGATAGATATCAGATAAGAGATTGTCCTTCCAACCCTAGTCGTGCAGCTCATGGAGCAGCTCCATCTCAGAGAGCATAGGCGAGGCCACCTGCAGTACAGTCGAGGGGACCGCCGCTTTCGATTCAGCAGCAGCATTACGCCCAGCACCAGCATCAGGGAGGTGCACCTCAGGGATGACCGTTTGCTATGATGGTCAGGGAGGCCGAGCCCACCGGAGATGTCATCGCATGTTCTGTTCTCCTTGATTCTATTCCAGCTTTAGCATTGTAATCAGGTGCTTCTCATAGCTTTGTGTCTATTTTTATTGCTATGAAGCATCATTTGTTAGCTGAGTCTTTGCTTAGGACTTACAAGATCATGACCAGGGGAGGCATTATCATGGTTAGGGATATTTGCAAGGATCGAAGACTTACTCTGGGAGGCCGAGAGCTGAGTATATATCTACTTGTAATGTCACTTCTAAGCTACGACATTGTACTCGGGATGGATATATTGAGTAGGCACCATGCTAGTATAGATTACAGAGGAGGTAGAGTTTTATTTAGCCCGCCGAGAGAGCCAGAGTTTGAGTTTGCAAGAGGAGCTTCGAACTAGGGAGAAGGCATTATCTGTGGAGCTATGGCGGAAGACAAGAAGTTGTCGCATCCCTTGATAGTAGAGTTCTTGGATATGTTTCCTGAAGAATTACCAGGATTGCCGCTAGATCAAGATATTGAGTTATTTATAGACTTGGTGCCAGGTGCAGAACCAATTTTACATTATATCTATAGAGTGAACAACAGCGAGCTGGTCGAACTGAAGAAGCAAGTGGATGAACTGCAGGATAAGGGATTTATCAGATCCAGTTCTTCACCTTGGGGAGCCCCAGTATTGTTTGTACCAAAGAAGGATGGATCGATGCGCATGTGCATCGATTATATGGTATTGAATAATCTCACTATCAAGAATAAATACCCATTACCACAAATTAATGATTTATTCGATTAGTTGAGTGGCGCCAAGGTATTTTCCAAGATAGACTTGAGATCAAGCTACCACCAGGTAAAAGTGAAACCAGAGGACATTCCGAAGACTACTTTTAGGACTCGTTATGGCCAGTACTAGTTCATGGTGATGTCGTTCGGGTTGACTAATGTCCCGATGATGTTTATGAATTTGATGAACAAGGTATTCCACCAGTACCTTGACAAGTTCGTAGTGGTGTTCATCAATGATATTCTCATATACTCGAAGACGCTAGAGGAGCACGAGGAGTATCTGCGAATTATGTTGGATGTGCTGAGGAAGGAGAAGCTGTACGGGAAGTTGTCCAAGTGTGAGTTCTTCCTAGACAAGGTGGAGTTCTTAGGGCATGTTATGAATGGTGATAGAATTTTAGTGGAACCGAAGAAGATCACAACAGTGGAGTCTTGTAAGACCCCGAGTTCAGTGGCAGAGATCAGGAGTTTCTTGGGTCTGGCAGGATACTACAGGAAGTTTGTGCAAAAATTTTTGAGGATTGTTGAGCCGATGACCAGACTCACCAGAAAGGACACAGAGTTTGTTTGGACAGAGAAATGTCAGGCTACTTTTGAGGAATTAAAGATGAGGTTGACGTCTGCTCCTATTTTGACATTGCCATCAGGGTCTGGAGGTTTCACAATCTATAGTGATGCATCGAAAAAAGGTTTGGGTTGTGTTCTTCAGCAGAATGGGAAGGTGGTTGCCTATGCATCCAGGCAATTTTGTCCTCGTGAGAAGAACTATCCTACCCATGATTTGGAGTTGGCAGTGGTCATCTTTGCCTTGAAGTTGTGAAAATACTATCTGTACGGAGAGCGTGTGGAGATCTTCATAGACCATAAGAGCTTGAAGTACGTGTTTACTCAGTAGGAGCTGAATATAAGGCAGCGTCGATGGCTGGAACTGATGAAAGGTTTTGATATATCCTTACAATATCATCCAGGGAAGGCCAATGTAGTTGCCGATACCTTGAACAGGTATCCGGTAGCTATGTTTTTATGAAGGACCGATATTTGTTGGAGGATCTGGAAAGCTTGGACTTTGAGGTGATAGTTCCTGGGTTTGCGATATAGATATGGGGTTTGCATATACATTCAGAGTTGATGGACAGGATCAAGGCAGCCCAGTATGAGGATGTGTCTCTGGGGAGCATCAGAACTCAGGTGAGAGCAGGATTGGAGGATGATTTCACTATTGCTGAGGATGGCTCTTTGCGGCATGGTATTAGACTATGTGTGCCTAGTAGGGAGTTACTGGAGGAGGTATTGCAGGAAGCGCATCGCTCTCAGTATTTTATGCATCCAGGTGCCAACAAGATATATCGGGATATACGAGAGAGAGTGTAATGGTATGGCATGAAGATGGAGGTGGCACAGTTTGTATCTAAATACTTAGTGTGCCACCAGGTGAAAGTCGAGAGACGGAGGCCAGGCGGTTTACTTCAGCCATTATCCATTCCAGAATGGAAGTGGGAGCACATTACTATAGATTTTGTGTCCAGACTTTCATGATCTCCAGGAAAGAAAGATGCGATTTGGGTCATTGTGGACAGGTTAACCAAGTCGTCCCAGTTTTTGCCTTTCAAGGTGGGTTTATCTACAAAAAATTTGGCAAAGATGTATGTGAGACAGATCAGCAGGATACATGGGGTTTCTGTCAACATAGTCTCGGATCAGGATAGTCGTTTTAATTCTTATTTTTGGAGGAGTTTGCAGGCGAGCTTGGGCACCCAGCTCAAGTTCAGTACTACATATCACCCCCAGACGGATGGAAAGTCGGAGAGGACCATTCAGACTCTCAAGGATATGATGCACACCTATGTACTTGATTTTGGGGGATCTTGGAAAGACCATCTCCATTTGGTAGAGTTTGCTTACAACAACAGCTACCAGGCTAGTATAGAGATATCACCATTTGAGGCTCTGTACGGTTGAAGATGTCGCACTCCTTTGTCTTAGGACAATATTGGAGAGAGAGCTTTACTAGGGCCAGAGATAGTGGTGGATGCAGCGGAGAAGGTCAAGCTGATTAGAAATAGACTTCGGGAGCAACATACTGGTCTTGGCAACATACTGGTCTTAGCAACCTAGGTCTTATGGGCCTTTTTAGGCTTTGCTACCTTGGTGAGGGGTTTGAGCTATCCCCTGAGAGCATGTCCTTGAAAGCTTGTTGGTCAAAGCGAATAACCAACATCTTCTCGGTTAAATCCAACTTCGTCACGTCTGATTGCGTTACGGCCTTCTCGTCAGTAGAGAAGGAAGTCCCTAGCAGAGTCGCCAGATTTGTTGCCATCACAAAATTGGAAGTTCTACAAACTTTTGTATTAAGTAAATTAAGTAGAAGAAGAATCCTAATACTGAGAATTCTAAGTATAAGTTAAAAAGATCTGAGGAAGTGTGACGATGGAGATCGAGTTCTGCAGTTGACTCCTTTACTTCGTTGACGATCGACTGACGAAAGAAAATTACAAAGTCTCTGGCCCACTGGCAAGAAGGACAACAATTAGGCTCTCTGGACTGGACTTTGTGTGTGCTGGGACATACGGATCCCTGCTATTTATATCCATTCACACTGTAATGGTCATGCGCGCGCATATTATGAAAAATTATTGTTTTTATGACTTGTTGCATCACTATTGGATTTGGCACATGCGATTCTTGTGGTAACTACCCTCAAGATTCGGTCAGCAGTGCACCCATCACCCGGTCCACTTGGCATGTGTCTTGTCTATGACTTGGTCGTGGCAGCAATATGTACACATTTGTAACAGTCACTACCAGATGTCGCCATAGAGGAGTGCGGCTGGAACTACATGGCCTTTCTGCCGTATAGGAGCACCATCGCATGTGCCTCTAGTGACCCTTTTTCCGTATAAACTTTCACTGAAAGGGGATGACCGCATGACTCTTCTGGAGAGATGCTGCTGCATAAGAATACTGCCTCATGAAACCTTGACGTAAGTGCTGACGTTTTGTCATGCGGTCGCCGCCTGCACATGTACTTCGAAGCTCTATGCTACAACTGTCATGACCCGCACCCGAAAAATCGGGCATGAGTCGTGGGTACGTCCAGCCTACACAGCAGAATCGGCGGTAGAACGCTGTAAAGGTCCGTTCTAGGTCAACAATCTATCTCTATAACTCACAAAAAATTGTCAATAACCTCCCCAAAAGGAGGGCAACCACGTAATATATATATGAATACTCAATCACAATAATCTAGGGGAAGAGTAAAAGCACGATATGATAGCAAAAGGAAACTAGAACCAAAAGAGCAAGACAATATCCAAAATACAGTCCAAGTCTATAATAGTCTACAACAGCTCACAGCAACAAAAGAATAAGTACAATCATCCAAAATAATCAACTGAAAACATCCCAGGAAACCCACCTAGCTAACTATGGTGCTAAAGGCGTCTCCTCGCAGGGCTCCTCCTCAGTCTCGAGGTCACAGCACTCGTCGACACCCGGCCCGTAGAACGTCGGGCAAAAATCCTCAGGATCCTCTGAAAAAAATATGCCCAGTCAGGACTGGATCGAAGTACATAACTCTGAAAGCAACTCCAAATACATGGTAAGGTGTATATGACGAGCAATAGAAAAGTATACAAGATGCACAGGAAATAAATACATGATGGAGCAGATAAAGTAGCTGCAAGGTAAACTGGAGAACAATACAAGTAAAGAAGTAACTGCATGTGAGAAAACATGAATACTAGCTAAGTGCCTTGAGCACAAGTTCATTATGTGATCGGCTTAGGTTGCACATAAAAAACACTACGATAACTCCGTTATGCGTGAGTTGCATAACCGACATACACATGAATACTGTTTGGCTTTGATCACATAACCAACTCCTACTCCCCTCCCCCACTAATACTCTTGGATCCAACCACGGCATGCTATATACATGATAATAGCTTGCTCACACGAAGGCGAGAGCACAAGAAGCACATGATAGCACATGAGAATCAATACCCGAAGCACATGATAAAATACACGTGATAGAGTACCCGCTGAACACGGTAAGGGGGATAGCATCTCATGACGGGATCCACTAGTACCAACTCGTGTAACAATGTGTCAGAATCAAGTATTTCAGTTCTAGAACAGGTGATATAAACGCTATCATGAAATGGAAACTATCAGAGGTAGGTACTCGCCTGATGTCCTGAGCAACTAATGAGGATCGAGATCCGGACCGGTGTCGCAAGAACCTATTGCGAAAAGCAGAATTAAACAGGATTCTAAGGATTTAAATTGATATAAAATAATTAAAAATAGGCTTATAGGGATATTCTAGGTCGAACGGGTCAAATCGGTAAAATTCGGATCAAAAAGTCAACCCAGGGTCCAAAAAGTCAACTCTAGGTCAAAACTAGGTCAAACGTTGACTTTTACGGTCAACGGGGACAATTATGGTCAAATTTAGGTCAAACTAGGGTGACCCTAAAATTCTAGGTCAAAACTAGCTCATTAAGCTAGTAAACTCTCAAACTCGCCTCCTCGAGATACCGGGATACCCTCGGTATCCGATACCTCGCCCTAGGCCACGCACCCCGCCTAAACCCGCTAAAACCTATGCTAGCACGCGTAAATATATACACATATACATATAAAAATTACTCCAATACTATTCCTAGGCTATTGCTCAAATATCCCACTCGAAACTCAATACCTTGGATATCTCAAGGTATTGAGATACCTTGGTATCTCAAGGTATTGAGGTACCTCTCTAATACCCCACTAACACTCTTCTAGTTAGCTATTTAAGTATGTAGATATATACATCTAGCTATAATCTAGGCTAAAATATATATATCTATCATATATATACATATCTACGTACCTATGCATATATATATAGATATCCACAACACACATATATAATACCTTATACCCACTCTCAAATATGTATATATAACTATCTAGTATCTATACATATATATTGCTATAGCTATATGTATATATATCTATACACTTAGATAGATATAATTATCTATCTATCTATCTATCTATCTATCTATCACCTATCTATCTATCAATCTACGTATCTATCTAACTACCTATTTATCTAGTATCTATCTATCTAACTATCTAGTTATCTATATATCTATCTATCTAGTTAACTATTTATCTAATCTATTTATCTATTGATCTAACTATCTATCTATCTATCTATTGAACCATATAACTTATCCCTCGCTACTCGCCTCGCCTAGCCAATGCGCTGCATCGAAAGCTGCTGCTGAAGATGCTGCTGCTGCTGCTGAACAGACTGCTGCTGCTGCTGCATTTTACTGCTGATGTTGCTGCCTTTTACTGCTGCTGCTGCTGCATTTTACTGTTGCTGCTTCCTTTTACTGCTGCTGCTGCTGCGGGCTACGCTGCGGTGCGCTGCCTCCCCCGCTGCGCTGCACGCTGTCCACCCCGCTGCACCCTCGCCATACGCACACACACGACCATACACACACAATCACACACAGACACACACACCTATATACATATATATATATACCACTATATATATATATATACACACATACTAACTTATATATATTCTAACACACACACTCTAACATATATACTAACACACACACACATATATATATATACATACACACTACATATATATATATATATATATATATATATATATATATATATATATATATATATATATATATATATATATATACACGCATCTATGTATATATATAACACACAATCCATATATATATATATATATATATATATATATATATATATATATACACATACACATACACATACACATACACACACACTTATACATATATATATATATATATATATATATATATATATATATATATATATATATATATACAAACACATAGACATATACATACACAAGCACATATATATAAATACACACATATATATAGACATACAAACACACATATATATATATAGACACACACATACATAAATATATATATATAAACACATAGACATATACATACACAAGCACATATATATAAATACACACATATATATAGACATACAAACACACATATATATATATAGACACACACATACATAAATATATATATATATATATATATATATATATATATATATATATATATATATATATATATATATATATATATAACACCAAACATAACACAACACAACGCTCACAACGTCCACCAACGCGCGCCCAACGACCCACACGCACACGAATACCTATATATATATATAAAATATAACCCGAGAATTCTAGCACACACTCTCCGATGCTAACCCAACGTGCACACAAGCCCGAAACTAGGAAACCAAGTCGAAATGGTCGTTCGGTCATTTCGACGAACACGCGGTGTGCGGTTCGGAAAATCTCCTGAAACGCACACCAAACCAACTCGGAATAGGCCCAAAATTTACCCACGGGTTCTAAACGATGCCTAGATCCTAGAAAAAATGCTACCCCGTCGATTCTAGGCCCGTGGCGAAAACGTGCGCTTAGAACCGGCGACGACGAAAACCCCAAATTCGCCCAAAACTTCCGTTTCTCCGCGACACGACTTCACGTGTCCGAACGGAGACACGCACTCACCCTCAAGACACCTGACAACGTCTACCTAGGTCCGTCTAACCTAGGGCATCACCCAAAATTGGGCCAAATTCAGATTCCACCCGAAATTGACACAAAACCTAGTGTCAAAGTCTCTAAACTCAACCAAACTAGTTCCAACTTCCTCCCACGGGTAGGCTTAGGGTCTAGAAAGGTTCTAAACCACTAATTACACTATATTAGAGTAATTAGCAAGGGAAAAGTTAGGGTTTACCTCTTGGGAGTTGGAATCCCAAGGCCAAAGTCTCCAATCCACTTGAAATCACCTCTCTCAAGCTCCAAACTGTCACGACCCGCACCTGGTATAGGGACACGAGAGCGTGGGTACGTCCAGCCTACGCCGCAGCATCGACGGTAGAACACTGTCTAGGTTATGTAACTATCTAATCAATCTCACATGAATATCCAACTTCATAAGAAGACACGGATATCATAATATAATATAGAATATACTCAATCACATAAGCTAAAGCACGATGAGATATCGAAGCAACCAAATAAAATACAAGACAAGTCTAACAACAATAAATAGTCTAACCTACAATCAATAACATCCATATCTCCAAGTATGCTGGGAACAAGTCCTCTATGTCATAGTCTGGAAAAAATATCCAGTCAGGATTGGAACGAAATACACCTCTAACAGCAGTTCCATGCATATTGACAAAAACTATAACACAGTGTAAAGAAATACAAGACAGATAAGAATAACTGGTAATCAAAAATACTGGAATAGAGAAATACTGGAATAAATGGAACACTGGAGCATGTCATTATCAATGTACATCTAGCAATGAAATAGAAATACAAGTACACGCAAGAACAATGAACTGGTATATAAATATGTACAAGAATAATAACTAGAACATGTAGAGATGCTAGATCAATATACTAGAGATGCATGTCAAGAACATCTAACTAAGTGTGTGAAACATTAGCATATCATGTGATCGGCTTGGGACTATATGACTCATTACATGGATTAGCGATCATCCCCAATAGGTCAGGCTAACCAGATGTAACAGCGATAAGGCATGTAAGGGTAAGGCTGCACCGACGTAAAATGTGGGTGAGCTAATGCTGCATGTAAAGTTGGGTATGATCACATAAGCTACTAATATTTTCCCGTTTCCCCAGCTAGCACGATGGATTCCAATCACGACTCCTCGTGACAGGTCTCAATGATGCTAACTCATATAAATAACAGTGTCAGAGTCATGTACGCTATACAACAAGAATTATAGAGATAATCAATATAATAGAAACTATCATAGAATGTACTCGCTTGGGGTCCTTAGCTGGTATGAATCAGAGTCCAAGTCACAGTCCAAATAGCCTATGTATTACAATTTTACCATGTCAAAAGATAATTTATTTTAATTTATTTAATTCTGGAATAATTAATCTAAAATCATATTTTAATCTTATTATTCTAATTTTTAGGTTAATGCCTAAATTTTGTCCAAAGGAACTGAATTTTATCAACTCGAGACTCATGGCATGCAAATCGAGGCGATCTGTTGACCGAAAAGTCAACCGACACAAACTTGACTTTCATGCATGAATTACTGTAGATTTTAGCGTCAAAAATATGCTAGAATTTACAGCTCGTCCGAATTCAAATTTGTTTGGGAATTATGGCACATACAAGTTTCGTATCGTGCACCGATGGTTAAATTCTAACCTAGAAGTTCTACAGAATTAACCGTATAAAAATACATCGAATTAAATTCTGGGAAAAACATATGAATATGATCTCGATATTATCTTTCCGAAACTTTAAACGGTTCATAATTTTGATTCCTGGTTCTCCCAGAATCGCGAAAACATCAAAACACGTCTATTTTTGGACATGCTGTGCTCTACGAATTTTTTAGAATTTAATAATCATAATTTCGTAAAAAAATTATATAATCAGAAATTTAACCTCAATATTGTTCTAACACAAAAAACTAGGCCTCATTTGGAGTCCGGAGCTATGCGCAATGGCTTCTGGAAGATGAAGGAACCCTAGATGGCAATTCTCCAAAAATCGGCTCAAGAAAAACCCTAGAAAATAACTTAAACTATTATATATATATATAGAGAGAGGAGAGAGAGAGCAGCCGCGGCTCGAAAAGTGCCACGTGGCAGCCATCGAACAGTCGTGGATACACGCGGCTCGGCTCAGCTGAGTCCGAGTCGAACTCTGACTCGGCTCAGCTCGAGGTCGGCTCGGCACGGCTCGCACCCAGCCCGCGGTCACTGACAGGCAGGCCCGGCACTATTCGCTGCGGGAGGCTAACATGTGGGCCTCCTATTTGCTGACTGGACAGAAATAATTACTTTTTGGGTTTTCTTTTTCAGAAATTAGTTTTTAATTCAGTTTTTCTTAATTAACTCAAAATAAATGCTAAAAATAATCAGAAAATTCCCAAAAAATTCTAGAAATTATATTTGATTATTTAGAACCTAAAATAAAAATTTGGGATATTTTTAATTAAGTTTATCCCTAAAATAAATTCTTGAAAGTCCTTGAAAATTAGGATTACTAGTTTTTAATTAACTAAAAATTGTGGAAAAATTCCAATAGCCCCAAATTAACCTAATAACAACATTTAAGCACGAATTTCAGGATATGGAGGTTACAAGTCTACCCACCTTAAAAAAAATTTTGTCCTCGAAATTTAAAATCCTCAATAGTTGTATGTATTCATTTATATTATTTTACAATCAAAATTAAATTCATTAAACCATGTAATCATGAAGTAAATCCATATTGCTATAAAACTTCCAAAATTCTATAGATATTATATTCCTAAAATCTTCAAATTTAAAATCGAATTCCATCGTATCATAATCTCCTCAAAAACTTTATGCTAATTACTAAATACAAAACTTAATATTCAATCCTCTAATTTTAAATCCACTCAATGTATATTTATAAAATTTAAAAATCTCATCCAAAAAGTTTGTATTCAAATACTAACCCATTAATCATCTTACTCCTCAAATTTTGAGTAAATCACTAAATACAAAATTTACTATCCAATCCTTTAATTGAAATTCCGTCAATGCATATTTATAAAATTTTAAAAAAATCTTATCCCAAAATTTGAATTCAACACTAATCCATTAGTGATCTTAATCCTCGATTTCTTTCCACACAAAATCAAATAATGTAATAGTTATAAAATCTTCAAATACTACATTCAATATAAGTTCATAACTTGCAGTCCAATGAATATAATGATAATCTCCTTAATTTCCTCACATATTAGTGACATTCAATCATACCCCAATCTTCATAAAAATTTATGATTTTAACAAATCGTCAATTCTGTCATTTTAAATTCTCAACTATCTTCATTTAAATAAATATTTATCCTCAAAATTTAAAATACGTTGTCTCTTTTTGTCAATTCATAACCTCTTCATTAATTCTTCACCACGGTCAAACCCCCAACAATTAAGGTCTAAGAAAATCCTACCTACAGTCACACAACATGCAATCTAGAGAAAACATACATAGTTATGGTCACTTTTGTCATGGTATTGCAGTCTCTGTCGAGGGGTACTACTAACTACATTCTAGCAAGAGAATCATTGATGCAAGCTATGGTACTAGAAAATTAATCAATAAAATAGATGAAAAGGAACAGAAGAAAAGAACAGAACATAGCCTTCTAACACAACCATAGGTTTAATGATGCATCCAAAGTTTGATACCCTTATCCTTTTAGGTACCACTATTTCTACTACAAGCACATCCACTACTAGCTCTCTTACCTACTATAATTGTTTATACTAGTTGTTCTTATCACCCAAGTGCACGCCAAGTGCAACACAGTACACTAAGTATTGATCCTTCTAATACAACTCTAAATGGACACCCAAGTCTGTTTGCAGTGCCATCTCAAGCATTCTCAAGCCAATAGATCCTTATATATGCACATCAACCACTCATATACTGTTATACATTTTTTACCTACCATAAAATTTAATCTTCAAAATAAAATCATCCAAATTTAACTTCTCGAACGATTTAAAATAAAATGTGTATACTTTCCTCAAAAGTCAAATGCTCAAATATCGAAATAAAATTTTAATCACTTCCAAAAAATCTTTATAGCTTTGACTATATTTATTGAATTAAATTTTGAATCCTCAAATATTTTAATAACATAAAATCTCAACTCCTTAAAATTCTTAAAAATTGTAATTCATTTCCACTCTTCAAATTATAAATTTAAATCCACAAGTATACCTATAAATACTCACAGTCTCTAATACTCAAGGTGCACACAAATACACCAATTATCTACAACCTCAACTGTATACTGAAATTTGCACTACCCGGATTACTTGTACTATTACTCCCAATAATCAAAGTTATCATCACACATATTTTCTCCAATAATTTTTTATCTATATTAACTGATACACCAATCTAATTATCTGTCACGCCCCAGTCCCAAAATACCGTGGGACTAGATACGTAGCAATGGCCAGCAGTACGCACCGATGGACAAATCCAATTTAATGGATCCATCAGGGCATACTTAAGCTGTAAAACAAATCTACGACAATCATGGCACAACTAATCCCATCCACACAAGATATAAAATATGATCCACAGAATAAATAAGGAATATAAATCATCAGCAAGTCTCACAAAGTACTTCGGGAACAACCCGATAAATATCTAGTACAATGGTTCCACAGACCCGAAAATAAAAGACTGAAATAATAAATAAAACTGAGCATGAACATGGATGCTCAGGAGAAGTCTTCAGCTAAGACCTCGTCCTCAGATGGTGGTACGGCTCCTGGATCGGCTCCTCCTGCTGCGGTCCCGTAAACCTCGGGGTAAACCTGGTCTGCAAAATCTGGGGACAAAATCCATATCCAGGTCCTCAGGGGACATAGCAAGGTACAGAAAATAATACAAGCCAGAATATAAACAGTGCAGCAAATAATGAGATAAGCAGGGTAAGTATGTAACATCTGTATAAATGCAAAAGAGAATATCAATAGTACTCAGGTTGAACATCTACAAGCTCTGTGTAGGGGAGCCTGTAGCAGGGGTATCATGAGGTGGTCTAGCTCAGCGGGAGACTGAGTAGCCGACATAATAATATCAACCTGTAGCCTGTGAATCTATCCAGCAATAGATGGAACAATAAGAGAATACTAAAATAACCAGCTAAGTGATATGCAAGATGAGAGCAGCACTAGAACTCAGGCTGAAGCATACTACAAGCTCTGTGTAGGGGAGCCGGTAGTAGCAGTAATAATGAGTAATGGGCCAAGCTCGGGCTTCAGAGTCTTGGCCTCACAATAGTAGGGGTGTATATATATGATCAGCCTGTAGTCTGTGTGTCTCTCCCCACCCAATGTAACCACGCAAATCATGAACATAACGTCTCACGTCCATGTCAGCGGAGTCATATCTAATGCACAAGTCATAATGTATATAGAATATAGAATCTAGGTCAAGTCTTGTATCCTATACAGAATCATCACGAATATCTCGGGAAGATCCTGTCTCATGATCAGTGTCTTGTGTCCTGGGTCAAAGTGTACTTGGTAAGACAAGTACGAGAATATAAAGTGTCGCGTATGTCCATATCTAAATGATATTATCCAACACCGCGTACGATGTGGGCACCCGACTGATAATCGGACGCTAAGTATGTCAAACGGTCCTAGGTTAAGCATGCACAGTAAATATATGAAGTAAGAAAAATATGTAACAATACTGCAGAGATGGCAAGGTACACTTGCCTGATGTTTGAATATCAACTGTCGTCCTGGTATCGGTGGATCCGGTAGGTGCTACTCCAAAAGCTGTAATAAACATTACCAACAGTCTCAGAAGGTATCAAACTGCTAGGAACGCCTGTCCATACGTCCAATTTGGACACAGGGGCAAAAAGGTCATTTTCGGGCCAAAGAGGGTTCCACGTGTGGCCCACTTTGCACCGAAAAGCGTGCCGAGGGTAACAGTCTCTAAATGGGACAAACTATGGGTCAAACAATTCTAAATTTCAATACGATCCCAACGGTATGTCCAAATTTGGATTTCGATGAGCCGAACATAATTTGGTCCAAAAAGTCAACTGTGGGGCTCGCCGATTGGCGATCTGGTCAACCGTCTCAGAAATGCGTGAAAATTGGGTCACAGGACCAGCGTGTTACCACGAGTCCAGTGGCATAAGTTTTGTCGCAATCTGACAAGCGTACACAAAATACGCGCGAGTTCCACAAAAGTGGCGACACGGAATGTGTTCGCGGATACGGCCTGATTCCGGCGCGCACACGCGTCCAAATCAGTCCCTACGAATTTTTACGTGTCCGATTATGCTGTGTGCACTATTCGGTATACTTGGCACACGGCGGGGCGGTCCCGTTTGGCGGGGCGCGCTCCGATCTCCGATACACGCGGCTCGGCTCAGCTGAGTCCGAGTCGAACTCTGACTCGGCTCGGCTCGAGGTCGGCTCGGCACGGCTCGCACCCAGCCCGCGGTCACTGACAGGCGGGCCCGGCACTGTTCGCTGCTGGAGGCTGACAGATGGGCCCCCTGTTTGCTGACTGGACAGAAATAATTACTTTTTGGTTTTCTTTTTCAGAAATTAGTTTTTAATTCAGTTTTTCTTAATAAACTCAAAAGAAATGCTAAAAATAATCAGAAAATTCCCAAAAAATTCTAGAAATTATATTTGATTATTTAGAACCTAAAATAAAAGTTTAGGATATTTTTAATTAAGTTTATCCCTAAAATAAATTCTTGAAATTCCTAAAAAATTAGGATTACTAGTTTTTAATTAACTAAAAATTGTGGAAAAATTCCAATAGCCCCAAATTAACCTAATAACAACATTTAAGCACGAATTTCAGGATACGGAGGTTACACAAGCCTCCAAATCTAGCCTCCACACCAAGTCTAGGCTCTAAACACCTAGGTTGGGGAAAAATGTAGGGTTAGGGTTTATACAAATGTAAAAAATGGAAGAAAGAAGAGAAGAAAGAAAGACTTACTTAAAGTGGGAAGAAGAAAGGAAGAAGAAAGAGTGGAGAGAAGAAGAAGAATGAAGAAGAAGAAGATGAAAATGGGGGAAGGGGCTGCAGTTTGGTCGGGTGAGGGGGTTTGGGAACCGGCCATGGTGAAATATAAGGGTTTACAAGTCTCCAAATGCCCAAAATGCCCTCCTCTCACTTGGGTTTGGGTTTCGGGTTCCAAAAGCACTCAAACTAACTCCAAATCTCTTCAGCTAACCCACTAAAAATATAATAAATATTCTAAACCCAAAAATAGGTCTCATAAGGGTGTGGGTTGGGTCGGACATGGGTTCACTAGGGTCTGACATGGGTCTAGGCTAGCCAAAACCCTAAAACAATCAAATAAAAAAATAACACAATCGCCAATTAAATATAAATATAATTAATTATAATCAATACACAATTTACCAAATAAAAAAAAAATAACCCTATTTTCTAGAATTTGGTAGTGACAACAACCGTCAGAGTAATTATGTTACGGCTGACATAACTCTGACTTTTGAGCATTAAATGCTCCTATTAGCATATGTGCGGCTGAGGCGTTAGCCGCATGATCTTTAGGGCTTTGTCTTTGACGCATCGTTGGTGCTAATGACCTTCTACCACATTGGATGCTTATTGTCTTTTGCCACATGGATCAATATTTTTTATGCTTCTATATAGGTGGACTGGGTTAAAAGAAGTTATTTTTCGAAAGGGGACTTCTGGTCGACTAGTAGCACCACCAACAAGTAGTTGGTCACAGTTAAAGCGCTTTTAGCTATGGGACTAAGGAATAAGGACAAGTTGACTAGGGTGATATGCTCTAGGGCTCAAACCATCAGTTAGCATGACCCGTGGATCAAACACTACAACTTGATTTAGAGGGATATATGTCATATCTAGAAGCTGGTGGGTTCTACTGACATAGTGAGTAACCTTATTCAGGAAGGGGGCAGAAGCTGCAGAACCATTTGATCGAGGCTGGTCATGCGAAAGACATCTGCGTGGTAGAGATTGATAGACAGGGGATAAAGGATTACTTGTTTTGGGAAGATATGGAGAGAGGCTCCTTCAAGTTCCAAATAACAGTAAACCAGATTAGGATATGTCATGAGGAGGTTGATTGGGTAGATGAGGCGTTAACGAAAGGGGCAAAAATTAAGATTTTTCTATGCCTCTACAAAATGATCATGACCAAACTTCTCACTCGGGACATGCTTACTATGTTTGGATCCCCTGGGAGGATAAGAAGGGTTGTTTATGCAAAAATAAGAATGATTTTAGGGCATAAGATATTTGGAGTTCCCAGAGGCCTAAGTTTGGGCCCCACCACACAAAGCAAAGATTTTTTGTATGTTATGAATGAAGTTAAAACTCAGAAAGACAGTGGAACGAGAGGATACCGTCGTCTCAGACTTACTTTTGGGGCGGTGGTCTGTCATGTATGGAGGGAGCGAAATCGGCATATCTTTGAGGGTTAATCCCTCAGTATTTTTGTTGTACAAAAAATATAATGCTGACATATATATCATAAATTCCAGATGACCTATTTTGTAATCTGGACTGGATCATAATTGTATTTTTGTTAATTATCTATAAAACTTACCTTCTTCGAAAAATATACATAACCCATCAACTACGTTTATTCCATACATTATATAGACCCATTTCTCTCTTCTTATTTATTTACAAAAAGTGCTATATGCTTTAAACAAACCCCCAAAACAGAAAGGCTAAATTATAACTTGATACCCTCAACTATTCGAGTTTTTCAACTTGATACCCTCAACTTTGATAGACATCAACTTAATACCCTTCCTCCATTTTTGCCATAATAGTGTTAACTGAAAAAGAAAATGACAAAATTACGCTCCCCCTTTATCTTCTCCCTTCTCTCTTCCAAGCCAACAACCAGAGGAGGGCGCACAATAGTAGCAGCATCAGCGAGCAGGGCCAACAGCATCAGTCGCTGGTGGGAGGGGGGGACCTGGTCATGGGGTGGGAGGGCGCGACATGGAGGGTGCTAGGGGAGGGCGGGGGGGGGGCACGATGTGGTGCCCTTTTCCCCCTATTCAGGGAGCGCCGCTAAGAAATACAAGAGGTATCGTTCGATCGGGATAGATTGAATCGAGAACTCATCCTCATTATAGATTTATTTCTTCGGAATCAATTCCCATATTCAGTAGACCGTGCCCCCAGGATCGACTTAGCGGCAGAGTTAGGAGGGACCTCTCCGCTGCATCTTTTGTTGCCTTAGTTTTCGTTGTCGCTTGTTGCTTTCGTGCCTTGAGTTGATTTTCAGATTTGCTTGAGTTTTCTTGAACGATTTCGATGGATTTCATTATTTTCGTTCATTGAACTGCACTTTAATTTCGATAATGGAAAGAGTAGAAGAGGTATTGATCAGTTGTTGGTGGCAATGTAGGTGAACGAGCAGTAGGCAACACCCGAACGGACTCCTGAAGCACCTCTTTTCTTTTTTTTCCAACAAACTTGTGAGTGGCTTATATTCAATTCAGTTGGCCCTTCTTCCAAGTCTTCACATCTAAAATCTTGAATTCTTGCTTGCCCCGATCAGACGATACCAAGTAATAACTAAAAGATATCAAGATAAAAAGGAATAGACTTGGATCATTATGCTTATCAAATAAAACTTGTGAACGGTTACTTATTTCCATGCTTGTTCGTTTAGAATATTTATCATATGCATAAATACAAGTTAGAATGTATACTCTTCTTTAAATTATGCTATGTACCGAACTCATCTTGCTATGCGATACATTGATCAGAAAGACTATGCAAAACCGTTATGCTATGGAGCTTGTATCGTGCTAGTATTTCCTTAAAAACCTGCATGAATTGATAGAAAAACTAAATAAACTCAGTTAGATCACGGACAACTTGTGCACAAGGTTTCTGGTTCCTGCGGATAGTCGTCGGGGCACTGGGATCGATCCGTTCTGGACGGAACAATCTGTATAGTTGTATGTATCATCGGAAAGAGGCGTGCAGCAGGGGCTCGCCACCCGCGTTGCACACCCTTCCGTCTTGAGACTATAACTCGTCCCTTCGTGGCATTAAGCCAGTGATTCCTTCGTATATTTAAACCTATTGCAAACTAACTTGTGTCTTCGTGGCAGGGAAGGACATGGTAAGTATTGTGCAGGTGATTCAGACGGGCAGGTAAATGTCACCGAACGGTGGCAAGTATTTTATTGAATTTTTATATCTTTTACGTGATGTAAAATGAACTAAGACAAGATAGAAAGACCACAAATAATATGCATGCTTCATATAAACAACGTGTTCATTGGTATAGTTGGGTTAGCTTGCCTTCACCAGTATATTTTGATGTACTGACCCTCGTTGAAACAGGTTCCCCGCACTAAGGAGAGTCGAGCGAGGAGCAGAAGTCAATCCCTGATCCAGTCCAGCTGTAGGCACGCCTTGATTTATGCCATCCTTTGAAGTACTTATAGAAAGGAGCTAGCTACTCAAAGACTCAAATGCAGCTCCGTGGAAAGGCCATCATTCCACCAAGAGGTCTTTACATTTTGAAGTTTAGTAAGGGATGTAATGTACAGGACTGCTATTTTATTTTATGTCAACACATTTTATAAGCCCGGGTGGCAACCTTATAACTCAGTTCAAGAGTTTGTAATAGATGTTCATATTATCAATAAAAGAGAACTTTTCTATATTTTAAATATGTGTTTCAATTTATCTGCGTACTCTGAATATGTGCTCGCTATGCGAAATAAAATACCTTAGCCTTGTGCGGTGCGCAACCTAGGCCCGCACGGCGTCACGCCCGGGGGACGACTATCAATTCCACAGAATTGGGGCATAATATGTTGGTATCAGAGCACAGCTTCAAGTTCCTTTGACCTTCATTGGGAAAAGTTCCTTTAACGATAAATCCCTATGCGAACTCTTGAACTCGTTAGGCCAAAATGAGATACATTCATACAATGAGTCCATAATACATTATGATCCTGATATAATTTACCTTCTTTTGGAGGAATGGCTCAAGCACAATCCTCAGTGCTAGCACCGGGCGAGACTCAAGCCCAAGAGAGCAGTTTTGGCACTTCAGGAAGCTCTCGGAGCCAGCGAGCCATGTCTCGAGTTGATCTGCTTCAGCAAATGATGTGGATGTTAGAAGCTAACCAACAAAAGGATGAAGCTCGTTATGAATGGGCTGAGAAGTGAGCGGATGAGAGACTACTCAAGTTTCAAGACAATATAGAGACACGATTCTCAGTCCAGCAAAAGCAGGTAGATACCCTGCAGAAGATTGTTCAAACCTTGGTCTCCAACCAGTCCGCGGTAACAGCAATGACTCCTGTGGAGCAACCAGTGCTTGAAGTTGAGATGCCTCAAACTCCAAGGACGAGGGAAGTGACTGCCTTCGATTTTGGTGACTTCAAGAAAGACTGTAACATAGCATTCAAGGGGACTGAGGATCCGATAGTGGCTCTAGATTGGTTGGCTGAACTTGAGGATCATTTCTCACTACTGGAAGTACCTGAAGAGAAATGTGTCGCATGCGCTCAACTGCAGCTTTGTCTCAACGCGCACGATTGGTGGGACGTTCATCGACGATCTCTTCCAGTTGATAATGGAGGGAAGGCGATAGCATGGGCCACTTTTCGTGGTACATTTGAGGAGGAGTTCATACCCCCACCTGTACGATGACAGAAGGAAAACAAGTTTGTACAAGTACGGCAGGGCAGCATGACAGTTAAACAGTATTCTGTCTAGTTCAACAAGCTTGCCAAGTTTGCAAGCTCCTATCTACCCGATACAGCGAGTCGTGCCAGACGATTCGAAAGGAGTCTACGTCCTGTCATCCATGCGTACGTAGTCGTTCCACAATACCAAACAATGCGAGAAGTCCTTAACCATGCCCTTTCCCTCAAACCACAGTATCCTCACGTTCCTACCGGCGCTGTGCATACCTCCAATCACAAACGCCAAAACAACGAAAGAGGAAACACCGCTGCAAAATGCCCAAATAACGGCGGTTCGCAAAAAGGGAACCCAGGGCCATACTATAATTTCTGTAAGAAGCCGGGGCACACCACCGCCAACTGTTACCTCTGGAAGGGTCTATGCTTCAACTGTGGCGGACAGGGCCACATATCTCGAGATTGTCCGCTTTCTTCTAAGCTTCTACATCAATAATCAAATCAGGCTGCTGCAACCCAGGCCAATCGAGCTGCGCCTCAGCAAGAGCATCGCCAAGCTCAAGGTCGGGTCTAAACAATGACACGAGAGGAAGCTTTGGCCTCAGATACCGTCGTGTCAGGTACTTTGCTTTTTAATAACAAACCTTCTTATGTGTTATTTGATTCTGGTGCAACGCATAGTTTTATTTCCATAAATTTTATCGTGGAGAATAATATAGAAATGACTCCGTTGTATCTAGACCTTAGTGTTAGCACACCGTCAGGCACGAAAATACTTGTCCGTTCAGTATGCTAAGGTGGTTACGTCTGTATTGGAGGAAGGAAGCTATCGCTAGATATTTTAGTTCTAGATGTTCGGGACTATGATATCATTTCGGGAATAGATTGGCTCGGTGTCTGCTCGGCAACTATAGAATATGCAAAAAGTGAGTCGTCTTTCGCCTGCCTAGAGAAGCCGAATTCTGCTACACTAGTAGTCCAAAACCTGATGCGACCAGGGCCTACATGGTGATTTCTATAACATCTGCTCGGCGAATGCTACACTCAAGCTGCGAGGGATTCCTAGCATCGGTTCAGGACACACAGCAGGACTACGCAAACGTTGAGTCTTCTTCCATTGAGGTAGAGTTCCCTGATGTGTTTCCAAGCGAACTACCCGGCATGCCACCAGACCGAGAGATCGAATTCACCATATACACCTTCCCGAATACACAGCCAATTTCTAAGCCTCCGTACAGAATGGCTCGTGCTGAAATGAAAGAGTTAAAGTGCCAACTGCAAGAGTTACTAGATTGTGGATTCATCTGTCCGAGCGTGTCTCCTTGGGGCACCCCTGTGCTCTTCGTGAAGAAGAAAGATGGGACGCTACGCCTCTGTATCGATTATCGGGAGATGAACAAGGTCACCATCAGAAACAAGTATCATCTGCCCAGGATAGATGACCTATTTGATCAGCTGCAAGGGGCAACGGTATTTTCAAAATTGATCTTCGCTCGGGCTACCACCAGCTGAAGATTAAGCCAGAAGACATGCCAAAGACTGTCTTTCGAACCCGTTACGGGCATTATGAGTTTTTTGTTATGCTATTTGGACTGATGAATGCACCTGCTGTATTCATGGACTTGATGAATCGAGTGTTCCGGCCATTCATCGATAAATTTGTGGTAGTTTTTATTGATAAAATCTTAGTGTACTCGAAGAATAGGGATGAACACGCAGGACACCTGCGGATGGTGCTTCAGACCCTTTGAGACAATAAATTGTATGCCAAGCGAAGTAAATGCGAGTTCTGGTTAGACAGTATATCATTTTTAGGGCACATTATTTCTGCGCAAGGTATTTCAGTAGACCCAAGGAAGGTAGAAGCCATTATACAGTAGAAACGGCCTGAATCAGCTAGCGATATTAGGAGTTTAGTTGGACTAGAAGGCTACTACCGGAGATTTATACAAGATTTTGCAAAAATTATGTCGCCCCTGACTCAGCTTACTCAGAAGGGAGCAAAGTTCACTTTGACGGACGATTGTGAAGCTTCGTTTACGGAGTTAAAGTAGCACCTCGTCTATGCACCAATTCTTACCTTTTCGGACGGACCTGATGACTTCAAAATATAAAATAACGCGTCAAGTAAGGGATTGGGATGTGTCTTGATACAAAGGGATAAAGTGATAGCCTTTGCGTTGAGGCAGCTAAAGCCTCACAAGAAGAACTACCCAACGCATAATTTAGAACTGGTTGCGGTGGTGTTCGCGCTGAAGTTGTGGCGCCACTACCTTTACGGTGTACCGTACGAGATTTATACAGACCATAAAAGTTTGAAATATCTATATACACAAAAGGATTTGAATCTTCGTCAACGGCGTTGGCGACTTTGACTTAATGATCATATACACGCCTGGCAAAGGAAACATTATAGCTGATGCACTGAGTCGAGTGTTCGTTGGGAGTTTGGCTATTGATGACAAGCTGCGCCGAGATCTTGAATCCTTGGGCATTACATTACTAATCAGATACAAAAAGGGGGCACAAGTGGCACAACTGTACCTCAAGCCCGATTTGTTACAAAAATTCAAGATAGCTCAGAAGGATGACATGTTCCTGCAAAAGATGCAAGCTCTTATCTCAGCAGGAAAGGCAACCGACTTTGCGGTAGGCACGGACGGGATGATCCGAGTGAAGGAAAGACTGTGCGTTCCAGACGATGCGGTCCAAAAAAGAGATACTCACTGAAGCCCATTATGCTAGTTATACTTCTCATCCGGGTAGCACAAAGATGTATCGAGATCTCCATACGACATTTTGGTGGCACGGCTTGAAACGAGATATGGCGCTGTTTGTGTCGCATTATATGGCTTGTGTAAACCCCCTACCCAAAATTAGGTCTACTTGGCATAGATAGAGAAACTAGGGCTAGTTTGTATCCAATTAGAAATAGGACACGATATTTTATTTAATTATACAATATTTATATCACTTAGTGCACCTTACCGTTGCTTCGATAATTGGAGCACTACACTAGCTGTGGCCTTCCTACGAATTTCACACCCTTGCCCTAGACATGATCGTCTTCTATTATGACCTTTGTGTAACTTAAAATTATGCTCTCTTGTGCTATATTTTAGTCGCACAATATTCGTCGCGGACGTTTATAATAAATTCTAAATAAATATGACTTTGTATCCTTGTGCGTTCCAATCAAAATTGGAGACACAAACTTGACCCGTTTCGTACAATCTAATTTATAATAAAATTCTACTCTGAGCCCTCTATGTCCATGACACTTGTGTTCCACCAAATTTTATTCTTATGTACTTCTAATTAATTATAAAACACCTTGTACATTAATTTTAATTAATTTAATCCAATTTCCATCTTTGTGAAATTTTCCAATTGTTGGGCATTTTTATGCAAAAATGTAATAAGGTATCCACACCATTGGATAATACATGAAGAAACCCATTTTCCCTTCACATGAATTTTTTCCATAATTTTTGGAATATGCAAACGCACAACATCGCCCTCCATTTAATTCTAACCTTATATTTAAATAACGCAAATCCCAGCCCTCCAAACATCCCCATGTGAGCCCAAGGCCCATCCCAAGGAGATGTTGACCAAAGTCAAATATTCCTAGGTCAACCCCCTTACATGTGCATATATAAATAATCTTTTATTTTTCCTTTTCTTTTTATATTCCCTTCAACCTAAGTTTTCAGCCGAATCCCTATTCACCTTCTTCTCCCCTTCTTCCCTGCTCACACCCGCCTCCGGAGTACTCACCGGCGTAGCCCGTCACCACCCGCACTCGACCCAGCCCGCCTGATCCCCTCTACCTCACTGCACCTCGACACCCGGATACCTCCCACCGTAGGATCCACACGACAGCCACCACTCCCATCATCACCCTGAGCATCACCACCCTCATCTCATCCTCCGCCAACCAACTCGAAGAGCACCCACCAGCCATCTCCCTCCTCGACGACTTACTATCCTCGATCGGAGACTCCTCCACACGATGATGCTACAACCCGCCTCACCTCATCTTCGGCCTGCACCTCTCCTCCTTCCTCCGCTCTCCACCCGACCCGCTGCCAGTCACCCCGACCTGGCCACCTTAGACCATCCCGCCGAGCACCCTGAGTGCCGAGTAGCTCCTCTCCGACCTCTCCGCCTGATCGACCTCCACCCTTCTCCGACTCCCACCATCACCATTAACACCACCATACCACCGGCAAGCTGCCACCTGAACTCTACCCCGACCTCCATCTCCTCCCCCCCTTTCCTGAACCCGAGCCTCCTCCCTACTCGACCACCTCCTTGGCCGAACCTCCTCTGGCCGGAATCCGGCGAGCATCACCACCCCATCATCATCATCATCAACCTATCATCATTATCATCATCAACCTATCATCATCATCATTATCAACCTATCCTCATCATCATCAACCTATTATCATCATCAACCTATCATCATCATCAATCATCAACACAATCACCATCATCCACATCATCGTCCTTGTCATCACCATCGTCCACATCATCATCCTCGTCATCACCATCATGTAATCCTTATCATGATCATCACCATCATCTTTACCATGAGCATCACCATCATCCTCATCGCCGTAGTCATAATCGTCGTCATCGTCGTCAACCTCATCGTCGTTACCATCATTTCCGTACGCGTACCCCGAGGTTCGAACCTGTCCCTCTCCTCCTTTTTATGTGTGCTTGTGTATGCTATTAGCATTGCTTATTGATAGTTAATGGATTTTAGACTGCGTCGGTGAACCCAATGACTTGTACGCGTACAAGTACACGTATTAGAATTAAAGTGATATATATATATATATATATATATATATATATATATATATGGAGGTATTATATATGTAATTAAATGCTAAATAATAATGGTGACTATATATGTGACTAGACTGTACGACCCTAGGACACTGTGAATTATTCCGTGTTTACCTTGACCATATTGACCCTAAGAACATGTTAGATGACTGCTATTATGTACACTGACGTACTGGCGAGCCCCGTATCGTTTTGACTGTCTGTTTTGCACAGCAATTACAGACGCGACACCCGTGCAACTAGACGCACACTTGACCCTAGTTGACCAGTGTCATACCTAGATATGCCCTGAGTCCAATGTATTTATGGTTGTGTATGTGTTAGTGTAATGACTAATATTGTATAGTATTATATTATATATATAGAGGACCGATTGGATTATCTGCGCGACTTCAGGAGCAGGTTATTGGTACTACGCAGCTTTCTTGTCGGGCAAGTATACCTTGCCTTATTGTACTGTTTAAATTCTATATTATTAGTTGCATATTTATTATTTTAATATTATATAAATGTGCGCGTTCGAGAGAGACTCGGGTGCAGTCAACGAAGGCGTTGACGTTAGGATTGTGTCTGACCTAGTATCTAGTGGACCCACCTAAAGTTGTGGAGTTATTGGTATGACTCCCCAGGCCTTGACACGTATCATTGCACGTCACAGAGTGAGTTCATGTAGGGACGCATGCCTCATACTCGACTGGCCATCGGTGTAAGAAACACGTATGACGGTATTTAGCTTAGTGTTTATTTCTATAGAGACTTGCATTATAGCACGAGATGTCCATGTCGTGTTCACGACTTGTATATCTACATTGGGCGGAAAGGACGACTAGTAGGCGTATGGGACACCCACTTCCTTTATACTGCTGCCACGTTCTTCGGAGCGATATGGACGATATACTATATTGCTACCATGCTCTTCGAAGCTGGACGTTATTATATAGCGCCCTTGTATGGGGGCATATGTGGCATATACTAGCCAATTACGACGATTGGTGAATTACGTCAGCATATGTCTAGCCTATACTTCCCATACGTACTAAGTTGTCCTCAAATTGCATTCACTTAGATGGTTAGTACACCCCTTTTATTTATTCAGTATTTACTTTATGGCATACTTCTATGTATCTTGTTATGTCCCTCTGAGGACCTGGTCCCTTTCCAGGTGTAGATGTTCATGAGTATTCGCAGGAGCGCAGATCAGGACTGGCTACTTATATTTCAAGGAGGTCTTCTCTTCGAGCCTCGTGATTGTTAGATGATGTACTTATATTGTGGTTGTTTTATTCTAGTTGGTAGTGGATTTGTTTCCATCCAACTATCATCTTTAGATACTTTATATTGAGATCTAGTTTCATAGATATTGGTTATTTATTTCTAATTTTATTTTTGTGGATGAGATTTAGTTATGCCCTGTGACTTGTGATAAATAGATACCACTTATGAATTATTATTCAATATATAGCGTACGCATGGGTTATGGTTTCCATATATTGGAGTTGCCATATACATGCGGCAGGCATGCTTGCGTGTCCTAGTCCTACGTATTTTGGGACTGGGGCGTGACAGCTTGTCAGAGGGTAAAGGCCGAGCACCAGAAGCCGGGCGGAGAGATACAGAACCTCGCTATTCCGGAGTGGAAATGGGAACATATAACAATGGATTTCATTGTTGGCTTGCCAAAGACGCAACGGGGGAATGATGCCGTCTGGGTCATTGTTGATCGCCTCACCAAGTCAGCTCATTTTTTGCCTATCAAGTCTACTTGGAGTGCCAACCGCTTGGCTCAGATCTACCTCGACGAAATCGTTCGACTCCACGGTGTGCCAGTATCCATAGTCTTCGATAGAGACAGTCGATTCATATCGCATTTCTGGGAAAGCCTGCAGTCAACAATGGAAACGAAGTTGAAGTTCAGCTCCGCCTACCATCCACAGACAGACGGCCAAACGGAACGCGTCAACCAGATCCTCGAAGATATGCTACGAGTCTGTGCCTTAGACTTGAAGATGAGTTGGGACTTGCATCTACCGTTAGCTGAATTTGCATACAACAATAGCTTCCAATCCAGCATTCAGATGGTGCCGTATAAGACGTTGTATGGGCGGAAATGCAGATCCCCGATCTGTTGGGACAAAGTTAGAGAACAGTAGATCCTTGGCCCTGAACTTGTAGAGCAGACTGTTCGAAAGATTTTCTTGATTCAGGAACGGCTAAAGGTAGCTCAAATTAGCCAAAAGAGCTACGCTGACACGCATCAACGTCCACTTGAGTTTTTAGAAGGGGATCGGGTATTTCTCAAAGTCTCGCCCATGCGAGGAGTTACCAGATTTGGAGCAAAGGAAAGCTAAGTCCAAGATTTGTCGGTCCATTCGAGATATTAAAGCGAGTTGCCTCAGTTGCATATCAGATTGCCCTACCACCATCACTATCCGAAGTACACAATATTTTCATGTTTCCCAACTTAGGAAGTATGTGTATGACCCGAGCCACGTGGTAGATCTGGATCAATTGAATCTTCAGGCAGACTTGACATATGTAGAACAACTTGTGCAAATTTTGGATCGTAAAGAAAATTGCTTCAAAGTCACTCGGTTCCTCTCGTGCGCGTGCTTTGGCGAAATCACTCGGTCGAAGAATCCACTTGGGAGCTTGAATCTGAGATGAGGGAAAGGTTCCCCTTATTATTTCCTAGTGGTAGATTCTATTCCTAAGTTTCGGGACGAAACTTCCAATTAGTAGGGTAGGATGTGGTGTCATGTTCCCCCTATTCGGAGAGCGCGGGTAAGAAATATAAGATGGTATCGTACGATCAGGATAGATTGAATCAAGAACTCATCCTTATTATGGATTTGTTTCTTCAGAATCGATTCCTATATTTAGTAGACCGTGCCCCCAGGATCGACTTAGCGGCAGAGTCAGGAGGGACCTCTCCGCTGCATCTTTTGTTGCCTCAGTTTTTGCTGTCGCTTGTTGCTTTCGTACCTTGAGTTGGTTTTCAGATTTTCTTGAGTTTTCTTAAACGATTTCGATAGATTTCATTATTTTCGTTCATTGAACTGCACTTCAATTCAGATAATAGAAAGAGTGGAAGAGGTATTGATTAGTTGTTCGTGGCAATGCAGATGAACGAGCAGTAGGCAATGCCCGAGCAGACTCCTGAATCACCTCTTTCCTTCTTCCTTCCAACAAACTTGTGAGTGGCTTATATTCAATTCAGTTGGCCCTTCTTCCAAGTCTTCATATCTAAAATCTTGAATTCTTGCTTGCCCCGATCAGACGATACCAAGTAATAACTAAAAGATATCAAGATAAAAATGAATAGACTTGGATCATTATGCTTGTCAAATGAAACTTGTGAACAGTTACTTATTTGCATGCTTGTTCGTTTAGAATATTTATCATATACATAAATACAAGTTAGAATGTATACTCTTCTTTAAATTATGCTATATACGAAACTCATCTTGCTATGCGATATATTGATCAGAAAGACTATGCAAAACTGTTATGCTATGGAGTGTGTATCGTGCTAGTATTTCCTTAAAAACCTGCATGAATTGATAGAAAAACTAAATAGACTCAGTTAGATCACGGACAACTTGTGCACAAGGTTTCTGGTTCCTGCGGATGGTCGCCAGGGCACAGGGACTGATTCGATCCGGATGGAACGATCTGTATAGTCGTCTGTATCGTCGGAAAGAGGCGTGCAGTGGGGGCCCGTCACCCGCGTTGCATACCCTTTCCTCTTGAGACTATAACTCGTCCCTTTGTGGCATTAAGCCAGTGATCCCTTCGTATATTTAAACCTGTTGCAAACTAACTTGTGTCTTCGTGGCAGGGAAGAACATGGTAAGTATTGTGCAGGTGATCCAGACGAGCAGGTAAATGTCATCGAACGGTGGCAAGTATTTCATTAAATTTCTATATCTATTGCTTACTGTAAAATGAACTAAGGCAAGATAGAAAGACCACAAATAATATACATGCTTCATATAAATAATGTGTTGATTGGTATAGTTGGGTTAGCTTGCCTTCACCAGTACATTTTGATGTACTGACCCTCGTTGAAACAGGTTTCCTGCACTAAGGAGAGCCGAGCGAGGAGTAGAAGTCAATCCCCGATCCAGTCCAGTTGTAGGCACGCCTTGATTTGTGCCATCCTTTAAAGTACTTGTAGAAAGGAGCTAGCTACTCAAAGACTCAAATACAGCTCCGTGGAAATGCCATTATTCCACCAGGAGGTCTTTACATTTTAAAGTTTAGTAAGGGATGTAATGTATAGGACTGCTATCTCATTTTATGTCAACACATTTTGTAAGCCTGGGTGGCAACCTTATGACTCAGTTCAAGAGTTTGTAATAGATGTTCATATTATCAATAAAAGCGAACTTTTCCATGTTTCAAATTTATGTTTCAATTTATCTGCGTACACTGAATATGTGCTCGCTATGCGAAATAAAATACCTTAGCCTTGTGCGGTGCGCAACCTAGGCCCACACGGCATCACGTCCGGGAGACGACTATCGATTCCATGGAGTCGGGGCGTGACACACGGTAGGGTGGGGCGGCTGGGTGGGGCGGCTGGGTGGGTGTGCGGCGGGGCTGGAGGGGTTGGGCTGCCATCGGGGAGGGTGTGGGGGTGGTAGCGGCGGGTTGGGTGGAGGTGGGGGGGAGAGGACTGTAGTCTAGGTAATTTTTTTAATGAAAAATTTAATGCTAGAATGACGAAGGATAGTAAGTTAAAATATTAGTTGTGGGAGGGTATTAAGTTAGTACCTATCAAAGTTTAGGGTATCAAGTTACAATTTAGCCACAAAAAAACCCAAACATATTCATGTCTCCTTCTCCTATTTCCCGTTTCTTCTCTCTCTAAAAACAAGAATATGTTGTTGTGGTTGTTTTCTTCTCCAGCAGCATAGAGAGAGAAAGAGGGGGAGAAGGGGAAGCAAAGTCTCGTACTTGCTCTCTCTCTCTCTCTCTCTCTCTCTCTCTCTCTCTCTTCCCACCATTGAATTTAGAGGCGGCCGGAAGGGGGCGCACAACAACGAGCCGGTCCAGTGACATAAAAAGTTGGCGGACGGGGTGGGGGCATTGGTCGCAGGGTATGAGGGAGCGACAGGATGGAGGTGCTAGGGGAGAGCAGGGGTTGTGCGACGACTATCACGACCCGCACCCAGTGAAGGGGCACGAGTACGTTGGTACGTCCATCCTATGCTGCAGCATCGGCGGTAGAACGCTGTCTAGGTCAACTATACTACCTAATCATCTCACAATAATGTATAAATTTGTTAATAATATCTCAACTCCAAGAAGAAGGACAATATAATTAATGAAATATAATACTTAATCATAAATCTATAACATGATAAGATATCAAAGAAGTCTAACATAACTATGAACTCTAAATAATAACAACAACAACAAATAGAAACAATATCCAAGTCTCAAATATAAGCCAAAAATAAATCCGGTACCAAAATGCTAAAGAAAACTAACTATGATAACTAGTGATTTCGACTAGACCTCCCGGCAATCAATCCTGAGTGTCAGGGCCCATGGTTGTTATCCCCTCTTGTGGTCCATAGTGTGTGTGATACCAGTCCTCTAAGTCATCATCTGAAAAAAATTATCCAGTCAGGATAGGAGCAAAGTATAAGCCAATAGCAGTTCCAATTAATTGACAAAAACTATAACACAATAAAATAGATAATGCTAGAACCAATGAGAATAAACAGATAAATTAAGAACAATGAAGGGACATGCAATACTAGTAACAGAAATATAATCAATACATACAAGAATAAAAGAGAGGAACTACAACGTCAAGAATAGAACATGGTAATCTACGAACTGAATATGGAGTCTATAATATACCATGTGTTTTAAGATACTAACTAGATATGTGATCGGCTTGGGATATTCAATTATTACACTAAGGAGAGTTAACTCAACCATACGTGAAGTGTATGATTAGTTAGTAGCCAATGATTACACTACTTGCCGATAGTTTTTTATCACATATTTAATTAGTGTTTCTCCTGCCCTGACTGATACGATGGATCAACCATGACACGTTACTAGCCAATGTATCCAATGTTTAATCTATAATATCCAATGTTATCCAATGCCAACAAGGAGCAGTATTCGATACCATCTCGATAATCAAGGTAACATCTCATGACTGACGATCCAATAATAATACCAATCCATGTACCATCATGTCAAGAATCATAAGTAACATGTCTAAATACTTGAATTATAGTATTAATCAAATAATGGAAACTATTAGAGAATTTATTCGTCTGTGGTCCAGAGCAGTAATGTAAATCGGTGTCCGAACTGGTGTCACACAACCTATATATGAACATCATTGTCAATTTGGTGTAATGATTGGTAAACATACTAAAATGCACTAAATATGATTTCTAGGCCATTCCTAGGTCATACTTGCTAGTACTAAGTTTCTAGGTCCAACTAACTTCTAGGGATACCATATGTCATACAATATATACTTATATGTATATTAATCAATACCTTAAATAACTACTAATATCACGTTACCTATTCCCTTAACACTAGATCATAACTACTAGGATATTCCTATCTAACTAGTTCACACATGCTACCAGGTATCAAAATACCTCAACACCAAGTACCCAAGTACCCCATACACTCACACTTAACCAAATAATTGGATTACCTCAATATCTCATCTTACCTATCACTGATACTAGAGTATCCTACAATGATAGGTAATGGCACACATATAGGTATTGCATATCCTCTACACTAGAATACAAAAGCACCTCACTCACTCACATACTTAGACACCTACCTACACCCAACCTTCTCACACATAATTCCTACCCGAGCCTAAACTATTGTTGTTTACCCGACCATTTGCACTTGTGCACTCATGTGCACAAGTCTGAACCAATTCTCCCTCCCTTTAAACTCGAGTCTTCTATTGCAGACTTGACACTCCAATATCCTGATGTACTAATCTTAATACATGACATGATACATATGAACTTGCCTAATAATCAACACTATGTTCTGGCCAATATAGTCCATTACCTATAGGCCTCTCATTAACTGAACCAACTCCCCCTTGCCTTATACTCAGGTACCTACCCATACACTTTAATTTGATGCCAAGATCCCTCAAACTCCCACGTACACTCTTCTCCCTCAAGACCTGCACTCAGTTCCCCCCTTGCCTGACACTGGAAGTGACTCAATTGATACCATAGTATCAGTTCACCCCCTCTCCACATCCATGCAGATAATCTGCTACCACTAATCCCTTCTTGTTGTCTGAAATCATACCCCACTGGGGACACAGTGAAGTGCCACTCTCACCTACACACTCTTCCATTCTGGATTTTACACAACACATGGTTACACACCTATGTACTACTAGTACCCCTCACATACACTCAGATTTGGATAGGTATACACTACACTCTTGACACACCAATTACTGATACCCCCTCCTCTCTTAACCATCTAACACTAACACACTACCACTCTAGGTGCTAAGATATACACAACACTATTAAAACCACACTAATACAATAATGTATAACCAACACCAATCAATTAATAACCCTTACTTGGCATCACCTACACTACATCTAACCTCAACCCCTTAACCTTCATACCATACTGCTTCTATCTGCTACTAAAATAGAAACTGGGTGTGTGGACTTATCACTTAGCCCCCTCCCCTCTTGATACATCTAATGCAGTAACTACTGCTGTAATTACTTTGTGTAAACCCCCACTGCCTGATCCTACACTAACTCACACGAACAATTATTACCCCTTCCCCTGCAATTGAATCACTTGCATGAGCTGTTGTGGTTGCACATACTGCTATGTGCAGATGTACAACCCTACCACACACCATACACTCACATTCCTGACCCCTCTCCATTCTTACCTCACAGATATAAAATACTGCAAACAAAACCCCAACACTCCCAACTGAAACTGAGTACGCCTGAACTTCCATTAACTAAAGCACTGACCGACTACCTCACCCCCCACTTATCTGCTGCAGGTGCTGTTACAGCAATCATGCACAGGTGTGTGCATGCCTGCACACACGAGAATACCTTACACTACTGATACAATACATACACTCCTCATCCCTCAAGTGTCAGACACATACATTGGTGTGTAATCGGCATACTAACACTCACACTTCCCAATGAATATATATTACATACATATATACCTATAAAGATATATACACCTAACATGTAAACACACACTATCATATATAAATGACGCCTACTATATATATACACATACATATACATACACTTAGATATCAATAGCAATATATATATATATATATATATACTCAATTGGCATTAATCTAAATACTTGGCATGCACATATATAATACCCTATGATACGCACCCAAAAGGAATGTCAAAACCCCCAATCCTCCATAATGACCATATAGACCCATTAAATACATAATATTATAACTAATGCAACTTGTTACAAAAAATGCACAAATCACCCAAAATAAGTCCCGTATCTCACCATATCACGAAATACCATAATACGCTCTACTCGTGTCCAATTGTGGACACGTATCTAGTCCCACAATCCCGATCTAAGTCCAATTAGATCTAATTGGTCTCATGACACATGCTTGATGTGTCAATCTTGTAATCTCCCCTAATTGGATACAAAAACCCATGTAGATTTCATAATACAAGTCATATGAACCTAGTTCTTGATCCTATGGGTAGTCCTAAGCCAAGAGATGATTCATAATGGTTAAATGCATGAATTAGAGTCTAAATTAAGGAATGAATTTAGAATTTACCTATTGGAAGATGGATTCTCAATGAAATACTCAATGGACACAATTAGGACACAATCACCTTGCCAATTCCTCTTCCTTCAAGTGCTCCTTGCAATCCAAGCTACAATGCTTCTTAGATGATAAAATTAAGAGGGAATTGAAAGAGAATTTTGGTAGAGATTTGTGTAGGGAAGAGAGAATTTGGGGAAGAACAATGTAGATCTAAATTTTTTGGGTAAAATGAGAAGAAGAGAGATAATGGACTCCTTTTTTATGGTGGCCGGCCCCAACTTGTCTTCCAAGGAATGTGTAAAGACTAAAAAATCCCTATTGGCTTTTTATGATGAATATTAATTAAGGAGGAAGCTTCTCTTCCTAATGAAGGTTTAATTAAGTCACATAATTAGTCAAGAGGGATGAGTCTAATGGCCTAGCATAAATGTTGGATTCAATGTGTCATGACAAGTTCTAATTAGATCCACTAGTGTCTAAATCCAAATAATTATGCTAGCTCACTAATTATAAAATAAATAAATAGCTCAAACATAATTATTAATTATTAGCACAATGAATAACTACTAATCACTAAAAATAAATAAATGACAAAAATAACCTCATCTAGAAATGTGGCAGTTACAAGTCTACCCTCCTTAGAAAAATTTTGTCCTCGAAATTTAAGGATGGTTGTATCTCCTCTAGGTCAATCCCCCAACCCATCTATAATTATACAAGCATGCAATTTAAAAGGAATCACTAATTATGGTCATCTGTATTGTTATGGTGTCTATCCATCACAGTATTGCAGTCTCTGTCAGGGTATTCTACTAACTATATTATAGCACAAAGCAATCTATAAGGAACTAATGAAGCACACAAAATAATAGATGGAAAGGAAAGGAACGGAACAGAACGAAATATGCTAACCCATCACCTGTAGCATCGGCCTCCTCGACCGTTATCACAAATGTCCCGCCCTGCTGGGGTGGATCCCTCTACCGGTGTTGGGCAATCTGCGGTGCCATAAGTGGCCTAACTCTACATCTATGCTCTCGATCTGCACCCTGTCCAGGATGATGAAGGATCCTGAGACAATCTTTCACCATATGCTCCGTTGATCCACAATGTAAGCACACACCAAGTCTCTTCCGGCACATCTCCCAAGTATGCCCAGTCCTCTTACAATAGGTACATTGAGGAGCCTACTGTACCTATCTCTGAGGCTGCGGTGGCATCTGTTGTACTGGAGCTGGTACTGGGGCAACAATCGGCTCCTACATCTGATACTGCTGCTGATAAGCTCCAAACTGTACGAGAAACTACTGTTGTTGGAGCTGATAAGCCCCCTGATACTATTGCTGGAACTGCGGCCTCTTTGCCGGACCCGCACTGCTACTGGTACCTCTAAACATATCACGGTCCCTCTTTAGTTTTAAATTCCACTCTTGCTCGACCTTGCGTGCCTCCGCAAGTATCTCAGAATACGTCTCATAGAAAGACGTAATGAGGATTTTCACTCTCCAATTTAGACCCTTGCGAAAATGGATAGCCAAACTTTTGGCTCCCTTACCAAGTACTCCGCAAATTGGCTCAGCCTCCCGAACTCTACGGCGTACTCCTCTACGGACATGCTCCCCTGAGTAAGGCTCTCAAACTGCCTTCCTAAATCCAATATATCCATCCAAGCAAAGAGCTTTTTCTTGAAGAAGTCCTTGAACACCTCTTATGATTGCCCTGCATCAGCAAGAAGTGGCTCATTCTTGAACCAAGTGTGGGCGATGTCGAACAGCTGAAGTCCTACCGCCTCAATCTTCAGATCCTCAGCAAGATGTGACACCCTCATAAGACGCTCGATATCCTCGAGCCAATTATCAGCATAGTCGGTACCCTCTGTCCCCTTGAAAATCTGAGGCTCTAGCTTCTTGAAATTTTAAATATTGCCAGGCTTAAGCTGAACATCCTGTGGCTGTGGAGGAGCCCCTCTCTGAACTGTTGCAATAGCTACCTGATAGGCATTTTCAATACTATGACACATCAGACTTCCTGTGCTGGGCCTCTATTTGTGCCCTCTGTACCTCCATCATCTCTTTAAACAGTGCAACCATCGGCGTGACATCTCCTGACACTAGAGGTGGTGGAAGTTCCTCCGAAACAACTGGGACAGTCCTCTGAACAGGTGGAGTTGAAGGCAGCCGAAACTCCTACATGAACTGATGCCATAGGAGGTACAACCCCTGCTGTCTGAGTGGGAAATTGAGAGGTGGCAGACCTCTCAGAAGCTGCTCCCGATCGATAGGATCTGGTCTTTGGCGACATCCTGAAGACAGATCGAAACAAAATAGATTAATTTGGCACAAGATAAGATATTATCAAGGAAGGACATCAATATTCAAAGTATTCAAAAATGAATCAAGAGTAGCAATTTTAAATCAGATTAGAATTTCTAGTTGTGATTAAGTATCCCTCTCTCATCCTAGTGGATTGTGTCATAAATCCTATCCCAGGCTCACAGTAGTACAACTAAGCCTTTGTACTACCATGACTTCGCACTAGTTGCGAAGCTGGACCTACATGGGACACCACAAAAAAGTGTCACGACCCGCATCCGGTGAAGGGACACGAGTATGTGGGTACGTCCAGCCTACCTCATCCTAGTGGACTATGTCATATATATATACACTCAATTGTCATTAACCCAAATACTTGGCATGCACATATATAATACCCTATGATATGCACCCAAAAGGAATACCAAAACACCCAATCCTCCATAATAATCATATAGACCCATCAAATACATAATAATATAACTAATACAGTTTATTACAATAAAAATTGAATAAATCACCCAAAATGAGCCACGTATCTCCGTATCATGAAATACCATGATACGCTCTACTCGTGTCCAATTATGGGCACATATCTAGTCCCACAATCCCGATCTAAGTCCAATTAGATCTAATTGGTCTCATGACACACATTTGATGTGTCAATCTCGTAATTCTCCCTAATATGGACACAAAAACCTATGTAGATTCCACAATGCAAGTCATATAAACCTAATTCTTGATCCTATGGGTAGCCCTAAGCCAAGGGATGGTTCCTAATGGTTAAATGAATGAATTAGAGTCTAAATTAAGGGGTGGATTCAGAATTTACCTATTGGAAGATGGATTCTCAATGAAATGCTCAATGGACACAATTAGGACACAATCTCCTTGCCAATTCCTCCTCCTTCAAGTGCTTCTTGTAATCCAAGCTCCAATAATTCTTAGATGATGAAATTAAGAGAGAATTGGAAGAGAATTTGGGTAGGAATTTGTGTAGGGAAGAGAAATTTTGGAGAAGAACAATGTAGATCTAAAATTTTGGGTAAAATAAGAAAATGAGAGAGAATAGACTCCCTTCTTATGGTGGCCAGCCCCAACTTATCTCCCAATGATGTATAAAGACTAAAATGTCCCAATGGGCTTGTCATGATGAATATTAATTAAGGAGGAAGCTTCTCGTCCTAATGAAGGTTTAATTAAGTCACATAATTAGTCAAGAGGGATGAGTCTAATGACCTGGCCCAAATGTTGGGTTCGGTGTGCCATGACAAGTTATAATTAGGTCCACTAGTGTCAAGTTCAAATAATTATGCTAGCCCACTAAATATAAAATAAATAAATAGCTCAAACATAATTATTAATTATTAGCACAATGAGTAACTATTAATCACTAAAAATAAATAAATGACAAAAATACTCTCATCTAGAAATGTGGTAGTTACAACGATGGTGGGTCACCTGGCTGGGGGTACGACGGGGCCGGGGGTGTTGGAGGATGCGGCGGGGCCGGGGGGGGGAGCATTGGGGGGTGGAACATGGGGAGGGGTGGAGAGGAGGGTAGTTCAGGCAATTTTTTAAACGAAAAATTTAACGCTGGAGTGACGATAGGTACCAAGTTAAAAATATCGGTTGATAGAGGGTATTAAGTTAGTATCTATCAAAGTTGAGGGTACCAAGTTAACAAACTCGAATAGTTGAGGGTATTAAAGTTGAAATTTAGCAAAAAAAAAAGAAAGAAAAAAAATACCCCGAATGTTAGAATAAACATAGAAGAATGAAGAAGAAAATATGAGAGAAGATCTCTTATTAGTGTAATCACATAGTGGAAGGCAAATGCCTTATTTATACAACCCAATGAAGGTGTAATATTAATCTCTAACCAATGTGGGACTAAAATACAAAGTGGGAATCCAACCATTTAGTAACTCACGTTATAACACTCCCACTTTGGATGATCGCCATCTCTAAGTCTATTGCCTAGTAAAAACTTTTTCAGAAAAACCCATTAGGATAAAACATGTGCAAAAGAAAAGAGTACAATATTTAGGATGACTTAGATAGGTGTTAGACACGCTTAATGTTGCCTCATTAAAATCTTGTCAGGAAAAACCCAATAGAAAAAATTCATGACTAAGAAAAAAGAGTACAACGCGTTATAGTCCATACAAAATATATCTTTCCCTGAAAGAATCACTCCTCCTGATGATGTTGATCTTGAACAGTTAGCCGATGAAGACGTCGCATTACAATTCCATGAACTAGTTTCTGAAAAGTTGACTTTGGCAACGATTTGGTGAATAAGTCTGCAAGATTATTACTTGAGAGAACTTGTTGTAGGTCAATATCAAAGTTCTTCTGAAGCTCATGAGTATAGAAAAACTTCGGTGAGATGTGCTTAGTCCTATCTCCTTTAAAGAATCCACCTTGAATTTGTGCAATACATGCTACATTATCCTCATGAATAACAGTTGTAGTATCTGTGGTAGGAGAAAGGTGATAGGAGCTACAAATGTGTTTAATCAATGATCTCAATCAAATACATTCGCTACTTGCTTCATGGAGAGCCAATATTTTTGAGTGATTTTAGGAGGTAGCAACCATTGTCTATTTTGTTGAATGCCAAGAAATAGATGTATTGCTATTAAGAAACACATATCCAGTTTGTGAACGACCTTTATGGGGATCAGATAAATAATCTGAATCTGCAAAGCCAACTAGATTCGCGATGTCAGATAAACTACAAGTACAAAATAATCCCATATTTGTAGTTCCACGAAGATATCTCATCACATATTTAATGCCATTCTAATGTCTACAAGTTGGCGCCAAGCTATATCTAGCCAACAGATTGACAGAGAATGATATGTCTGGCCTTGTACATTATGATAGATACATCAATGCCCCAATGTCACTAAGGTACGATACTTCGGGTCCTAGCATCATTTCATTGTCTTCCTTAGGACAATATGGATCTTTATTGATATCTAAAGATTGAACAACCATTGGAGTGCTAAGGGGATGAGCTTTATCCATATTAAACTATTTCAATATATTTTATGTGTATTTGGATTGATGCACTAAAATTCTATTAGTGCAATGCTCAATTTATAATTTGAGACAATATTCTATGTCTCCGAGATCTTGATGTCGAACTCCTTTTTCAAATAGTTTGCAGTCTTATTAATTTTATATCTTGTCCCAATCAAGTTTATGTCATCGACATATACTGCAACTATAGCAAAACCCTCCTTAGATTTCTTTATGAAGATATATGGGCATATATAATTATTCTCATATCCCTCCATTTCCATATATTCACTAAGACGGCTATATCACATCCTTCCAGATTATTTCAAACCTACAATGAACGTCTTAGCTTTATGGAATGCATATTCTTAGCTTTTGAGCTGGGTAGGTTAAATCTATCTGGAATTTTTATATAGATATCGATATCTAAATCACCATATAGATAGGCTGTTACAACGTCCATAAGTCTCATGTCCAGCTTTTTCTTAACTGTCAGACTTATCAAATAACGGAACATTGTTGCATCCATTACGGAAGAATATGTCTCTTCGTAATCAATCTCGGCTCTCTAAAAAAACTTGTGTGCCACTAATCGTGCCTTAAATCGAGTGATTTCATTCTTTTTATTTTGCTTTCTTACAAACACCCACTTGTAACATACCGGTCTGACATCTTTTGGTGTTTGTACTATAGGTCCGAACACTCTACGTTTATTAAGAGAATCCAATTCTGCTTGAATACCATCCTTTCATTTTGGCCAATCTTTTCTTTGTCGACATTCATCGATGTTACGTGGTTCAGTGTCATCAATGCCCTTAGATATTTTAGTAGCTACTGAGAATGAGAATATCTCATCTATTGTTATATCTTTGCGATCCCATACCTCTCTTGTATATGTATAAAACATAGAGATCTCTTTGCTTTAGGTACCTAAGCCTCCTCTTGGGCTTGTGTCTTTTCTAAGATAATAACCTCTTCTGGGTTTTCAGAGAGTATGGATCTATCATTCATAACGTCTTCTTGAGCGTTATGTGTAGCCTCCTTAAGAGCGTTACTTGGGCATTTTCTCTTTCTAGGGACTAAGTCCTTGGAACCTATAAGTCTACCATGTTTCTGGCGTACAGTAGATTCATTAGCCACTCTGCTATTTTTTCTACGAGGATATCAATTCGAGCTGGCGCATTTGCAGCGGGCAACATATGATTTAATCACTTTAGCTGCATCAGTAAATGCATCTGACATTTGATTTATAATCTCCTGTAGATGCAATATCCTGCGTACCTCAGTTTCACATTGATTAATACGAGGATCTAGATGAGACAAAGTGGGATTATTCCACGATAATTTATGTCATTTATTTCTGATGAATGGTTCTGTAAGAACATTCTTTTCTTTCTTATCTTTCCCTAACGGCAAAAATTTAGTCTCATCAAAATGGCAGTCTGTGAATCTAGCAGTAAAAATATCACCAATTAAAGGTTCCAAATATTTAATGATTTAGGGCAAATCAAAACCAATATAAATTCCTAAACGGCACTGAGGTTCCATTTTAGAGCGCCGAGGAGGAGGAATAGGAACATAAACAGCACAACCAAATTTATGCAAATAAGATATGTTAGGTTGATAGCCTATCACAAGTTGTGATGGTGAAAATTCATGATATACAATTGGCCTAACAATGGTCAATTTAGTAGCATGTAATATGGCATGTCCCCAAGCTTAAACGGATAAGTTTGATTGCATGAGTAAAGGCCTTGCTATGTGCTGAAAATGCTTAATTAATGACTCTGCTAAACTATTTAGGTATGAACATGAGGGACAAAATGTTCAACTTCTATTCCTACGAAAGCACAATAATCATCAAAAGTACGAAAAGTGAACTCAGTTGCATTATCAAGTCAAATCGTTCTAACATGTTGGTCAGAAAAATGAGTCTTAAGCTTAATCGACTGAGAAAGTAGCTTGGAGAAGGCAAAATTTCTATATGAGAGTAAGGAAATATTTGACCATCGACTAGAAGCATCTATTAGAACCATAAAATACTTGAAAGGTCCGCTAGCAGGATCAATTGGTCCATAAATATCACCTTGTATTCTCTGAAGGAATGGTGGTGATTCAGAAGCTATTTTGAGAAGTGAAGGTCTTGTAATGAGTTTACCCTATGAATAAGCTATACACAAATGTTCAGTAGGAAATGAAAGACTTTGGTATGATAAATTATGCCTATTGGTATTGTTGATGATATTTCTCAACATAGTCGATCATGGATGACCCAATCTGTCATGCCAAAGGATTAGATTCCTTGGATCCTTTAGCCTTTTGCTAGTAATGGGGGTGAGATTATACTACCTTCAGAGTAGTTTGATATAGCGCCGAGGAGATTAACTTGTTCTTTTCTAATGTGATCTTATTGCTTCCAACATTAGAGATGATACAAAGATACTCTTTGCTATCATCGTTCATGGTTTCAACATAAAATCCTGTCACGACCCGCACCCGATGTAGGGATGCAAGTGGGGAACAACGCCCAGCCTACGCCGCAGAATCAGCGGTATAACGCTGTTTGGGTAATCTATCTAACATATAATGAGCCACCAATAATATCAATATACTCAATCACAGATCTAAGATGGAGAATAGCATGAATATAATAAAAGAATAGAATAGTCACAATACACTCATGAGTCAAATAATAACATTAATGAGTTTGAAGAAAAACTAAATAATAAGCTGGAGACAAATCCAGTATAAAGAATGACTAAGAAGCTACAAGTCCCGGGTCATCTGTCTCAGTCGATATGAGTCCCTCCGGAGCCAGGGTCTCTGACTCTAAGCCCACAACATCCTGAGGCCCGTAATGTGTAGGGTACCACTCTTTAGTGTCATATAGAAAAATATATCCAGTCAGGAAGGAGCAGAGTACATCTCTAACAGCAGTTCTAATCAATGATATAAACTATGTAACAGTAAATAGATATGAATATACAAGATGCAACAATAGATACAAGAGATATACAATAAGAAAATACTGGAAGTAAATACAAGAATGAGCAATATGACAATGAACAAGAATACTAATGACTAAGTGAGTGAGTACCAGCTTTAACATATGATCGGCTTGGGAACTTGATACAAGATATATGGCCTGGCTAATCATACGTGCAATGTATGATTAACACTATTTAATGAACAAGACTTGATACAAGGAGGGTATGATCACATATCTACACTACATACTCCCCAACCCCGACTGGTATAGTGGATCCAACCATGGTACGCTATGGCACAAGATTCTCTAAGAAGATAACGACTCTTCCCGAGAATCAGTGTCTGTACATGTACAAGAAAAATAATGAAACAAGGCTTGCACAAGATACACCATATATACCAAGGAATAATATCTCATGACGAGATCCGGATATACAAATCCGTGTAACCATCGTGTCAAATAAATATGAATATCTACACTAGATATAATAAACATAGAGGATATCATAAATGAGAAACTATCAGAGAATGTACTCGCCTGAAGTCCAGTGAATAGTCTCACAGATGTCTGATACGGTGCCTCGAAGATCTAGATATGGAATATAACATCAATACAAGGTTTTGAAATAAAAATAAGTTAAACTAGTCAACTTCTAGGTCAAAGAGTCATTTCTAAGTCAAAATAGTCAAACTAGGTCAACTCTAAGTCAAATTGGTCAAACTTGGTCAAACTATATATTTCTAGGTTGCATGAGTCTATCTCAAAGATGTTGGGTTCATAAACTATGAAACTAGGTCATACAAGCTAAATCTAGGATACTAAGATACCGTATCGCAAGATACGCAAGTAAGAGATAGGAAATGATATATATATATACATATCTAAATAATATTAAATATGTTAATCCTAATTACAATTACTAAATAGATACATTGGTTTTGAACCAACTCGATATCGCACTACTAAACCCCCATCTTGATACCCAAACCCAATATCTTGAGTATCCTCAATACCTTGGCATTTACCTTGGTATCTCAAGGTAAATGTGATTCTAAAATATATAGTAGCTACCCAATCTAATGACTAACATATATATAGTTACTAACTAAACTATGTACTAATAATGAGATAGTTCAATAATTAGTTAACTAATCATAGTAACTAGCTTACTACTAATAGCTAATATTAGTAATAACAAGTGAATCACTAACAATTACCCAATCTAACTAATTCTAACTGTTAGATATACTAGTTACCATCTAATATACATTCAATACAAGGATCCATATACTACATATATCAACTAATCTAACAATTATATATATATACATATCTCTAACTATTAGCTAGCTATTAATACTAACATTAACACTAGCTAACTGTACTGCTGGTAGCCGCTGTTGTTACTGATTATGCAAGCTGCTGCTGTTATTCAGCTTCTACAAGCACTGCTGCTGCTTCTGCAGCTTCCGCAAGCTGCTGCTGCTACTGCTTCAACAGCTTCTACAAGCTGCTGCTGCTGCTGCCGCTTCAGCAAGCCGCTACTGCTACTGCTTCAGCAGCTTCTGCAAGCTGCTGCTGCCGCTTCTGCTTCTTCAAGCCGAGCCTCCTTCCCCCTCTAATGCACACACACACACACACACACACAACAACACACATACATATATACACTAATATATATCCAAAAAAAAAAAAAATATATATATATATATATATATATATATATATATATATATATATATATATATATATATATATATATATATATATATACACACCTATGCACTTAGATATAGTATACCATCTATATATATACATAGCATCACATACACGTATACATATAATATAACATACAAGTTATATATAACATAACTTATACAAATAGCAATTACATATATAGAGGTATGACTACATATATATATAACACATAGGTATATATACACTTGATATACTAGCACATATAACCACATATGTATACATAACATTACATATATATATATATATATATATATATATATATATATATATATATATATATATATATATATATATATATATATATAAATGCATATGAATATATCTATTACAATAGTTAAGAACAATATAATTAGATCTAGAATAAAAATACAACAAACATGTGGAGTGCATCGCACCTGTATCACACTAGATCTATGATACGCTTGTGACACGAGTCCACCACACAACCAAACATACCCCGAAGGACACGAGCAAGTCTAATATATTATTTATGAATAATTAGAGTCAAACACATATCTACGTGTCCGTGTCAAAATTGACATGCATAAAGTCCCGTGTCGGAGAGAAAACCCTTAAATCAATATGTATCACCAATTTATTGGGATACGACATACACGTACCCAATTGTGGACACGACACTAGCCACAAACACACAAACACATGTCAAGTTGATCTATAGGACCAATTGACAACCACAACAAGTGTCAATCTCAAAATTATATCAAAATTGACACAAAAAGTACCATAACTTCCTCAATAGGCCTCCTATGAACTCAATTCTAAATCCTATGGGTAGCCTATGCATATGGGTTAATTTTTTATGGTTAAATCTTAGATTTAGAACCTAAATTAAGAAAAAAAATTGAATTGTACCTATTGGAAGATGGATTCTCAATGCAACATCCAAAATATGATAAAATTGGCCTCCAACTTGTAGATCTTTGCTTCTCTTTGTAGATCCTTGCTTCCTCCTTCTAGATCCTTGCTCTAGTAGACTCCAATAGTGATTTGGAAAAGAATTGGGATAAAAGTTGGTAGAAAAATAATGTGGGAATGAGAGAATTTGGTTGAGGAAAATTCTAGATCTAGATTTGAAATAAAAAGAGGAGAGAGAAACTCCCCCCCCCCCCCTTTATGTAGGCCGGCCCCCTTGCCCCTTCCTCAAGCTACTAAATAATGTCCATTATACCCCTTGGGGCCTCTCATGAAGAAATAATTAAGGAGGGAAGGTTCTAGTCTAATGGTTTTAATTAAACTAATCATCCTCATAATCAATGGGCTTTCTAGTTGGGCTAAATTCTAATAATTAATACATGTTGGTCCATGAATCTAAACTAAACTAGTTAGGTCCACTAACACAAGTTCAAAACAATAAACTAACATCTAATAATAATTAAATAATATAATAAATAATTATTCACATGCACAATATTTAATTAATTATGAAATTATCAAAATATCCTTTCCTAGAAAATGTGGTAGTGACAAACCCGTTCATTCGAATATCTCTAAAGCTGAGTAGATTTTTATTAGATCTACTAGAGAATAATACATTTAGAATGACTAAGTGTGTTCCATTTGGCAACACAACATCGGCCTCATAACCTTCTATAATCTGCACGTGTCCAGCAATGGTGGTCACCTTGGCAGTGTTTGAGGCATATGTTGTGAAAAACTTTCTAGTTTACAATATAGTGTGAGTTGTTGCACTATCTATCAAGCATATGCCATCATCATTGTCCATACCTTTCAAAAACAAAAAATAATAATATATTAATATGCTACTAAATGGTTAAACTTGGCATATTGTCAATTATTACAACTTTATCTAAATCTAAATGAAACTGCTTCAAAGAAAGTAAACTACCTAGACTATTGATCATATAATGACCAATTTATTCAAAGTGGAAAGTAAATAAACTTAGATAAGCATACAAAAACTATTCATTGACTTTGTCTATCATGGCGTTGAGCTAGTCTTCCGAAATTGCGTTTCCATCCTTATCTTGGAAGAAATCATTAAAATCCATGTGTGTTGTACCCTCCATGAGATTAGTCTCCACACCCTTTGAGGCTTCATACTCGTCCACTTTCTTTTGTGAGGTGCGACAGTTTCGCATCCAATGACCAGATCTTCCACTACGTTTGCAAATATCAGTTGGAGTAGCTGGATTGGGAATTTGGGCATTGTTTCTTCGAGGATTAAATCCCTTATTTTTGAACTGTGTATCGTTCCTTGGACCCAGATTGTAGCCATTTATTTGGCTTCCACGGCGTCCATGTCCTCTACCTTTGTGATTTCCTTGACCCCTAGTATTGGTCATATTTTTTTGAGCACTAGTCGCATTCACTTCAGCTGGAATTGGTGCAGACTCGGTTGGTCTACTAGTGTGATTTTTGATTAATAACTCATTGTTTTTCTCGGCCACGAGTAAGACAACAATGAGTTCGGAATACTTCTTAAAAAATTTCTCCCTATACGCCTGTTGTAGGGTCATATTAGTCGCATAAAATATGGTAAATATTTTCTCTAGCATGAAATGCTCTGTCACTTCTTCACCACATAACTTCAATTGTGAAGTACTTCTTCACCACATAACTTCAATTATGAAGTAATCCTGAACATAGCAAAATTATAGGCTGCAACTGTCTTATAATCTTGGAAACGTAGATTGAGCCATTCATGGTGAAAACGTAGATTGAGCCATTCATGGAGTGCATCTGGTAGTATGACCATTTTCTGGTGATCATATCTCTCAGCTAGAGAATTTCATAACACCAATGGGTCCTTGACTGTTATGTACTCAGCCTTGAGATCATCATGCATATGATGTCTTCGAAAAATTAAAGTATTCGCTTTATCTTTTGCAGATATTGGCTTATTAGCCACAATTGCGTCACCTAAGCTTTTAAGGTGCGGCTTCACTGAGATGCTCTCGTTTATTTTTTTCCGTTAGAGTTTCGTGCTGATAACGTGTTAGAATAAACGTACAAAAAGGAAGAAGAAAATAGGAGAGAATATCTCTTATTAGTATAATCAAATAGTGGGAGACAAATTTCTTATTTATATAATCCAATGAAGATGTAATATTAATATATCTAGACTAAAATACAAAATAAAAATCCAACACTTTACGAACCCAGGTTATAACACCGAACGCATTCTCCATTCCCCGTTTCTTCTCTCTAAGAACAAGAATATGCTGTTGTGGTTGTTTTCTTCTCCAACAGCAGAGAGAGAAAGAGGAGAAGGAGAAGGAGAAGAAGAGTGTCGCGCTTGCTCTCTCTCTCTCTCTTCCCACCATTGAATTTGGAGGCAGAGGTACGGAAGTCCTTTGCGCCCCAAATTTCTAATTTTTTTTTCTCGAGCAATGCATCAAATTTTTATATGCCCATCTGTTTTTTTCCCCTTCTTTTTCAAGAAATCTGTTGTTTTTTGGTCGAATTTAGAATGGTTTTGTTTGATTGGTTTGTATGGCGGTGTTCGGAAGAGGAGAAGAGAGGAGAGGAGGTTGGGGTTTGATTTTGCCACCATGTGTGAATATGAATGAACCCAAGAATCATGGGTCTGGGGTGGGTGGGGTGGCGTGGGGGGGTGGGTGGGGGTGGGGGGGGGGGGGTGGTGTGGGGTGGTGGTGGGATGGTGGGTCCGGCCGGCGGATTCGGAACGGATGGCTAGGGAGTTGAGGATGCACCTTGCTGAGAGGAGGAGGAGGGTCGAACCGCTTCACCTCAAACATTCTGAGCTGTATATTAGATTAATCTCCGGAATCGCCAGGAGTACTTTTACTAGTAATAGAAAGGAATTAAATAATTTGTCGTAGAAATTGCTTTGCTTTCTTCATAATCACTAGGAGTACCCATCGGCGATCTGGAGACATTTCTTTACGTGGTTCGTACGTACATACGTACATGTGCAAGGGAGACTGATGGATGCACCAGTTGGAGCTCGAAGAATTTCGGACGAGGGTAGGACCTAAATGAACTTGGATATAGGGCGCTCGAAAAAGGCCACAAGGAGGAAATGGAAGAAAGGAAAGAGAAAATGAAAAGAAAGAGAGAAAGGAATTGAAAAAATATGTATGTTTGGTTAACGAAAAAAAGTGGGAAAGAAAACAAAAACCCCAACCTTTGCTGAAGCCCCTTCCACAATTTCCTAATTGCATTCAGTAAACCAACTTTTTTTCTTTTTGAAGAATCATTTTGCTAATTACAAATTTACAATATAATCCTTCTTCCCCATCTCCTCTCTCAATGGGATTCTTTTGTCCCAAAATCCAACTGCTTCATCAGGCTTTGTGTGTATAGGTCGTTGATGCCAGTACGAGCAGGAGAGTAGGTGGACGAGGAAGTCTTCGACGACGCCAGTGCATGTGGGTGGAGGCGGCGGCACAACTGGCGGAGGTGGATCCAGTGAAGGTGGCCATGGCCACAACGAGAGGCGGGGAGGAGCAAGAAGGGGTTGGCACGGAAGTGGATCCTGATTTCAGGGTTGTAGACATTTTTCTAGTGTTTTAGGGAGAAAGGAAATGAACGTTCGAATAGGAAGTTTTCTTTCAAATTCTTTTTCTTCTACAACCAAACATATAAAGTTATCTTTCCTTTTCTTTTCTCTCACTTTCTCAGTAACCAAACAATGACTAACAAAGCAAAAGGGAAGAAATTGATTTACATAGATGTCTCAGAAATTTGTTGGAATGGGGTGGGACCTAAAGATGAGTTGGTCCATGAGGAGGTATGATGTTGGACTTCCCTGCAACAAACTTAAAAGAAACCCCCCTTGTTGAGTCTTGAGCGGATTATCTATTGATATAGCTAATTAACTATACCTCATTCTCTTACTAAGTATCCTATGTGGAATTAAACTCCTATCGTACTCTCTTTTATACCTGCCACCTAGCTAGTGCTCAACTTGATGCGAGACTCAAACCCAACAAAATTTGGGACTCAAGCTTTGTTATTATTTTGATACAAGCTTATTTATTGTTATGTTGTCATTGTACCTTATTGATGACGACTATGAATATTTGTTCTCCTTCTTGCTGCCTTACTCTTGGGTCCGGATCCATACCTTAGTAATTTGGCATATTATTCTCAGTTGTAGTCCTTGGTGGGTGTTTTGAGGAAAAACAATTTTTGTACTTCTGTTTCCTTTGTTAATTGAAACAGTTCCCATAGCTTGTTGGATCTCTTTCACCACAATATTCTTTTACACCACAATATGCAAGTTACTCACCTTACATTGCGTATGAATAACTTGTTCTTTTATTTTAACTTCTCAGTATCTCACAATATGGATTGCAAAAGGGATGTAAGCTCTCCTGAAAGAAGCAAGAGAAAGCTGAAGACCCCAGCACAGCTTGAAGCATTAGAGAAATTCTTCAATGGTACAATTGTTGCTCTGTAACATCGGAGATTAAAATATTTATACAGTGTTAAGTCCCTACCATTACACCAAAACTCTAGAGTTGGATCCATGTAGCTGTATATTTTCTTGTAAAATCCTCATAAAATGCATGCCAGAGACAAAACTTGGTTATTTTGATACCATCTTGAACTCCCAACCATTATAGCAAAACTCTTAAAGAGTTTTGGTAGGGATAAGGCTTATATATTTATACTCCACACTCCCCCGCAGGTCAAAGACCCATCTTATGGATTGCGAGCTGTATTCATGCAGAAAATCCTGGGTTTTTTCTGGTACCATTTTAAAATACCAACCACCACACAAAAGTTCTTGAGTTTTGGTGAGGGATGAGGGTTATTTATTTAAGTCAACACAGTTTGAAGTTCTTTTCTTTTCCCTTCTCGTCTTATGTAAATTATTAATCATGGATTCTGCATTTTTTTCAGAGCACAAGTACCCCAGTGAGTCAAGGAAGTTGGAATTCGCCAAGCAAATAGGTCTGTCAGAGAAGCAGGTTTCTGGATGGTTCTGTCATAGAAGATTGAAAGACAAAAGGTTATCGCAAAATGATTTGTGTACAAAGGGAATACAGAACCTTTCAAATGGTGCTATCCATGATCTCTCTAGTGGGCTTAGACAAGAGTCCTGTAACAGTACCAAACAAAGCAATAGACACTATGATTCTAAAGAAGTAGAAAGTAGAAGGTTTGATGGCCATAATTCTTCTGTTGCATTTTCTGCATCTGAGCAGAAGGACCGAGCTGCTCATGTTGAATGCTTCATCGATGCCGAGGATAGATCTTCAGGAAGTAGCACAGCATCACATGAAAGGTTTTTCCAGCAGCGTGTTAATTTCCACGCTATGAAATCTAGATGTTCATTTTGGGATGCCAGTCGCAGGTCATTGGACAGAAAAGGTGTAAAGAAAAGAGGATACATGATGGACTCTGGGTCTTTATGTCCAAAGGACGAGGCCGAAATTCCTGCTGTCTCTTTTGTTAAGTTGAAGCTAGGACAGCGCTATTGTGAAGATGGTCCACCTCTTGCTGTTAATTTTGACCCGCTCCCACCTGGTGCATTTGATTCACCGGCTGGAGATTCAAACTGTGGTAATATCAATAGTAGTATTTTGTTAGTACTGATGCCACCCATTTGCTAGCCAATTTGCTACCTAAATGCTATTCCTGATTCTTTGCATTCAGTTAATCAACAAAATCATCACAGGATCACGAAAATCATCATCTTTTGTTGTATATCATCTCCACTTTTGCCACTGTTTCAGTTCGTATTATATTGCTCGACTATTATCATTTTGCACGGATGTTGCATTATGATCGAATTTATGGATTCTAGAAAGGCTTGCCTTTATGCTTGTCCACTATGAAGTATGAGTACTGGAATGAGTTAGGTCAATAGAAAAGGATTAGATGAATATATGACCTGATTCCTTTGATAGTTAGTGGAATATAATTTGAACCTTAGAATGGTTGCATGAAATAATAGTATATGAAAGAAGGTTCTAACTCTTTGAACAAATTTGCTTGCAACTGTAAAGTCCCTACCACTACACCAGACTACCAGAGTGTTGGTGAGGGATATGGTTATATTATTTGTATTATTCAACAAGCCTCTGCAGGTCGAGGACCCATTGGGAGTTGAGAGCACAACGTTATAGTGTATTTTTTTGTCAAATCCACTTAAATATGCTAGAGAGATTGAAACTGGGTTGTTCTAATACCATCTTAAAGTATCTACCCCTGTATTAAAATTCTAAAGTGCCAGTTTGGGATGAAGGTTTTATTTTTATTGAATACTATTAATATTAATTCTCAACCTTCACCAATGCTCTAGAGTTTTTGTGCAAGTGGCATGGACTTTAACATGGTATTAAAAAACCCATGTTCTCCTCTTGCACACATTAATTTCAAGCGGATTAAAAAAATACGGTTGTTGAATCCATCTCTTGGCTAACAAAATCGGCCTTCGACCTACGGGGACGTGTTGAATAATTTAATATTAACCCTCAACCGTCACCAATGCTCTAGAGTTTGGTGCAAGTGGCAGAGACTTTAACAAATTTTATGTTATTCAATGGCATTGCCACCTCATGCTCTCAAGAGTGAAGACCTTATGTAGTTTACTAGGTAATTTTGTAGCATAAGGACCATGGTTCATAGTATCAAAATTGTTATCGGACTCTTAGTTGGTTTTAGTAATTTCAACAGTTTCTGGATTGGTTTTGGTGTCGTTATCGCCGATACCACGAGCTATGATTCATCCCTCTTTTCCTGGTGAAGAGGTAGAAAAGGTTAAGTTGATATTTCAATAATAACTACAGTTTGGTCACATAACCGGGATGAACCTCCATTTACTAACTCTTTTACCCCATGACTATTGAAGCGAAGATTTGCCATAACAACAACAAAGAGTATCCCAAATAGTTTGGGTTTCAGTCCGTTTCTTCCATCCAGCTCTATTAAGGTTTGACTCCTTTGTAACACTAACAACAGATATATCCTTGTTTACTGCCGCAATTAGTGTTGTAGCTTTAGCAGCTCCTTCAACTAGGATCATATCACCATTCACAGTGTATCTGTTGGTTTATGTTGCATATCCCCAAGCCATCTCAAATGATCCCCCCTAATGTTATTCACTTGAAACCATCTCACTATTGTTGTTCAGCTACTCATTTTTTGATATTTGCTTCTTGATTGCCAAACATTTTCTCGAGTAAAATTATATTGTCGATGAGACTGATAGATGATATATACCAAGTTTATCTATGATAGAGATTGTTAAGGGGAACGGTTTGTAAGGGGAACGGTTTGTACTATGTACTTAGTTAAGTTTAGAGATAGAGAGGAGAAGGGGAAGTAGGGGAAGAGAGAATATGAGAAAGGAGATTGCAAGGGCCTTAAACCCTAGGTTGCATCTCATGTCTATTTATATTGATATGCAATACACCCACAATTACTATTATACCCTCATATGATAAATAACAAAATAAAATAACTCTAACACCCTCCCTCAAGCAGGAGCATATAGATCAGACATGCCCAGCTTGCTACATAAATCAGAAAATGGACCGCGAGCAAGTGGTTTGGTGAGGATATCACCTAATTGATCCTCTGACCGAACATAAGGAGTGACAATCTGTTTCTTCAGCAACAAATCACGAACAAAATGACAATCCACCTCGATATGCTTCGTGCGCTCATGAAACACCGGATTACTTGCGATAAACATTGCCGACTGATTATCACAATACATCTCCATCGGAATAGGAATCATAATTTCCATTTCATGAAGAAGAGACTGCACCCACATCATCTCAGAAGCTGTATGAGCCATCGCACGGTACTCGGACTCTGCACTAGAACGAGCCACAACATTCTGCTTCTTACTACGCCACATGACAAGATTGCCACCCACAAACGTACAATAGCCAGAAGTAGACCTCCTATCACTGCGACTGCCTGCCCAATCAGCATCACTGAACCCAGTCACCGTAAGCAACTGGGAAGGTTTGTACAACAAACCCTTTCCAGGTGCACCCTTCAAGTATCGAAGAATGCGAGAGATAGCCTCCCAATGTAGTTGCCGAGGGGCATGCATAAACTGACTAACTACTCCAACTGCATATGTGATGTCTGGTCGAGTAACAGTAAGATATATAAGTTTGCCAACCAAACGTCTATAATATCCAACATCCTCAAATAACTTTCCCCTGTCAGCATCAAGCTTGTCATGATAATCCATAAGAGTCTCAACTGGCCGACACTCCAACATCCCAGTCTCAGAAAGCAAGTCTAGAACATACTTGCGTTGTGACAGATACACCCTCTTCTTAGATCGAGCAACCTCGATTCCAAGAAAATATCGAAGAAGACCCAAATCCTTAGTATGAAACTGACGACTAAGGTAGGCCTTCAAGTCCGCAATTCCAGCATGATCACTTCCAGATATAATGATATCATCAACATAAACAATCAACACGATAATACCTGCTGAGGAAGAATGGCAAAACACTGAATGATCTGATGTGGTACGCCGAAAGCCATACTGAATGAGAACTGAACTGAACTTGTCAAACCAAGCACGAGGTGACTGTTTCAGTCCATATAATGCTTTCTTCAATCGACATACGAGTCTTTTATTTCCTGCTACAACATATCCCGGTGGTTGATCCATATAAACCTCCTCCTGTAAGTCACCATGCAAGAAAGCATTCTTTATGTCCAGCTGATATATAGGCCATCGGTGATTAACCGCCACAGAAATAAGAATCCGAACTGAATTCAGCCGAGCCACTGGAGAGAAAGTCTTCATATAATCCACGCCATATGTCTGAGTATACCCTTTGGCAACCAACCGTGCCTTGAGGCGCTCAACAGAACCATCAGGATGATACTTAACAGTGTACACCCATCTACAACCCACTGTTTGTTTTCCAACAGGAAGTGATGTAAGCTCCCAAGTCTGATTTTGATGTAAAGCATACATCCCCTCATCCATTGCACTTTTCCAACCAGAAGGTGACATAGCCTGCTTGTAAGTTTTGGGAATAAAAGTAGAAGACAATGAAACAGCAAATGCATGAAAAGATGATGAAGCACGGTGTAATGAAACATAGTTAGAAATGAGATGCTTATTCTTTGTGGTACAAAGGCGTCTTTTTCTGAGAGCAATAGGAAGATCATCTGGATCTGTGGTGATGGGAGCAGAAACCTCAGGCACGGAAGATGATTGGTTGAAGGCTGAATTTTGCAGAACCACTGGCCTGTCCTTGGATCTCTGATAAACCTGTAAATGGGGAATGGAGACAGACATTGATTCAGGAATGACCGGAAGTGGTATGGAAGATATCAAATCTGTTGTAAAAGGAATACAACGGTCTCCTGGAGGAAAGAAAGGGGTAGACTCAAAGAATGTAACATCCGCACTGACATAATATTTGCGTGACTGTGGACTGTAACAACGATAACCTTTTTGAGTACGGGGATAACCAAGAAAGACACACTTCAGAGATCTAGGAGCCAACTTATCTCGATTATGTTCCAAGTTATGAATAAAAGCGACACAGCCAAACACTCGAGGAGATAAGGAAAAGGGTGCGACATCTGTATGTAATATAGTAAAAGGAACTTTGTTATTTAATACAGATGATGGCATGCGATTAATAAGATAACATGCAGTAAGAACGACATCTGTCCAATACTGTTTGGGGACATGCATATTGAACATGAGAGTTCGAGCCACATCTAAAATGTGTCGATGTTTGCGTTCGGCTATACCATTTTGTTGAGAGGTGTGGACACAACTGGTTTGATGAATCATACCACGATCAACACAGAAACTGTTCACAGAAGATTGAGTATACTCCAAAGCATTATCAGAACGCAGAATTTTGATACGTTTATTAAACTGAACATAGACTTCTTTATAAAAGACAGATAACACATTTGGAAACTCAGATCTTTCTTTCATTAAATAACACCAAGTCATTCTGGAATAATCATCAATAAAAATAACAAAATACTGAAATCCTTTCGGACTTTTGACTCTAGACGGACCCCAAATATCAGAATGAACAAGATCAAAAGACTCTAATTGACGACTCTCACTACGACGAGGAAAGGAACTACGGTGATGCTTGCCTAACTGACAAGCCTCACATTCAAGACTAGAAACATGACTCAAACTAGGAACAACTTGACGCAACTTAGCCAAAGACGGATGTCCCAAACGATAATGCCACTGCAACGGAGAAGTAGAAACAGAAGTGAAGGCCTTTCCAGGTAGATCCAAGTAGTACAGTCCATCTTTTTTATGCCCCGAACCAATCGTCTTTTTCGTCCTGAGGTCCTGAAAAATACATGAATTGGGAGAAAATGTCACAGAACATTGAAGAGATTTGGTTAACTGGCTCACAGATAACAAATTAAATGAAAAATTAGGCACATATAATGAATCAAATAATGATAGTGATTGAGTAGGGTGAATGACACCTTTCCCAAGCACAGGACGAGTAGACCCATCAGCCAAGATAATATTATGTTTCATGGAACTACGATTATGAAAGATAGATGTTATACCAGACATGTGAGAGCTTGCTCCTGAGTCGATGACCCAAGAGGTGGATGGTGACTGGGTTGCCACAAAAGCAGGATTACCTATATGTGCCATGGTTGCAGTAGGTTGGGAGGTGGTACTAGCAAGCGCGTTCAACTTCTGGAGGATCTGTTGAAATGGAGATGAGGTATCGGACGTTGAAGTCTGATTGAAACCCGAAGTATCATCTCTGGGAGCAGAAGTGGTGTCCTGGGACTGCATATTTTCATCATGCACTTGATGTGCATATTCTGGTTTGCCCCATTTGTCCCAACAATAGTCTTCTACATGACCGAGCATTCCACAATAGTTGCACTTTCGTGGTTGACCACGGCCACCACCACCACCGCGGCCACCACCACGACCATTGTCTCTACCACCACGGCCTCCTCCTCGACCAAAACTACGACCACCATCTCTACCGCCACGTCCAATACCACGTCCACCACCACGACCAACAACATTAGAAACTAGGGCAGAAGAGTCAGTACTCGGCACCACATAACTCTGTCCCAGAAAGGAACGATTGAGACGGGAGAAAGTATCTGCCACCGTAGGTAACTGCTCTCCAGCAAGGATTTGAGCTTTATAAGGTTAGAGCGCAGGATCCAAGCCGGCTAGGATGAGTGAAACATGAAACTCTTCCTTCTGTCTCCAAGCTTCCTTCAAATCAGTAGTAACAGGATGATATTGAAGCAGTTCCTCCCACAAAGCCTTCTTTGAAGCCAGATATTCATTCACAGGCTTCCCATTTTGCTTTGTATTGAACAATAACTCGTACAACTCATAGATACGGGCAACGTTTCGCTTCTGCGAATAAGATTCTTCCAGAGATGCCCAAATCTGTTTGCTTGATTCACACCACTGAACATTAGCAGCGATATGTGGTTCCATACTATGCCACAACCACGACATAACGTATGCATCTGCACTCATCCAATCTTCATACTCAGCGGACGTTTCAGGCAGGGGTTCTTCGGTCAAAAACTTCAACTTCTTCTTCGCCCTTAACACCACTTTGATAGACTTGGACCAGGCAAGATAGTTCGCACCATTGAGTTTCACCGCTGTAATCGACTTTCCCAATTCATCATTATGAATAACAGTAAAAGGAGAACCACCTCCGCTACCACCACCACTATTAACCTCGCTAGAAGATTCGGTCCCCACCATACTTGCAGATGCAACAGAAAGACGAGATCTTTGAAACCCTAGATCTCACAACGAACCTCAACCGACGACGAATAACCAACGGAGATCTGTAGAAACCCTAGATCTCATAAACGAACCACGAACGACCACGAACAACGAACGCCGAATCATGAAAAGTAGACGAAAAACAGTCGAAATTTTTTTTTGGGGCTGCCGCCCCGAACCCTGCAATCAGGGGCTACCGCTCCCGAACCCCTGTCGAACTCACGGCCGAGTTCGATCGGCCCTGTCGGGAATGGGATGTACAGTACTTACAAATATATGCTCTGATACCAAGTTAAGTTTAGAGATAGAGAGGAGAAGGGGAAGTAGGGGAAGAAAGAATATGAGAAAGGAGATTGCAAGGACCTTAAACCCTAGGTTGCATCTCATGTCTATTTATATTGATATGCAATACACCCACAATTACTATTATACCCTCATATGATAAATAACAAAATAAAATAACTCTAACATACTTCAAAGCAAGGTTTGCAGTATTGACTGAATCAGCTGATATGCATACGCCGATTTGTATCATGTAGCGGCCATATCATAAGAAGAGTTATCGTGCAGGGTGGATTTGTATTCTTAATTAATTGGGTGCCAAGTGTGTGTGTTCTCTGACTGAGGAGTAATTGGACAAGGGAGCCTTTCCCTCTATGATTCTATCTTGGATACGTATCAGCCAGATCATAAGAAGTTATTGTGCAGCCAGGGTTGATTTGTATTCTTAATTAATTGGATGCCAAGTGTTTCTCCTCTCAGTTTAGGTATATCAATTCATTTGACAGGGTTTTTTGAAAGATTATATTTATGAGCTTAGATTACTAGTTTCTGATGATGCAGAAAATGTTAGTAGTTTCCAATAATAATATAAAATACTGGCTAGGGGTTGGCTTTCATGTTTTATCATCGAATTGCTATATTGTTTGAGGGGTTCTGGATTAATGTTATCTGGGTCCTGGTTTGCTTCGATACGTCTTACGGGTACAGTTTTTCGCTACTTTCCCACGTGCATGGTACGAGGGAAATAGGCTTTACTGGTACGTTTTTGAGTTTGTGGATCGCTTAAGAGCGTGTCATTGCATATAGTAGGGAAGAACTCATACTGTATGATGTATCCTATGATGACTTGCTCATGTATGCTTTGTTTTGACAACTAATTGACTTTCTTTTGCCTCTATTATTGTTTGATTGATATCATTGATATTTGAAGGCAAGGTTAAGTTTCAGCAGTTTCATTATGAGAGCGATTCCTGGACCATTGAATTATTTATTGGATTATATTGTACATGGTTAATTTTCTCACAAAAAAGTTAAAAAGAATCACATAAACGTAGAAGAGCAGATAGTCATAGAATATCGGTTCACGTGGATCATCACTTTTAGTTGGGAACCTGTAGCACTGCTGAGAATAAGCCAAACTTGGAGAATATTCATTATGTCCTCTAGATTTTGGAGAATATAATAGGAAAATTGAATTTGACATGTAGCCTTTCACAATATCACACAATCCTTTGAATAACTCGTAACCTCTATGGTTTAATTTGGTAGTGTTATTAATTATTCCGAAAATTACTTTGTCACAGGACAAGGTGAGGTTTTATTTTTTTATCTCTATCTAGTCTAGATGCTTTGTTTATGACTTTCTTTTCCTTTATTTTTGTGAAATGATCTCAAGTGCATCTCCTCCACTCAATCTGCGTTCTTGATAACAATAATTAGGTTGAATAATTAATATTGCATACTTTCTCGTCTCTCAAATACTTCTAACCTGCATCATCAGTCCGAAAATTACTTTGTCACAGGACAAGGTGTGGTTTTTTCTCTCTCCCTATCTAGTCTAGACGCTATGTTTATGACTGTCTTTTCCTTTATTTTTGTGAAATGATCTCAAGTGCATCTCCTCTACTCATCCTGCGTTCTTGATAACAATAATTAGGCTGAATAATTAATATTGCATACTTTCTCTTGTCTCTCAAATACTTCTAACCTGCATCATCAGTCCTACAATTTTTCCTGCTTTCATTTTGCCTAAAACATTCTTATTTTCAATTATGCTAATCTTCTGATGACCTTATGGTTCTTGACTTGGACAAAGTTATTTATTTCTCATGAGTTTGCTTAGGTGGTTCTCCTTATTGACATATGTGAATATAACTTCTACCCTTTTTAATTTTTCTTTCTTTTACTAGTATTTTTTGATCATCTCTCTTGGTGCATTATACTACCGAGCATTGGACTCCTTGTTTTGCTATTCAAGTTTCTATATTTTTATTCTCCTCAGTTTACAGTTTCTTATATACATTGACACAATCTTCGTTTTTAGCATCACTAGCTGCTTTTTAGCTTCCATCTTTGCTCAGTTTTATGTTTCAAACTTGTCGTTTTTACATTGTTTGCTATTCTTCATAAGATGCCCTCTTTGTTTCACTACCTTTGGACCTTTTGGTTTTGCTACCAACTTTCTTTAGATGGTAATATATTACCTTCAGATTATCCTCAAGTGATTGCTATTATTCTTGTCCTTTCCTTTTTTGTTTTGACACAAGACGGAAACGCCAATAGCCAAACCAACAACAAAAATACGAGATCTGACACCTCAATTCTCTCGAGAGAATTAGAAAGAGATAAATCTTATTGATCAGCTCAAAATACTAGGTCTGGCACCGCAATCCTCTCAAGAGAATTAGAAAGAGATAATCTTATTGATCAACTCAAAATACTATCAATCTACTTGTTTATCGTCTTCTTCTACATAGCCCAATTTATAAAAAATAAAGCCTAAGAAAGAAATCCTAATCAAACTTGGAAAGTAACTAAAAGACATACCAAATATAATAAAAGATACGGAAGTATTTGACCAAAATCCTGCCAAAAATAGACGGAGACCCATATCGGTATGAATTGTGATTCCAGTCTTGCGCTGGTTCAATCCCTCTGGAGCCCAGTTGTGTCTGCGTCATGTTTTCTCTCCAAACATCAGTATGAATCATTAGTTTCTTACTCTTGATAGGATCAAGGTTTTAGTTGTCAGATGTCAGATTAATGTCGGATTGGGTTTTGAAATGTTAGATGTCGGATATCGAGGTCATATTAAAATATCGAATATCCAATTTATGCTACTTAAATACATATTGACACAAAACGGAAACGTCGATTGCCAAACCGACACGCATATCCAATTTAGGCAAATAAACAAGTTCTGTTACATGTAGGAACTGTTTCTAACCGTCTGACGAATGATGAATGATGATCAAGTTCTTGTGGCAACAATGCAAAAAAGAAGAAGAGAAAGCAGAAAAAATTTAAAGAAAAAAAGCAACAACTTAATAAAAAAGAAGTATATTTAAAAAAAGGTAGCGGGTGATTATGCGAGCTCTCTTCTCCTTTTTATTTTTCTTTTTCTTCGATTCTTCTTCCTCTAAACAATGATCAATCAAATAAGAAAACAAAACAAAATCAAAGAGAGAGAGAGAGAGAGAGAGAGAGAGAGAGAGAGAGAGAGTTTACCTGGTGAACCATGATGCGAGATCCAAGAGATTAAGGGAGAGGTCGCTCGAGAAAGATGGAGGCTGAGATCGGGAAAGAGGAGAGGGTTAGGGTTTTAAGGTATTTACTAAAATCGATATCCGATTCGACCTGACCCAAAAACCAATCCAAAACCAATATATGCAAATATCAGTTTAAATCGACTGATATCGTATCGACCAATATTTGATTTTTGACCGATATTTCAGTCTATATTTGCCAAATGATGTGGCCGATGTATGCTCAGTATATGTCGTTTTAGCTTCAAAACAATATATCGGATAATATATTAGTCGATATCCTCGATATATCAAACATTGGTTGTGCTATTCTCTCCGACTATTTTTGCAAAGTGTGCAAATCCAGAACATGATTGGGTGGTTTGGAATATACTATGGTAAACAAGGACTTCTCTGCAGAAGAAATTGTGCTGTTGTACGTGAATTCTGCTTGCACCAATACTAAGCTCACTGCTTTCGGCTTCTCCTTACCTAACATCCTATTCATGGTAGTCAAAGGCGTACCTCGAACGTGCCTAAGGTGTGCCTCGCAGCAAGGCGCAGCAGCTGTGCCTCGCACCTCACTAGGCAAGGCGTCTTTCTCCGGGCGCACCCAAGCCTTTTATCCCCCATTTTTTATAAAACTTTGAGGCAGAGAGATAGCCCTTACCTCATACAAGTGGGAGAGATGTGGCCCTTTCCACGGTTGCTAAAGTTGGCTACAATGGAACTGAAAAATCTAAAATTTACTAAAAATGTGGCATGGAGAATATAAATTCTTGTTAGTTCTGTTGACCGCTATTGCTACTGCTGCTCTGCTAGTTCACTTGGTTATGTTTTAACATATTTTTTGTTGGTTTTAATATGTTATTTGATTTTATTTCTTACATTACTATTTTTTATTTATTTTTGTATATTCTTATTAATTTTTGTTTTTACGTCTCGCTTCGTTCAGGCGCGCGTCTTAAGTGCGTCTTATGCCTTGGGCAATATGGACCATTTGCGCCTTGAATGCGCCTTGCGCCTTTGACTCATTGATACTATTGACCACTTTGGTTTGGTCGTCCGTCTACAGGTGAGCAATGTTGCTACTCTCCAATGAACAATCCAAGCATGCTTCATAAGCTTTACATAATGTGTTTAAGAATTTTGTATCTCGATCGGACGTTATTCTCTTCGATACTCCACAAAGATTGCATTACTTCAGAAAAGAATAATTTCTCTACATGCTTCGCATCTCCTATTCTTTTGCAAGGTATAAGATATGTAATCTTCGGAAACTGAACCACCACGACGAACACCGAATCGCAATCCCGTTGAGTTCTGGGAATCCTGCTGAGCTCCATAGACAAGTCCTTCCAAAAAGAATTTGGGACTGGTGGTGGGAGATTAGACCCGTATCTTGTGCCTTTTCCTTAGCGGTTTGACACATATAACATCGTTGCATGATCTTTCCCACATCTCACCTGAACTATGACCAATGATATCCTGTGGGTGCGACCTTCATAGTCTTATCACAGCCCAAGTATGCTACCAAGTTGTGTCCATGAGGCTCCCTAATCAATTGCTCCCTTAAGGACATACGGGGGATGCACAACTAATCGCCTTTCATTAAAAAAATGTTGTGGATGTGAAAGCCGTCGGCGACTTGTTTCTGGTAAAGCTGTTCTAATATCTTTGCAAAATTTTCTTCCACATAAAGCTTTTTAATGTAATCTAGCTTAACCATCTCTTGGCAGAACGTGGCTATCTATGAAGCCCCTCCTACTAGGTACGTCGACCACCCGATTGGATGTTCCAGATTTGTGCACGAGCTTGTGTAGAAATTTCTTTAGGAACTTGCACCTCCTCTAATGTATATTGTCGCTGATACACATCTAAATACTCAAATATTTAAGAGATTCATTGTTAGAATAAAGCACAAAATTCTTACAGACCAAACTCTAAATCATATAACTATAAATGAAATATACGATCAACCAACATTTATTGAATTTGAAAAAGAGCTAGAATAAATGGTTTCATAGAACTCCTTGTCATAGGTGGACCACTTCTTTCGAACGTTGCTAAGCTTCTCACTAAAGTACGTCATGGACCGCTTCTCCTGTGAGAGCACCGCACTTATACCAATGTTGTTGGCGTTGCACTCGACTTCGAATTTGTCAAAATTGGGAAGAGCCAAGACCGACATCGTACAAAGCTTCTTCTTGATCACCGCAAAACTGGTCGAGGCTTCTTTCCCCAACTAAACTTTTCCTTCTTCACCTACTCTTGAAGCCATGATGGTACTGAAGTCCTTGATCAAGTGGTAAAACATCGCCAACCTATGGAAACTTCGCAACTCAACTCCGTTCTTAGGTGTCGACTACTTTCGGATTGTACAAACCTTCTCTTCGTCGACATAGATGCCACTTGCACCACCCACGATGAACCCGAGAGCAACTATGACGTTATAAAATAATACTTCTTCGAATTGACGTGAAATTTGTTTTGCTTCAACACACCTAAAAACCCCCCTCAAGTTCCGTAAGTGGTTGACGCGTTCCTTGTTGTAGTCGAAGTAGACTACAACAAACTTGCCAATGAAGGGTTATAGCTCTTTGATTCATGAGGTACATGAAAGTGCTCAGTACGTTAGATAGCCCAAATGACATGACCGACCACTTGAATAACCCATCCTCAAGTTCTTGAAGTGGTCGTCGTGGTCATTGATGTAGATGAGTATTCCATCGAAATAGACCACGACAAACTCGCTAATGAAGTGTTATAACTCTTGATTCAAGTGGTACATGAAAGTGTTTAGTGCGTTAGATAGTCCAAACAACATGACCAACCACTCGAATAAATCCATCCTGCGTCTTAAAGGCTGTCTTTCACTCGTCTCGTAGTCCGATGCGTATTTGATTGTAGCCGCTTCGAAGATCTATATTGGAAAAAAATTGCCCTACTCAAAGTGATATAACAAATATCTAGTTATGGTATCTGGAACTTGTAGCCAACCATGACCATGTTGATTGCATGATTACGCACATTCGCCAGCTGCCATCCTTCTTTGGGTGTCAATAGGACATAAATCATGCACTACTTATACTCTCCCTAATGTGCCCCTTTCGCATAGTCCACCTTCTCCCCAAGAATCTTGTTCTTTCGAAGACTCTTGCGATAGTATTACAAGTTCAACAAACTTGTCCTGAAAGTGAGATTAATGTAGTGTTGGATGTTGTCCATGGGTGGCAACCCTCCGAAAAATTACTCCGAAAGAATATCATAAAACTCGTCGAGGACCGGTTGTACCTCTACCGGATTCGTTACTCCCTCCGTTGACTCTTCGATCTCTATTCTTTCTTTCCTTCATCACCATGACATGCACCTCACAAGCCTCCTTGAAGTCCGCTTTCACTTCTTTCGTGGAAACCGTTAATAATAGAAAAGTTTGCCCCTCTTGTAAAAATTCGGTTCCAGTACTTTTATGTAAGGGTGTAAGTGTACTTCACTATGTTCTTTACCGACGAATATACGTTTTGCTCCCATCATGCTTTGTGCAACATATGATTGATGCCGATCTCGTCCATCACATTGCAGTAAATCTCGTCTTTATAGGCTCTGATAGAGAAAGAAATCCTGTACTGGTCAGTCACCCCGATGCTTGGCATTTTTTTGAACCCACCCGGCGGAGTATGGTTTCGGGTGCTTCTCTAACGTCAAGCATGTATCTTCGACCAACTGCCAGGTGGTGATATTTTCATAGATGTCGACTATGATCACAAATCTTCGGTCGTGAAAGGTATATAGGGTCCGAAATAGCTTGTTCCTTTGCGAGAAATCATCGCGTCTTTGGTGTTAACATGATCTTCTTTACCATGCCATTGGATGCCTCTTTGTCTTCGAACTTGTTGGGCCACAGTTGATGTCATCGTCTACTTCTTGTCTGGCATAAGCTAACTACTTCCTCCGTGGATAATCACTCGAGTGATGACCCGGTTGATTGCACTTAAAACACTTGCTATTAATGAGTTTGGCAAACGGGTTGTCGGAATAAGTGCTCGCTTCGATGGGTTTCTTCTCCGTCTTTTTGTCCATCACCCTTTCCTCTTAGGATACCTCCTCCATTGCTACTTCCTTAGGCCGAGCTACTTCCTTAGGCCGATCAATCGTCTTCGAATACCACTTCGATCTACCGCTTAGCAACTATTTTTCTTGCAGTAGTCGCTCAAACGCTCGATTCCTGGCGTCCATCACGTTAGAGATGCACTGAGCCCTAGTTCAATCCTGAATCGTTGGCTCAAACACATTCATGTATTGTCTTTGGTCTTATCGATTTGGTTTCGTTCGGCGAGATGCAAAAGTTGTGGTATACCTGTTGTTGCTTCGTTACCCCTACGCACACCTCTGATACGAATAGAAAAGTTATTACTCCTTGTAATCGTTGGGTAGGAAATATGCCTTAGCTTCTTCTACATCTTCCCTAATGAGATTATGTCTCTTTTATTTTTCGTCTACACTCGTCCTGTAACTTATTCCACCAAGCCGATACATTTACTTCAGTCAACATGCTACTTACTTTACCTTATTGTTCGTCGGAATCTTTATGTAGTCGAAGAAACGGTTCACCTCTGACAACCAGTCTATGGACTCTTGAGTCGAGATCTTTATAAAGATCGAGATGTCGACCTTCAACTTGAAATCATCATTTCTCTTATACAGACCTTCGCCATGACCGTCATGTTGGTAATCCTAGCCGCTAACGAACGGGCTCCAACACGTAGTTTGTCCCAAAAAATATTTTTCCCATAGTTGTCACACCAACCGCATCTACTGACGCCGTTCCGACCACATAGTTCCTTTGGCCAGGCGGCCTATCACTGTCATGACCGTCATCATGACCCCTCATGATGAGATCATCGTACTCCTCGCTCGAGCTAGATGCGCGAACCCTCCTTGGACGAGTCTCTTGTACCGTTGTGTAACCATCTTTGTAGAGTTTGCCGGCGTTGCTCACTTGTGATGCCTTTTCTTCCATCTCAAACCGGTTCCCTCGATTGTTCCTAGAAGCCTCTACCGTCCGCTCAACTCGCTGGACGCGTAGGTTCATTTCGATAGAGAGGCTTCTATGTTACGGACAGCAGCAAAGAGACCATCATCCTTGCTCTACGTTAGGAAGATGTTGGTCGCCGTTGCCGTTGTTAGTTTCATACGTCTCTCGACACGATGAAAGCTATGATACACTTGACATAACATGAAAACGTTGATCACCGATCACCAAATCAATGACCAAAGTACTAGGGTGACACCTCAATACTCTTAAGAGAATTAGAACGAGAAATAACTTTTAGTGATCAACTCAAAATACTAACAATCAACTTGTTTATTGTCTTCTATATGGCCGTATTTATAATATCCTACTTAAACATGAAGAAAGAAATCCTAATCAAACTTGGAAAGTAAGTAATACATAAGATTTGGAAGAATTTGACCAAAGTCAGCCGAAAATAGACTCAGGCCGATATGAATTGGAATTCTGGTTTTGGGTTGGTTCAACCCGTCTTAAGGGCCTGTGGCCTGTTTGGTAATTGGTAACTAGAAATGGACGTGGAATGTGCAAATCCACATGTGATATTTGGACCACTTCCTGAATTTGCAAATTCTTAAAACATGTTTGGTAACATTGGTATTTTACATTGGAAGTGCTCATGTTTGGACATTTCATGTTTGTTAATTTGGTTGTATATGGGATTGGAAAGTAGACTAATCTTACTTCCATTGTTTGGCAAGAAAACATGAAGGTGGGATAGTCACCAACATTTGCAATGGTGAGCTTATCATTACACAAACCATACGTATGACTGGTTATACAGACATGTAAAATCCAATTGAATGGCCACTATAATCGATAAAAATTGCTCAGAAAATAGTAAATAAGAAATAGACGAACCAAACTCATGAAGTAACATGACAATACGACAATTGAGTAGTGAGATAAAAAGAAGGCCATAACACTAAACAGCAAGCTACCAAGACAATTTAACAAGAAGGTCATTGCACAATGCTACCATAGCCACCCATTTTATGATGATAAACGTAGAATAATCCTGTTTGGCCTTATAAAGATTATCTTGAAATATCATAAATTTTGCAATATAATTCTCAAAAACATACTTTACAGAAACAAAACAAAAAAACATTAGAGCGAAATTACTTTCTATACAAAAATCACTTATTTAGAAGAAAATATTGCAAATTTCCAAAAGTAAACTTGGCATTGCCTACTATGCTAACCTGAACATAATAAATATGCCAAAAATTATCCTACCTCTTCACCCAAAATCTTCAACATAATCAATGAAACCAGATGACCACAACCCTCATCAGTAATGTAAAATTAACCAATTTACTTGCACATATCACAAAATTAATGGCCATCTCAGTTCTTCTCCATCGTGTTTACCTTCCCCAATTTATTCCTAGTAAAATCTACAAAGTCGGTCCATAAAAAGTAGAAAACGGACATTACAACGCAATATTCGGTTTGTATATTATCATAGATCTTCCTGATCATGCATATATTCTTATTGGAAGCCCAAAAATCAAACAAATTAGAGAAATAAATACAAGAAAAAGATTATATTAGGGTTTGTGCTAATCTTACAGCTGTGAATTCACAGGAGCAGGTGGTTGTGAGAGTTGCAGGGGACTGAAATCCTTAAAATCAGTTGGAAAGGAAGTAGAATGGGAAAAATAACTTAAACAAAGCTTTCTCCCACTTTCAGTCCACATCCTGGTAGGGAGAGAGGATGTGGAGAAGAGGAATATAGATGGGGACATGAAGTGCTGTGTGTCAGAATACACACTCCCCACCCCTTCTTCAACCCTCCCCCTCCTCCTCTCCAAATACGGTCTTTACCAAACACGGTATTTTGACTTTCAAACCCACTTTCCTATGAATATGCACATTCCACTCAAAATCCATGTTGCCAAACAGGCCCTAAGCCGAGTTGCGTCCGCGTCACATATTGTATTATAAATGTCCTAGCTAAGTGTACTAAATTTCATAAAAATAACAACTAATATAACAATTATAAGTACAAATAAAAAAATATTACTAACAATAAAATACCTTCAAGTAATTTAAGAGCCCAAGTAAGATGAAAAAAAACATGATTTAGGAGTCTAAAGACTTGAAGAGTCTAAGCACCTATTCCTTAAAATATATAAGTAGTAGTCTAATTAATATAACACTTAATACCCTTTATCTTAAAAAGAAAACCTCAACAAAAACATGATTAACTAAATTGTCACCTGACAGTAGATCAAGGTAGTCAAAGGTGCAAGGCTCACTCGAGACGCAAAATGTCTCTATCGCCCGAGGCGCGAGGCGCAAGGCACAGTTAAGGCGCACGTCCAAACAAAGCGAGGCACAAATATAAAAAATAATAAAAATATACATAGATAAATAAATTAGTTATGTAAGAAATAAAACCAATTAACATATTAAAACTAACAAAATTACGTTAAAACATAACAAAGTTAACTAGCAGAGCAACAATAACAGTCAACAGAACAAGAGTTTGTATTATCCCTATCATGGTTTTAGTAAATTTTATTTTTTTCAGTTCAACTGTAACCAACTACTTGTATGAGGTAAGGATTATCTCTATGCCTCAAAGTTTTTTTGTATAAATAAAAAAAATCATAAGGCGTGCCTAGGCATGCCTTTTCTTGGTTATGTCTTGCAGGAGAAAGGCGTCTTGCCTAGTAAGGTGCGAGGCGCAGTTGTTGTGCCTTTCTGCGAGGCGCACCTTCGGCGCGCCTGAGACGCGCCTTTGACTACCGTGCAGTAGATAAATTAATTCGATCATTATATACAGGTTGGGTACAATGTGTTAGCCGGCATATTTTAAATGACTATACATTTTGCAAAATCGTATCTACCTATGAAACCAAAATATTGACCAATATGCCTGCCATGTCAGCTGACATCTACAACTACGGATAGGATAGTGTTCCATTGTGACGGAAAGAATCTTGTAGTTTCTTATGTGGTTTATATATATATTATAGGTTGTGGCAAACTTTCAGATAATTAGTGCTTGATCAAATTTGGAGGACCAAACAAACTAGTTAGTGCAGAAGTATAGATGACCCGATCTTTTATTGACAGTTACGAAGAAACTCACCATGATCATGTACCTTTTGTGTCAAAAAGCTCTTCAGTTGTTTAGGTATATGCCAAATTTATTAAAAAAATCCCATCACTACTTCATGTAATTTGGAGGAGTGGACGATGTACATACTGCAGAAGTATATATGGTCATTTATTAACAGATATATTAGAATAATGGAACTCACCATGATTTACAAGTAGATCAAGACCTGAAAGAACACTGCATTTGAGCTTATTCTTAAATAGGAAAGTGTCCCACTGTTCGTAAAGCTCTTTTAGTTTCTTTTGTGGTTTAGATATGTCATAGACCGATTTTGGCATACTTTTCGGCTCATTAGTGCTTCATATAATTTGGAGGATCAAATAATCTAGTTACTACAAAAGTATCGACGACTTATCATTTATTGTGTTACAAGAGAACTACGAAACTCACCATGATATTGTGCCAGAAAGTGTTCTAAATGGTGCCCGTCTCGGCCACCTAGGCGGCGCCTAGGTGGTAGGCGGTCGCACTCCGCACCGCTTTTGTCGTCGGCGCCTTGGAAATGGAGTAGACAGCCAGCGGAGGTTTGGCGGCATAGGCGGAGGTGAGTACGTGACACACGGTGTACTCTAATTCAAATTCTGTAGTAGAATGAGTTGGGCGGCGGTGTAGGCGAACGTCTAGACGGAGCAATACCTGACTAGATGTTTTGGCAAAATAGTTTTGCAAGTATTATGGACCTATGAGTCACTTTTACATGACTTAAACTTCATAAATCTTTGTTCTACAACTTAGCTATGCATAAAAAAAACTCGTAAAACATGCATATTATGCAAAAACAGTGGTAAAATTGTAAAAAAATACCGCAAATGTATCAAACGCCTAGGTGTCCTAGGCGGTAGACGGACCCTTTCCGCCGCGCACCTACCTACCGCCTTTTAGAACATTGGCCAGAAAGCTCTTTTAGTTTCTTATTTGGTTTGGGTATATCATATGCCTATCATTAATTCGTTGTGTAATTTGGAGTGGATGGTTTACTTACTGCAGAAGTATAAATGACCAATCATTTATTAACAGTTGCATGAGAATAATGAAACTCACTATAGTTGACAAGTTACTTTGAATCGATCAAGTCCTGAAAGAATCGATCAAGTCCTGAAAGAACACTGCATTAGAACTTTCTTTTTCTTTCTAGCTAGGATAGTGGCCCATTGTAACAAAAGGCTATTGTAGTTTCTTATGTGGCTTAAATATGTCATAGGCCGATTTTGGCAAACTTTTCAGATCATTATTGCTTCACTAATTTGGAGGATCGGACGATCTAGTTACTGTCGAAGTATAGATGACCAATCATTTATTGACAATTACAAGGAAACTATGAAATCAGCATAATGTATCTTTTGTGCCATAAAGCTCTTCTAGTTTCTTATTTAGTTTACATATATCATATGCCAATTTTTTCAAAATATTAATTCCTTACTTGGGTTTTTTACACTAACTACCCCTATATTTTTGGTTTATAACACGGGGTACCCCTGCTTTTAAAATAGTTACACTGACCACTCCTACTTTTTTGGTTTATTATACAAGGTACCCTTATTTTAAGATATAAGTAAAAAAGTTATAACACTAACTACCCATATTTTTAATTTTTTTCTAAAGGGAGGGGTGGTCAGTGTAATGTGTTCAAATGCAGGGGTATCCCGTGTTATATACCAAAAACATAGGGGTAGTTAGTGTAAATAATCCTTCATTACTTCTTCATGTAATTTGGAGGAGTGGACATGTACTTACTGCAAAAATATAGATGCCCAATCATTTATTAACAGTTATAGGAGAATAATGAAACTCACCATAATTTACAAGTTCAATAGATCCACACCTGAAAGAACACTACATTTGAACTTATTTTTCGTTCTAGATAGGATAGTGTCTCATTGTGATAAAAGCTGTTGTAATTTTTATGTGGTTTAGACATGTGATAGGCCGATTTTGGAAAAAATTTAGATCATTAATGCTCCATATAATTTGGATGATCAGACAATCTAGTTACTGTAGGAGTATAGATGGCCAATCATGTATTGACAGCAAGGTTCAAAGTATCGGTATCGGAATCGGTATCGGACCATTCCAATGAGTATCGGGATCGGCGGTATCGGTAGTATCGGCGGTTTCGGATCGGAGTATCGGATTTTTTGGTATCGGAAAGCAAACAACTATTAGTAAATTATTAACATTTTAGAAAATATATTTTATACATTTATGCATAATTTAAAGTATTTTTAGTGTTGTTTCTTAGTATTTTTGAAATTGAATGAAATAGTAGTCACCATTGTCGATTGATTTATATGCGATAGATAAGTTTTCCTCATTTATATGCTTTTACAACCTTACTATGCTTTTATGCCCTTGCTAATTGGTCTTTTTTAATTCAATTTTCTTTGTCGAATTGACCGGAAAAGAGACATCTAATGTCGGTATCGGTCAGTATCGGGTATCGGTCGGTATCGGATCGGGACATGCCAAACTGTATCGGTATCGGCCGTATCGGATCGGTATCGGCCGATACTTCAAACTATGATTGACAGTGAGAAGGAAACTATGAAACTCACCATGATAATGTACCTTTTGTACCAGAAAGCTCTTCTAGTTTCTTGAGTGATTTAGGTGCAATATGTCATTTTAGCAAAATTTTCAATTCAATACATCTTTATGTAATTTGGAGGAGTGGACGACGTTCTTACTACAAAATTATAGATGATTAAAGATTTATTAACTGTTACTGGGGAACAATAAAACTCACCATGATTTACAAGTTTGAATAGATCAAGACCTGAAAGAACACTGCATTATGAGCTTATCCTTTTCATTCCATACTTGTTCCATTGAGGTTAGTTTATCTTGTGGAACACACACTATAAGGTTCCAGTATAATCCCCAGTTTGTGGAGGCTGACTTTGCTTCAGGACCTTACTGTTTCACAGAACTTACAAAATGGAAGTAGATATTTGTGTTCGAATTTGCCCAACTATAGTTGTAGCTTAAAGAGTTTATGATTCTGTTTTGTTCTATTTAAGGCATCATCTTTTATTCTTAGAGGACTTCTTTCTAACAACCAGTTTAACTTCAATTTTCTTTTATTTTTATGTAGGGCCATATTATGTGGGAGATTCTTTTCAGTTGACATCTTGTAGTCCCCCTTTATTATCCAGGGAACCTAAGGTAACTTCTCTGGTGGTAGATATTGTCACTTCCTGATTCGATCGGGGCACTACAGATATTTTTTGTGCTAAACTTATGCATGCCCTTTCTTATTTCCAAGTGATTATTTCTCCCTAGTATCTGGCTTTATCCATTTCCACCAGACAATTCTTTTTTCTTTTGAAGGGAACCATAAAATTTGCTTGCATACATCTAATATCTTCTTTATATCTTCATCATTTAATGTAACATTCGAAAGCAACTGCAAAGCCTTTACCCAAAATTTTGGCATCCACTAAAATTTAGACATTGTCTGATATTCATATCAAGGTTCTCAATAGGAATTCCTAATAAATGTTAGCAACTCTGCATGCTTATGGATTGAAGCATGGACACAAGATCATGTTCTTATGGGATATGAGGAGTTCGTACCAACACTATTGCATCTAGAAGTGAATGCAATATGCATGTTGGTCATGCAATAGTAGCTAGAAGCATCCTAGATGATGTAGCTTCAGAGAACCATATCAGTTTTCTCTTACAGCAGATCTATATGACAAGCAAACAATCTAGTTATGGACCTTTCAAAAATCTAGAATGGAAATATTTTCAGAAAAATTGTACCTGCTAGTTTTTATGCTGAGGTAAGACACTTTAGATCCTTATCAAAAAATACCACCTGGGGAATAGTCACAAGCTTCTATTTTCTTCATGTAATTCTCTAGAAACCTTTTCTATATCATCATCTAGTGTCAGGCATTGAGCATTTTGTGTATTCCACAAATGTGTTAATCTATGCTCTGTTCCCGATTGTATGATTTCTGAGCAGATTTACCACCATTTGGCATGTAAAGTTCACTGTTAACATCATTTGATATTTCAAACAATGCCAGTTTAGTATGGCAATTTAATTTTGTTTTCATATCAAACCTCTTTGTTTCAGGCATGAGTTCATTTCATACTATAATTTGGTAGGGTGCTTCATTACGAAGGAAGATATACCACACCCTTGGCCATCTTTCATTATAACAGGATGTTCAGACATCTCTTGAGGGCTTGAGACATTAACTGTGAAAATTGACATCAAGGAAGTATGAAATTATTATATGACATCTGTTTCAGTAGATAGTTGCCCTTTAGGTGAACTGACTATTCATTATCTGTTAGACGCTAAAGAGACATTGGCATCTTCTGAATATGAATTATGATGAGTGTCATAATTTGACAGTGTATAGTAGTCAATTCATTTGCCATCAGGTCAAGTGAATAATCAACATCCAAGCCTTCTCCTGTCAGAATGGGGTCGACTATGGAGCATAAGAAATTCCATAAATGATTTCGCAAAAGTTCTTATGACCGACTGTCAACTAATCATTTTCTACTTTTAGTCTTGGAACCAGAAGCAGCGAATTGGTTTTACTGAAGTTAGTCCTGTGTGAGGTATAAACTAATCATCTTGATATCGTATACTATTTAATGCAAAATATGTACATTTATTGCCAACCTAAATATATAAGAACCAAAGAACTTGCTATAATTAGCTGTCGCATCTGTTGTTTTTGTTATCTTATAATTGTACCAATGCGAAGATTGCTATATTAATCTTCTAGCCTTGGCTTTTGCATAGTTTAATACTAAAATTGTTTTGCAATATGTGTTCTCACTTCTGATAATATTTAACTCAATATTCTGGTTTTACTATTCGATATTCAATGATCCTTGCCTAGTTGATTTTAATTTTTAATTTCATTAGTGCAGATGTATGACAAATACATATCTGAGAACACAGCAAGTAGAATGTTTCCAAACAGAAGTGATTATAATAGAAAGCCATTTCACCATCAAAATGATTATTCTGGATGCCAACTGACTCCAGTGTCTTCCATCACCAAGAACAATGATCATCACCGTAACCAAACTCTTGTAATGAACGAGCGTGAAGATACTGCAGGGGAAGCTTCTGATGAATACAGAAGGAATAATGGGAGATGGTTTAAGGACAGAGTAGAAGCGGAATCCAATGATAGTGACCGCGGTTGTTTCAGACTAAATGGTCTGAAAGCTAAATATACTAAGTCATTGCTTTATCCTCATTCTGATTATAACTACAGCGGTCAGAGAGAACCCTCTGGATTTAACATTTCACATCCCGCACCTAGAAGCAAAGGATTCCTCGTTATCAAGGACAATGCTCAGCCAAGAAGATCGTTAACGGTTCTGGTTAGTTCAACTAATTGAAATTTAGGCCCTACAATGTTCATTGTTTTTTGTAAAATTAATTATAAGGCTTTTACTTTCAGTTGAATTGCACATGAAAACCCTGTACCAAATATAACCCACATAGCGCAAGATGGGATAGAATAACTCCGGTATCCAAATCGATTTTGACTCATTTAAATTTATGGGTTTAAGGAATGTAGGGGTAAGTAAAATGATAAGATCATGATAGTTTACTATTACATGGTACTTACAGGCATTTTGGTGAAAGTTGAAGGTATATATTCACAGTTCAGCCTAAATATTTTTACTTGCCTGAAACGGATCCATTGGCTTTGTTTCTTACTTGCAGAACAAGAAAATAGATAAAGAAAAGAAAATTTGTAAGTTACAGAGTTCAGTTCGACCACAAGTTCTTATGTCAAGAGATGTGAAAGTAAGTGGATGCTCATCTCCTTCCCACTATTTGTAATGTATTCAGTAGTTAAAACTTTTTTTATACCTGTGAAGTTGGCGAGGAAAGTGCCTGGTCTAGGATTACAGAGGCCAGATTTTGTGATGAAAGGTTCTCAGAATCCACAGCCAAAACTAATCACGAGGTTGGTTTTATTTCAGACATTTTCTTTTGAAACAACTATATTTATAACTATAGTTAAGTCTGTTTAATTTATTAGTAATCTCGTATAACATTAAAATATATATTGTTGAATACTATGAATATATAATCCTTATTCTTCATGAAAACTCCCGAGTTTTGGTGCAATGGCAGGGACTTCAACATATATTATATAATGTTTTTAGCGTATGTACTATAATTGACAATTTGAGATAATATCATGAGTAAGTTATCTTGAACTAATTACAAATTCATATACACAGTTTGTAAATTGAGTAGCTGAAAGCCTTATAGCAATTCGTACATGCACGTACAAATGTATATATGTAACGGACTTGAATCCTGGTAATATGTTTGATATGTATTACATATTTTGAGGTCACCCGGTTCCAGTCTAAATCTATGAAGAATTTGTAGTGTAAAAATCCTGCAAACATCTTTAACTTAGAAAAAAGTAAAAGCTAATTTGTGCAAATTGTAGGATCGATAGGGCAACTCTAGAGGAGGTGAATAGAGTGTATATGTGTGTAGCAGAATAAAATTACCAATTAAAATTTCTACTAAGCAAAGGCAGTTACCAACTAGCAAATAATGCAGCAATATGTAAACAGTAAATAAGTAAGGAAGAGCAAACGCAAACACCGAGATTTTATACTGGTTTTCCTCTGAGAGGACTAGTCCAATCTCGTGAACTCTTGTTCGGTGTTAATCCACTATATATGAAATATGGAACACACGCGCTTTTGATCTGAAGGGCATGCCAACTTCTTACAATACGAGCTTTGAAGGACTCGCGACTTCTTACAACCACAAACTTTTGATCCGAAGAGCTTGCTGACTTCAAACTTGTATGGAAGACGTACATGTAAACCACGCTTTACAACTCGGTAAGACTTTTAAATCGGAACCGCGTTGGCACTAGAAGGCTGTGAGTTGATCTTGGTAATAAGAAGGTTTATAGCTCAGGAATAGAGTAGAAAAGTGAAATGGTTTGAGTGAATGACTTGATAAAAATGGTATAGAATTCCACTCTATTTATAGGGGTTTTCTGAACCGAGTTCGGCCAGAGTTTGGATGTCAAACGTTCAGAAATTCAAACGTTAGAGCCTCGTCATTCGTAAGACTGAGGCGAATCGGTTTTTACCCTGACCGAGTTTGGCTCGGTTGCTCAGTTTCCAGAATGTTGGGTTCAGGAAGAAGGAGGCTGACCAGGATTTCTGGTTGGGCTGACAGAGTTCGGACAGAGTTTCCACAGAGTTCTCATCACCCTAATTCCAGAAAGTTCCTAGTTAGGTTTTGGGTTATTTTGAGTGGACTATGTTCTGGTTTAGATTGGTATAAGCTTCCTAGTGCCAACTGCGACTCGATGTACATTTAGTCCTATAAACAAAATACATAATACATAATAAAAGATAAAAAAATCGAGAGAACTTGATGATGCCAATCTTCTGAAACGTTCGCTAACTGGGCAGCGGAACCCCCAAGTGCGACGCTCCGGAGATGTCGTAGGCGGTTCAGAGAAATTTGTTGGTATAACGTCGTCTTTGGCTCATCATCATTTCGTCTTTGCATGTGTCCATGCTGATCTTGCTTATTGCTTTTTGCAAGTACATGTTGGACAAATAAGAAAATATACAGAATCAAATGTTGCAATTTTAATGCACATTTGGACAATGCTGAGTTTAAGTAGAAGTTACAAGTTACTATAGTGATTGCACGATTAACATCATGCTAAACTTAATCGATTAGCCATATTAAAAAACTCAACTTAAACATTGGGCTAGCACAAATGAGAAACAAACTTAGCATCATTAGAACTAAGCTGTATTATTTTGTTATAATATTCGGTAATCTTCCAAGCTAATTGAAGGACTAGCTAAGAATTAGGAATGTTCAAACGATTTTTTTCTAGAAGTATATGTTGGATAATTGTGTACATCATATTTATATGTAGTGTCTAATGGTTATTTATCGTGAGGTATAATTAACATGAGAAACAATTCAATTTCTTATAGAAAAGTTCATCTTACCACGACATGCATAATGTGTAAGAAACTAACTATTGAAGCTATGAAATTTGAAGCACAAGATTTTGGGTTCCTAGTGAACTTATAAGGAATATTCACAAGGAGAGCTTATTTTCTTGCCTACTTGATATGTGGAATAGCTCAACTTTACTAGATTGATTTCATTAAGTAGAGTTATAAGATACCATTTTGTGGGCTATCTAATATGTGGGACTAAAAAAGAGAGTAATTATATAACATTGATTGAACAAATTTTTCTTGCACTCTCTGCAAGCTGGAGGTAGACGACAATCACGTCCAACTTGGAGAGAAAGTGTTGGAACAAAAGGTTGAGGAAGAACCTTACTGAGAATATCATTCGACTAGGCGTAGCAGGAATTGAATGTTTGTGGAAGAACCTTACTGAGGTTGATTGTTACTTCATTTCGGACAATCAACCTCAATATGTTTGGTGCGTTCATGGAAGGTTGTATTTCCGGCAATGTGGATAGCAATCTTGTTGTCACAATAGAGAGATTCGAGAGGTAAACGAAACACCAAGATAAGTCAAAAGGCTCTTGGGCTAGGGAGTTCAGAAATTGAATGTGCCATCAAGCGATAATATCAGCAGAAGAGCGTGCAACTACATTATGTATAATATACAAATTTTCAAAATAAAAAAATATGTATAGTGTACAGTTACTTATTCTTCATCTGCCGTGTCCGATTGTACATCATATCAGGCCGACACGGGTACTTTGCCTTAAAGTGGCTAGTCCGGGTATCATAGGTCATGACGACTCATCAAATAAGAAGACACTTCATTATGACATGTCGTGGCGTCTCATTATCAGACAAGCAAATTTGTTACCACATCATGCACAATGATCCATTAACAAACAAGCATACTTGTTATCACGTCAGGACGTCTCGTCAACAAACAAACGACATGTCATGAGGATGTGTCATCAAACAAAGAAGACTCATCATTACGATGACGACATGTCGACTCACTATGATGGTTAGGCACACATTCCTGATTCATCAACATCAGAAACTTATAATAAAAGCATTTGAAACATGTACAATAGAACATGTGAAATCATGTACAAGGCAGTTACGTAAACGGTTTCAATTACCGCCCCTCGAGTCAAATGATAACATATGTCAATGATTGGAGAGCCACACCTATATAGGGAGGGCATCTCCCTCTATCAAGCCAAACGAGACTTCTCCAGGGAATATACTCCACAAAAAGAAAGATTTTTTTTCCAGAGAACACACTCAACAAAAATACTCTCCAAAAAGAATCTACAACGAAGGCAACTCTCTGAGAAGAGATTCCACAAAAGTAACTTCTCTCTACAAAGACTACGCTGAAGAATTTTCATAGAAGAATCTACAAAGAATTTTCTCCAAAAAAGACAAAAGATACTCCATCCTTTCCTCACACAGGCAAGGGCGAGATTTTCTATGAGGATTGTAAAGAGGGACATACATGCCTAGGGATACGAATGCTCTTTCTTCCCTAAAATTTTAACATGTCAACGAAAATGATATATTTTACATATTGCTTACTGTTAAATTGTTTCTTTATGGCATTACATTCCCTTAATAAAAGGTTCTTATCTATAGGATATAATTAACATAGGCTATTGATCTATGCTCTACTCCAAGGTAGATCACATGCTATTGTCTACTTTGAGAGATTGACTAGACATGGTTTATGGGAAAGGCTTTCGAATACCCTCCTATGTTCAATCCACTTCTATACGGTCAATAATTGTTAGAAATACATAAATGTTCATCGCTCTACTCTATTAGAGACTGCTTCCACTCTACTCCACAAGATGCTAGCATAATCAAAGACATGTTCATTGCTAGATTAGTTTTGAAGCCTACTCCATTAGAGATTAGCATGATCAAATATCATATTTCATTCCACTTCTGATGTGATATCATTCGTTAACACATTCAAATATATTTAGACAAAGTCCTAGCTATCACATCCCGATTCAGCCGAATGGATAAGTCATCACCGAACGTGATGTCGTACAAGTCTAAGTTGTGCTTGTACAAGACGTGCTCGTGTGCATTTTGAAATATCGTTGTTTTTATAGAAGTTTGTAGCGAAAAAAGTAGAGAAATTGAATAACAACATAACACGGAAGAAATAACTTTTCATCGATAATTTATAATAGACAAAAGGCTCTCAAACAGTCGAGTAGAAGAGTGCCGAACTTGGCTTACAGCTTGAAACAACAAAACGAGATACATCGTTCCATGCATTATATTACTTTACTAGAAATAAAATATAAACACTTTCAACATAAGTCTTCAAACGAGATAATGGAAGCTTCAAAATATGGACAAGCTTCTGAGCAGCTGGACGAGCCTTTTAGTTCCTCTGAATGTCTCCTTGGTTTCCAGTACCTGTGAAGACGTAGGTCAATACATTTGAAATGCATTGGTGAGCGACGAATTAATCTAACTCACCAAAATCGACACAGTAATCATGTGAAAGCATACATGATTATTAGTAAATTTCTATTTTTTTCTTAGGTCAATTAATAATTCATAAGACAAGAATGTAACAACGTAATATGTATCACCAAACGGTGATTCTTACCCATAGCCAATATTTTTTTTCTTGCAAACAAACTTACAATGTTCTTCCATGTAAATAGATATCATTAGCAATGCACTTTGTCTATATGAAGGTCACTGGTGAACACACATCATCTTGGACTATCCATGGTAAGATGACGATCCTTCACGTGCAGATAGCGAGCCCCATTGAATGTTCCAAATTATGTGCTAGTATGTTATCACTTATTACCCATATCCTCCTAGGTCGAACCGGTCCCGGTATTCCGACAACCGTTCGATGAACCAAACATTGTGCACATTTTGTTCATAACCATGCATGTTTAAGAAACTTAGGATCCATTTGGATATGTTTTTTGATTTTTTTTTCTGAAAACAGTTTCCTGGAAGTAAGTTATAAAGTTATTTTCTGAGTATAGAAATTTTGAGTTTGCATTTGGTTACTTTTATCTGAAAAATAGTTTTCTGAAACAAAAAACTGAAAATTATGTTTGGTAAAATATTTTCAGAACATATTTTTGTTAATTGTGCCCACGTGTTCGTATCCAACTGTGTCCCCCCAAACGTGTCCAATTGTGTCATTCCCAAACTGTGTGCCACCACCATCCCAAAATCCTAACCCCTAGCATCCACCGTCTTCCCACGCGAGCTCCGACGAATGAGTCGACTAGATCCACCGCGGTCCCTCCCTCGGCCGATTGAGCACTGGATCCACCGCGAACCTTCCGTTCAGATCCAGTGGGCCCATCTGGATGCAGTTGACCCCGTCGACGTTGGCGATCTCCTCGATGGAGTTGACAATGACGCCGCAGAGGCACGAACGATGGGGTGGGCGACATCGCAGAGGGCGTGGAGAGAGAGTCGGCGACAGAGCACCCACCGTCGTCGTCCTCGAGCTCGAGCTCGACCACTGGTCGTCGTCCTCGAGATCTAGGTTGCTGGGACTAGGTCCGTCAATCCCCCAGCTCCTCGTCTACGAGGTCGGAGTGAGGCTCATTGCTCTGGTGGAGAGGGAGGAGCTCGACGAGCTAGAGGAGAGGGAGGAGCTCCTCGTCGATGCTCGACCTGCTGACGGCGGGCGTGCTCTGCTGAGGGGGGAGAGAGAGAGAAATGGTAGAGAAGAAATGGAGGAGGAGAGGGTCACATGTGAGGAAAGAGAGGAGAGACCCCACGTGAGAGAGAGAAACTTCTCAGAAATCCCAATTTTCCTTCTTTCTGAAAGCTAATTTTAAACGTTACTTTTGGAAAAATAAAATTCCAAAAAAATTTCTCTAAAAACTGGATCCAAATGGTATTTCGTTTTACTGTAGCACTTATACTCCCAAAGCTGCTTTAAAACACAAACCAAACAAACCCTTAGTTATTGAAACATAGCATGCAAAATAACAGAAATTTGATATAACTATGCAATATATTCTTATTATGTATTCTACCTTGCTCGAGCCATTGCTCGAATTGTTATACATATTGCAACATTTATTCATGAATCCATTTCTATTTAACAACAGTACCACAATACACATTCTTATATGACAAGCAACTAACATTACCAAAATTCATATTTCTATATGACAAGTAAACAACATTATTGTTACTCTCTTTATCTTTATTATTTTTATTTAGGGTATTATTGATCAAAGGACACAACAAGGAACAAAAGAGATTTTATTAAGGTGTGAAAATAAAGGAAAGAAGGATCAAAGTAACTCACTCTTGGAGAATTGTCGAGAGAAAGAGATCTCCAACGCATCGATAAAGTCGAATATGCGGTCACCTGCATTTGCACCAACATATGATCAAATCTCTTCTCTCTTTCTCCTAAAGTTCGATATGAATGCGTAAATCGATGAAGACAAGCAGTAAAATCTATCGAAAATATCTACTAAAACGCATTCATAAAACCAGCAGCGAAAGTATCAACAAAAACAAACAGTAAACATGTTTGAGAAAGATACTCTTATATAGAGTTTTTTTTCCAAGACACGATTTACTATATTTAGGGCTAAATTTCAAAGAAGCCAATCTAATAATAGGTAGTATCTTAATTCAATTTATCCCGATTAATCGATACAGATAAGATTTTCAATACAGTGTCCACGATTGGGAGCGAGGCACTACACAATCTACGCAATAATCCACTAAGAAAAAGTTTCGTACTCGAAACTCTAAAAAACAAAAATCTACCTCTATCGAATAATGTATGAAACTTTTTCTTCATATCAGCTTCAAACTTCCACGTCAATTCCTCTCAACATAATGATTCCACCAAAGCACGCGGACCAAGAAACAACTCGATTCCTTAACATCTTTTTCGTCTAAGATTTGAACATATTTTGTATATGACAAGTCTGCTTGCAGTTTCAATTGATCAAAATCTACTACGTAACTCGGACCATGCATGTACTTTCGCAGTTACAAGACATGAATAATATCATGCACTTCAGCCAACGCCAATAGTTATGCGATCTGATAGGCAACTGGTGCAACTCGCGTAAGAACTTCGAAAGGATCTATAAATCTTTGGCTCAATTTTTTTTTTTTGCTCCAAATCGCATGACTCCTTGCATAGTTATCTTCAGGAATATGGTCGCCCACTCTGAACTTTAGAGGTTGTCGATGAGTATACATGTAACTCTTTTGTCGACTCTGCGCAACTCTTAGTCTTTCGAGAATCAAGCATTAATGATAGAAAAGTCTTTCCCTCTTGTAAAGATTCGATTTCAGTACTTTTTTGCAAGGGTCTAAGTGTACTTCACCATGTTCTTTACTGACGAATATATGTTGTCGCTCCCATTGTTCTTTGTTCCATCTTCTAAGTGTCAAGGTCTTCTAAGCAACATATGATAAACATCGATCTCGTCCATCACATTGCAGTAAATCTCGTCTCTATAGGCTCTGATAGAGAAAGAAATCTACCGGTCGGTTACCCCGATGCTCGGCATTTTTTGAACCCACCCGAGGGAATATGGTTCCGAGTGCTTCTCTAACGTTAAGCATGTATCTTCGACCAACTGACAGGTGATGATATTTTCTTAGTTGTCGACCGTGATCACAAATCTTCGATCGTGAAAGGTACATAAGGTTCGAAATAGCTTGTTCCTTTGCTAGGAATCTTCGTATCATGGTGTTAGCATGATCTTCTTTACCATGCCATTGGACGCTTCTGTCTTCGGACTTGTCGGGCTACAATTGATGTCATCGTCTACTTCTTGTTCGGCGTAAGCCAACTACTTCCGTGGATAATCACTCGAGTGATGATCACGGATAATCACTCGAGTGATGATCCGGTTGATTGCACTTAAAACACTTGCTAATGATGAGTTTTGCAAATGGGTTGTCAGAATTGGTGCTTGCTTCGATGGTTTCTTTCCCGTCTTCTTCTCCATCACCCTCTCCTCTTAGGATGCCTCATCCATTGCTACTTCCTTAGGCCGATCAACTGTCTCCGAATACCACCTCGATCTACCGCTTGACTGCTATTTTTCTTGCAGTAGTTGCTCGAACGCTCAATTCATGGCCTCTGTCACGTTAGTGACACACTGAGCCCTAGTTCAATCCCGAATCGTTGGCTCGAGCCCATTTATGTATCGATATATTTGCTGCCTTTGGTCTTATCGATTTAGTTTCGTTTGGCGAGACGCAAAAGTTTTGTGGTATACCTGTTGGTGCTTTGTTACCCCTACGCACACCTCTGATACTAATAGAAAAGTTATTGCTCGTAATTGTCGGGTAGTAAATATGTCTTAGCTTCTTCTACATCTTCCCTAATGAGGTGATGTCTCTTTCCTTTTCCGTCTATACTCCTCATGTAGCCTATTCCACCAAGTCGATACCTTTACTTCAATCAACATGTCACTTACTTTACCTTATTGGCCGTCGGAATCTTCATGTAGTCGGAGAAACGGTTCACCTCTGACAACCAGTCTATGAACTCCTGAGCCGAGATCTCCATAAAAGATCAAGATATTGACCTTCAACTTGAAATCATCATTTCTCTTATACGGAACTTCCCTATGACCGCCATGTTGGTAATCCTAGTCGTCATCGAACTGATTCTAGCACGTCAGTTGTTCCGAAAATTATTTTTTTTTCCATAATCGTCACCCAACCGCAACTGTCGATGTCGTTCCAACCGCAATAGTTCCTTCGGTCAGGCGACATGTTACTGTTATGATCGTCATCATGACCCCTCATGATGAGATCATCGTACTCCTCACTCGTGCTAGATGCACAAGCCCTCCTTAGATGAGTCTCTTGTGCCGTTGTGTAACCATCTTTGTAGAGGTCGCCAGCGTTGCTTACCCGTGATGTCTTTTCTTCCATCTCGAACCGGTTCCCTTGGTTGTTCCTGGAAGCCTCTACCTTCCGCTCAACTCGTTGGACGCATAGGTTCATTTTTATATAGAGGCTTCTATGCCACGGGCCGCAGCAAAGAGACCTTCATCCTCTTGCTCTACGTTAGGAAGATGTTGGTCGCTATTGCCGTTGTTAGTTTCAGACATGTCTTTCGACACGATGAAAGTTGTGATATACTTGACACAACACGAAAACGTCGATCACCGATCACCATATCAATAACCAAAATACTAGGGCGACATCTCAATACTCTTAAGAGAATTAGAACGAAAAATAACTTTTATTGATCAACTCAAAATACTAACGATCAACTTGTTTATTGTCTTCTATATAGCCGTATTTATAATAAGCTACTTAAACCCGAAGAAAGAAATCATAATCAAACTTGGAAAGTAACTAAAAATAATTACAAAATATATAAGATTTGGAAGGATTTGACCAAAGTCAGCCGAAAATAGACTCAGGCTAGTCTGAATTGGAATTCTGTTTTGGGTTGGTTCAACCCGTCTTAAGGGCCTGTTTGGTAATTGGTAACTAGAAATGGAGACCGTTAATGATAGAAAAGTCTTTTCCTCTTGCAAAGATTCGGTTTCAGTACTTTTATGGAAGGGTATAAGTGTACTTCACTCAGTTCTTTACCGACGAATATATGTTGTCGCATAAATCTTGAAGTCCGCTTTCACTTCTTTTGTCCCTTCTACTAATTCTGGACAAGGATCTGTCGTTCACCAACTTCATCCCAACATATGGTGACTTGCATTTTCGTCCGTACAGTACTTCGTACAGTGTCATCTAAATGTTGAATTGGTAGCTATTATTGTACGCGAATTCTGCCAGCGGTGAGTGACCCAACTTGACTTCAAATTCATCGCACATAGCTGTAACATGTCTTCGAGAATTTGATTCACCCGTTTTGTTTGGCCACCGATTTGAGGATGACATGTTGAACTGAACTTCAACTTTGTCCTCATTGACGATTGAAGACTGCTCTAGAAACATGATAAGAATCACTCATTTCGATATGAAACTATTGACATTTGCACTCCATGCAATCGAACTATCTCGTCAAGATAAATCCGAGCCAGCTGATCAACGCTTCAAGAAATTTAATGGCGATAAAGTAAGCTGACTTTGTCAATCGATCAACAATGATCCAAATTACATCATTCTTACACTGTGTCTTCGACACGCAATAAAGTCCATGATGATATGGTCTCATTTTCACTCTAGAATGGCGAGGTTTTGCATCTTCACGTCAGGCCTCTGGTTTTCCGTCTTTACACGTTGACAAGTCAGACATTGCAATACGAATAAAGCTACCTCTTTTTGCGCAAATCTTTTTACATTTTGTGCTGCCAGGATGCAAGACTATTTTGCATAGTGAGCCTTCATCGGTATCTCTTTCCGGAACGCTTCATCCTTTGGAACACATTGCCTCCCCTTCAGTCGCAATGCTCCATCTTCAAGCTGTGTGAAATCAGTTGCCTTCCCCTCTGTCATTTGCGCCTACGAAATTCCATAGATCTAGAATCAGCTCTAGAATTAGCTTCAAAACAAATTCCTCAGTCGAACGGAAGATCAAAAGTATCCAAAAGTAGTATAGGTTTGATTTCTCCAACAAAAATCATGATCATAGCCCATATTTGAAAGATTTCGTGAAAAATGTCAAGGGATTTTTTTTTCCCAATAAGCTCTTACAGTTCGTAAAGGCGGGAAGGAAGCAGTGGTGTTTGGAATTAGGTGAAGATCCACCAAATTCCTGTGTGAGAATCAGATCTTGAAAGTCGAGCATTCTCTGCAAAAATCAGTCCACATCCAGTCTGGGGGGGAGGAAGTGGAGAGGCCGCTTTTAAGGGGGACAAGTGGAACCTTCAGAAAAGGGGTTTACAAACCCTACATTCCTCTTGCAACCAAACACTGGATTATAACAGGTCCGACCCACTTTCAAGAAAAAAAGACACAAATCCAACTCCACTTTCAGTTTACCATACAGCCCAAGGGAGGGACACGGAGGAGACAAGAAGTGGGATCATTAATTGCTTCCCACTTTCTCCTCCCACATCCCCATAATCCGATTGGTGGAAGTGGAAAAAACCCACTCCACTTTCCTACTTACACCCCACCTCCTTCTATCCAAACACCCCTTAAGGATGATTTAAGAGAGGAGAGATTAGTAGCAGAACAAGGAAGGGCATCTAGACTTTGCATGAGGATAATATTGCAGTAAGTCGGTGGAGAAGCTAGAGTTGCAAGCGAGTCATCTGCCTCGCCTTCTTCGTTTTCTGAATGTTTTTTTAATCTTGCGGGTTGATGGTGTCTGTGTCAGGAGATTAGGGAGGGTTAGGAGTGGCTAGGTTTGATTAGGAATTATAGTTTAGGAGGTTAGGGTTTGGGACATGGTGAGGATAGTTGCTGGGCCTACGGCTGCTGAGGGGTTTAGGTTTCAGGGTCCGCTATGGTGGCGGCTTGGATCAAGGATAGGGTTAGGGATTTGTTCATGGAAGGTGGAGAGATTGCAACGAGGGTTAGGGATAGGTTCTTATCAGGGAGTGGCGTCGGGTTTAGGGTTATGATCAGAGATGGGAACCTTGGTTGGGCTTGGGTCTAACCGTCTAGGGCTAGGTGAGGAGCCAGGGTTTGGTAAGGATGGGGCGGTGGCTAGGGCTGAGGAGAGAAGGTTTCGGGAAGGGTTTTGGGCAAAAGGTTGGGAGGAGAGCTAGGGTTTTTGGTAGTGATGAGGAAATTTAATGGTAGAAAGAAAGCATAGAGCTCTGTAACAATGTTGAAATGTGGAATAGCTTAATGGGTTAGTTTCATTAAGTGTAGTAAGTGGATCCTTAAAGAATAGGATGAGGCCTCCTCATATTGGAGGATATCTAATTTGGGATAAACAAGAGAGACTTATAAGACAAAAGACAAATACAATATATTTTTCTCGTACACATACTAAACTATAGCTGCTCTAACACATGATGGTGAGTTGAACATGGAAAAAGAACGTCCGTGGTGCTGAATTTTCTTTTGACCCTTCTCCTTTGTTTCTTAGTGCATGATTCTAGGTAATCTTAGTCGTGCTCGTATAACTCTTGGTTCTTCTAATTCAGTCTTGCTCTGTTTAGCCGATTATCATTGTTGCTCAGTGGTTACGTATTTTCTTTTGATTTGCAAATTTTACAAACGAGAGCGCAACTCTAAGATTTGACTCGTAGGTCAACATTGCATTTATCATAGGTTTTTGCTGCTGCTTGCAATGGAAGGTTTTCATTAGAACCTAACTTGTGCCACACCAAAGAAACAAGAACCGATCAACTACAGAAACTCAAATAAGAACTCATAATATGAACTTCCAATATGGATATGACATGTGGGTTTATTTTTCTGTTTAGGCCCTTAAAAAATTTCTATTTAGGCCCGTAGAAAAATTAAGGAATGAGATGCATCTAATCCAACGGTTCCTCAAAGTCGAGTTTCAAAAATTAGGAACTCGTGAGTTCCAGGATTTTTGAAACAAGAAAGCACGCTGATTTTATGGTCCTCAACCAATTAACTGAATCTTATAACTGATATGGCACAATTTACCAGGTATTCTGAGGACAGTGCATCCAGTTCCACTGAGGATGAAACTGACGGAAGTAACTCATCAATGGAATGAGAAGAATGCAACAACCGAAATTGATCCCGCCAAAATTTGTCAAATATGAAAAAAGAATACAGAAGGGCGGGCGGGCCTGCCTCGAGAAGCGTAGAAACATTTGATCTGCCATATCTCAATGCGGCAACGCCATTGTAGGAGCTACAGGTGTGGGCATTTCAAGCATGCAATGCTCTGTTTTTGAAATGTATATTCCATATGCTCAGCTAATTTGTTGATATATCTATGGTAAGCTCTCTTCTCAAACATCTATCATGTGTTCTTAGATGAACAAGTTTGCCAGTCTTTGGGGTTTTGTGAATTTAAGACCACCCCTTCTCCATGGATAACTGTCAATCTTGTGAATGCTCCAAATCCTTATGTTGTATGTAGTAGAAATGTAAATTCAAAGGTAAAATTCGACGGCTGGGTTTGTTCTCAGAAAGGTCATTTCTTTTCGTCAGTTCTCATCTTTCTTTCTCATGTTGTGATTTGAAAAAATAAAATGTAAAAAGGATTGCTCTGTAGAGATTTGTGATCTTCTCCAAATTCTGATCGGTTGGATACTGCAATACTTTTTGTGTATGATTCACACTCTGGATCAATTCAAAGATGAACCAACCTCCATTTTTAACAAGAACACTACCTGGTAACTTCCAAATCTGGCTTAGTAATCAACCTTGCTAAATAGAGGGCAGAATAATCCCTTGTCAACAATTACTTCTCATGTACATCTTGTCATTGTTTTGTTGGGGTGTTTATTGTGGATGGGGTTAGACATGCTGATCATAATTTATGCACATTTAATGAATCATTTAGTTGGCTGGACCAGATATGTGCGTTCTTGAGACATGTCGAGGAACGCTTGGAACTTGAATAAATAAATAAATGACTATAGACATGTTGATCATAATCTATACTACTGTATAATAGGAAAAGTTTGAGGTAATGTTCTTACATATATTTGCTAATTAATATTGCTCATTAAATTCAACATGGATAGTTAGATAATTACGTATAGGAAAAAAAAATTAAATGAGATTTTTATTTGTTCTTTCCAAGTAGTATAAAATACAGCACGTTCATTTACCCTAGTTCGTATTAAGTTCAGGGTTCAGCCTTTTAACTTTTTCTAACTTCTCCTATAGTAGTATAGTTTAAGGTAACTAGTAAAGGGTTTGGTTCATGTACATTTTGAGGTGTTTTTTTTTTGAAAGTTTTTTTATAAGCTTTTACAAAAAATAATAAATAAAAATAAAATAAAATCTTAGTCTTAGAACGCTTTTCAAGAATAAAAAGAAGCAATCTCAATGAAGTAATTCCAAACCCAACATAATGATAACTTTATCTAGGCGACTGGAACGTGTGTAGGTCCAACAAGCTATTTCAGTTGTACTTAGGGGTCGTTTGGATAAAGGTTTTATATTTCTAGAAATTTATTTTTCATTCTTTTTTCGTGGGAAAGGAATTCAAAATTCTTATACCCATGTTTTGTTGGATTAGGTTAGAAATATGGAAAATGAATCTTAGTTTATTTACTTTTTCATAAATACCCTTTCATGCTTCTATTCCTAAATTTTTAAACAACATTCCTAGAAAAGAAAAACTATTTTCAAAGGGGGACCTTGGAAATTACTTTTTTACAACAATGGAAATATGTATCCTCCCCTACCAAACAAGAATAAGGAATCTATTGACTTGTTTAATGCGTGTGTTAATTTATTGTTAGCTCAACTTTGTTAATGTGTGTGCGTGAGCCACACAAACATAAACTGAGCCTGTTACTAAATAAGATCTAAAACTTTAAGATAACTTATAGTCCTTAATTAGTAATTATTTAATAAAGTAACTTTGTAAATATTAGTTACTATTTTTAGTAACTATGTTAATTTTTTAAACACATCAACTAATATTTACTATTAATATAATGTAAAAAGTTTTTAATAACTGTTAATTTTTTAAACACATTAACAACTATTATTTCCTATTAATATAATGTACAATCTCACTTTTTTTTTAGCGAACCAAATATGTTTTAGAAGTTGGAGGAAAGAAGAAAGATTTCCGAACACTTCAAAGTGCAAATCCTCCATAACTCATCAATTACTAAATAGTGCACAAGGTTTTAAAGCTTCTTTCTTATGTAAAAAGTGCTTGCATATTTTTAAGAAACAAGTGCTTGTATAATAGTTTTCTAGTCATCTTGATAAACTGATATGATGCGAAGAATGTAGGTGTCCAAGTCATTTGATTTGACCAATAAACTGTAAAGTAAGTGTATGTAAAGATAGAAGCACATATGTATAATCCAAGGATATACGTTGGGGATAACCCATACTAAGAAGTGTAGGGAATGCGGTGCGACTCGAATCAGAGTTGATCCATGAAATATAATATCGGAATGGGCTCATATGTCTTAAAAATAATTTATTTAAGACATATGGACCCAGTCCAATATCATACATAATGGATCAATTTCAGTTCGGCGTCACACCGTGCATGTTCCCTACATTTAGTATCAGGGTCCAATAATACAAGACTGGAGGGACAGTTTGGACGGCTTTAGTTGGTCCAAAACAGATAGTATTGAACATTCATGATGTGTGTATAATCGGATTATATATACTCTCTTCTCAAGGTGAAGTTAGATAGGCACTCTCTATAAGGTGGTATAGATATCAAACATGCTTAACAGAAGCGCATCAGACTTAATGTTGGAGGCAACTATATTGATTGATTTCAAATGTCAGTCCAACACGTCCAAGGTGGAGCAAGACGTGGTTGGGGCACCCAGTAGTGGTGTGGATAAAAGTGTTGGTTTGGTTCTGTGGTCGAAAGGATCGAGATGACAATATGTGAATTTTTTGGTGCATGATGGTTGCTCGGCTGACGGAAACGAGCTAGGGTAATCGAGTACTTGGTTGCTCGGCGGACTTAAACGAGCTAAGTTGGAGATTGATGAGTTGTATCTCATACCGATTGAGCGCTTAAATGTGGTGACAATAGAGTTGGTAGTTTAGTCTCACATCTGATAGGAAATGAGGATCATGAGATGTTGATAATTGAGATCGGTTCAGACCTTATATGTGAATTTTCTTTTAAGACATATGAGCTCATCCAATATCATACCTCATAGGTCAATTCTGATTTGAGTAACACCGTATTTTCTATAATTCAACAAAAGTTCAATATATAAAACATAGATATGCGTGTTATATTTTCTAAAATTATATCTACATACTTTTTTATAAAAAAAAAAAAACTATGTTTCTGTTACTTTCAGTTGTTATATGTTTTTAAACCAAAATATCATGTTTTCTTTGGTTCGCATTTGTTTTTGTTATACTGATATAAGTGTAATGCTGTGTCTAGGTTATACATCTTTACATAACATAAACTATCAATTGTGACATACTATCATAAAGTGTAATTCTTTTTCTTTATCTCAAACTATTGTATTATTGCTTGTTCCATACCAAAATGTAACACATAGAAATCCAATTTACCAAATACCGAACTTGAGTGGCTCTTGTGGTTACCAAGAATAGATATAAGATCTTGGTTGGATGGTAAAAGATCAGTGAATTGAACCAAGGGGACGTATTATTCCTTCCATTTATAAATGGTAAAAGTTGGAGAACAGTGAGTCTAAAGGCATGCAATACAGTGTGTATAAAGTTCCGAACGTTATATCAGATCCCGAACGTTATGTCGAAAATTGAAAAAAAAACAAATATTCCCCTAATATCTACTTGTTGGCTACCCAGTTTAGTATAAAAAAAATATGTTGACAACCTTGGTAAAAGTAGGTGTTTGCTTTTGAATAATAATAATAATAATAATAATAATAATAATAATAAGGGTGCACCCCACATTGTTTTCAAATTTTTTAATATTAATATTAGAAATTTTTTGACTTACCCTCCACTTTTTTTACCATATCTAAGGGTGCACCCCACATTGTTTCCATAATGTACATGTCCTCCTATTTTTGACGGAATCCGTCCAAAAGTAACGGTCTATCCATTTGACCAAATTTTTTTGACGAAAATGTCCTCCCAATTTTCTTCTTCCTCTTCCCTCCTCCCCCCTCCGTCTCCACCACCGTCGTCCGCCCTCGTCTCCGCTCTCCACCCCTTCCTGCCACCCCCCCTCCTCCCCGCAGCAGCGTCACAGCAGCAGTCGCCGCTGCAGCGGCGAGCGCACGTTGCACATAATATACTAATAAAACATGGTATTTTTAAAAAGAGGGGGAGCACAGTCGGTGGCGGGGAGGGGGGGTCGACGACGGCGGCCGCGGTGGTGAGAGGGGGGGAAGGGGGTGAGAGGAAAGGAAGAAGACGAGGGTATTTTCGTTCAATTTTTTGGTCAAATGGATTGATCGTTACTTTTGGACGAATTTCGTCAAAAGTTGAAATATATGTACATTATGGAAATAATGTGAGATGTACCCTTAAATATGATAAAAAAGTTAAAAAAAAAAGTCAAAATTTTTTTAATATTAATATTAATATTAAATTTAATATGTCTAATTGGCTAGCATAGCAGGAGAAATAGTTTATAAGGACATTCTGAAAGAGTTGATAGTATTATTCAACTAGTAAAGATCAAATGAGCATGCAAGCTTAAAAAAGGAAGCACTTACTTATGGACCAGTAGTAGCTAGTAGACCCCCAACTAAAAGGTTTCTTTTTTGAAAGGACCAGGTGATGGGGGGACATTGATGGCAACGATTTATGTGAGAAGTGGAGCTTTGCAAGGTTGATAATGACATCTATTTCACTACAAGGAGCTAGTTCCACATGATGCACTTTCCTTGCAAAAAAGCCTAGGCCCAACACCTTTTCTCCCTCCCTAGGACCATAGGGAGGAACATGCATGTTCATGATTAATTCATTCATGTTCATGTGCATGCACTTTGATCTAGATCTTGAATCCAAAGATTAGATAAAGATTTAGGGTGTGTTTGATTACAAGATAGAAAAAACATAAAAAAATAAATTAATTTTACGGAACTATTTTTCTAGGAATTTTATTTAATAAAAATTTAAAAATTTAATAATGGCGTTGTTTAATAGCATTTCTTTTATTTTGTAGAAAATTAAATTTTTTTTTTTTTGAAAAACTTAATTTGGTGGTTTGATTGACATTATTTTCCACAAAATAGTTATTTTTCATAAAAAATATATATATTTTCTTATGGGTTGGATCGATTTTATTTTTAACTATTTTAAAAGAAAATATGAAAAAAAAATTCATAAAAAAAATAAGTTATCAAACACAACACATTGATGAAAATTTTGTGATAAAAATATTTTTAATGAAAAAAGCCTATTCAAACACAGCATCAGGTATAATAACTCCCTTTATATGCTTATAATTCATGTTTATGTTCATATATATGAGGATCATTTGGTAAGGTTCTCTTACATATCTAAGTGAAAGATTGATTTCAATGGGACTATGCTTGTTCTATTCCTATGTGACCTATGTTGGTTTTGGTTTTGCTTTGGTTTTGCTTTTCTTGCAAAAGCTCAAGTCCCTCTTCCTTTCTTTAGTCCCACATCGGATGCACCAAAGCCTTCATGTGTACATATATTAGTTTCTCTCCTTTGCTCTATTACGTTGTAGTGTGGGGAACCCCTTGGGCCACACGCGCGCGCCGCCGCCGCCGCCCGGCCCGGTTCGGTGCGCGTAACGGGTGCGGGCGCCGAATGCCGATCTGATTTCCTCTTCGGGCTGGGACCCTAAAAATCTTTTTGCTCCTCTTCATTTTTATTTAATTTTCTAAACGTTAGAAAATTAATTTCTGAACGTTACAAAATGTTTCTGAACCAGTTTTGTGTCCAGGTTCGTTATTTATTCTCTTGTGTAACGTCTGAATTAATAGAGAATTAATTCTGACCGTTACACAATAGTTTTATATATATCGGACAGTTTTCTTTGTAAATAATCAGAAAATATTCTTACGAAACCTCTGTCAACATTCTGTTCATTTTTTCGTCTTTATCTCCAAGCTCTGGGCAGAGCTAAGTCCTGGTCGTTCTCTCCAAGTCGTGTGCGGCAACGAGATACCGGTAGTGCGGGGGTTTTACCACTAGGAGCTTCGGGAACGTCTGCACACAGATCCGAATAAACTCTTAGGGCAGTGCTTCGTGCACGACTTCCCCAGAGGCCGATAACATCTAATTTTATTTTTGTATTCTGAAATTTTACAATAATAAAAAACAGCAAAAAATTCTAACAATCTAAGAGTTTATTTTTGTTAGAATAGTTTTTGTTAGAATTTTCTATACTGTTAGAATTGTTTCAATACTTTTGTTACAATTATTTCTCACTATTTGCTAATTACTGTTCAACAAACACTGCCCTTTCGGATCAGAACCTTAATCTGCCGCCTTAGACCATATTGGCTAGTTACTGTTGATTCTGTTTGCTAGTTATTAGAAGCACTATTTGCTACTTACTAGAAGCACTATTTGCTAGTTACTGTTGATTCAATTTCCTAGTTACTGTTGAAAAAAAAGAAAAAAGAATTAATTACTGTTGCTAGTCCTATAATAATTTCGTTTCTATAGCAATTTGTTCTATAGCAATTAGAAAGGAATCTAGATCTCAAAAGTTAATACTTTTTCGTTTCTACAAAATTAACTGTTGATTTCAAAAGTTAATAATGTTTCGTTTCTACAAGATTAACCGTTAATTTCGTTTCTATAGCAATTTGTTCACAACTTGTTCTATAGCAAATTAAAGTTCACAATAGTTTCTGTAGCAAATAGTTACTGTATTTGTTCACAATAGTTACTGTAGCAATTCAAGTTAACAGTAGAAATTTTCTATAAATTTGTTCTATAGCAATTTAAGTTAATACTGTTTCTGTTTTCACTGAAGAAAAATAAAACTGGTTGTTAAACTGCTACTTGCTACTTGTTGTGGATTATCAATACTTGTTAACAAGTTTTGTAGTTAACAATTTATGCTGTAACCAAACAATTATTTTATTACTGTAGCAAATTTGTTACTTATAAAACTTGCAATCTAAGTAGCACTACTCATTTGGTACTTACCATTGCTCAATTGTTCTGTTGATTAGCATTACTTATTAGTTGCTTGATGCTGGAGCAAATTCTTTTGCTTAATTACTGTTAATACAATTTGCATAATTTTAATCACTTAGTTTTTGAAACCAATCTAGGACCAAAAAGAAAATAGTTTAGTAAAGTAAATTGCAAATAAAATATTGAATCTAAAGTTTCAAAGTAGAGACAAACTCGGGCACAAGCCGAAAGGGTCCTTCTGTCAACCGGGTGTAAACAACCCTAAGCGACACGGTACTTAAGAGTCTTCGGACCACCGCTAGCTGGAAATCGGCCCCTACAGCTAACCTGAGTTGATCAACACTTGAAAAACTAAAGATTTTAAGATTGATTAGCAAAGACCACCTAAACTATTATCCTAGACATTGTTATTAAATAATTTATATATTTTCAGACTGATTAGCAAAGACCACCTACAAGCTACCTCCCTCTTGGCCTGATATTTCTAAGGAACTTATCCATACACAAGGAGTTCTTACCTACAATCAAGTCCTAAAGAAAATTAGAACCGAAGAACAAATTAGATTGAGGTCTAAGCCTAAGACTGAATCTAAAGCTAAGGTAAACCTTGTAGAAGGCCAAGGAAAACCCAAGTCTATTTTTTTCTTATAAACCCAAGAAGAATTTCTTCAAGAAGAAGAAAAACTTTCAGTCTAACCACCACAACCTTCATCACCAGAAGCGAACATGCTTCACAAAGGTTCTTCGAGTTCCTTTAGGTCTGTAAGCTTTCAACCCCTTATTAACCTCTCTTACCATTCTGATGATTGGTGGTTGGATTCTGGAGCTAATGTTCACGTTTCGTTTGATCGCTCCTGGTTTTCAAACTATCAGGAATCAAGTAGAGGAGGTGTGACCCTAGGAGATGGCTCAACGGCACAAATTATTGGAAGAGGAAAAGTTAACCTGAAGATGACATCAGGAAAGAAATTCTGACCTTCTAGAACTTATCCATAGTGATGTATGTGACTCAAATAGGATTTTGACCAGAGGCGGTAGAAAATACTTTGTTACGTTTATAGATGATCATTCAAAGTATTGTTACATCTACCTTCTAAAAACTAAAGATGAAGTTCTAGATAGATTTAAGGTTTTCAAATCTGAAGCTGAGAATCAATTAGAAAGGAAGATTAAGATCCTTAGATCTGATCGTGGTGGAGAATATACCTCAAACAAAATAATTAATTTCTGTGAAGAACATGGAATAATTCATGAGGTAACTGCTCCATATTCACCTCAGTCTAACGGAGTTGCTGAACGCAAGAACCGCACTCTGTTAGATATGGTGAATGCCATGCTTCTCAGCTCTGGTGCTCCTGATAACTTGTGGGGAGAAGCCCTTTTAACTGCCTGTTACATTCTTAATAGGATTCCTAGTAAGACAAAAGATAAGACTCCCTATGAGCTGTGGAAAGGTAGAGCACCTAGGATTAATTATCTTAGAGTTTGGGGATGCCTTGCTAAAGTCGGAATTCCCGAACCTAAAAAGAGAAAGATTGGTCCCAAGAATGTAGACGCTATTTTCATAGGATATGCCTTAGACAGCTATGCCAATAGATTTCTAGTGACTCACTCAGAAGTAAATAAAATCTCTAAATACCATTATAGAAGCAAGAGATGCAGTTTACTTTGAAAACATATTTCCTTTTAAGGATAGAAGTTCAATCTCTTCCTCCATACCCTCTACTAGTTCTCAAGTCCAAATACCTAGCTTTCAATCTGAACAAGACTTAGAACCAAGACGGAGTAAAAGGAATAGGATTGAGAAAAATTTAGGAGAAGGATTCTTCACATTTTTGATAGAGGGTGATCCCTCAACTTATGAAGAAGCAATGTCGTCTCCTGATGCTCCCTTCTGGAAAGAAGCCATTAACAGTGAATACAACTCCATCATGGAGAATAACACTTGGTTTCTAACAGATCTACCTTTAGGGAATAAATCAATAGGTTGTAAGTGGATTTTCAAGAAGAAACTCAGAGCCGATGGTACTATAGAGAAATACAAAGCTAGATTAGTTGCTAAGGGTTTTACCCAGAAGAAAGGGTTAGATTATTTTGATACCTACTCTCCTGTAGCTAGGATCACATCCATTAGAACTCTCTTGGCCTTAGCATCCATTCATGATATGCTAATCCATCAAATGGATGTAAAGACAGCATTTTTGAATGGAGATCTAGAGGAAGAACTTTATATGGACCAACCTGAAGGTTTCATTGCTAAAGGTCAAGAAAAGAAAGTCTGCAGACTAGTAAAATCTCTCTATGGCCTGAAACAAGCTCCCAAACAATGGCACAATAAATTTGACAAAGTAATTTGTGAATATGGTTTCTTGTCAAATGAGTATGACAAATGTATATACTCTAAAGGTACATGTAAAAATTGTGTCATTTTATGCTTGTATGTAGATGACATCCTTATCCTAGGATCATCACTGGAATTGATAAATATTACAAAGAACTATTTATCTAGCCAGTTTGATATGAAAGACCTAGGAGAAGCCAACCTAATTTTAGGAATGCAAGTGACCAAAGGCAAAGAGGGTTATACTCTATCTTTAGCACATTCAATTAAAAAAATGCTAAAAAGATTTGAGTTATTTGATAAGAAACATGTCCTTACTCCTTATGACAGCAGTATTATACTGAAAAAGAATGAAGGACCACCTTTGGAACAACATAAATATTCCCAGATGATAGGCTCCCTTATGTATATAACAAACAGGACAAGACCTGATATTGCATTTGCTATTGGGAGACTAAGCAGATATACCAGTAACCCAAATCAGTCACATTGGACTGCCTTGGATAGGGTATTTAGATATCTCAAGGGCACCCTAGATTACAAACTTCATTTTACTAGGCACCCTGATATCATAGAAGGTTATTCAGATGCAAACTGGGTAACCGACTCACATGATATAAAATCTACTACTGGATATGTATTTACTCTAGGAGGAGCTGCAATCTCCTGGAGCTCTTGTAAGCAAACTATCATAGCTAGGAGTACAATAGACTCTGAAATGATAGCTTTAGATACAACTTGCACAGAAGCTGAATGGCTTAAAAATCTTATTATGCATATACCTGTTTCTCTTAGTCCTGTTCCTGCAATTTCTATAAATTGTGATAATAAATCTGTTATTGAACTACTAAAGCATGATTCTGTGAATGCTAAGATGAACAGGCACCTGCAGCTGCGCTTCAAGTCAATAAAAAGCCTTCTAGGCAAATATGTGGTTCTTGATTATATAAAGTCAGAAAAGAACTTTGCAGATCACTTGACGAAGGGTCTGTCTAGGACTTTGATCCTAGAATCATCGAGGGGGATGGGGTTAAGCCCATAAGTTAGTCACCAGCAGTGGCAACCCAACCGAGTCTGACTGGAGATCCCAAGAAGCCGGTTCAATGGGTAAAAATAAGCTGAACTTAGGTGACTTTATGGAACACTGACTCGAGATTAAAATCTCATTAAAATAAAGCCCAAACGGCTGTACATGTGTACAATGACTCCCCATCCCTATGGTGACAGTGTTCCTGTATGATATGGTTATGATGAGTTTAAACTCTTAATAGGTCCAAGCTGTAATGCTAGGTTGATTCATATCACCAACCATTAAGGACTTACCTATATGAGAGGTCGTGAAGGCCGCGACTATGGGACAGGGCGATCCCAGACAACTCTCATGAATGTGGAAAGTGCGCATGGCCATTTAAAAGCGCCACCCGATAGACCAAGGACCTCTAGCGTACTATGTGTGCTATTTTCTAAATCTGGTTCAAGAAGTCTGATTCAAGGCATAGTCCATCAAGCACTTCTTCAGATTAAGGCAATAGTCACTACGTGAGATTCAAGGCTGTAGTCCATCTCATCTATGCATAGTATTTTACTGCCCAGATGCTCTCTCTCTCTATTTTGCTAATCAATCTCTATTTACTTCACTCTTATCTCTGTTTCGGAACTTGACCTTTTGGGGGGGATTGTTGGTTTTGGTTTTGCTTTGGTTTTGCTTTTCTTGCAAAAGCTCAAGTCCCTCTTCCTTTCTTTAGTCCCACATCGGATGCACCAAAGCCTTCATGTGTACATATATTAGTTTCTCTCCTTTGCTCTATTAAGTTATTGTGTGGGGAACCCCTTGGGCCACACGCGCGCGCCGCCACCGCCGCCCGGCCCGGCTCGGCTCGGTTCGGTTCGGTTCGGCGCGCGTAACGGGTGCGGGTACGCGCCCACATCTGCGGGCGCCGAATGCCGATCCGATTTTCTCTTCGGGTTCGGGCTGGGACCCTAAAAATCTTTTTGCTCCTCTTCATTTTTATTTAATTTTCTAAACGTTAAAAAATTAATTTCTGAACGTTACAAAATGTTTCTGAACCGGTTTTGTGTCCAGGTTCGTTATTTATTCTCTTGTGTAACGTCTGAATTAATAGAGAATTAATTCTGACCGTTACACAATAGTTTTATATATATCGGACAGTTTTCTTTGTAAATAATCAGAAAATATTCTTACGAAACCTCTGTCAACATTCTGTTCATTTCTTCGTCTTCATCTCCAAGCTCTGGGCAGAGCTAAGTCTTGGTCGTTCTCTCCAAGTCGTGTGCGGCAACGAGATACCGGTAGTACGAGGGTTTTACCACTAGGAGCTTCGGGAACGTCTGTACACAGATCCCGAATAAACTCTTAGGGCAGTGCTTCGTGCACGACTTTCCCAGAGGTCGGTAACATCTAATTTTATTTTTGTATTCTGAAATTTTATAATAATAAAAAACAGCAAAAAATTCTAACAACCTAACCACCACCACCACCACCACCACCCATTAACATTTCGTGGTACTAAATTTATAATTTTAAACTAGTTATTTAATTTTAACTCTAGTTACTATCCGTACATATATTAATGTTAATGGGACAATTTTAATCTAGTTGTTTAATTTTAACTCTATTTACCATCCGTACATATATTAATTTTAGTGAGACTCATACTATGTTTTGTCTCTTGAATTCCACCTAATTAGACAAATAAGATACTTAGATGTGGGATACCTAATAATTTATAGTGTTGATCGGGGTCACTCAAATAGTAATATATATATATATATATATATATATATATATATATATATATATATATATATATATATATATATGTTCTAGAACAATCCAGATGGTTTCACATTATGGAACCATCCTATTACATATTCGGATAGTTTCATATTATGGAATCATCCTATTACATATGTTGGATTGGAATATATATATATATATATATATATATATATATATATATATATATATATATATATATATATATATATATATATATATATATATTGTCATGAAACTGATCCGTGCTCGATGTATAGAAATCTGAATAAAACAAGCTTGGCTAGAATATCCCGTGCAAAAGAACAATAGTTTGACTTTAGGAATTAGGACAACAAGACTTAGAGTTAGACTTGGAACAGTAATGTGTGCTATGTTTAACCCGAACGGATGTAGCAAAGTGAAATGATAAGGTGTCTCGATCGTTTCGAAGATAACCATAATGTTCGACGTTCTTGTCTTGTGCGAGCGTAGCCCTATGCTCGTACATGCGTTACGTTCGGATTAGAACGATTATCCAGTGGGAGCGTTGACGTGGTGATCTCACGTCCAACGAGGATGATCGAACTTGCGGAAGACCAGAATGTGACAACTGATGGATCGTCTTGACATATATATATATATATATATATATATATATATATATATATATATATATATATATATATATATATATATATATAAATTGATTGAGTAAAATTTTCTTCTTCTTTAAACATTGGATCAAGTCTTTTTAAGTCTTAATAACAGAATAAGAAAATTAATGCATGACAACATAGACAGACTAATGGCAATTTTTTTATCCAATTGCATGTATGGTAGAAAAAAAAGATCAATTAAAGAGAGATTAAATACAAACAAAAGCCAATAGTGCAACAACAACAATTACTATAAATATTATATGCACATGAGTGCATTAGGAACAGATACAAATCAAATATCTATGTTTTCTAATAGCAAATAAGAATAACAACAAGAATATTATCTGGATATGAAAATCAATAATCATATTCAGAAAAAGAAAAAGAAAAAAAAATCTGGATATGGATCAGATATAGTAAGAAATGGAAAAGGATAATGCGAGTACGGATACACATATGATATAATAGGGCTGAGGTAATAATATTATCACGTCCCATATCCGGAATACGGAGAGCAGTGGTGTAACTCAGCCAGCTACGCACCATAGAATACTCTACTACCCCGAAGTACCATCACGGTTGTAAGGACAAGATGGTTAGCTACATGTCATTAGTCTCTTAGGTTCACGTGAATTCGTCTCAATCTATATAAGCAAGAAGAAGTAAGAATAATCATATGTATGAATAACAATAATGTATGAATAACAATAAGGTGTCACAAACGCTATAGCATATCTAATAATGAAGCTAGCAATACAAATGGAAAGCTATCAGAGTATACAATAATACTTGATCATATATATAGTTGCACTCTACATATACAATCAAGTTGTCTGAAGGCGAAAAACAACTCCCAGAGCTAAGGCCAACACATGCCCATGGCTAAATGTCTAAAAGAATATACAATATATGTATGAGTGGGTGAAGGTAAGAAACCTACTCATGCTCTAGAACTGTTGTTCTCTTGGTACATGCCATCGAGAGAGATGTTCGACAAATCCTCGGACTCTTCTATGAATTTGGCCAAGCAAAATCAGAAGGTTAAATCCCTAATAGCAAAATGGGATAAAATTCTTAAGTTATCCTGAGCCAGCAACATATCACTGGTGTACCTCCAATATACCATTGATATACCGCCAGTATGTTGTTGGCATGCTAATTGAGCAGGAAGCACATCACCAGCCGCAACTAGTATCCCAGGCTTCGCTCCTTTACAATTTTTAAACCCTCTCTCTCCCTCCCTCCCCCCCCTTTCTGGAGCTCTCACAAAGAACCCTCCCCCTTCCTCTTTGAGAGCTAGTCTAGAGTGAGGGAGCAAAGACTGGGCTTTTGAGCCATCTTGGTGGTGGACGCTACTAGTGTACACTGCATACTAGGCTTACAATTACATCGCCCGTGCGTAGACAAGTACACCTTACTCTATCTGAGACATGTCCTCATTTATATTTTGGTTTTTATAATTTGGTTTCTTGATTTCTTGAGTTCAATGGTAAGAAGGCATCGTGTAAACCCCCAGAATTTTTGGGAATTTTATGTAATTTTTAACTAATTAGAATAAATATTTTTTGGTATTAAATAAATTTTATGATTTCATTAAATATTAAAATATTATAAAAATAATATTTTTGGATAAAAAATAAATAATTAGACATAGTGTAATTTTTCTGGATTTATTGGACCCCAGAACTATTTTAAAGACCTAAAAACTAAGTTTTTAAATAAACCAAAATAAACTGAGCTGAACCCAACCGGTTTAACCCTGAACCGGTTTAATCCTGAACCGAACCGGCCTATTTGAACCGACCCAACCCTAGCGGGTCGGATCCGGACCCGTTAACCGACCCGACCCGCATCGACCCGAACCCATTTTCCCCTATGCACAATAATCCCTCTTCCCCGACGATCCCTCTCCTCTCTACCGGCCGTTACTCAGACGGCCGCCCCTTCTTCTCCTCTCCACCTCTTCGCCTCCTCCACTGATAACCCTCGCCGCCTCGCCTCCCCGCGTCGATCCCTCTCCCCTAACCGTCGGCCACCACCACCACTATAAAAAAACCCCATCGTTGAACCCTCTCCGCCGTCGACACTTCATCCACCACCGCCATCAGCCCTCTGACGACACCGATGCCCCGGCCACCCGAGCCTCCGCCACAGTCTCCCTCCACTCTCCTCTGGTCACCCAGCACCGCCAACACCGCAGCCCACAGCCACCTCGACGAACCCCGCAGCCCACAGCCACCTTCGCCAACCACACCCCGACACCACCACTCCACCGATCTCGGCCACATCCCCTGCCGACTTCCTCTCCAGCAACCCCGAGCCCTGCCGCCAAGAGCCGCCATGGACCCCTCCCCCAGCAGCTGAGCAACGTCGTCGACGTGTGCCGCGCCACCCCGCGTTCGCGACTTACAATCGTCTCCGACCCCTTGTTCAGGTGAATGTTTCTCTTTCCTCGCCGCCTCATTTTCTGTTCTGTCAGCTGTGACGCGTAGACTGCGTGACCCTCTCGAACCCCATGCAATTAATTCGGGGTATCGTGTCCTGTGTCGGTCGCAAACTGCGACGCAAAATCAGGAAAATAAATCCCCTTTTCTGAAAATTCAGAAAATGTCCCAAACTCCCCGGTTCACGATCGTTTTGCGACCAACCTGTTAAATGTTTTCAAAATTGGCCTGAACAATAATTTAGACCATATGACCAAGTTTTAAACCCTATTTTTAGTTTATTTATCGTGCTGTAATTTATAATTTATTCGAGGGTAAAATTGGCCAAAAACTTGGTCTTTATAAAACCTTAATTTTCTTGGAACTGGGTGCGCTCCGCTAAACGAGGCTACTTGATCGTGTGCGAACTTCACCGAAAGATGTGCACCGTTAATACGGACATATGGGATTTCGCAAAAGTTGATTTGGATGTGCGTGCACACCGAAATTAACGCGTATCCGTCGATCACACCCTGTATCGGTCATGTTCTGAAACTCGTTGTAACTTCGTGTACGCTCGTCGTTTCAAAACAAAACTTGCGCCATAAGGTTCATAGCAATACGCTGGTCCTGACCTAAATTTGGTTCGATTCTGAGAACGCTGACAAAATTTCGTATCGTGGACCCCACGGCTCCACTTGACGGGCAATTTTGTGATCGGCTCATCAAAATCCAGTTCTGGACATTCTGTTGGGTTTGTATCATTGTTCTGGACTTGTGGACACTAAGTTTGGCAAATTTGGAGAATATTGTCTTTGGCACAGTTTTTGGTACGAAGTGGGCCACATATGGACCCCCGCTTTGACCAAAAACTGTCATATTTGCCCCTGTGTCCAAATTGGACTTATGGACAGGAAATTCTAGCTATTTGATATCTTCTGAACCTGATGGTAATGTTTATTTCAGCAACCGAAAGAGTACCTGCAGATCCCGCTGATAGCAGAGTAGTAGTTGGAATCCAAATCCCAAGCAATTGTACCTTGCTAATCTTGCAGTTCTTGTTACATAATATTCCTTTGATTTATTTATATGTTGTATCTGTTCAACCTAGGACCGTATGACATTACTTAACGTTCGAATATTATTCGGGTGTCAACACCGTACGCGAAGTTGTGTAATGTTACCTAGACATGGATATCGAGACCCTATACATTTTAGTGCTTGCATTATCAAGTACGTCATACCACAGTACACCTGACACTATTCATGAGACAGAATCTTCCTGAGATGTTCATGATGATTCTGTATAGGTTATATGATTCGTGACATAGATATTGCATATACTTAGCTATCATTATGACTTGCTGCATTAGATATGATCTTGCGTGTCATGGACATGAGACGTGTGATTACATTGGGTGGGGAGAGTGTAAAACCCCTAATTCTAAAAATCGTATCTACCTTTTTAATTAATTATTTAATTAAATTATAGTAATTATGAGCTAATTAGAGGAAATAGAATTTATTTAATTTTTATTTTAGGTGTTTGTGCATTTAGGGGATGTATGGAGCAATTATAAATTATTCCTAATTAATTTCATGTAGGAGTCCCTTTGGACAGTTGCTAGCTTAATGGTATACACTAATATAATTTCTAAAATTTTCTATATATATATATATATATATAAAGAATTAGAAATTATAAAAAGAAAATAGAAAAGGAATAAAAGAATTAGAAATAGAAAGAAAGAAAGAAAAGAATAAAAGAAAAAGAAAAGAAAAAAGAAAAAAAAGAAAAATCCTAATGGATTACCAAAACCCTAAACCCTAATTCCTAACAAACCCTACCCGACCCTAATCTAACCTACCCGCACCGCTAATAACAAAAACAGCAGCAGCCGCTGCCAAATACTTCCCCCTCCCCGCGCGGATGCTTCCCCCGACCCCGCTACACATATATATATACTGTAGAAATCCCTAAACCTAAATCCACTCTCCATCTTCACCTGACCGCCGACCCCATACCGCCACGCCACCGCCGACCGGAGCCCCACGCCACCGCCGCCACGACCGCAACGTACCTATGTTCAAGCCCTGTTTTCCATCTTCTCGCTCAACCAAACTCGACCCCGTCTTTACTGGTACGTTCATGAACTAACCCCCTTCAATATCTGTGCATTAGATGATCTCGAACAGCACGTAAACCTAGGCGAAAATAACGACCAAGTTGACAAAAAACGATAACTTTTGGGTATCGCAGAAAACTGCGGTAACTACCTATGTTCACGGATTCGTATCTCCCACCACAGAGATCCGAATCCAGTTTTTCTTTTTAGTATGTGAAGACCACTTAACCTAGTTTATTTTTCTGTCAAATACAATAATTTATTAATTGCTGTATGTTAAATTAAATTAGATGGAAAATCCCGAAAACCTATTTTTTTCTAAATTCTAGAAATTGTGGTACGGAGCGCACCCCCCAAACGGGACCGCCCCGTCGTGTACCGAGTGTACCAAAAGGTGCACACAGTATACCCAGATATGTGGGCTTTCGCGAAAACTAATTTGGATTCGTGTGCGCATCGAAATCAGCCCGTATCCGCAAAAATTTCCCGTGTCGCAATTTTTATAAAAACCCTGCGCATTTAGTGTACGCTCATCAGATTGTGACAATACTTGCGCCACTGGACTCGTGGTATCACGCTGGTCCTGTGACCCAATTTTTACGTAATTCTGAGACAGTTGACCAAGTCGCCAATTGGCGGGTCCCACGGTTGACTTTTTGGACAAAATTGTGTTCGGCTTACCGAAATCCACATTTGGACATACCGTTGAGTTTGTACTAACTTTTATAGTTCGTTTGACCTATAATTTGTCCCATTTAGAGACCGTTACCCCTAGCACGCTTTTCGGTGCAAAGTGGGCCACACGTGGACCCCACTTTGACCCAAAATTATCGTTTTGCCCCTGTGTCCAAATTGGACGAAAGGGTAGTAATTTCTAGCTATTTTGCTGATTCCGAAAACGTTGGTGATATCTATTTCAGCATCCGGAGACGTTTGTTCGGAGGCCTTAGTTCCTGATCCCGTATCCTTGACATCTGGATGTTACATTTTGCAGCTTTCTTGTCAGGCAAGTATACCTTGCCATTGTACTGTTATTCATATTTTATATGTTGCATGCATCTTTATTTTTTGTTATTAGTTCTTATATTTTAACTGCTATATAAACTGTGCGTCCAAGAAAACTTGGGTGCAACGACGTTGTCGTCGTGATTATTTTTATTATGTATATGCATTGACCTTGTTTATGAGACCGTCCCATTATCATGAAGCATCATTAGGTTTCATTGGCCATGACACAGCTGGTACACGAGTGTGAGTCTCATATAGATCACGGACTGCGTGACAGGTCTGGCCTCTTGTACGTATGGGCCGTGCGTTAGGGATAACTGTTGATAGAAATTTTGTATGCTAGGAGACTTAGCAGTTATTAGTAGTCATGGACATAGTCTATTGTAGTACGATGGTCCAATCCTTGTCCTTGTTTGGTTGCAGTATTGGGTTATTGTACTAAATATAGGCTATGAACCAAATCGTGTCATGGATGTGACATGCTTAGAGCATGGGGTGCGAAGAACAACAAGTAAGGCATTTGGGCTCCTTTGTACTTTTTTTCTTGTGTGCCCGGACGTTCCGCCGGAACGACGGGTGGTGATGACTACTATATATATTATATATTATCAGGCAGCCTCTGGCGTTCAAAAGACGACATGCTTTGTAGGCCCCTGGATCTCCAAGAGAACCATGCCAATCCCATTTTTAGCCAGATAGCTCACTTGGTGGAAAGTTATTCTCAAACTGCATTCACATAGATGGTTAGGCGATCCCATTGGATATTTATTTCAGTACTTTATTGGCATGCTTCTATGTATCTTGTTATGTCCCTCTGAGGACCTGGTCCCTTTCCAGGTGTAGATATTCATGAGTATTCGCAGGAGCGCAGATCCGGACTGGTTACTTATATTTGAGAGGAGGTCTTCTCTTCGAGCCCCGTGATTGTCAGTTGATATTCTTATATTGTGTTTGTTATGTTGCACTTATATATTCGAGTTGGTAGTGGATTTGTTTCCATCCAACTATCATCTTTAAATACTTTTTATTGAGATCTAGTTTTATAGATATTGGTTAATTATTTATATTTGATTTTCTATGGATGAGATTTAGATTATACCCTGTGACTTATGATAGTTATACCACTTGTGAATTATTGTTCATTATACAGCGTACGAGTATGTTATGGTTTCCATATATTGGAGTTGTCATATATGTGCGGCTGGCATGCTTACGTATCCTAGTCCTACGTATTTTGGGACTGGGGCGTGACTTATTTTTAGTGGTGGCCTATGCAGGTCGAGAGCATATTGTCTCGGTTATGTTACTATACCGAGCAAGCCTGCACCTAGGAATAGAGTATGGAATCTCATCCATAATTGACTATGATTTATCTTTCTTCTATCTGTTCTATTTGAATAATTACATCCTGCTTGATTCCTGTGCTTCCCTAATAGTTCCTTGAGTATAGTCTTCTGCTAGAATATAGAAGTCCCTGTTGTTAGATAATAAGTAGGGTAACCTTCCTATTAAGAATACGACTATAGTATTGACGCATCACTAAGTTAGAATACTTAATGAACCCTAGCATCCCTTACCTATAGACTGATTGACCATTACCCCTTAATGTATTTGTGAAGACTTGAGAGTAGTATAGACACCACTAGAGTTAGAAGTTTGGCCATATTGGTTGACCATAGTATTGAGGAACCAATAGAAATTCATGGTTGAATATTAGGACTAAACCAAACTTTCATAAGTGAGATAGTATTAGAGAACTACAAACTTTAGCTTCTTGTCTTGATATTAGCATAACAGTATCTTAGAAAGCCAAGAGGAATGACTAGAATATTTTTCTTGATCAAACCTCGAACACAGAGATTAGCATACCACCTTCCCCTTAGAAAATTATGATATTATTTTCTCTCAATTTTAAGTTCATATCTCGTTCCTCTGAAACCTTGACGATCGCTATTAGTGCGACGACTGAATTTTTTCTCTTATCTTTCAACTCGTGCCACTTGAAACCTCTGATTATAGACCAAGTGATTTTATTCTATGTTAGGATATATAGTTTGCTAAGGTTATAGTTGGAATATTAAATTTTGAATTATGTGATTGGTAGTTAGAACTTGACAGTTTAAGTTATTCTTGTAGATTATGACCTAATGATTATCCTTTAGTTGTAGATCACGTAATTTGTATCCATAACTCGATACAAGTTATATCCCCTTTTTCACTTGAGGCCAGTAACTTTTCCACTCTTACTGATGACACTTGTTCTATAAATACTATGATTAAGACTTAAGATGACCACTACCTATATAATGCAATAGGAGACCTTAATGAGTACCAATATCTTTCCTCGTATACCCTAACAAGAGTTCTACTTTATTTACAAGGACCAGGTTATTCTGAAGAATCCCCTCAACACAATTACAGTATTAGTTTACTGTTATAAGTTGGGTAGTATACCTCACAACATAGTATCACATAGTCTTTTGACCTATTATTGAAGTGTAACTGAATGACATTAACTGTATACTAGCATAAGACGATAGTGTTTATCCCGACTATGATACTTAGAGGCCTATACCTCTATTTGGTCGACTAGCGACTTAGACAAGGAGCTAGTATGACAACTGTAAAGATTGTATAATCTTATCTTCTTTGTAAACTTGAAGTATTTGGTAACTTCTCTCATCATAATCTAGCGTGCTTATATTTTATATACTACATTGACTTATGCCGCTATATTATAGCCTAGTTTTGCAAGCTTAATCTTTTATCAAGCTTGTTCATGACATATGTGTTATTAGGGCCTGATCAACCACAATGATATAATTGCCTAATCAGAATCGGTGTATTAAGGTCTAGCTAACCTTAGTGCATTTGGTTCGCCCTTCGCAATACTACTTTACGTGGATTGAGATATATATAGTTGACTAGTAGACGCATGTACTTGCCCTCTAGATATGTTAGAGCATATCATAACAAGTACATAACTGTACTGATGTGAGCATGTGAATAGGAAATTTACCAAAATTGGATTTTAATCCACAACTGCCTTGACAATTTTCATTGATTTCTTTAAACGCCTTGATCCCATACTTGTTTTCTAGTACCTTCCCCTTGAACTATTCATTATTGTTCTCCATCTTCCCCTATTTCGGAAAGATGAACGCTCGTGCTTGGTATGAGTTGATACACAGAGAGTACTAGATATACCCATAGGTCAATCGTATTATTTGGTGACTATCTTTTATAATTGATTAAGGACATATCATATATGATATATTTGGTGTTGAAGTTTGAGGATTGAATAAACATGTGTAGGTAAATTTGAGGAATAAGTTTTCTTAAATGTGTAGCCTTATGTGATAGATGGGTAAATTCTAAGTTGGGTAGAAGTCGCATTATCAACTTGAGGCGATTCTTTGTTTGTGATCAAGCGATCAAGTAGGATTATATTGAGAGATTAAGTCATTTTAAATGTGGAGAATTTTATAAGAAGGAGTTAGATGATGAGTATTTAATGAATTTTGAAATCTTGATATATCGGACCAAATATTTATACTTTAAGTACATGATTTAAATTTTGAATATTGAAGATAAATCATCAATTTGAATTTTGAGGATAAATATAGAATTTCAGACTTGAACATTGGTGGATTGAATTTAAATTTTTTATAATTTGATGATTTGAATTAAGAGTTAAAATATGATTGTTGGATTACCTATTTGAAATATTGAGGATGTGAATTGAATTTAAAAATTTGAAGAATACAAAAATTCATAAGTAAAAATAGAAATAATATTGGACTAGAACTGTTTTCTAGAGGAGATTATGATAGTTGGAGATCGTGATGTAAAATTTATATGCGTATTTAATTCTTGAAGATGTTATATGGATTTAATTTAAATTTGGATATTGATAATTTGAAAAAGTAAGAATAGATTACAATAGGTTGAATTTTGATTGGAACATTGATTATCTTAACCTTGAAGTAATTACGATGGATTTGATTAGAATTTTAATTATCGCAAAGAGATTGTGATTGACTTGCCTTATGTACATGAAGAATTAATAAATTATGCCTTATTTTAATTTCGAGGATAAAATTATTTTTAAGTTGGGTAGATTATAAACTCCCTCACCCAAATTTAGACCTACTTGGCTTAGATAATGAGACTAAGGCTAGTTTGAATCCAATTAGAAATAGAACACGGTATTTTTATTTAATTTTATAATATTGTATCACTTAGCGTACCATACCGTTGCTTCGATAATTGGAATACTACACTAGCCACTGCCTACCTACAAATTTCACACCCTTGTCCTAGACATGTTCGCCTTCTATTCTAACATTTGTGTAACTTATAATTAAGCTCCATTGTGCTACATTTTAGTCGCACAACATTCATCGCGAACGTTATTTTTTAATTCAAAATTAATTCCAACTTGTATCCTTGTGCGTTCCAATCAAAATTTGGAGACACAATCTTAACCCATTTCGTGCAACCCAATTTTTGATAATATTCTATCCTGAGCCCTCTATGTCCATGACACTTGTGTCCCACCTAATGCTATCCCCATGTACTTATAATTAATTCCAGAACACCCTGCACATTAATTTTGATTAATTTAATTCAATTTCTATCTTTGTGCAATTTTCTAATTGTTAGGCACTTTTATGCAAAGGTGCATTGAGGTGACCACACCATCGGACATGACACATGAAGAAATCTATTTTTCGTTCATGTGGATTTTCTCTATGATCTTTGGAATGTGCAACGTGAAACATCGTCCACTCCTTTAAACCTAGTCTTGCATTTTAAACAATACAAATTATAGCCCTCCAAATATTCCCATGACAATTAGAAAATTATGGAGGTAAGGATGGAGGAAGGTACAAAATAAGCTGTAAAATCTCTATCTTATACCATCCTTGACTTTCAATCATGGCTTAGTTTTAATTTCGAGGACAATTTTTTTATAAGTTGGGTAGAATATAAAATCCCTAATTCTAAAAATCGTATCTACCTTTTTAATTAATTATTTAATTAAATTATAGTAATTATGAGCTAATTAGAGGAAATAGAATTTATTTAATTTTTATTTTAGGTGTTTGTGTATTTAGGGGATGTATGGAGCAATTATAAATTATTTCTAATTAATTCCATGTAGGAGACCCTTTGGACAGTTGCTAGCTTAATGATATGCACTAATATAATTTTTAGAATTTTCTATATATATATATATATATAAATATATATAAAGAATTAGAAATTAGAAAAATAAAATAGAAATGGAATAAAAGAATTAGAAATAGAAAGAAAGAAAGAAAAGAAAAGAAAAAAGAAAGGAAAATCTTAATGGATTACCAAAACCCTAAACCCTAATTCCTAACAAACCCTACCCGACCCTAATCTAACCTACCTGCACCGCTAATAACAAAAACAACAGCAGCCACTGCTAAATACTTCCCCCTCCCCGCGCGGATGCTTCCCCCGACCCTGCTACACACACACACACACACATATATATATATACTGTAGAAATCCCTAAACCTAAATCTACTCTCCATCTTCACCTGACCGCCGATCCCAGACCGCCACGCCACCACGGACCGGAGCCCCACGCCACCGCCGCCACGACCGCACGGCCGACCGCGACCCCGCGTGCGACAGTTTTGAACAGCAGCGTACCTGTGTTCAAGCCCTGTTTTCCATCTCCTTGCTCAACCAAACTCGACCCCGTCTTCACTGGTACGTTCACGACCTAACCCCCTTCAATATCTGTGTATTAGATGACCTCGAACAACGCATAAATCTAGGCAAAAACAGCGACCAAGTTGACAGAAAACGATAACTTTTGGTTATCGCAGAAAACTGTGGTAACTACCTATGTTCATGGATTCGTATCTCCCACCACAAAGATCCGAATTTGGTTTTTCTTTTTGGTATGTGAAGACCACTTAACCTTATTTATTTTTCTATCAAATACAATAATTTATTAACTGCTGTATGTTAAATTAGATGGAAAACCTCAAAAACCTACTTTTTTTTAAATTCTAGAAATTACGATACGGAGTGCGCCCCGCCAAACGGGACTGCTCCATCGTGTACCGAGTATACCAAAAAGTGCGTGCAGTATACCCAGACGTGTGAGCTTTCGCGGAAACTGATTTGGACGCGTGTGCGCGTCAAAATCAGCCGTATCCGCAAAAATTTCTCGTGTCGTAACTTTTGCAAAAGTCCTACGCATTTAGTGTACGCTCGTCAGATTGCGACAAAATTTGTGCCACTGGACTCGTGATATCGCGCTATTCCTGTGACCTAATTTTTACGTAATTCTAAGACAGTTGACCAAGTAGCCAATTGGCGGGCCCCACGGTTGACTTTTTTGGCAAAATTGTGTTTAGCTTACCAGAATCCATATTTGGACATATCGTTGAGTTCGTACTGACTTTTAGAGTTCGTTTGACCTATAATTTGTCCTATTTAGAGACCGTTACCCCTAGCACACTTTTCGGTACAAAGTGGGCCACACGTGGACCCCACTTTGACCCAAAATTATCGTTTTGCCCCTGTGTCCAAATTGGACGAAAAGGTAGTAATTTTTAGCTATTTTGCTGATTTCGAAAATGTTGGTAATGTCTATTTCAGCATCCGGAGACGTTTGTTCGCAGGCCTTAGTCCCCGATCTCGTGTCCTTGACATCTGGATGTTACATTTTACAGCTTTCTTGCCAGGCAAGTATACCTTGCCATTATACTGTTATTCATATTTTATATATTGCATGCATCTTTATTTTATGTTATTAGTTCATATATTTTAACTGTTATATAAACTCCGCGTCCAAGGAAACTTGGGTGCAATGACGTTGTCGTCGTAATTATTTTTATTATGTATATGCATTGACCTTGTTTATGAGACCGCCCCATTATTATGAAGCATCATTAGGTTTCATTGGTCGTGACACAGCTGGTACACGAGTGTGAGTCTCATATAGATCATGGACTGCATGACAGGTCTGGCCTCCTGTACGTATGGGCCGTGCGTTAGGGATAACTTCTGATAGAAACTTTGCATGCTAGGAGACTTAGCAGTTATTAGTAGTCATGAACATAGCCTATTGTAGTACGGTGGTTCAATCCTTGTCCTTGTTTAGTTGCAGGATTGGGCTATTGTACTAAAGATAGGCTATGAACCAAATTGGGCCATAGATGTGACATGCTTAGAGCATGGGGTGGGGAGAACAACAAGTAAGGCATTTTGGCTCCTTTGCACTTTTTTCCTTGTGCGCCCGGACGCTCCGCCGGAGCGACGGGTGGTGATGACCACTATATATTATCAGGCGGCCTCTGGTGTTCAAAAGACGACATGCTTTGTAGGCCCCTGGATCTCCAAGAGAACCATGCAAATCCCATTTTTAGCCAGATAGCCCACTTGGTGGAAAGTTGTTCTCAAACTGCATTCACATAGATGGTTAGGCGACCCCATTGGCTATTTATTTCAGTACTTTATTAGCATGCTTCTATGTATCTTGTTATGTCCCTCTGAGGACCTGGTCCCTTTCCAGGTGTAGATATTCATGAGTATTCGCAGGAGCACAGATCCGGACTGGTTACTTATATTTGAGAGGAGGTCTTCTCTTCGAGCCCCATGATTGTCAGCTGATATTCTTATATTATGTTTGTTATATTTCACTTATATATTTGAGTTGGTAGTGAATTTGTTTCCATCCAACTATCATCTTTAGATACTTTGTATTGAGATCTAGTTTCATAGATATTGGTTAATTATTTATATTTGATTTTCTGTGGATGAGATTTAGATTATACCCTGTGACTTGTGATAGTTATACTACTTGTGAATTATTGTTCATTATACAATGTACGCGTGTGTTATGGTTTCCATATATTGGAGTTGCCATATACGTGCGGCTGGCATGCTTACGTGTCCTAGTCCTACGTATTTTAGGACTGGGGCATGACAGAGAGACACACATGCTAAAGGCTAATTTTATATATATATTTATTATTGCGAGGCCTCAGACTCTACATCAGAGCTAGGCACTCTACTAGTGATATTACTGCTACCGGCTCTCCGATACTGAGCTTGTAGTAGTCTCAGCCTGAATTCTAGTGATGCTCTCAACTTGCATATCACTTAGCTGGTTATATAGTTTACCCTATTGATTCATTTATTATTGCACTACATTTATTTTGGCTTGAGTTATTCTTATACCTTGCCATATCCCCTGAGGACCTGGAATCCGGATTATGTCCCCAGGTTTAGCAGAGAAGATCTACCCCGAGGTGTACGGGACAAGAGCAGTCTTTGGAGCAGTACCAGAACTCGAGGACGAGGTGATCGCTGAGGATTTCTCCTGAGTACCTGCTTATTCTACACTCAGTCTTTGTTGTTATTAGACTCTTTTATTTCTTGTTTAATTAACTATTGTATCAGACTTATCATCGGGTTGTTCCCCGAGATATATTTTATTGAAACTTGATGTTGATTTATATTTCATATTGATGTATTCATTTTTGTGGATGAGATTAGTATATTAGACCCTTTCTGTTGTTTTACAGCTTAAGTACACCCTGATGGGTCCATTAAATTGTGTATATCCATCGGTGTGTGCTGCTGGCCATTGCCACGTGGCTAGTCCTTCGGTATTTTGGGACTGGGACGTGACATGATTTTTGTGGTGGCCCATGCAGGTCTCCGACTAAATTGTTCGGTTTCAACTTAGGAATCGAGCAAGCCTGCGAAAAAGGATATGATAAGTTATAGGATCTCATCCACTTGATTGAATCGTTCTTGATATCTATATCGGATTCGAATTAAATTCTTGACACGCATCCTGCCTTAATTTCTCTGTACGCCTCTTATAGTTTATTTTGGATGCAGAGTAATGGATCCACCAGCAAGAGACGAGACTCCTGCAAGAATACCACAAAGTGCTGTAGCCACCTACGAAGAAGATGGAGTGACGCAATTAAGTGGAGATCCCTCCACTCACCGAAGCAGTCAAGCAAATCAGCATGTCTCAAGAATCCAGCAAGATGATATTCCGCCACAGTTTACTCCACCAATGCCCGTATTCCCACAAGGGCAAGCTATGGACGGGCATCAGATATTACAAATAATCTACGCAATGATGCAAGCTCAACAGCAGATTCAACAAGAGGCTCTGCGGAACAGCCTAGTCATCGCACTGGAGCAGGCAAATCTACCAGCATAACGACCATCGACGGGCTCTATCACCGACTTTCGCTAGCTGAAGCCCCGCACCTTTTCAGGCAAGGAGGAGCCCACTGAAGTTCATGAGTGGCTCACAAACACTCAACATCAATTAGAAGCAGCTGAGCTTCCAAGAGAGCGTTGGATGACTGCCGTCCGGATGTAGTTGACGGGCAATGCACATCACTGGTGGCTATCTGAGGAGATACGGCTCGGACCAGACCGAGTCACTTGGGAAAAGTTCTCTAGACTCTTTCAGGAGATGTACATTTCAGCTATCGCTTGGTCAGAACTTCGGGACAAGTTCAATTGCCTTACTCAAGATAATATGACAGTGGAAGAGTACAATGCGGAGTTCATCCGTCTGAGTCGCTTCGCACCTACCTTGATCCCGACAAAAGAGGAGAAGGCTGAAAAGTTCTTCGACGGACTAAACTATGAGCTACAAAGATTGATCGGATCCGTTGCACCTACTTTTTACTCGGACGTTCTTGCTGTAGCCCGACGCATGGAGCACGTCACCAGGAGAGAATCTAGCCTGAAAAGGCCATTTTTACCAGCACCAACCAGAGCGTCACAAGAGGAGTCTGCAAAGCGTCAACAGATAAATCCACCACCGAGAGCAGCACAAAGAGCCTCATTCCTTCCTACTTGTCACTATTGTGGCAAGGTAGACCATATTGAGAGAGAGTGCAGACACAAGTTGAGAATGTGCTTAATTTGCGGATCCAACCAACACTTAGCCAGAGATTGCACAACGCATCGAGGAGAAACACCGATGATTAACCGAGAAGCCTTACCAGCACCGGGAGGATATCAGTCGAGGCCACCATTGGCACCACAAGCAGCACTCTTCCAACAAGCTCAGCAACAGCAGAGGGCACCACCACAATGACGCGGACAAGCTTTTGTGATGACCATGGAGGACGCGTAGACTCATGGAGTAGCAAATGCGCGTAAGATTTAAGTTATTCCTAGCTATCTATTCCTAGCATTGCTTTAGCACGTGTTTGTTAGTTCATGACCTTAGCCTTAAACCTGGTATTTTGAACTAGTTAATAATTGATAACCTAGTTTTTCTAAACTATAATTTTCTTTGCTCTAACCAGATTTCCTTCAATCTTGAATTACCTAAATTTTTATTATCTAGGGAAATGTTTTAATCCTTCCCTAGGTGTTTTGCTTAACCCTTTTCCTTCGATTTTTCTTGATCATGATTCTTTCTTTGTGTCATACTTTCAAACATATTTTGCAACCGTGTCATCTCTTCTGACCGGTTATGTTTCGTTATTCTTTGATTGCGATAACGCAATCCTCTTAAGGGGGGTAGATTGTAAACCCCCAGAATTTTTGTAAATTTTTAACTAATTAAAATAAATATTTTCTGGTATTAAATAAATTTTGTGATTTTATTAAATATTAAAATATTATAAAAATAATATTTTTGTATGAAAAATAAATAATTAGACATAGTGTAAATTTTTTGGATTTATTGGACCCCAGAACTATTTTTAAAGACCTAAAAATCTAGTTTTTAAATAAACCAAAATAAACCGGGCTGAACCAATCAGTTTAACCCTGAACCAGTTTAATCCTAAACCGAACTGGCCTATTTGAACCGACCCAACCCTAGCAGGTCAGATCCGGACCCGTTAACCGACCCGACCGCATCGACCCGAACCTATTTTTCCCTATGCACAGTAATCCCTCTTCCCCGATGATCCCTCTCCTCTCCGCCGGCCGTTACTCAGTCGGCCGCCCCTTCTTCTCCTCTCTGCCTCTCCGCCTCCTCCACTGATAACCCTCGCCGCCTCGCCTCCTCGCGCCGATCCCTCTCCCCTAATCGTCGACCACCACCACCACTGTAAAAACCCCCCACTGTTGAACCCTCTCCGCCGTTGCCACTTCATCCACCACCGCCATCATCCCTCTGATTACACCGACGCCCTGGCCACCTTAGCCTCTGCCACCGTCTCCCTCCACTCTCCTCCGGTCACCAAGCACCGCCAACACCGCAGCCCACAGCCACCTCGACGAACCCCGCAGCCCACAGCCACCTCCGCCAACACCGCACTCCTACACCACCACTCCACAGATCTCCATCATATCCCTGGCCGACTTCCCCTCCAGCAACCCCGAGCCCTGCCACCGAGAGCCACCACAGACCCCTCCCCCAGCAGCTGAGCTGCGCTGTCGACGTGCGCCGCGCCACCCCGCATTTGCAACTTACAATCGTCTCTGACCCCCTGTTCAGGTGAATGTTTCTCTCTCCTTGCCGCCTCATTTTCTGTTCTGTCAGCTATTACACGTAGACTGTGTGACCCTCTCGAACCCAGTATAATTCGTTTGGGGTATCGCGTCCTGTCTCGGTCGCAAACTACGACGCAAAATCAGGAAAATAAATACCCTTTTCTGAAAATTCAGAAAATATTCCGAACTCCCTGGTTCACGACCGTTTTGCGACCAACCTGTTAAATGTTTTCAAAATTGGCCTGAATAGTAATTTTGACCATATGACCAAGTTTTAAATCCTATTTTTAGTTTAATTTATCGTGCTGTAATTTGTAATTTTTTCGAGGGTAAAATTGGCCAAAAACTTGGTCTTTATAAAACCCTAATTTTTTTGGAAGTGGGTGCGCCCCGCTAAACGAGGCGACTTGGTCGTGTGCGAACTTTATCGAAAGGTGTGCACCATTAATACGGATGTGTGATTTACGAAAGTTGATTTGGATGTGCGTGCACACCAAAATCAACGCGTATCCGTCGACAACATCCCATATCGGCCCTATTCTGAAACTCGTTGTAACTTCGTGTACGCTCTTCGTTTCAAAATAAAACTTACGCCATCAGGTTCATAGCAATACGCTTGTCCTGTGACCCAAGTTTGGTTTAATTCTGAGAACGTTGACAAAATTCCGTATCGTAGGCCCTACGGCTCCACTTGACGGGCGATTTTGTGATCGGCTCATCAGAATCTAGTTCTGGATATTCCGTTGGGTTCGTATCGTCGTTCTAGACTTGTAGACACTAAGTTTGGAGAATTTGGAGAATATTGTCTCTGGCACATTTTTCAGTACGAAGTGGGTCACATGTGGACCCCGCTTTGACCTGAAACTGTCATATTTGTCCATGTGTCCAAATTGGACTTATAGACAGGCAATTCTAGCTATTTGATATCTTTTGAATCTGATGGTAACATTTATTTTAGCAACCGAAAGAGTACCTGCAGATCTCGCTGATACCAGAGCAGCAGTTGGAATCCAAACCCCAGGCAAGTGTACCTTGCCAATCTTACAGTTCTTGTTACATAATATTCCTTTAATTTATTTATATGTTGTATCTGTTCAACCTAGGACCGTGTGACATTACTTAACGTCCGAATATTATTAGGGTGTCAACACCGTACGCGGAGTTGTGTAATGTCACCTAGACATGGATATCGAGACCCTATACATTTTCGTGCTTGCATTATCAAGTACGTCATACCACAGGACACCTAACACTATTTATGAGACAGAATCTTTCTGAGATATTCATGGTGATTTTGTATAGGTTATATGATTCGTGACATAGATATTGCATATACTTAGCTATCATTATGACTTATTGCATTAGATATGATCTTGTGTATCATGGACATGAGACCTGTGATTACATTGGATGGGGAGAGACACACAGGCTACAGGCTGATTTTATATATGTATTTATTATTGTGAGGTCTCAGACTCTACATCAAAGCTAGGCACTCTACTAGTGATATTACTTCTACCGGCTCCCCGACACTGAGCTTGTAGTGGTCTCAGCCTGAGTTCTAGTGATGCTCTCAACTTGCATATCACTTAGCTGGTTATATAGTTTACCCTATTGATTCATTTATTATTGCACTGTATTTATTTTGGCTTGAGTTATTCTTGTACCTTGCTATGTCCCCTGAGGACCTGGAATCTGAATTATGTCTCCAGGTTTAGCAGAGGAGATCTACCCCGAGGTGTACGGGACAGGAGCAGTCTTTAGAGCAGTACCAGAACCCGAGGACGAGGTGATCGCTGAGGATTTCTCCTAAGTACCTGCTTATTCTACACTCAGTCTTTGTTGTATTAGACTCTTTTATTTCTTGTTTAATGAACTATTGTATCAGACTTATCATCGGGTTGTTCTCCGAGATATATTTTATTGAGACTTGATGTTGATTTATATTTCATATTGATGTATTCATTTCTGTGGATGAGATTAGTATATTAGACCCTTTCTGTTGTTTTACAGCTTACGTACACCCTGATGGGTCCATTAAATTGGGTATGCCCATCGGTGTGTGCTGCTGGCCATTTCCACGTGGCTAGTCCCTCAGTATTTTGGGACTTGGCATGACACATCGAGGCAATGCAAGATGACTCGTCGGTTCTTGAATCGATCAAAAAATGGTCGAGTTATCAACCCTTATGTGTTTTCGTCAATTTCGGCCGTGATCTTGCACACATTTGATGGATCGCCATCAAATTAGGTTCACACATTCTTAGAGGGATGAGGATCATTTCACGCTAGTTTGGATTTGACCACAAGAGAAATTGGTGATTATGACATGTATGCAGCCGATCCATCGATTGTTTTTTACTGGTATCAAACTAAAAGACCTATTGCCGATGTACCACTACTATGCCACCGGTGTACGCTGGTATGACTGCCTTACCATTGGTCTGATACCAACAGTGAACCTAATGGTTTTCTTGTTATTCGATTACTGATTCACGTGTTAATTCGGTCACGAATTGTCTTAATTCTTGGCACACTATTTTATGTCACTATTATGCACGTGTGTGGCCAATTCGTGTGAGATTTGGTCTTATGGTTTTCTCGGATCAAAAATATTTTTTTGAAAATAATACGAAAAATATCTCGATACACTAGTTCAAAACATGAGACATTTGATAAACCAACCTTAATACACGAAGAACTAGTGTATTGATTGTGATTGTATTGGATCAGATCAGGATCGTGCGTCTAAGCATGTATATCCCTATACTTCTCATGCATGTTTTAATCTTTTATATTATATTGTCTCTTAAATGAGTGATTTTGGATACGTAGATATCCTTGCTCAATGATATTATTGCTTGGAGTTAGCCTCATTATGATAATATATCGTTATGATTGACCTAATTATCATAGGTATCAATATTATGATTGATTACTGATTTATTTATTGTATCAGTTCTCATAGTGGAGCACACACCTAGTATTGGTTATTACTATCGTGGGTTGTTAACATGTCTCATGATATGGATTGTGGTTGATGGTAAATATTGTCGAGTCTTGCATCGCCTTTAGGGGCAACTTCATATAGGCTGAATTCTATGGGAGCCCATGGCATAAGAATATAGTAATTTTGCTTGAAGTAATAAATAGATTATTTACCTAGTGCATTGGGGAACGGAGGATCACTAATTTTATGCGGTCTTATTGGCTAGGATTTTCTTATAGTTATGGGGCATTCCGTCATGAGAGAAATATTTCTAGCACACCGTCCAGTGTTGCCATGGTTATTGTTATTGATTGTATTATTGATCTTGATCAACTCGAACAGTCTACAGTGCATGTTACGAAGGAATCCTCACCTACATTTTTTTAGTAACTAAAAATATGATAACCCTAACTAGATAATAGCAGCAAGTCATAGGGCAATGATTGGTCATGATTAATTGATTAGTTAGATTCTTATTACATATCATGTTGATTCTCGAGGGCGTGCATTCGTACTGCACCCACCTTAATTTTTTTATTTCTTTCAGTCATTGCTTTTGGTGTGGAATCATGTAGAGACATAGTCGTCCTAGGAATATGATTCACCCTCTTATCCTTGTTTGGTGTAGAGGTAGATTCTACCCTATAGACAAATTATGGGTCTGTGTTCATTCCTTGGTTTATTTTTCTTGCATGCTAGTTTTAAGCTTATAACTTTCTTGTCATACTTGTTATTAGGGGTTGATCCCTCTAGTTGTGTATGGTTAGATCTCGAAGTGGATTTGAATGATCTATCGTCTCTCTCGTTCGATGGTTCATACCAGGAGGACCTCGATAAGTGGGTTCCTGATCTTTTTCCACTTGTTTATTCTGTATATTCTTTTGGATATTTAGTCAAGGTAGCCCTTGGATCTGGAAGCTTGTTCCCGCCTATGAGCGACATGGTTGTATATATGCTAGACTGCAACTAGTTCATGATCATGTATGATTGTATACTCTTGCTATTATTGTTTGCACATTATTGATTTTGGTAACTTATATAATTAACTCTCATACTGTTTTAGGCTTACTCCAAATATAGACATACTCAATTTTACAAAAAGTGCAACTTCCTTCATCCCATTCAAGACCTATCGCACTCAAACCATCATAAAGATTCAAGACGACATTTTCAGACCCAAGTTAAAGCTTGTGCTCCTCCGTGTCCTCAAGAGTCTGTAAAAGTGTCTAAAAAATCTTGAAAACACAAATCATGGATGGCAAAAAAATCTATATTAGTTTTTATTCTTAGAAAACTTTGTTTCGAGGAACCAGAATACCGACGAAAATTTATGAAATTTCGATGAAAGATCCGATAGATTCCAGAAACTTCTCTGTGTAATTTTTGGAACACCGTGGAATGCTACGAACACCAACAAAAGATCTGATAAATTTTAGAAGCTTTTTCTGTGTAATTTTTGGAACATTAATGGAATGTCGCAGAACATCGACAGAAGATCCGATAAAATCTGGAAGCTTTTTAATTTTATGTAATTTTTTGAACATCGTCGAAAAGTTACAAAACACCAATGAATGTTCCTCTTGGTACAGTTGGCACTTTAAATTCATATACAACAGATTGAATCTATAACATTAAATGTATCCAACGACTCTTTTTCTAGTTGTTATTGTAAGTAGTTGGAACTCTGACGGTACTCCGCGGAATAGGGCCAGATGATTCGACTGCCGACATGAAGTTGCTTTTGGGTTTCTTTCTCTTGGCTTTGTCTATAAAGGCTTCCAACCCCTTTATTCAAAGTCATCCACTTGGGTCTTAATTTTTCTCAACTACCAAAAGCAAACCTCTTTACGCTACCAAGCTTTTATTTGCTACCACAAAAGTGTTAGAGTTTTTAAGAGTTATAATCTAGATCTTCTAAGTGTTCTTGAAGATCAAAATCTCTCTTGTTTGTAATAAGTCAGAGAGCCTTTGGATCAAAGCTCGTATGTAAGAAATTGGCGAGCCTTCGGATTAAAGCTCGTGGTGTACTATTTTAGTTTAAATAGTAGATTAAAGTCGGACATGAGTTTCTGAGACTGGAGTTCATGCGTTCATGAAAGGATACCATGATACTTCGCGTGTTTGATTTCTTACTCTCATTTTTAATTATGTATTGTTATTGCTTAATTACGTTGGTATTTTTTATTACCCTATTTACCCCCACACCTCTAGGGTTCCTACAATTGGTATCAGAGCTTAGACTCTAGTTTTTGGATTAACCTCCTTAGAGTGAACATGGCAACTAACCCTAGTTTTGGCTCAAACCATAGTGAGGCACACTCCATAAATATACGTCCTATTTTCAATGGAACCAACTACAACTACTGGAAAATTAGGATGAACATTTACCAAAGATCCCTTGATTATGATATTTTTTATTGTGTTATGAACGGCCTCCTAAAACCTCTAGTAGTTGTTGAAGATGTTGTTTCAGAGAGGCTTGTGGAGAGATGTACTGAAAGCGATAAAAAGGTATCATACCAAAATGCTAAGGCAACGAACACACTTTATTGTGCTTTTAATAGCAATGAGTTCAATAGAATTTTTACTTGCAAAGCTGCACACAAAATATGAAAATTGTTTGAGGTTACACACGAAGGTACTTCTCAAGTTAAGAAATTTAAAATCACTAGACTTACACAATAGTATGAGACTTTCAAAATGAAACCTGATGAGTCAATCACTTGTATGTTTACTAGATTCTTTGATGTGATTGACCCTCTTTCTTCTCTTGGTAAGGAATATCCTACTCATGAAAAGATTCAAAAAATTCTTAAAGGACTTACCAAAAGCTAAAATCCTAAAGCCACATCAATCATCAAATAAAACGATCTTACATCATGAACCTTGAGACGCTTCTGGGAAAGCTGATGACATATGATCTATATATGAAAGATCAAGATGAAGCCTCCATGCAAGAGAAGGAGAAAAAGAAATCAAAAGAAAAAGAGAAAGCTCTTGCCTTAAAGGCCAGCCAGTACAAGCACTCCTCAAAGGTAGACACCGATGATGATGATTCTGATGACGAAGAGATCGCCCTCACCTCTGGACACTTTAAGAAGTTTCTAAATTTCAACAAAGAAAATCGCCAAAGAAGAGAAAATGATGAATATCCGACGTGCTATAATTGTAAGAAGCACCGACACATCAAAAAGGAGTGCCCTCTCATGAAAAGGGACTCAAGAAGGTATGAGAGATCTAGCAAGGATGGTGCCTCCTCAAGAAAGTATGCCAACACTAGTATTTTGTGTGAGAGCGAGGCTAGCGACACCGATAATGTCAAAGACTCAAGGCATATTGTGAATATTTGTCTTTTGGCATCAGACTCCAATAAGTTACTTGATGACTTCCCTGTAAATACTCTTACATACAATGAATTAGAGAATGCTATTCTTGAGCTTCATGATGATTATAAGATTTTAAAAAATAAATTTAGAAAATCTCTAAAAGCGATTAAGGTGTTCAACAAGAAATAAAGAGACTCACTAATGTGATTAGTGACATCAAAGGGAAGACCCCGACTTGTGATACAGATGAAATTTAATATCTTAAATTAAAGCTGAAGACAACTCTAAAGAGGGGTGAATTGAGTTAGTGATAAAAATTACCAACTAAAACTTAAGGCTGATAACCAACTTGTAAACTATGCAAGCAGATATGGAAAACTATAGCAAGTATATAACAATGTTAGTAAGAAGGCACAATACGCTAATACTGAGATTTTACCCTAGTTTTTCTCGTGGAGGACTAGTCCATGCCCGAGAACTCTTGCTCGGAGTTAATCCACTATTTGTGAAATAACGTACAACACAAGCTTTAATCTGAAGGCTTGTATACTTCTTACAGATACGAGCTTTGATCTGAATGACTCGTTGACTTCTTACAAACACAAGCTTTGATCCGAAGAGCTTGCTGACTTCAGACTTGTATGAAAGACGAACTTGTAAACCAAGCTTTTACAACTCTAGCGGACTTCTAACCGAGATCATACTTGGCACTAGAAGGCTATGTAAGTTGTCTTGGGAATATGAATGTTTGTAGCTCAGGAATAGATAATATGAAAGTGAATTGATTGATTAAAAATGAATGAAACTCATAGCTATTTATAGGCTAGTAGGGGGATCGAGTTTGGGCTGAGTTTGCCCCCCCCCCCATACGTTCATAAATTTGAACGTTGAGTTCCTGGTCCAGAGGTTGAATGAGTCTTTTTAGGAAATTGAAAATACTGGGTCTTAGGAGACCGAGTTCGGCCTGAGTTCGGTCCTAGACCAATTTCTGCCCGAGTTCGGTTCCCTTAAGTCTATAATGTTGGGTCCAGGTTTGTGTGTTGGGTTTTGGACTGATTTTGGCTTAGGCTTATTTGAGTGGACTAGGTTCTGGTTTAATATAGGTTTGATCTCCTAGTGCCAACTGCGAACCTGATGTACATTTGTCCTATAAAATAAAATAAAAAATACATAATAAGATATAAAATTATGAGCACTTGATGACGCCAATCTTCTGAAACGTCTGCTGACTTGAAGATATTTTTTTCCTTGATGATAATTGTTCAAAGATAAACAGATATGGGAATCTGAATACCCAAGATGGGTGCTGCCCCCTCGACTCCCGTCTGTTGGCCGAGCAGTGGAACCCCTGAGTGTGAGTCTTAGGATAAGTCGTAGGCGATTCAGAGAAATATTCTGATATAAATTCGTCTTTTGGCTCATCATTATATCTTCGTTGCATATGTCCATATCAGATCTTGCTTATTTCTTTCTGCAAGTACATATTGGACGAACAAGAAAATATACAGAAGCAAATATTGTAATATTAATGCATATTTGGACAATGTTGAGTTTAAGTAAAAGTCACCATAGTGATTGCACGATTATCATAATGCTAAACTTAATAATTAGCCATATTCAAAAAGTTAACTTAAATATTGGGCTAACAAAAGCTACACAAAGCTTTAGAAGAGATACAAGGAAAGAATGTTGAATGTCAAACTTTCAAAGAGGGATATGACATTACAAGAAATAAGACTCTTATTGCCTCCCAAAGAGAAGGAGAAATCATGACCAAGTACAATGAACTTCTTGCTAAATACAAAAAATAATAAGGTAGAAATATTAGTAACTCGTATCACAATACTTAGAAAGTCACAAGACATCATGATCAAAGAAACACGCTATATAGGCTTTACGGTCACGCGTACACCAACACATATCACGATACAAGACACAAAGGTCATGCTTACACCAACACACCACACACCATATAGGCCCTATGTCCAAAAGGTGTAATCACGAAGAAGACCTTATGTAAAGAAGACACATAATGTCATAACCACTCCACGTCATGCCTTCTACTATAGTCACACTAATGATAGAAACCATGCAAGGAAGTTTCATGCACAAAACACTTACCTCCTACTAAAATCAAGACACCTATCATGTGTTACTATGGTGGTATGCTTGGGCACACTTCTTTTTAATGTCAAATTAGAATTCATGTCAATATGGGAATGGTAAAATGAGTTCCTAAGACTAACATTCAAGGACCCACAAATTCTTGGGTACCAAAGTCTTCATCTTCAATATGTGTTGTAGGCGAACCCACCTTCACATGCTAGGAGCAAATGGATTCTCGATAGCAGTTGCTCACGGCACATGATTGGTGATGTTATATTATTCATAACACTATCGATGAAAAAAGAAAGGAGATGTCTCCTTTGGTAACAACTTGAGAGGGTACATTATTGGACATGGTAACATTAGCTCCCTTCCTTATCCTTGCATTAACAATGTTGCGCTTGTTACAAATATGAAACACAACCGTCTTAGTATTAGAAATATAACAGATAATGGCTATAATGTACCTCAATTTTGTTAAACATAAATGCTTTATTTATGATAGCACTAGTGGCACCGTAGTATATGAAGGAATTAGAGAAAACTATCTTTACGTATTTTATCTCATTGAAGGTACTAATAATGACATGCTTAGTTGCTATAAAAGTGATAAAATTTGGCTTTGGCACATGAGACTTGGACACGCCAACATGGACACCATCTCTCGGCTTGTTACCAAGAAACTAGTAAGAGTTCTCCTTTTTAAAAAGACATGGTATGTGAGGAAGGCGAAAAAGTAAGTTAATAAAATCCTCTTTCAAATCAATAAACTCGGTAAGTTACAAGATTAGAACCCTTCAATTTATCCTCATGGATTTATTTGGTCCGAGTAGAGTGTTAGTCTTAGTGGTAAACTCTATGTCTTTATTTTAATTGATATTTTTTTGAGATTTACTTGGGTTATCTTTCTTGCCAATATGAGTGATACTTTTCATAATTTTATTGATTTTTGCAAACGTGTTCAAAACAAGAAAGACATTATGATCAACAAAATTAGAAGTGATCATGGAGGAGAATTTGACAACGTCGATTTTAAAAAAATTGTGCTAAAATGGCTTTGGTCATGATTTTTCATGTCCTAGAACTCCACAATAAAATGGCGTGGTAGAAAGAAAGAAATAATAGAACTCTTGGCAACATGGCTAGGGTCATGTTAAACCAATACAAGTTTTCTCAATATTTTTGGGCGAAATCCGTTAATACGACATGTTATATTATAAATAGGTCTTAATTAGAGCTATTTTCTACAAAACTCTATATGAGCTTTGGTTTGAAAAAATTTGTTCTATTGAATATTTTAAAGTTTTTTGTTGTAAATATGTTTTATTTTGAACACCAAGGATAACCTAGAAAATTTAAAGAAAGGCCACTGGAGGTTTATTCCTTGGATATTCAATACATAGTATAGATTTTCGTATTTTCAACAAAAAAGAGCCTTGTGGTTGAAGAATCTATCAATATGTCGTTTGATGAACTTAACACTTCTACATCAAGTTCTATTGATGATGATGACATCTTACTATTTGGAAATCTTCTCTCTTGGAGAAAAGGATGCTCCTTTACCTAGTTGAGATCACTCCATCTGAAGTCCCTCCAACCATTGAAACATCTACAAATAGTTTACCTAAGAAGTGAATATTTGTCACTCATCATCCCAAGGAACTTATTAATGGTGATCCTTCAACAAGGGTTAGCACTCGATCTTCCATAAGAGATCATTGTGCTAATATTACTTTTATTTCTCAAATAGAGCCTAAATTTTTTAAAGATGCTTTCAATGACAAATTTTGGATGCTTGCCATGCAAGAAGAATTAAATCAATTTGAGTGAAACCAAGTTTAGAAATTAGTTTCTAGACCCAATAACTATCCTATTATTGGGACTAAATGTGTGTTTCAAAATAAGCTTGATCAGGATGGTATTGTAACTCAAAACAACGCAAGATTGGTTGGACAAGATTATAATCAAGAAGAAGGTATCGATTATGAAGAAACCTATGCACCAGTTGCTCATTTAGAGTCTATTAGAATACTTTATGCTTTTGCTTGTTTTAATAATTTTGAACTCTTTCAAATGGATGCTAAATGTGCTTTTCTAAATAGGTTTTATTAAGGAGGAAGTCTATGTTGAATAACCTCCTGTTTTTAGATTTTTTTTTTTGGATCATGTTTTCAACCTATATAAGTCTCTATATGGCCTCGAACAAGTTCCACGTGCTTGGTATGAGCATCTTAGTACTTTTTAGATTTCACATAATTTTTCTAAAGGCAAAGTTGACACCGCTCTTTTCATCAAGTCTCACAATGGCACTTTGTTATTAGTCCAAATTTACATTTATGATATATTTTCGGTTCTACTAATAGAATGCTTTGTGAAGAGTTTGCTAAAGTCATGCACCATGAATTTGAGATGAGTATGATGGGAGTACTCTTTTTCTTACCTTGGACTTCAAAACAAGCAAGGCCCTCAAGGAACCTTCATCAATCAAGCCAAATAAACCAAAGATCATCTCAAGCGCTTTGAAATGGACTCTTCCAAAATAATGAGAACTCTAATGGCTACTACAACGAAACTTGATTAAGATGACGACGGTAAATCGGTTGACATTCGTAAGTATCGAGGTATGATAGGTAGCCTCCTCTACTTAATAACCAGTCGTCCCGATATCATGTTTAGTGTATTCATGTGTGCACGATTCCAAGCAAATCCCAAAGAATCAGACTTATGTGTCATTAAACATTTTTTTGTTATTTCAAGGGTACTTCGAACGTTGGCCTTTGGTATCCCAAAAATCCCATCTTTTGAGCTCTTGAGCTACCTGGATGTAGATTTTGCTGGATGCAAAGTTGATTGAAAAAGTACTAGCGGCACATATCATTTTCTTGTGAAATCCTTGGTCTCTTGGTTTAGTAAAAAGCAAAATACGGTTGCTCTTTCAACAACCAAAGTTAAATACATTGTGTCGGTTGTTGTTGTGCACAAATTTTTTGTATTACACAAACACTTGTAGATTATGGTATCTCTTCTCATGCTATTACTATCAAATGTGACAACACTAGCTTCATAAATCTCACTAATAATCCTATTTGTCACTCACTCACTAAGCACAGAGAAATCATACACTTTTTTTGCATGACCACCAACAAAACGGTAATATTTGCCTTGAGTTCATTGACACTGAGCATCAACTAGCTTATGTTTTCACCCAACCTCTTGCGGAGGATCGTTTCTCTTTTATTGGTCGAGAAATTGATCTTCTTGACCTCTCTCTATCTAGCTAAACTTATGGAAAATTCAAACTTATATTTTGGAAAAAAAATTAGTTTGGCACAACCGACAGTATTTCGCAGAATGCTGTTGGATGATCCGAACTGCCGTGACTGACATAGATCATAAAAAATCTGCACCCTCTGTTGACCAAATCTTTTATTCTTTGACGCTTTCGTTTCCCTTTCCCTCAGCCTTTTCTGCTTTGACCCCACCTTCCCCATTTAAGCCCCATTAAATCCCTTTCATATCCCTCTTCTCTTTTCCATAAACCCTTCCTCTTCCTAAAACCTCTCCCCTTCCTCTTTTTTATTTCGGCTGAACTAACTTACCTCTTCCTCTTCCTGTCAAATGGTACCTACTCCTCTTTTTCCTCTCTTAACTCTCCTACTTAAATCTTTCTATTTGCTTCTTCCTTTACCTCCATCACCAAAACCTAGCTTTATCCTCCTTCCCACCATGTCTTCCAAAAGAACCTGTACTGATGTCTCTTCCTCCTCTACAACACCACCCATTGTTGCCCTCTTCTATCCCACTCTGTCACTCCCCATTTCCAATACACGTATTTAGAACATATTAGTTTTTCTGCCTATATTATTTGTTGCTTGCATGGTAATTAGGTTGCATTTCATAGAGACTAGACCCATTCTTTGGTTCAATTATATTCATGGTTTAATTGTTGGGTTAGTTTGGTCATGAATGAACCCATGGTCTAAATCTCAACCCAAGCATATATAAGTCAACCTCTTTCTCTCTCTTTCCTCGTTCTCTTATTTTTCTCTTCCTTCATTTAGGCAAGTACACCTTGCACTACATGGAGAAACCTCTTAATTTTTTATTCTTGATTTTCTTGTATTTTATTATTCTATTATGTGCTCATAATGAATCTAAACACTTTTACTACTTGGGGTTTTCGATTTTATGGATGGATTTGAGTAGATCTACATTCTAAGTTTAGGGTTTTCATAGGTTTCTTAATTTTTGGTGGTTTTGATCTACTAAAATATGGTATTTTCGAAAAAATAGTTTTTGGGATGGATGGAGCACTTTATTTTGAGCATTTTGGCTTTTGGTTCACTTGATTCAGAGTTAAAATAAAGTTTTTATAAAAAAATATTTTTTTGGTTTTTAGAGTTCTCGCCATGGCTGAACTTGTTGTCTGGAGAAGACGAAGTTCTCATGCGGCCAGCGCCATATGCGGCCGAGAGTACCATGCGGCATGATCCTTATGCGGTCTGGACACTTATCGCATATCCGACCAGCATGTGTCCATCTTGTTAGAAGCATGACCGATTATTACACAAGTGTTCTCGAGCTAATCCTTGAACTCCTTGTGTCTCACTCGCTGAACGAATAAGAAATTTGCTAAGTCCCATAACATCTTATGCGGCCTTTACCCATATGCGGCAAGCAGACCTATGTGTCCTTGACCCATATATGACAAGAAGACCTATGCGGCCTTGACTCATATGCGGCAGCAACCTCTATGCGACACCTGTCATATGCGACACTGACTATATGCATCCCTGACCCTATGCGGCTCTATGTGCATAATTTGTTAATTTTCTTGATTTGATATTTTATTTGATTTTTGTGATTCTAAGTGTAAGATTGATGATTGGAATGCATGAGAACTGAGTGACCATGTGTTGAACTTGACTATATGCTTGACCCGACTATGAATAGAGATAGGCCATGCGGCCAAGTGGCTATGACTACCAATGTGCCTGACTCGACCTATGCATTGCTATGTGCTAGAACTCATATAATTAACCAATGATTGGTGACTTGACTCGACTATTGGTATCAGTGCTGATACACTTACTATGTGCTATGTTCCTATGTGTTAAGTGTTTCTACGTGATTATGTTACATGTTTCATACCGAGGTGTGCCTACGTGTTAAGCGACATATGATATAATAAATTTCTCCAACATGGACATGATAGTTTTTCAATAACAAAGCGTGGCTAGGATTTGCTTGACTGTTGCATCATGCTGTGATGAATACCAATTGAACTACAAAGTGACAAAGTGGATTTGTATCTAGCATGCCCGTACTATGGTACGATATATAAGGGGAGTAACATGTGACCACACCATGTGATTCCAGCTAACCTTAGGGTTAACTAGACAACTAAAACATGTAGAGTAATGAAAGGGACGAAATTTTGAGATTGTTCTTAACTAGCCACCATCAATCATTATATGTGGAGTGAAGGCTGGCCTCCATAGATATTGTTTAAATTTTTATTAGTGGATGGTAATATCCGACTATTATAATATACTATGTGTTCTATGCAATCTTAGCACGGTGACCTTACAAGGGACCGGAGCAAACTACTATGTGCTATGCGGCGATTCATGGCTCAGCTAGCCCCTGCTAGAACATGGTTCAATCTGAGGATTCCTATTATATGCATAATACCTCTGGGATAACCCAGACTCTACCTAGTAAGTTGTACAAGTGATTGGCCAATTTTATAACTGAGCTTGATTGTGATTGTACCTTCTGTTAAAAAGTTTAGGAACGTAGGCTATCATGGTGCTATGGTCTAACCCTTGTCCTTGTTTGGTTGTAGGATTAGATTATTGTATCATGGTAGGCTATGAACCGAAACTATGAGACAGAACTATATATATTCCAGTAGCGAAGAGGAGCACGAAAAGCATCTTCGGAAGGTCTTACAGAATTTAAGGGAACACCAGTTATATGCAAAGCTCAGTAAGTGCAAGTTTTGGTTGGATCACATGTCATTCTTAGGTCACATCATCTCTGAAGCAGGAGTAGCAGTAGATCTGAATAAGGTTGAGGCCGTAGAGAGTTGGTCAGTTCCTAAGATAGAAGCATGTCTGACTCTATTAATGTGCAAGGAGGCTAAGTTCGACTGGTCAACAGAGTGCCAGACATCATTTGAAGAATTAAAGAAAAGATTGATTTCAGCTCCGATTCTTATGCTTCCAGTAGGTTCTGGAGGGTTTGTAGTGTATTGCGACGCATCAGGCAAAGGACTTGAGTGTGTATTGATGCAACATGGAAAGGTGATAGCTTATGCATCACGGCAACTTCGAGATCATGAGAAGAATTATCCGACTCACGGTTTGGAGTTGGCGGCGGTAGTATTTGCACTTAAGCTATGGAGGCACTAATTGTATGGTGATCGGGTGGAGTTATTTATGGATCACAAGATCTTAACGTACATATTCACTCAGAAGGACTTGAATATGAGGCAAAGGAGGTGGCTCGAATTGATAAAGGACTATGATGTAGGAAGCCAGTACCATCCAGGCAAGGCAAATATGGCAGTAGATGCTTTTAGTAGGAGAGGTAGTACATTTATGTTGACATCGCAGCAACATATCTTAGAAGATCTTCGAGAAATGAGGATCGAGATAGTACTTTCGCAAGACGTAGGAGTATTGTCTAGTTTACAGGTATAATATACCATTATAGAGAGGATTAAGGCAGCTCAGACAGAGGATCCGAAAGTTCAGAAGCTTCAGACGGAATGTAAGTCTGGTCTCAGAAAAAAGTTGATGGTTCATGAAGATGAAACTCTTAGGTTTGGAAATCGTCTCTGTGTACCAAGTGGAGATATCTGACAAGAAATACTGACCTAGGTGCACAGTTCCCAGTATTCAATTCATCCAGGAGGTACTACGATGTATTAAGACATCAAGCAATATTTCTGGTAGAACGGGATGAAGAGGGAGATAGCATGATTCATTTTTCGGTGTTTGGTATATTAGCAAGTGAAGGCAGACCAGCAAAGACCAATAGGATTATTACATCCGCTTCCTATTCCAGAGGGGAAGTGAAAACACATCACGATGGACTTTGTGACCGGTTTACCTAGATCCCCAACTGGTCGTGATACAATTTGGGTAATAGTAGATCGTCTCATAAAAGTAGCTCACTTTCTTCCTTTTCGAGTAGGGCAACCACAGAGCAGTTAGCAGAGATGTACATGCGACATATAGTAAGACATCATGGCATCCCAGTGAGTATTGTATCCAATTGAGACACTCGGTTCACTTCATATTTTTGGAAGAGTTTGCACCAGAGTTTGGGAACCAAGTTGAGATTCAGTACCGCTTACCATCCACAAACAGACGGACAATCAGAGAGAACCATCCAAACCCTGGAGATATGCTACGAGCTTATACTTTGGATTTTGGAGGATCTTGGAAAGATCACCTCCATCTCGTTGAGTTCTCATACAATCATAGTTATCAAGCAAGTATTCAGATGTCACCATTCGAAGCGATATATGAGAGAAAGTGTAGGTCATCATTGGCCTGAGATGATATAGGTGAGCGAAAGATGTTAGGCCCAGAGATGACCACGTAGACAGTAGATGTTGTCAAGCAGACCAGAGAGTGACTTCGGGTTACGCAAGATAGGCATCGACATTGGGCAGATCAATATCGTAGGCCATTAGAGTTTTGTGTCAACGACCACGTATTCTTGCGAATTTTGTCGACCCGTAGAGTCATTAGATTCGAGATTCGCGGGAATCTTAGTCCGTGATAAGTTGGTCCGTTCGATATCCTTGAGCGGGTGGACAATATTGCTTATCGCCTTGCCCTTCCGCCTTCGCCACATGTCACTCCCCAGTCCCAAAATATCGAGGGACTAGACACGTGGCAATGGCCAGCAGCACACACCGATGGACAAACCCAATTTAATGGATCCATCGGGGCGTAATTAAGCTGTAATACAACAATAAGGGTCTAAATATACTAATCTTATCCACAGAAATGAATACAACATTATCAGAATCATAAAGCAAGATCAATCTCAATATAACATAAACTTGGGGAACAACCCGATAATGAGTCTGATACAATAGTCAAGAAATAAGATAACAACTGTATATACTGAGTATGGATAAGACATATACTTAGGAGAAATCCTCGGCGATCACTCGTCTACTGGATCTGGTACTGCTCCAGTGCCTGCTCCTGCTAATGCTCCTGTCCCGTGTAACTCGGGGTCGATCTCGTCTGCTAGTCCTGGGGACATAGTCCGGTATCCAGGTCCTCAGGGGACATAACAAGGTACAGAAGATACAAGCCAAAATGCAGTGTAATAGTAAATGAAATAAATAGGGTAAACTATATAACCATCTATGTGAAATGTAATTTGAGAGTATCATTAAACTCAGGCTGAGACCACTACAAGCTCTGTGTCTGGGAGCTGGTAGCAGTGTTACTATGTATTTTACTATGTAATTTACTATGTATTTTATATATGAAATCATCCTGTAGCCTGTGTGTCTCTCCCCACCCAATGTAATCACACGTCTCAGGTCCAAGATGCCTCATGTCCATGTCACGCACGATCATATCTAATGCAGCAAGTCATCTAATGTCTATGAATATAATATCTATGTCATAAAACCTATACCCTACACAGAATCACCATAAAATATCTCAGGAAGATTCTGTCTCATGAATAGTGTCAAGTGTCCTGGGTTATGATGTACTTGATAAGACAAGTACGAGAATGTAAAAGGGTATCGAGATCCATGTCTAGGTGATGTTACACAACTCCGCGTACGGGGTTGGCACCCGACTATTAATCGGACGCTAAGTAAGTCATACGATCCTAGGTCAAGCATGTACAACAATATATATATATATATATAAGTCAAGGAAATAAGTAACAAGAACTGCAATATTGGCAAGGTACACTTTCCTAGGGTTTGAATACCAACAGCTGTCCCTGTATTAGTGGATCCTGTAGGTACTCCTCTAAAAGCTGTAATAAACATCACCAACAGTCTCAGAAAATATCAAATAGCTAGAAACGCCTGTCCTTAAGTCCAATTTGGACACTGGGGCAAAAATGACAGTTTCTGGTCAAAGCGGGGTCCACATGTGGGCCGCTTTGCACCGAAAAATGTGTCAGGATCAAAGGTCTCCAAATTCATCAAACTTAGTGTCAACAAGTCCAGAACGATGATACGAACCCAACGGAACTTCCAGAATTGGATTCCGATAAGCCGATCAAAAAATCGCCCGTCAAGTGGAGCTACGGGGCCCACGATACGCAATTTGTCAACGTTCTCAGAATCGAACCAAACTTGGGTCACAGGACCAGCGTATTACTACGAGTCCGATGGCACAAGTTTTGTTTTGATTCGACGTGTGTACACAAAGTTACAACGTATTCCAGAACAGGTAGATACAGGGCATTGTCGGCGGATACGCGTTGATTCCGGTGTGCACGCACATCCAAATCAACTTCTACAAAATTTTGCACGTCCGTATCGACGGCGCGTATGTTTCGGTGAAGACCGCGCACGACCAAGTCGTCCCGTTTGGCGGGGCGTACTCAGTTCCGGGGTAAAATGGGGTATTGATTTTCCTGTTTTTGGATCGCGGTGCGACGCACCGAGCGGGTTGCACGGGCATCGAGAGGGATACACAGTCTACGCGTCACAACTGACGAAATAGAAATCGGAGCAACGAGGAGAGAGAACGGGTTACCTGAATAGGGCTCCTAAGAATGATGATTCTTCGTATCCGTGAGTCGACGCGACACAGCGACACGGTGTCCGGTTGTTGTGTTCTGTTACTGTTGCTAGGGTTAGGGTTTTGAGTGCTGCCGGAGGCGGAGGGGTTAGTGCTCAGGCGGCCGGCGCTCGGGTGCGGTTGGGAGAGGGCTGCGGTTCTACTCGAGGGCTGTCGAGGGGGCTGCTGCGGGATGGGGAGAGGGCTGACGGTGGAGGTTCGAGGCGGAGGATCGTCGAGGGGAGAGGCGGCGAGGTTGAGGTCCTGGGTGGCGGAGGGCGGTGCTGGAGATAGTGGAGGTAGGCGGTGCTAAAGTTCAGGCGCGAGAGAGTTCGTCGAAGGGGAGGAAGTGGAGTCGGGGACGAAGCCGAGGGCAGCAGAGGCGGGAGGCTAGGACGGCTCTACGGGAGGGAGGCGAAAAGGTTTGATCGAGGGATGGGGGTGATGGTGGTGGTGCTGGGCGGATTTGGGTGGAGCGGGGAGAGGAAGGCGGAGGCGACAGAGGAGGGAGGCGGAGAGGGGTCGTTTGTGGGCTAGGGTTCCGACGAGCTAGGGCAGCCGGGGGAAGGCGGAGGAGAGGGGAGGAGATTTAGGGTTTCGGCATAGGTGGAGGGATTATATAGGGGCTGGTCGAAACAGTATTTTCGATAGGAATCCGACTAGGGTTTGGATTGGGTAACGGGTCCGGGTCTGCGGGTCGGGTTCAACACGAATCCGGCCCGATCCGCTAACGTTTAAGTGCGGGTTTGGGTCTACGGGTTTCGGGTCGAGTTTAGATCCGACCCAACCCGATAAGGTTGGGTTTGGTTCAGTTGAACCGGGTCTGGGTTGGTTTGGTTCAATTGAACCGGGTTTATCTATAGGGTTTAATTCAGTTTATTTTAAACTAGTTTTTAGGGCTTTAAACATGCTTCCGGGGTCCAATAAATTCCCGAAAAATTATCCTATGTCTAGTTTTCTATTTTACACCATAAAATATTATTTTCATAATATTTTAATATTAATTAACATCATTTAAAAAATCATTTATTCACAAAATATCTTAGTTTTAATTACAAAAAATCCCAGAAAATTACAGAAAATTATGAAAATCCAAATTAAAAATTTCTGAAAAATCAGGGGGTTACAATCTACCCAACTTATAAAAGTTTTGTCCTCGAAATTAAATAGGGTAGGGTCTCTCTATCAAATCTTACTTGGTAACAGTCTAAAGAATTCCTTTCAAGCGAACATTGCGGTCTCTACCCAACTTAGAATTTACCCATCTATCATCTAAGGCTATACATCTAAGAAAGTTATGCCCCAAATTTTTTAATCATGTTATTAAATCCTCAAGTCTTTAACACCAAACATATCACCTATGATATGCCCTTAATCATTTATAAAAGATAGTCACCAACCAATGCGACTGGCCTGTGGGGTATATCTAGTACTCTCTATGTATCAAACTTATACCAAGCACGAGGTTTCGTCTTTCCGAAATAAGGCAAGACGGAGATCAATAATAAAGAGTTCAAGGGAGAGGTAATAGAATAGAAGTATCGGGATCATGGCGTTTAAAGAATTCAAATAGAAATTGTCAAAGCAGTTGTGGATTGAAGTCCTATTTTGGTAATTCTTTGTTCACATGCTCGTATTAGTACAGTTATGTAATCGATACGATACGCTCAGACATGTCTAGAGGGCAAGTATATTCATCTACTAATTACTATATATCTCAATCCACGTAAGGTAGGATTACGAAGGGCGAATCAAGCGCACTAAGGTTAGCTAGACCTTAATACACTGATTCTGAAATATATTAATGTATGCATCCACTAATACATGTACCATAAACAAGCTCGATAAAAGAATAAGCTCACAAAACTAGGCTATAATAGCAGCATAAGTCAAGGTAGTACAACAATTATAAGTACGCTAGATGATGATGAAAGGAGGTACAAATTAGTTCAAGTTTACAAAACAAAACAGAATAAGCAATAATAATAAAAGACTACACAATCTCTACAGTCATCATACAACCTCCTTGTCTAAGTCGCTAGTCGACCAATTAGGGGCAAGGACCTCTAAATTCTATAGTCCGAATAAACACTATCTTCTTATGCGAGTCTAAAGTTGTGTCATCCTAGTTCACTTCATCAATGGGTCAATAGGGCTAGGTGGTACTATGTTTTGAGTCATACTACCCAACTTAAAATAATAAACTAATACTGAAATCGTCTTAAGGATACCGTGGAAACTCTTGTTAAGGTCTACGAGAAGGGGTCTTGGTACCTATTAGGGTATCCTCCTATATTACCTAGGTCGTAGTCGTCTTAAGCCTCAGTCTTAGTGCTTATAGAACAAGTGTCGATAGTAAGAATAGAAGAGTTACTAGCCATTAAGGGGAAAGGGATCTAACTTGTATCGAGGTGGGGGTACTAATTACGCGACTTAAAGCTAAGGGGTAATCATTAGGTCATAATCTACAATAATAGCTAAAACTGTCAAGTTCTAATTACCAATAACATAGTAAAAATTTATAGTAACAACCAAAATAAACAATAAGAGGCACACAAGAATCAAGGCAGGATGCAAGTCAAAAAATTAATTCGAATCCGATATAGTTGTCAAGAACGATTCAAGCAAGTGGATGAGATCCAAAAACTTATCCTATTCTTATTGCAGGCTTGCTCGGTCCCTAAGTTAAAACCGAAACAATTTAGTCGTTGACCTGCATGGGCCACCACAAAAACTATGTCACGCCCCAGTCCCAAAATATCGAGGGACTAGACACGTGGCAATGGCCAGCAGCACACACCGATGGATAAACCCAATTTAATGGATCCATCGGGGCATACTTAAGCTGTAATACAACAATAAGGGTCTAAATATACTAATCTCATCCACAGAAATGAATACAACATTATCAGAATCATAAAGCAAGATCAATCTCAATATAACATAAACTCGGGGAACAACCCGATAATGAGTCTGATACAATAGTCAAGAAATAAGATAACAACTGTATATACTGAGTATGGATAAGACATATACTCAGGATAAATTCTCGGCGATCACAACTCTACTGGATCTGGTACTGCTGCAGTGCCTGCTCCTGCTTCTGCTCCTGCTAATGCTCCTGTCCCGTGTAACTCGGGGTCGATCTCGTCTGCTAGTCCTGGGGACATAGTCCGGTATCCAGGTCCTCAGGGGACATAACAAGGTACAGAAGATACAAGCCAAAATGCAGTATAATAGTAAATGAAATAAATAAGGTAAACTATATAACCATCTATGTGAAATGCAATTTGAGAGCATCATTAAACTCAGGCTGAGACCACTACAAGCTCTGTGTCTGGGAGCCGGTAGCAGTGTTACTATGTATTTTACTATGTAATTTACTATGTATTTTATATATGAAATTAGCCTGTAGCCTGTGTGTCTCTCCCTACCCAATGTAATCACACGTCTCATGTCCACGATGCCTCATGTCAATGTCACGCACGATCATATCTAATGCAGCAAGTCATCTAATGTCTATGAATATAATGTCTATGTCATAAAACCTGTACCATACACAGAATCACCATGAAATATCTCAGGAAGATTCTGTCTCATGAATAGTGTCAAGTGTCCTGGGTTATGATGTACTTGATAAGACAAGTACGAGAATGTAAAAGGGTGTCGAGATCCATGTCTAGGTGATGTTACACAACTCCGCGTACGGGGTTGGCACCCGACTATTAATCGGACGCTAAGTAAGTCACACGGTCCTAGGTCAAGCATGTACAACAATATATATATATATATAAGTCAAGAAAATAAGTAACAAGAATTGCAATGTTGACAAGGTACACTTGCCTAGGGTTTTAATACCAACAGCTGTCCCTGTATTAGTGGATCCTGTAGGTACTCCTCTAAAAGCTGTAATAAACATCACCAACAGTCTCAGAAAATATCAAATAGCTAGAAACGCCTGTCCTTAAGTCCAATTTGGACACAGGGGCAAAAATAACAGTTTCTGGTCAAAGCGGGGTCCACATGTGGGCCACTTTGCACCAAAAAATGTGTCATGGTCAAAGGTCTCCAAATTTCTCAAATTTAGTGTCAACAAGTCCAGAACGATGATACGAACCCAATAGAACTTCCAGAATTGGATTCCGATGAGCCGATCACAAAATCGTCGGTCAAGTAGAGCTGCAGGGCCCACGATACGCGATTTGTCAACGTTCTCAGAATCGAACCAAACTTGGGTCACAGGACCAGCGTATTGCTACGAGTCCGATGGCATAAATTTTGTTTTGATCCGACGTGTGTACACAAAGTTACAATGTATTCCAGAACAGGTGGATATAGGGCATTGTCGGCGGATACGCGTTGATTCCGGTGTGCACGCACATCCAAATCAACTTCTGCGAAATTCTGCACGTCCGTATCGATGGTGCGCACGTTTCGGTGAAGACTGTGCACGACCAAGTCGTCCTGTTTGGCGGGGAGTACTCAGTTCCTGGGTAAAATAGGGTATTGATTTTCCTGTTTTTGGATCGCGGTTTGCGATCGCCACAGGATGCGACGCACCGAGCGGGTTGTACGGGCATCGAGAGGGTTACACAATCTACGCGTCACAACTGACGAAACAGAAATCGGAGCAACGAGGAGAGAGAACGGGTTACCTGAATAGGACTCCTAAGAATGATGATTCTTCGTGTCCTTGAGTCGACGCGACACAGCGACACGATGTTCGGTTGTTGTGTTCGGTTACTGTTGCTAGGGTTAGGGTTTCGAGTGCTGCCGGAGACGGAGGGGTTAGTGCTCAGGCGGCCGGCGCTCGGGTGCGGTTGGGAGAGGGCTGCGGTTCTACTCGAGGGCTGTCGAGGGGGCTGCTGCGGGATGGGGAGAGGGCTGACGGTGGAGGTTCGAGGCGGAGGATCGTCGAGGGGAGAGGCGGCGAGGTTAAGGTCCTGGGTGGCGGAGGGCGGTGCTGGAGATGGTAGAGGTAGGCGGTGCTAGGGTTCAGGCGCGGGAGAGTTCGTCGAAGGGGAGGAAGTGGAGTCGGGGACGAAGCCGAGGGCAGCAAAGACGGGAGGCTAGGGCGGCTCTGCGGGAGGGAGGCGAAGAGGTTTGATCGAGGGCTGGGGGTGATGGTGGTGGTGCTGGGCGGATTTGGGTGGAGCGGGGAGAGGAAGGCGGAGGCGACAGAGGAGGGAGGCGGAGAGGGGTCGTTTGTGGGCTAGGGTTCCGACGAGCTAGGGCAGCCGGGGGAAGGCGGAGGAGAGGGGAGGAGATTTAGGGTTTCGGCATAGGTGGAGGGATTATATAGGGGCTGGTCGAAACAGTATTTCCGATAGGAATCCGACTAGGGTTTGGATTGGGTAACGGGTCTGGGTCTGCGGGTCGGGTTCAACACGAATCCGGCCCGATCCGCTAACGTTTAAGTGCGGGTTTGGGTCTGCGGGTTTCGGGTCGGGTTTAGATCCGACCCGACCCGATAAGGTTGGGTTTGGTTCAGTTGAACCGGGTCTGGGTTGGTTTGGTTCAATTGAACCGGGTTTATCTCTAGGGTTTAATTCAGTTTATTTTAAACTAGTTTTTAGGGCTTTAAACATGCTTTCGGGGTCCAATAAATTCCCGAAAAATTATCCTATGTCTAGTTTTCTATTTTACACCATAAAATATTATTTTCATAATATTTTAATATTAATTAACATTATTTAAAAAATCATTTAGTCACAAAATATCTTAGTTTTAATTACAAAAAATCCCAGAAAATTACAGAAAATTGTGAAAATCCAAATTAAATTTTTTTGAAAAATCAGGGGGTTACAATCTACCCAACTTATAAAAATTTTGTCCTCGAAATTAAATAGGGTAGGGTCTCTCTATCAAATCTCACTTGGTAACAGTCTAAAAAATTTCTCTCAAGCGAACATTGCGGTCTCTACCCAACTTAGAATTTACTCATCTATCATCTAAGGCTATACATCTAAGAAAGCTATGCCCCAAATTATTTAATCATGTTATTGAATCCTCAAGTCTTTAACACCAAACATATCACCTATGATATGCCCTTAATCATTTATAAAAGATAGTCACCAACCAATGCGACTGGCCTGTGGGGTATATCTAGTACTCTCTATGTATCAAACTTATACCAAGCATGATGTTTCGTCTTTCCGAAATAAGGCAAGACGGAGATCAATAATAAAGAGTTCATGGAAGAGGTAATAGAATAGAAGTATCGGGATCATGGCGTTTAAAGAATTTAAATGGGAATTGTCAAAGCAGTTGTGGATTGAAGTCCTATTTTGGTAATTCTTTGTTCACATGCTCGTATTAGTACAGTTATGTAATCGATACGATACGCTCAGACATGTCTAGAGGGCAAGTACATTCGTCTACTAATTACTATGTATCTCAATCCACGTAAGGTAGGATTACGAAGGGCGAATCAAGCTCACTAAGGTTAGCTAGACCTTAATACACTGATTCTGAAATGTATTAATGTATGCATCCACTAATACATGTACCATGAACAAGCTCGATAAAAGAATAAGCTTACAAAACTAGGCTATAATAGCAGCATAAGTCAAGGTAGTATAATAATTATAAGTACACTAGATGATGATGAAAGGAGGTACAAATTAATTCAAGTTTACAAAATAAAACAAAATAAGCAATAATAATAAAAGACTACACAATCTCTACAGTCATCATACAACCTCCTTGTCTAAGTCGCTAGTCGATCAATTAGGGGCAAGGACCTCTAAATTCTACAGTCTGAATAAACACTATCTTCTTATGCGAGTCTAAAGTTGTGTCATCCTAGTTCACTTCATCAATGGGTCAATAGGGCTAGGTGGTACTATGTTTTGAGGCATACTACCCAACTTAAAATAATAAACTAATACTGAAATCGTCTTAAGGATACCGTGGAAACTCTTGTTAAGGTCTACGAGAAGGGGTCTTGGTACCTATTAGGGTATCCTCCTATATTACCTAGGTCGTGGTCGTCTTAAGCCTTAGTCTTAGTGCTTATAGAACAAGTGTCGATAGTAAGAATAGAAGAGTTACTAGCCATTAAGGGGAAAGGGATCTAACTTGTATCGAGGTGGGGGTACTAATTACGCGACTTAAAGCTAAGGGGTAATCATTAGGTCATAATCTACAATAATAGCTCAAACTGTCAAGTTCTAATTACCAATCACATAGTAAAAATTTAGAGTAACAACCAAAATAAACAATAAGAGGCACACAAGAATCAAGGCAGGATGCAAGTCAAGAAATTAATTCGAATCCGATATAGATGTTAAGAACGATTCAAGCAAGTGGATGAGATCCAAAAACTTATCCTATTCTTATTGCAGGCTTGATCGGTCCCTAAGTTGAAACCGAAACAATTTAGTCGTTGACCTGCATGGGCCACCACAAAAACCATGTCATACCCCAGTCCCAAAATATCGAGAGACTAGACACGTGGCAATGGCCAACAGCACACACCGATGGACAAATCTAATTTAATGGATCCATCGGGGCGTACTTAAGTTGTAATACAACAATAAGGGTCCAAATATACTAATCTTATCCACAGAAATGAATACAACATTATCAGAATCATAAAGCAAGATCAATCTCAATATAACATAAACTCGGGGAACAACCTGATAATGAGTCTGATACAATAGTCAAGAAATAAGATAACAACTGTATATACTGAGTATCGATAAGACATATACTCAGAAGAAATCCTCGGCGATCACTCGTCTACTGGATCTGGTACTGCTTCAGTGCCTGCTCCTGCTTCTGCTTCTGCTAATGCTCCTGTTCCGTGTAACTCGGGGTCGATCTCGTCTGCTAGTCCTGGGGACATAGTCCGGTATCCAGGTCCTCAGGGGACATAACAAGGTACAGAAGATACAAGCCAAAATGCAGTGTAATAGTAAATAAAATAAATAGGGTAAACTATATAACTATCTATGTGAAATACAATTTGAGAGCATCACTAAACTCAGGCTGAGACCACTATAAGCTCTGTGTCTGGGAGCCTGCAGCAGTGTTACTATGTATTTTACTATATAATTTACTATGTATTTTATATATAAAATCAGCATGTAGCCTGTGTGTCTCTCTCCACCCAATGTAATCACGCGTCTCATGTCCACGATGTCTCATGTCCATGTTACGCACGATCATATCTAATGCAGCAAGTCATCTAATGTCTATGAATATAATATCTATGTCATAAAACCTGTACCATACACAGAATCACCCTAAAATATCTCAGGAAGATTCTGTCTCATGAATAGTGTCAAGTGTCCTGGGTTATGATGTACTTGATAAGACAAGTACGAGAATGTAAAAGGGTGTCGAGATCCATGTCTAGGTGACGTTACACAACTCCGCGTACGGGGTTGGCACCCGACTATTAATCGGACGCTAAGTAAGTCATACGGTCCTAGGTCAAGCATGTACAATAATATATATATACATATGTCAAGGAAATAAGTAACAAGAACTGTAATGTTGGCAAGGTACACTTGCCTAGGGTTTGAATACCAACAGTTGTCCCTGTATTAGTGGTTCATGTAGGTACTCCTCCAAAAGCTGTAATAAACATCACCAACAGTCTCAAAAAATATCAAATAGCTAGAAACGCCTGTCCTTATGTCCAATTTGGGTAGAGCGGGGGAGTTCGTCGAAGGGGAGGAAGTGGAGTCGGGGACGAAGCCGAGGGCAGCGGAGGCGGGAGGCTAGGGCGGCTCTGCGGGAGGGAGGCAGAGAGGTTTAATCGAGGGCTGGGGGTGATGGTGGTGGTGCTAGGCGGATTTGGGTAGAGCGGGGAGAGGAAGGCGGAGGCGACAGAGGAGGGAGGCGGAGAGGGTCGTCTGCGGGCTAGGGTTCCGACGAGCTAGGGCAGCCGGGGGAAGGCGGAGGAGAGGGGAGAAGATTTGGGGTTTCGGCATAGGTGGAGGGATTATATAGGGGCTGGTCGGGACAGTATTTTCGATAAGAATCTGACTAGGGTTTGGATTGGGTAACGGGTCCGGGTCTGCGGGTCAGGTTCAACACGAATCCGGCCCGATCCGCTAACGTTTAAGTGTGGGTTTGGGTCTGCGGGTTTCGGGTTTAGATCCGACCCGACCCGATAAGGTTGGGTTTAGTTCAGTTGAACCGGGTCTGGGTTGGTTTGGGTTGGTTTGGGTTGGTTTGGTTCAATTGAATCGGATTTATCTCTAGGGTTTAATTCGGTTTATTTTAAACTAGTTTTTAGGGCTTTAAACATGCTTCCGGGGTCCAATAAATTCTCAAAAAATTACCCTATGTCTAGTTTTCCATTTTACACCATAAAACATTATTTTCATAATATTTTAATATTAATTAACATCATTTAAAAAATCATTTAGTCATAAAATACCTTAGTTTTAATTACAGAAAATCCCAAAAAATTACAGAAAATTGTGAAAATCCAAATTAAAATTTTCTGAAAAATTAGGGGGTTACACTACATGAGGTGCACGATATATTTAAAATGTCTCAATTGCGTAGGTATATTCCGGATCCAAGTCATATCCTCGACCATTCCGAGCTAGTCGTTGGTATCGACTTGTCTTACGAGGAGCAACCCATATCCATTTTGGACCGAAGGGAGAATGTGCTTAAGAATCGGACTATCCATCTTATTCGGGTTGCTTGGGGTCATCACCCTTTGGGAGAGTCGATATGGGAGCACGATGATGATATCTGATCTTGGTATCCGCACATGTTTGACACGGAAGGTATATTCGTTCGTATGCCTTCGTATCTCGAATCTTGTGATCCGTTTACCCATGCTATGTGGCACTATTTTTCTTTATTATATGCTTGAATTTGATTGTATGTGTAGATATGCTTGTAGTTAGTGTAGTGCTCGTTCTGATTTCCTAGCTAGCCTTGGGTTTGAAATTTCGAGGACAAAAATTTTCTAAGGTGGGTAGAGATATCACTCTCCGTTCTCGATATACATATTTGGAACATATTAGTTTTCTTGCCTATATTATTTATTGCTTGAATGGTAATTAGGTTGTATGTCATGGAGACTAGACTCATTCTTTGGTTCAATTAGACTCATGGTTTAATTGTTGGGTTGGTTTGGTCGTGAACCCATGGTCTAAACCTCAACCTAGCATATATAAGTCAACCTCTCTCTCTCTCTCTCTCTCTCTCTCTCTCTCTCTCTCTCTCTCTCTCTTCTCTCATTCTCTCATTTTCCTCTTCCTTCATTAAGGCAAGTACACCTTGCACTACATGGAGAAACCTCTTAAATTTTGATTCTTACTTTTCTTGCATTTTATTAGTCTATTATATGCTCATGATGATTCTAAACACTTTTAGTACTTAGAAGTTTTGGTTTTAATGGGTGGATTTGAGTAGATCTACATTCTAAGTTTATAATTTTTATGGGTTTCTTGATTTTTTGTGATTTTGATCTACTAAAACATGGTATTTTTAAAAAAATAGTTTTTGGGATGGATGAAGCACTTTATTTCGAGCATTTTGGCTTTTGGTTCACTTGAATTGGAATTAAAATGAAGTTTTTATGAAGAAAATAAAATTTTGATTTCTGGAGTTCTCGCCATAGCTGAACTTGTTGTCTGAGAAGACAAAATTCTCATATGGCCAGCGCCATATGCGATCAAGAGTACCATACAGAATGATCCTTATGCGGTCTGGACACTTGTCGCATATCCGACTAGCATGCGTCCATCTTGTTGGAAGTATGACTGATTATTACACAAGTATTCTCGAGCTAATCCTTGAACTCTGTATGTCTCACTCGCTGAACGAATAAGAAATTCGCTAAGTCCTAGAACCTCTTATGCGGCCTTGACCCATACGCTGCAAGCAGACCTATGTGACCTTGACCCATATGCGGCCAGCAGACCTATACGGCCTTGACTCATATGCGGCAACAATCTCTATACGACACATGTCATATGCGATACTGACTCTATGTGTCCCTGACCATATGCGGCTCTATGTGCATGATTTATTGATTTTTTTGGTTTGATATTTTATTGGATTTTTGTGATTCTAAGTGTGAGATTGACGATTGGAATGCATGAGAATTGAGTGACCATGTGTTGAACCTGACTATATGCTTGACCCGACTATGAATAGAGATAAACCATGCGGCCAAGTGACTATGACTACCTATGTGCCTGACTTGACCTACGCATTGTTATGTGCTAGAACTCATCTGATTTACCAATGATTGGTGACTTGACTCGACTATTGATATCTGTGCTGATACACTTACTATGTGCTATGTGTTCCTACGTGCTAAGTGTTTCTACGTGATTATGTTACTTGTTTCACACCTAGGTGTGTCTACGTGCTAAACAACATGTGATGTAATAAATTCCTCCGGCATGAACATAATAGTTGGTCAATAACCAAACGTGGCTATGATTTGCTTGACTGTTGCATCGGGTGAATCCAAATTAAACTGCAAAGTGACAAAGCGGATTCCTATCTAGCATGCTCGTAGGTACGACATATACAAAGAGTAACATGTGACCACACCATATGATTCCAGCTAACCTTAGGGTTAACTAAGCAATTAAAATATGTAAAGCATTGGAAAGGACGAAATTCCGAATCGTACTTAACTAGCCACCCTCAATCATTATATGGGGAGTGAAGGATGGTTCCCATGGATATTGTTTAAATCCTCATTAGTGGATGGCAATATCCAACTATTATATTATATGTTCTATGTGATCTTAGCATGGTAGCCTTACGAGGGACCGGTGCATACTACTATGTGCTATACTTTGATTCATGGCTCGACTAGCCCCTTCTAGAATATAGTTCGATATGAGGATTCCTATTATATGTATAATACCTCTGGGATAACCCAGACTCCACCTACTAAGTCATACAAGTGATTAGCCGATCTTGTAACTGAGCTTGATTGTGATTGTACCTTTTGTTAAATAGTTTAGGTACGTGAGCTATCATGGTGTGATAGTCTAACCCTTGTCCTTGTTTGGTTGTAGGGTTAGATTATTGTATCACGGTAGGCTATGAATCGAAACTACGAGACATAACCTGGTTTTATTTCTTTATTCGTGCTTCCTTTGTAGTACTTGTTATTTGGCGTCTAATCCCACTAGTTTTGCATGGCCAGGTTTAGAGCCAGCACCCAAGGATCAAGCGTACTTCTTCCTGAATAATGGCTCGTAGCAGACGGATGGCCACTGAAAAAAATGAATGGGTTCCTTCTTCCCTGCTCGTTATTGCTTATTTTACTCATTTTGGGCGTTTAGCCACCGACACTTGTTAGCCGTAAATCTGAAATTTAGTTTCCTTACATGATTGTAATTAATCAGACTGCAGCTGATCATGGTCATGTACTTTTGATACTCTGTCAGCTTTCTTATTTTTGCACAACTGGTTTCAAGAATATTGTGGCAGGACGTTTGGGATGCCTTACTTCCTTGTCATATATGTTCTATATTTACTGTTCTTACTTGACTGATTGAGACAATAGATGTGCTATGTGACCCTAAGTGACTTGCTTGTAGGATGTACCCCTTGTCTAGTTACAACTATGACCACCGTATGATGTTTTATACCTTGTACGGGAGAGCTGGCCATGTCCGTCTCCGTATTCCAGTACTGGGACATGACACACTCCAACCTTACATGGGTATAATCCTATCATTTTTAAATCTGCCCAATAATCCAGGGATATTTCTTAATCTTCTGTGATTGTCCCGTCTGCCCAGGAAAACCTGTTAGCTTCCTCATATTTTTTGAACATCGAGAAACTTTTGAGAAAATGGGCTTTGCGGAGCTTCTCGAATAGCATGTTGATTTTTATCCTCTTGCTGTTCATATGTTCTACTATAATATGGTACAGAGTGCTGAGGTCTCTCAGTTTGAGACGAAGGTTGCTGGGGTCAAGATTATTATCACTGCTGCTTCTTTGGCTTCCATCCTCCGCATTCCTGAATGTACCCACTATCGTAAGATTCCCATCCTCGACAACATACGTGTTACCACTGACTGGCCCTATGAAGTATTCATAGGTGTTATCTGCAACCACGCTGCTACTCTCTGACATGTCGCCAAGGACATCAATCCTTTCTACTTGAACCTTTATTGGATCCTCTCTTCACCATCTCTCCTAAGCACGATAATTTGGACAATGTCACCGCCGATGCCTTCGTCTGTATGTACTACCTTTTCACCAAGCAACGTTTCTCTCTGGCCAAAACTATGATCTCTACCATTATCAATGTCCAGAACTCTTCTCACCGATTCTTGCTCTATAGCATGTACATCACCATGATCCTTGAAGCTAACAGGGTTGATCTCACCCATTGCCGCCATGATACTAGGCCTCGTCCTCTTGGACCTGCTCGATCCCTCAATATTTCTACCCTCACCCAACCACCTGTATCTCATCCTTCCTCCTCCTTCCTACCTCCTAACATACTACTCAATCCTACCCAAACAACCTTGGATCAGCACTATTTTGATCGAAGGTTGAAAGCCTTTGCAGTCGCTAAGAAGGAACAACTGGCTGCCAAACTCTTGGGGTCTGGATGACCTTATTGATCGAGCCTTTGCTGACCAAGCCTACTACATTCAGTAGATGCTTCATCGAACGAGAGCCTCTCATCAACTCCAGGGAGCCCCATCTTGACTTTTTTGGTGTTCATTTTGGCAATCCAAATGCCTATGGTTCATGTACCCTGATGGCATTGATCCTTTTGGTACGCGTCCAGCTCCTCCTAATATTGATGATGATGTTTCTGATGCTTGAGGGTGGTTATGTTGCGCTTTGGTGTTTTTAATTTCTATGATTGTTGGTGTCTCTTCATGATAGTTTATGTTGTGTACGGTCCTTCGTGGACTTTGGGTTTATGTATTTTTATTATCTGGTGTAGAAGTATGATAAATACGCTGGGAGGATCTACGCAGCCTCTTGATGCAAAGCAGCATAAACAGAGGCCTTCAGAGCCATCAAGCGTGCAACAGAACTTTTTCTGCTAAAACACAGCATTAAGTGTAAGCTCAAAGGACCATCCGCGTAAGTGCAGTACGTCCAGGCCGCTCTAGCGTAAGACAGAGTTCTTTATCGCCTCCATGGCGTAAAACTCAGCCGCTCTCAAAGCAGCGTTAATGCGTACGAGGAACGCTTCGTTTTCCCCAAAATAAACCTGTCAAGTCACGCAGTGAACCTGGCCTCTGACTCCTGACAAAAAGTGCTGCACGGCTACCCAGACGACGGCTAAAAACGATGGCAGACCCCTCGGGACGCGCCCACAGTATGATGGCGGATCTTGGCATTTAATGCAGAGGATTTGGTTAAAATATCACCAAACTGTCGGTTACCAAAGCCCCCCCAGCGTAAACCGCTCTTTCGCGTATAAGGGAATACGCTGCCTTGTTTTACACAGGCAAACATGAGCTGTTTTACGCTCTGCAGTAGACAAACCGCCTGCCACGTCAAAAGCTGCACTTCGTACAGGACCCGAGGCATGTCTCTACGTCAAATTGCACAGAGCGGTGACAGTTTCCCTCAAGACACGTCTCTGCGATGGATGCACAGAAGGGCTGCAGACCTTCAAAACACGTCTCCGCATTTAATGCACAGGATGGTGGAAAATCTCTGTAAGAGATTTGATTACACCTTCGAAAGCCGTAATTCCGGCGAAGACGTCCACATCAACACTCTGGCACGGTACGCAGCGGCTTCTACGCCCATTCAGGATCTGTGCTCATTCGGCTTTAAATGCCCACTCAGTCTCTACGACCATTCGGCTTCTATACCTGTTCGGCTTCTATGCCTGTTCGGCTTCTATGCCCATTCGGCTTCTACGCCTGTTCGGCTTCTATGCCTATTGTGGCTTCTACGCCAGGGGTGACAGTCATTTGGCTTCTATGCCAACCTCTTCTACACAAGGGATACCTACCTACGTAGCTTCTACGCCGTGATCCTCGCAGCAGATATACGCGTTTTGTCTCCTTAGTTGGACACGTGTCACATGCTCACTCAAAAGGTCATTTATGCGCAGGCATTGGTTATTTTAACCGTTGTGTAAAAGGTTGCTGTACTGTCCACTCCTCGGTTGTTACACCGACGGAGTGGTCACTGTCACCAAAACTCTATAAATAGAGACCCCTATCAATGGGAAACAAGGTCGACAATTTGGAAGATCGAACCAGGTCGGAGAATTGGTAAAAAAAAGAGAAAGAGAGAGAGAGAGAGAGAAGGAGAAGGAGAGAAGAGTCCGGAGCTCAGGCAAAGAGTAGGGGTCGACGTCTCTGGCACCGTGCATCCACCCTCCTTCGCAGCCTTCGAAGCCGCTACCCGTCTCCCACAGCACTTCTTTAACATCGTGTAGTCCAAGGGCTAAAGTGATCGACTGCAGATCAGACACCTATAGCAATTTATACCCAGATTAAATAAATTGTACTCCCGCATCCTCGTATAGGATCGAATTGTACAAGTTTGTTTGTAAACCAAAGGACACGGGTCTCGTATAAACCCTGTCATTGAAATACACTTTCATTCTTTCGTTTAATACCACAAACAAGATGGCGACTCTGCTGGGGACGTCTTTCTCTTCTGACGAGAAAGTAATTGCTCAACACGATGCGGTATCCGTAGGATCCGTAAAGAAGACACTGGTCGTCCAATTCGACCAGTCTGCCTACGAAGACATGCTTCAGACTGGGGGTAGCTCTCACTCTCTCTCCGTCCGAGACAACAGGAATCTGTGCAAAGTGTGGATGCCTAAGACATCCTCCGCCGTTCCTGTGGACTCTCCGATCTCTCCGATCTCTCCGACCAATGAGGTGGTAGCATCGCTCCCTCCGTGCCCCGTACGTAAAATTCAGTCTCCCGCTATGCGCGGTACAGACAAAACTTCGGGCAAAGCCTCAGCGCTAACCCAGGAGTATCCACTGCGCTTTACGCGCAGAAATCAGTCTCCCGCTACGCGCGGTACAGACAAAACTTTGGGCAAAGCCTCAGCGCTAACCCAGGAGTACCCACTGCGTTTTACGCGCAGAAATCAGTCTCCCGCTATGCGCGGTACAGACAAAACTTTGGGCAAAGCCTCAGCGCTAACCCAGGAGTACCCACTGCGCTTTACGCGCAGAAATCAGTCTCCCGCTACGCGCGGTACAGACAAAACTTCGGGCAAAGCCTCAGCGCTAATCCAGAAGTATCCACTGCACTCTACGCGTAGGAACCAGTCTCCCGCTACGTGCGGTACAGACCAAACTTCTGGTGATACCTCAGTGCCAGAACAGACAACATCTAACCTCTACGAGGAACCAGATGAACGCCGTAATTTCCGCGAAGGGAAGCAGGCAGCGGAATACTCGACTCCTCGGCCGTTACGCCAGCGAAGGAGCAATCTGCCTACCCTCGAGATTACGCGGGAAGCCGACGGCCAGCTGAGGACCTCTTCAGCCTTACGCCACTCTGAGCGAATCTCCAATTTACGCCGGGCAAAGTCCAACGACGTAAAACAAGCTCAAGTTGCTACTCCCCCTGACCTGCGCAAATACTTAATCCAGAAGCGTAAGGAGAGGGGACCTTCCAACATGTCTATTACGCTCCCTAGCGAGCAATGTTATAATAGTCATAAAATTGTGATTGACTGTTGCTGTTCTAAGGCAAAACGGCCGGTTTTCGACCGATTGAGCTACTCTCAGTCTTTCCCGGAAGAAGAGCCCGCGTATGCGTCCGTGAACATGGCTTCTCATATCCCTAGATGAGGGCCGAGCTCAAGACGTCATCCCGCAGGGCCTCCGAGCCGAAGAAGATTCGAAGACCTCCTCAGGAACACTGAAGCTGGGGTGTTCCAAAACACCCGTACAAGATCACAGCAACCGGCTTCGTACTCATCTGATTCCGACACTGGGGGTCGCCAATCTCCCAGATCAGATGCTGAGAGTATAGAGTCGACTTCTGCAGCGACCTACACTTGTCCTTCGAGGACGCCCAGGGAAATGGGAGTCTACGCCATTGAAGACGAACGCAAGGAAGCTTCGCCGTCAGGAAACGCGGAACAATGCATCACTATGCTGGAAACATCTCTGGGATAAATGCAATCCACGATGGAGAACATGCACCGGATGATGCTAGCTCAGCACGCCACTGCCGTGGCTCAAGCATCGGTCCCGCAAACTCAGATACGTGTGGGGGTGGACTTTCCACCATCCAGCCCGGGCCAAGAGCCTGCGCTAGATCAAGAGTCAGCAGTTCCTCCGCTTCCTCACTCAGGGAATGCCTTACCTCCCGCTGGAGTTACGAGACAACCAACTCCGCACCACTCCGTAGCCCCGCTTCCGACCGAAAATCCGATGCAGGCAGTACGGGAATTGAAAGCCCAGTTCGATGCCTTGAAGCACAAAGATCAGCTCAAGAAACTGGGAATTAACCAACCCTACCCAGCTATCTGGGAAGAAGTCCCTTTTCCTCCGAAGTACAAGCCCCAGACTATGGCTCTGTTCGAAGGAAAAACATCGCCCAGTCAATACATTAACTATTTCAGTATGATGACGGTGTTGCTACAAGGGAATGACGCCCTCCTCACTCGGGTGTTCAAAGGCTGCCTCTCAGGAGTAGCCTATCAGTGGTACCGTAGCTTGGCGGACAACTGCATTACTTCCTTCGAAGACTTCAAAGCTTTATTCTTCATGTGATTCTACGAGGGTGGGATGGACATGTCTATGTCCTCTCTCATCGAAGTCAAACAAAGAGAAAAGGAGGACGTTCGCACCTTCGTCGAACGTTTTCGTCAGGCCACCTTACAAATGCCTCCAGGAGTTCCGGACTCGGCGTTAGTAGACATTTATAGGAAAAACCTCCTTCCTGTAGTCTCGGTATTTACAGGACCATATCAGTTCCATGAGTGGCCTTCGTTCATCGTCTCGGCATTGGCCGCCAAAGACAACAGTCGCAAGGCGCGCGACAATGGCATCATGATCTCCGCCTCCGATAGAGGCAAAAGGTCATCTCCCAGCAGCGACCATCCTCGCAGCTCCAAGGAAAAAGAAGCTCTGACAGTCAATACGTCTAGACAAAAGACGGCGGCGACAACGCAGACGAAACCCGGGACTTCCAGGCCCGTCGAAGTCTACTCTTTCGACGACGATGATATCCCGAGTATATTCGAATGTCTCGTCAAAAGCGGCAAGATCACCCTTCCAGAGCTAAGGCGACCCCAAGAAGCCGGAAGTACTGACGACCCCAAATACTGTATCTTCCACAGATACGTACACCACCCAACAAAGGCGTGTTACATACTGAAGAGGAGGATCCAGGGGTTGATCGATGCCAAGGCCATCACTCTGCACAATACCGAGAAGACGGTCACGGCCAACATGATCTCTCTACGATTCGGCGATCTGCCTTCCCAAGAGGTCATGAACGGTGTCATGCCCATTTCCCGAGCTATGATGGACATCGTCAATCTCCCTCCCTCTAGGGATCAAAATCAAGACCTAGTACCCCTGACCACCCGGCAGGGCAAAATCATGTGGGTTCATCCAGATTTGGTGTCAGAGCTCGAGGAAGAGACCAAGAAGAGCCCCAAAAATAGACCATGCCACATGGTCGCAACTTCTTCTGCATCGGATGAAGACGAAGTATTTGCCGCAACCCATTCGGGGAAGGCCTACCTCAACGACAACGGAGCAGGTCAGGAAGGCATGCCGGCTGATGCTCCAGCCGCCAAACCTTCAGAACAAGGTCCCGCCATGCAAAACATCAGCCCTGCGAAACCTACTCCAGCGAAAAAGGGGAAGCAGAGAGAAGTACGCTTTGATAAACCTGTGAAAAACATTCCAAGCAAAGGTTTAGAGAAGCCGTACGAATTTGACATCCTGGCCCAACTAGCCAATACGCTGGCCAGGTTGTCCATCTTTGAACTACTCAGGCTCTCCCCAGACACTCGTCTAGCCCTGAGTGAAGCACTGATGCAGGCGAAGGTATACTTGACCCAGCTCAAGTCCCCCGACGAAGAGCCAGTGGCGTGTCCTCAGTGCCACAGCGTGATGGAGGTGGTCCCAAATATCACTTTCACTCAAGACGACATGCTGTTAAAATATAACAGACATGACAGGCCCCTCTATTACACCAGGTACATCGGTTCCATGGAGGTCGACCGGATTCACATAGATCCAGGGTCGTCGATCAGCATCATTCCTCACAGTCTGCTCAGGCCGCTAAGAATTCCTACCAGCGAACTGGCTTACACTACCACTACAATCGTGGGTTTCAATGCTGGAAGAAGTAAGCCATTGGGGAAGATCCGCTTGAGAATCCAGATCGGCAACCTTAGATCGGTGGCCACATGTTACGTCATCGATTCAGAGGTGTCCTACAATATTTTGCTGGGAAGACCGTGGATCCACGACCACAACATCGTTCCTTCAACCCTACATCAATGCCTTAAATATATAGACGCACAAGGAACCGTACAAATGGAGGTGGCTGACCTAAACCCGTTTAAAGGAATAGAATCCTACCATTTCGATGTCGTGTTGTACTCCCAAGACCACACGGAAGAAGCGCCAGGCGAGGCCAAAGACGGACCACTCGTCCAAGAGCCAGAAGAGCCCTCTACCACACTGCCGCTGTCGATCAAAGTGAAAGGACGAACCACTCGTCCAAGAACCATAGAGCCTATGGCTATCTACCTTAATAAGACCAAGTCAGGAAAAGGGAGTGATCCTCTGGTAATCACTTTGAACCGGAAGCCTCCACCCTTGGCCATCAACCTTCGGCACAACAGGCAGCCGATTGATGTAATCGCAACCAGGAATGGGGTTCCAGATGATAATAAACATCCTCTTTTTTGGTACATCGGTGCTCAAATTCTGAAACAGGAATCCACTCCCCATGACGAAGTAGAACCAATAGCACAAAAATTCTTGGAAGCTATAAACTCCTACCGTCCGTATGTCTGGGAAGTGGCGTCATCGTCCAATGTCGTCGCGACATATGGGCCACACAAGGATTCTATCTTCATCGTCCCACCTACCTGCAGCAGCTAGCGTTCGATAGTCTTCGACCGCGTACGCAATCAACCGACTGCCCAGGAAGATCCTTTCGACAACGATACTGGGAGAATGCAGGTTCACCGATACAGCCCTCAAGCGCTGAAGATCATGTAAAACATGGGCTACGACTTAAAACGGAAGCCAGGCCTCAACTACAGAAGAGGCAGACGAACGCCGCCGCACGGCAACACCCGCTATCAACAGACCCATTTCGGATTAGGATATGCCACCGCCCTTGCGACTTCTAAGTCAGACGAGGACATCTCTTCCTCCTCCCAGAACGGTTCGTCGCCCCCCGACTCACCTGATGCTCTCGAACAAACACTATCAGTAAATATGGTGGTGACAGATCCCTCAGGAGCAGATGAGCAAGATTTGGAGCCGTTTGAGAATGACTCTTGGGCTCAACAAATGGATACACACTGGGAATTCTGCTTCGAGCAAAGAGAACCTCCCACCAAAGACGAAGTTATCCAGATCGATGTTGGGGGTAAACTTTCGCCGAAGCCAATATTTATCAGTAACAACCTTTCCCCAGCTGAAAGGAAAGAAGTTATACAGCTGATAAATGAATACATCGACGTCTTTGCATGGAATTATGAGGACATGCCAGGCCTGGACCCGAAAGTAGCTACTCACAAGCTCAATATATTGACCGATTCGAAGCCAGTAAAGCAGCACCAACGCCGGTTCCACCCAGATATGATGGACGCCATCGAAGCTGAAGTCAAGAAGTTGATAGCCTACGGTTTCATCCGGGAAGAACAACATCCCGACTGGGTCGCCAATGTTGTCCCAGTCATGAAGAAAAATGGAAAGGTACGTATCTGCATCGATTACCAAGATCTGAATGCGGCCTGCCCCAAGGATGAATTCCCTCTTCCCATCACGGACATCATGATCGACAACACCTGCGGCTTTGAACGCATGTCTTTTATGGACGGGTTCTCAGGGTACAATCAGATCAAGATGCATCCTGAAGATGAGAAGCACACCGCCTTTCGAACACCATTGGGAGTATATTGCTACACGGTCATGCCCTTCAGATTGAAGAACGCCGGGGCTATATACCAACGAGCTATGAGTAACATATTCCACGAGCATTTATGCAAAATAGTAGAATATTACGTGGACGACATAGCCGTCAAGAGCCGCCTCAAAGGTGATCACATTCAAGACCTGAGGACGGTATTCGAGTTAATGCGCCAACATCAACTCAAGATGAACCCTACGAAGTCCTTTCTGGGTGTATCTAGTGGCAAATTCCTGGGATTTGTCATTACCGCCAAAGACATCCAAGTGGACCCTGATAAAGTCCAGGCAATCGTGGAAATGCGACCGCCCCGTAATCTGAGGGAACTCAGGAGATTTCAAGGATGTCTGGCTTACATCCGGCGATTCATATCCAACCTCTCGGGGAGATGTCAGCCCTTCTCTCATCTCATGAAGAAAGGTGTATCCTTCGTATGGGACGAAACCTGCCAGCAAACGTTCGGAGATATCAAGCGCTACCTCACCAGTCCACCAGTTCTGGTGCCTCCCGTTATGGGAAAACCGTTCTTGCTGTACGTCCGAGCAATGGATCATTCGCTAGGAGCTCTTCTCGCACAGAAGAACGATGTAGGGCATGAACAGGCTATCTACTACCTCAGCAGGATGATGGTCGGAGCCGAACACCGGTACAACCCAGTGGAGAAAGAATGCTTGGCTCTGATGTTCGCTATCCAAAAGACGCGGTACTACGTCACCGGCCAGACTATCCACATCATCTCCAGGATTAACCCTCTTCGAGTATTGATGAGCAAGCCGAGCATTCTTAATTCCTGACTCGCAACTTGGGCGATGCTGTTAACACCATATGACATGGTATACGTACCGCAGAAGTCCATCAAAGGCCAAGCGCTGGCTGACATTCTAGCTGCTCACCCGATCCCGGAGGCCTCCAAATTATATGAAGACATTCCCGAGAAGTTGCAGAATGTAATTCCGCAATGAAAGATGACGCATGGCAACTGTTCTTCGACGGCGCCTCCAGAATCGGTCCTAAGGGAAACATCGTTTCGGGAGTGGGAGTCATCCTGGTCGCCCCTGATCATCTCGTCATCTACCGAGCATATTCTCTTAGCGAGCCATGCTCCAACAATGTGGCAGAGTACAACGCTCTACTAATAGGGCTCCAAGTTGCTAAAGAGCTGGGGGTAGAGTCCCTGGAAGCTTTCGGTGATTCTCTGCTTATCGTCAATCAAGTCAGGGGAATATATGAAGTCTGGAATCCAGACCTCATCCCCTATCACCAAGCGACGGTCGAGATAGCCATGACATTCAAGGAGTTCTTCCTAGAGCATGTACCTCGATCTCAGAATCTGGAAGCTGATGCCCTGGCCAGTCTAGCGGCAGATTTAGCTACTCCCGTAAGAAGGCAGGATTCGGTAATCCTTCTTAACAGAGACTTGTTCTGTGTGAAGAACAGCTGTCACATAGAACGCAGCTATGCTGTCAACACCGATCCTCCTACGAGAGATTGGACAAGTCCCTTCATAGATTTCGTGGCATACAAAATCTTGCCGGAGGACCCCAAAGAAGCAGTATCCGTCAAGAGACGATCACTACGCTTCTACTTCGATGCATCTTCACAAAGCCTATATCACCGGACCTACGATGGATTACTATTGAGATGCCTCTCTAACGACGAAGCACAGCAGATTATCCGTGAAGCTCACGACGGCGTGTGCGGAGCGCATCAACCCGGTCCTAAGCTACAGGATCGCATCAGGAGAATGGGCTATTACTGGCCTACTATGATCGCAGATGCAATACGGTATGCAAGACATTGCAGAGCCTGTCAGGTTCATGCAGACTTCATACATCAACCGTCTGAACATCTACATCCCACGGTCGCATCCTGGCCTTTCGAAGCATGGGGTATGGATATCATCGGTCCTATTCACTCGTCTTCTTCCAGGGGTCACCAGTTCATACTGGCCATCACGGATTACTTCTCCAAATGGGCAGAGGCAATCCCTCTCGCTGAGGTAAAGACATCTAATGTGATCAGTTTCATCAAACATCACGTCATTTATCGCTTCGGGGTACCCCGGAGGATAATTCATGACAATGGGCCTCAGTTCATCAGCCAAGCATTTCATCGGTTTTGCGATAAAAATCAAATACGCAATATTGCCTCTACGGCATACTACCCAGCTGCTAATGGTTTGGCGGAAGCTTTCAACAAAACTATTATCAAACTCTTGAAGAAATTCGTCTCTTCAAACAAAAGAGACTGGAACGAGAAGCTGGGCGAATGTCTCTGGGCATACCGCACAACGGTACGGACGCCGACAGGCTGTATCCCGTTCTCGCTGGTCTACGGGAGCGAAGCGGTCCTCCCCATTGAAATCCAGATCCCATTGCTCAGGATAGCCGTAACTAATGAGATGACTCGAGAAAAGAATGACCTGTTAAGGCTCCAAGAGCTGGAAGGATTAGACGAGAAACGCCTCCAAGCTCAACAGCGCATCGCGCTCTACCAAGCACGCATTTCCAGAGCTTTCAATCATAAAGTGAAGGAAAGGGTGTTCAAAGTCGGCGAGCTAGTTCTAGCCGTAAGAAGGCCGATGATTCTTACTCACAGAAGTAAAGGCAAATTCCAGCCCAAGTGGGAAGGCCCTTATGTGATCGAGACAACGTTCTCGAATGGCGCTTACAGGTTAGCCCATCCTAATGGAGACCTGTTAATGGGTCCTATCAACGGTAAATTCCTGAAGAGGTACTATGCTTAATCTCCTCCGCTCGAGTGGAATATAGCGAGGATCTTGATTCTGACAAAACTACTTCCAGAACGCAATTAGTTGGGTTATACTCTATCATGTCCGTAAGGCCTCTGAATAGATGTCCCGCTAAAAGGTTATCGAGAGTTTATCATGTCCATACTACCTCTGATATTACTCTCGCCTAAAAACTGTCATTTACATTCCGAAATGACGGGTCCGCAAAAGTCAGAAAGGAGTCGCCTTTATTTATTCCCAAAAGGGAGGCAGAATTACATCTAGGCAAGCAAAAAGGGAAAGGATACATCATAATGGCGGAGTAGTCAGATGGCGAATCAGCCGCTCCAGTGCAGCTATCCTCTCATTCCTAAGAGCCAAGGCATCGGCGCGAGCCTGCTCCAACCGTGCCTCGGGAGTGTTCGTAAGGGTCAGATCGGCCTTCGCCCGAAGACAGCTCGCACGAGCAGCTTCTGCACGGTCCAAATCCTGTCGCGCTGTGCTCAGACGACCAACTGCTACCTCTAGACCCGCCAGCGACTGAGAAGCCCACTCCTCTGCCCGAGCGAGTTTTTTCTTCAGCTTGGAGACCCTCGCCGCATTCCCTTCATGCTCGGATCGACACTGCGTCTCAACAGCAAGAGCCTCTTCCATGACAGCTTTTTTCCTATCCATCTCCAGCTTATGCTTCTGGATGGAGTTGTCTAGGCCTTCCAGCTTTGTAGCCAGCCGCGCAGTCATAAGGTTGAACCAAACCTGGACATCAGCATCGAGGCTGCCCCGAGTCAGCTGCGAGTATTCAGTAATTGGTTGCTCTAACCCATTAACCACCGCCTCCAGGGCGTCGGCTACCCCAGAATCGCCGAGCTCCCTGATGACCCCGATCGAAGCAAGAGAAGTCTTCTTCAGGCGCTCGAAATCTAGACTCTTCGCTAACACCATTGATATCATCGTTTTCAAACCGGTGTAGAAGAGGCTGGTATGTTGCTTGGTCAACGCAACTAGATCCGACTGGGCGCCGGGAGCGGTCGCAATATCAGCAAGTCCCTCTCCAGGGATAATTGCAGACGAGGTGGCCACAGGCATCGCATCGACGCATGGCGCGACCGAAGAAGGTACGACAATGGCGATCGAAGTCATCGCCACACTCACAAGAGGCAAGGTCACAACGACGGGTTCATCCTCCTCTTGAGGTGACGAAACTACTCCAGGCGTACTGGCCCCCGAAGCCACTTCCTCATCGAAGTCGGACGCCTCCGTATCATCGTCAGGAGCCCGAGCGGAGCCAGAATGCGCTTCAACGCTATACTCCCTGTCATGACCCGTACCCGGTGAAAGGATACTAGTCGAAAACAATGCCCAGCCTACGCCGCAGAATCGGCGGTAGAACGCTGTCTAGATAGTCTATCTAAAGTAATGAACCACCAATAATGATAGAATACTCAATCACAGAACTAAGATAGAATGAGCACGAATCAAATAAGAATAGAATAGTCATCAAACAACTCATGAGTTTAAAATAATACATCAATGAGTCTGAAGAGTAACAAAATAAGCTGGAGACAAATCCAGTACAAAAGAATACTATCATACTACAAAGCTACACTCCAGGGTCAACTGTCTCAGTTGGGATAAGTCCCTCTTGAGCCAGGGTCTCCAAATCTAAACCCACAACATACTGGGGTCCATAATAGGTAGGGTACTCCTCAGTGTCATCTGGAAAAATATATCCAGTCAGGAAAGGAGCAGAGTACAACTCTAACAGCAGTTCTAATCCATGATAAAAACTATGTAACAGTAAATAGCCATGGATAAACAAGATGCACAAAATAGATACAAGAGATATATAGACAATAAGAAAATACTGAAAAGAAATACAATAATGAACAATATGCCAATGAAACAATAATACTAATGACTAAGTGTGTGAGTACTAGCTTAACATGTGATCGGCTTGGGCAAGATACAATGCGGCCTGGCTAATCATACGTGCGGTACATGATCAACACTATTCGCTTACCAATACTTTATTCAATAGGGATTTGATCACATATCTATACTAATACTCCCCACCCCCAACTGGTATAATAGATCCAACCACGGTATGCTATGGCACTAGATTCCCCAAGAAGAGAGCGACTCCTCCGGAAAATCGATGTCTGTACATGTACAAGATAACCAATGAAACAATACTTGCACCATATACACCATATACCAAGGAATAACATCTCATGACGAGATCCGAATATACCAATCCGTGTAACCATAGTGTCAAGAGAACATGTATATCTACACTAGATACAACGAACATAGAGGATATCATAAATGAGAAACTATCAGAGAATGTACTCGCCTGAAGTCCAAAGAACAGTCTCACAGATGTCTGACTCGGTACCTCGAAGACCTAGATATAGAATACCACATTAATACAAGGTCCCGGAAAGAGAACAAGTCAAACTAGTCAACTTCTAGATCAAATAAATCAATTCTAAGTTAAAAGTCAACTATGGTCAACTCGAAAGTCAACTAAAGTCAAACATGGTCAAACCAAGGTCATCCTCACAAGACATCTATACAAATAATATAGAAAATAAAATACAACAATTTAGGAATCAAAATTAGATCCCAATAGATACCCACACAAAGTATACTAATAATACAATATTATACACACTCTAAATAATGTATATACAAACCAATATTTATACAAATAAAATAATATATTATTATTAGTATTATACCTCACAAAAACATCTATATATATACATATATATATATATATAAAAATATAATATATAATATATAAATTAAATCTGCCAAATTGTCACTGAAAACAGTGAGCTGGAAATACAATTTAAATAAAATAGCTTATAGTGACAGTCTCAACTGTCACATAAAATCTGTCGCAGAAACTCTATATATAAACCACTGCTGCTCAAATGGTGACAGTTAAACAACTGTCACAGAAAACTGTCGTAAATACCGCTGTCTAAATCCCGCCCGCTGCTATTAATGACAGAACTGTCATTAATAGCTACATCGGCTGCTGCTGCCCACGGTATATTAATGACAGAAACTGTCATTAAAAGCTGCTGTCGCCAAAAGAAATATATAATATATAACTATATATATATATAAATCAATATAAATCAATATATATATACATATATAAAACAATTAATAATATATATACTTATATATACATATACACATAACTTACACAATCAAATACTAATAGTTACAAAACACATTGCACATATTAATGTACATATTTTAACATGGCTAGAAGCACACACAAAAATACATTCATTAAATCCAAATAATTACATAATAATTATATTTAATATAATTACACATTTAAACACATAAATATATTTTATAAAATATTTATGTATAATTTATTTTATTAACAAGTAGTAACATATATAATTGCATGCAAGAAGCTACATACATATATTTATACACCACATTAGAACATATAGAAATATATAGATCTATGCTACAATAAATACCATAATAAATACACTAAAATAATATATAATATCTATATATATTTACTAATTATAAATAAAGAATTTAAAGCATAAATAATTAGATCTACACATAAACACACCAAATTGGAGAGTATCACACCGTATCCCACTAGATCTAGGATACGCATGTGACACGAGTCCAACACACAACCAATTGAATCCAAACATGACACAAATAATATTTATGAACAAATTAAAGTGTCAAAAGTAGATCTATGTGTCTGTGTCAAAATACGACATGTTCAAAGTCCCGTGTCGGAGGAAAAACCCCCAAAATGACACGTATCACCAAATAGTTGGGATACGAACCACATGTACCCAAATATGGACACGACACAAGCCCCAAACACATAAGTACATGCCCAATTGATCTATAGGATCAATTGACATACACAACAAAATATAAATTCGGAATTCCAACAAAATTGACACAAAAAGCATCATAACTTTCTCCATGGGTCTCCTATGAACACAAAACAAAGTCCTATGGATAGTACATACATATAGGTTGATTTTACATGATTAAATCTCAGATTTAGAAGCTATTTTAATGGGAAAAACTGAATTATACCTATTGGGAGATGGATTCCCAATAAAACCTCCAATTGAGATGAACTTGCTTCCAAATTGTAGATCCTTGCTCCTCTTTGTAGATCCTTGCTTCCTCCTTCTAGATCCTTACTTCTCAACTTTCTAATGGTGAATTGGGAAGAATTTGGGATGAATTTGGTGGGAAATTAGAATGGGAATTTGGGAGTGGGAAATTCTAGATCTAGATTTGGAATGAGAATGAGAGGAGAGAGAAATTTTCTCCCCTCTAATATAGGCCGGCCATGTCCCCTTCCCCAAGCAATTATAAAATGTCCAATGTACCCCTTGGGGCCTCTCATAAAAAAATAATTAAGGAAGGAAGCTTCTAGTCTAATCACTTAATTAATTTAATCCATCTCCTTAACTATGGGCTTTCTAAATGGGCCAAGTCTAACTATTTAATTCATGTTGGTCCATGGGTCCAAACTACACTAGTTGGGTCCACTAAAATAAGTCCAAAATAATTAATTAACATCCAACAACAATTAAATAATACAACAAAAATTATTTACCATGCACAATATTTATTTAAATAGGAAATTACTAAAATACCCTTTTCCTAAAATGTGGTAGTGACAAGTCTACCCTCCTTAAAATAATTTCGTCTTCAAAATTTAAAGATGAAAACTACCCCCAGAAAAATCACAGAACAGAACTAAAGAATCACAATTAACTAATGAACAGAACATAACTAGAAAAATAACATACCTCAAGGTACAAACAAATATGGATAACGCTCTCGCATGTCATCCTCTCTCTCTCAGTAGACTCCCCCGGAGAGTGATGCCTCTATGCGACGCATACCAAAGGAATAGTCTGGTTTCTCAGCACCTTCTCTCTCCGATCCAGAATCTCAACTGGCTGGTCTGGATAGCTAAGAGTAGGGCCCACCTCTATCTCTAAGTGATCCAATACATGACTAGGATCTGCCACGTATCGTCTCAACTGCGACACATGAAACACGTTGTGCACTCCCTCCAATGCAGGTGGCAAGTCTAGTCTATAAGCAACTGCACCGACCCTCTCTAGAATAGTGAAAGGTCCGATGAATCGCGGACTAAGCTTTCCGCCTCCACCGAAGCGAATCGTGCCTCGTGTCGGAGAAATCCTCAGAAACACCAAACCACCCACCTAGAACAAAACACCATCTTAAGAACTTAATCTATAACAAACAAGAACAAGCACAAACAAAATCTAAACTATACCTCGAACTCTAAATGTCTCCGATGGCTATCGGCCCAATACCGCTGTCTGTCCTGCGCCACTCAAAGTCTGTCTCTGATCAACTGAACCTTCTCCGTTGCATCCATAACCATTTCTGGCCCAAGCAAAACTCTCTCTCCAACATCGTCCCAAGACAAAGGAGTACGATACCTCCGACCATATAGAGCTTCAAAAGGTGACATCTCTATACTGGCCTGGTAACTGTTGTTGTAAGCAAACTCTACCAAATGGAGATGGTCCTCCCAAGAACCCCCAAAATCTAGTACACAAGTGCGCAACATATCCTCAAGAGTCTGGATAGTCCTCTCTGACTGCCCATCTGTCTCGGGATGATATGCAGTACTGAACTTGAGCTGAGTGCCCAAACTCTCCTGCAAACTCCTCCAGAAATGAGAAGTAAAACGACTATCTCGATCTGAGACTATGCTGACGGGAACTCCGTGTATCCTAACGATCTGCCTCACATACATCTCTGCCAGCTTCTCCGTAGACAAACCCACTTTGAAAGGTAAAAAGTGGGCCGACTTGGTCAATCTATCAACAATGACCCAAATCGCGTCTTTCCCTCCTGGAGATCGTGGAAGTCCGGACACAAAATCCATAGTAATGTGTTCCCACTTCCACTCTGGAATGGGTAATGGCTGAAGTAACCCTCCTGGCCTTTGCCTCTCGGCTTTCACCTGCTGGCACACTAAGCATCTGGATACAAACTGTGCCACTTCCCTCTTCATGCCATACCACCACACACTCTCTCGCATATCCCGATACATCTTGTTAGCACCTGGATGTATGGAATACTGAGAGCGATGTGCTTTCTGCAACACCTCCTCGCGCAACTCCCCACTAGGCACACACAATCTAACTCTATGCCTCAAGGATCCATCCTCTGCAATAGTAAAATCATCCTCCAATCCTGCTCTCACCTGAGCTCTGATACTCCTCAAAGATACATCATCATACTGTGCTGCCTTGATCCTGTCCATCAAATCTGAGTGTATCTGCAATCCCCATATCTGTATAGCACACCTAGGAACAATCACCTCAATGTCCAAGCTCTCTAAGTCCTCCAACAGATATCGATCCTGCGTCAAGAACATAGCTACCGGATACCTGCTCAAAGCATCGGCAACTACATTGGCTTTCCCAGGATGATATTGCAAAGAGATATCAAAATCCTTCATCAGTTCCAACCACCGACGCTGCCTCATGTTCAACTCCTTCTGCGTGAAAATGTACTTCAAGCTTTTGTGGTCTGTGAAGATCTCCACACGCTCTCCGTACAAATAATATTTCCACAACTTCAGAGCGAAGATGACGGCTGCCAACTCCAAATCATGGATAGGATAGTTCTTTTCATGAGGACGCAATTGCCTGGATGCATAGGCAATCACTTTCCCATGCTGCTGAAGAACACAACCTAAACCCTTCCCCGATGCATCACTATAAATAGTGAAACCTCCGGACCCTGATGGCAACGTCAAAATAGGAGCAGACGTCAACCTCTTCTTCAACTCCTCAAAAGCAACCTGATAATCCTCCGTCCAAACAAACTCCACATCCTTCCTTGTGAGTCTGGTCATCGGCTCGGCAATCCTCGAAAAATCTTGCACAAACTTCCTGTAATAGCCTGCCAATCCCAAGAAACTCCTGATCTCTGCTACTGAACTCGGAGTCTTCCAAGATTCCACTGCTGAAATCTTCTTCGGATCCACTGAAATACCATCACCAGTCACAACATGCCCCAAGAATTCTACTTTGTCCAAGAAAAACTCACATTTGGACAACTTCGCATACAGCTTCTCCTTCCTCAGCACATCCAACACAATCCTCAAATGCTCCTCATGCTCCTCCGGTATCCTCGAGTATATGAGTATGTCGTCGATGAACACCACCACGAACTTGTCAAGGTACTGGTGGAATACCTTGTTCATCAAGTTCATAAATACCGCCGGTACATTAGTCAAACCAAATGGCATCACCATAAACTCGAACTGACCATATCGAGTTCTAAAAGCAGTCTTCGGTATGTCCTCCGGCTTCACCTTCACTTGATGGTAGCCTGATCTTAAATCTATCTTAGAAAACACCTTCGCACCACTCAACTGATCAAACAGATCATCAATCCGTGGCAAAGGATACTTATTCTTGATAGTGAGATTATTCAAAGCCCTGTAATCAATGCACATACGCACCGATCCATCCTTCTTTGGTACAAACAATACCGGGGCTCCCCATGGTGAAGAACTCGATCTGATAAACCCCTTATCCTGTAATTCGTCCACCTGCTTCTTCAACTCGACCAGCTCGCTGTTGTTTACTCTATAGACAAGCTGCGAAATTGGTTCTGCACCTGGCACCAAGTCTATAGAAAATTCAACATCTCGATCTGACGGCAATTCTGGCAATTCCTCAGGAAACACATCCAAAAATTCTGCTATCAACGGATGCGGCAACTCCTTATCTTCTACCATAGCTCCACAAATAATGTCTTCTTCCTGCTCCGCAGCTCCTCTAGTAAACTCGAACTCTGGCTCTCCTGGCGGACCAAACAAAACTCTACCTCCTCTACAGTCTATGCTAGCACGGTGCCTACTCAACCAATCCATCCCAAGTACAATGTCATAGCTTGGAAGTGGCATTACAAGTAGACACGCACTCAACTCCCGGTCTCCCAGAGTAACTCTTCGATCCTTACAAATATTATTAACCAGGATAATGCCTCCCCCGGTCATGATCTAGCAAGTCCTAAGCAAAGACTCAGCTACCAAACCATGCTTCAGAGCAAAAGAAACAGATACAAAACTATGGGAAGCACCACTATCAAACAAAGCTAAAGTTGGAATAGAATCAAGAAGAATAGAACCTGCGATGACATCTCCGGTGGGTTCCTCCTCTTCGACGGTCATAGCAAACGCTCGTCCCTGTCGAGCACCTCCCTGCTGTTGATGCTGGACAAAATGCTACTGCTGTGTCGGAAGCGGTCCCCTCAGCTGTGCTGCAGGTGGTCTCGTTTGTGTCCTCGGAGCTGGAGCTGCTCCCTGAACTGCATGACGAGGACACTCCCTTGATTGATGCCCTACAGTACCATAATACAAACAAACTCCTAGCCTCCTCCTGCAAACTTCCCAGATGTGGCCGGGCTTCTTGCAAAAGTTGCATGGAGCTTGCTGTAACTGTCTCTACTGCTGAGGTGCCTGGTGAAAAGGCGCTCTAGCAGGAGTCTGGTTCTGCTGTGGCTGCTGGAAAGGTCTGGACTGGAAATGAGGACGTTTGGCAGATACTGCACTGCCGTTGGCCCCCAGAAAAGAATCACGGTCTTTCTTGGTCTTCAAACCCAGATCCCGCTCAACCTTGCGTGCCTCCGCAAGTATCTCCGAGTATGTCTTATAAAAAGACGGAATGAGGATCAATATGGCACAAGATGTAAGACATCAAGGAAAGGACAGTTTAAGGGATCAAGTATCAATGTCAAAGGAGAATAGTTGAATCAAAAGAATTTTCCTAGATATGATTGAGTATCTCAGCCTATATCATATATCCTATTGCAGGCTCACAGTAGTACAACTAAGTTGTCGCACTACCACGACATCACATACTTGTGAAGCTAGACCTGCATGGGCCACCACCAAAAACGTGTCACGACCCGTACCCGGTATAAGGATACTAGTCGAAAACAACGCCCAGCCTACGCCGCAGAATCGGCGGTAGAACGCTGTCTAGATAGTCTATCTAAAGTAATGAACCACCAATAATGATAGAATACTCAATCACAGAACTAAGATAGAATGAGCACGAATCAGATAAGAATAGAATAGTCATCAAACAACTCATGAGTTTAAAATAATACATCAATGAGTCTGAAGAGTAACAAAATAAGCTGGAGACAAATCCAGTACAAAAGAATACTATCATACTACAAAGCTACACTCCAGGGTCAACTGTCTCAGTTGGGATAAGTCCCTCTTGAGCCAGGGTCTCCGAATCTAAACCCACAACATCCTGGGGTCCATAATAGGTAGGGTACTCCTCAGTGTCATCTGGAAAAATATATCCAGTCAGGAAAGGAGCAGAGTATATCTCTAACAGCAGTTCTAATCCATGATAAAAACTATGTAATATTAAATAGCCGTGGATAAACAAGATGCACAAAATAGATACAAGAGATATATAGACAATAAGAAAATACTGGAAAGAAATACAATAATGAACAATATGCCAATGAAACAATAATACTAATGACTAAGTGTGTGAGTACTAGCTTAACATGTGATCGGCTTGGGCAAGATACAATGCGGCCTGGCTAATCATACGTGCGGTACATGATCAACACTATTCGCTTACCAATACTTTATTCAATAGGGATTTGATCACATATCTATACTAATACTCCCCACCCCCAACTGGTATAATAGATCCAACCACGGTATGCTATGGCACTAGATTCCCCAAGAAGAGAGCGACTCCTCCCGAAAATCGGTGTCTGTACATGTACAAGATAACCAATGAAACAATACTTGCACCATATACACCATGTACCAAGGAATAACATCTAATGACGAGATCCGGATATACCAATCCGTGTAACCATAGTGTCAAGAGAACATGTATATCTACACTAGATACAACGAACATAGAGGATATCATAAATGAGAAACTATCAGAGAATGTACTCGCCTGAAGTCCAAAGAACAGTCTCACAGATGTCTGACTCGGTACCTCGAAGACCTAGATATAGAATACCACATTAATACAAGGTCCCGGAAAGAGAACAAGTCAAACTAGTCAACTTTTAGGTCAAATAAATCAATTCTAAGTTAAAAGTCAACCATGGTCAACTCTAAAGTCAACTAAAGTCAAACATGGTCAAACCAAGGTCATCCTCACAAGACATCTATACAAATAATATAGAAAATAAAATACAACAATTTAGGAATCAAAATTAGATCCTAATAGATACCACACAAAGTATACTAATAATACAATATTATACACACTCTAAATAATGTATATACAAACCAATATTTATACAAATAAAATAATATATTATTATTAGTATTATACCTCACAAAAACACCTATATATATACATATATATATATATATACAAATATAATATATAATATATAAATTAAATCTGCCAAATTGTCACTGAAAACAGTGAGCTGAAAATACAATTAAATAAAACAGCTTATAGTGACAGTCTCAACTGTCACAGAAAATCTGTCGCAGAAACTCTATATATAAACCACTGCTGCTCAAATGGTGACAGTTAAACAACTGTCACAGAAAACTGTCGCAAATACCGCTGTCTAAATCCCGCCCGCTGCTATTAATGACAGAACTGTCATTAATAGCTACATCGGCTGCTGCTGCCCACGGTATATTAATGAAAGAAACTGTCATTAAAAGCTGCTGTCGCCAAAAGAAATATATAATATATAACTATATATATATATATATAAATCAATATAAATCAATATATATATACATATATAAAACAATTAATAATATATATACTTATATATACATATACACATAACTTACACATCAAATACTAATAGTTACAAAACACATTGCACATATTAATGTACATATTTTAACATGGCTAGAAGCACACACAAAAATACATTCATTAAATCCAAATAATTACATAATAATTATATTTAATATAATTACACATTTAAACACATAAATATATTTTATAAAATATTTATGTATAATTTATTTTATTAACAAGTAGTAACATATATAATTGCATGCAAGAAGCTACATACATATATTTATACACCACATTAGAACATATAGAAATATATAGATCTATGCTACAATAAATATCATAATAAATACACTAAAATAATATATAATATCTATATATATTTACTAATTATAAATAAAAAATTTAAAGCATAAATAATTAGATCTACACATAAACACACCAAATTGGAGAGTATCACACCGTATCTCACTAGATCTAGGATACGCATGTGACACAAGTCCAACACACAACCAATTGCACCCAAACATGACACAAATAATATTTATGAACAAATCAAAGTGTCAAAAGTAGATCTATGTGTCTGTGTCAAAATACGACATGTTCAAAGCCCCGTGTCGGAGGAAAAACCCCCAAAATGACACGTATCACCAAATAATTGGGATACGAACCACATGTACCCAAATATGGACATGACATAAGCCCCAAACACATAAGCACATGCCCAATAGATCAATAGGATCAATTGACACACACAACAAAATATAAATTCGGAATTCCAATAAAATTGATACAAAAAGCACCATAACTTTCTCCATGGGTCTCCTATGAACACAAAACAAAGTCCTATGGGTAGTACATACATATAGGTTGATTTTACATGATTAAATCTCATATTTAGAAGCTATTTTAATGGGAAAAACTGAATTATACCTATTGGGAGATGAATTCCCAATGAAACCTCCAATTGAGATGAACTTGCTTCCAAATTGTAGATCCTTGCTCCTCTTTGTAGATCCTTGCTTCCTCCTTCTAGATCCTTGCTTCTCAACTTTCTAATGGTGAATTGGGAAGAATTTGGGATGAATTTGGTGGGAAATTAGAATGGGAATTTGGGAGTGAGAAATTCTAGATCTAGATTTGGAATGAGAATGAGAGGAGAGAGAAATTTCCCCCCCTCTAATATAGGCCGGCCATGCCCCTTCCCCAAGCAATTGTAAAATGTCCAATGTACCCCTTGGGGCCTCTCATGAAGAAATAATTAAGGAAGGAAGCTTCTAGTCTAATCACTTAATTAATTTAATCTATCTCCTTAACTATGGGCTTTCTAAATGGGCCAAGTCTAACTATTTAATTCATGTTGGTCCATGGGTCCAAACTATACTAGTTGGGTCCACTAAAATAAGTCCAAAATAATTAATTAACATCCAACAACAATTAAATAATACAACAAAAATTATTTACCATGCACAATATTTATTTAAATAGGAAATTACTAAAATACCCTTTTCCTAAAATGTGGTAGTGACACTCCCCGTGGGCGCTATCCCCTGAAAAGAGGACAAGAAAGTTAATATCAGTATGATGATAATCTTTCTAAAAGGAGACATAAAGACGACATTTACCCGGAGCCAACGGCATATACGACGCATCCGCACCCGAGATAGCTAAACCACGCCTTAATGATGCAATGCGAACCGTCATACCTGGAGAAGGAGGTGGGCCGACCGACATCACCAAGAGTTCCATCAAGCCTCCACCGAGACGCGGTCGAGGTTCATCAGCTGGAATCTTGCCAGACGTGCTCGCTGACACGACGGGAGTTTTTCCCGCTGCTGACCCCGGGAAAGACTCTCCCATCTGCCCCGGCCACACAGGCAACCTCGCTCCGCTACCTGGAGCAGCAGCCACGACAGCGACCTCTAGCGAGGATTCTCCGGCGCCGCCGGCCGGAACTGTAGAAGGTCCCTCTCTAAAAAGCGAGGAACCTTCAGCCAAAGAATCATCCCTGATATGGGGAAAGGCAGGCTCATTCCCGGGAGCCTCAACACCAAGAATGTGGAGAGGACGAGCAACCGCCTCCTTCCTCCTCTTACGAAGAGAAACTTCCTTCGGAGCAGAAGCCCGTCGCTTCCCAAAAGAGACTACCAAAGCCCCCGCAGGCAGAGGCACTTCGCACCTCGGCACCGACACCAGAGGCTCATCCGGAGTACCAGACTCCTCGCCCTCGTCCGAAGAAACCGAGGGGACGTCAACTCTGCCCCCATGCTTGGGAGAAGGCACCCTGAAGCTTCCACACGTGTCAAAATCACGATGGAAGGTGTTAATCGCCACATAGAACTGGGCGTAAGAATGGAGAATGCGGAGCTCCGTGGAGGTTGTAACGACCGACACGATAAAGATTGCCCCCGTACAACCCATGAGGAAATATCGCCACCCTCTGGCTCCATCAATGAGTCCGCCCCTGGACCTAAAGCTGGTGATGGCATTGCCCACGTGCAACTGATCGTACCCAAACTGTCGGGCAAACCGACTAGGCAAGTAGGGCTCGAAGAAACAATGGTCTTCGCTCCTATACAGCAGATGGGAGGGTCTAATACAGACCAACCAGTTAAAAGCTTCCGGAGAAAGGTCGGTCTTCTCTCCACCTGAATCCTCAAGCCGCACCCCTGATTGATTGCGATAAATGGAGGGGACAATGCAGAGGATCTTCCAACCGTGGCTGAGGTTCAACACCAGCCGACAGTCTAAGACTGTGTTCACATTCCAGGAGGAATCCTTGTAATTCAGCAAGAATATACCCCCCGAGCTGCTACCGGAGCCAGGAGACATCACCCGGGGATTATGGAGAATTAACCATCCCATCAAGTATAGGTATGGTAACTCCACCCTGGGAAAACTCTCACGCCGAGCTTCGTCGACGAGCAACCCATCAGTTATGGCTCTCAAGCCAGCCTGTATACGGCACACCATAGCGGAAAGCAAGCCCAGTCTTGCCCCAAACACCAGGCGCACTGCCGGCCACAGGATATTCCTGTGAATACGGTCCGCGGACGCTGTGCCAGGCACTACTACTCGACGCAGCCATATGGAGAGAAAACCAGCCAACTGGGCTTCCTTAGACAGAGGCCAGCGACAGCGCCTCAAGTAACTACAGGCCTTGGTGCCTTCGGGGTACTTTCCTACCCCCTCGACGAGAATCTGATCCGGAGCTGCAGCCTCCTCCATAAGACCCTCGACGACCTGGGCGCTAAGCACGCCCAAACAATTCACAGGCTCATTTTTGCCTCCCGAGGCTTTCTCCGACTTGGTAGCCCTAGCTTGGTGAAAGAAGAGGTAGGACATCCACTTGGTGGTATGAGCCAAATCAGAAGGCTCGTTATAAAAAGCAGTGCAGGCGAAGTATTGACACATCAGCTCCTGATATACTTCCGCCACCCGAGGGTCCAAATCCCCCAACTCCCGATTAGTGGGAACATACTCTTCATAGGGGGTATCCCCCATCGACAGTCTCGAGACAACTGCCATCTCATGGAGCGCCAATCCCAACTCCCCCAGTGGAGTGGCAAAGGTCCCAGTGAGCAAAATGTACCGCTCCATCAGTGCCAGAAACAAGTTAGGGTTCGGAGGCAACCCGACGCTCGTCGCACTCACAGCGGCATATAGCCCAATGACCTCCAGCTCTCTCCGGAAGTGCTTCAAGGCCCAGCCCACTAGGCATGTCCATCGGGAGTTTATTGGGGCGATCCACCCATTACATCGAGGATTCTCCTTGGGATATACCCTGCCTCATCCCATGAAGTCGTTGCAGAAGGTCGGCAATTGGACCGGCTGGATCACCGAGCTGTCTTCACTCGGGACACTACCCGGGCACAGTCCCCGGAACAACGTCACAAAGCCGGAAGGGCGACTGAAAAACGACCCCCGGTCAGCTCCTTTGAGATAAAAGATCTTCCCCGGCTTACCGTGAAGATCAGGAGTCAGCATCCACGACATCTTCCTGGGATGCGTCGCATGGAAGAAGGCCTAGATGGGATAATCCCTCGGCATCGTTGGCAAATACAAAACCAAATTCCCGGCAGAGAAAACCCAGGGCTCCCTTTTGGGCCTCGTCTGGGACTGTTTGTCAATCATGTCCCCAAAGAGAAAAGCCGACTTTATGTACTGCTCCCCGTCTATGTAGGTCAGGGGCTCACCATTAATCATGCTCAGCAGCGTCCGCTCGCCCTGAACCGATATCAGAAACCCCCTTCCCTCAGGATACTGGGGTCCGGAGATGGAAAATGCCACGTGGGACAGATCCTCCAGGTAGTTCGAGTGCAGCATCCCAGCAACGGAGCCCATCACCTCGGCCAGTGGAGACTCGCCCAGATCAACTGCAAAAGTGCAAGGGAAATATGTCATTACAAATCTTGTACAAATATACAGACTAAGGAAACGACAGTCTGTGCTCTACGCAGGATCGTAACCATTTGGTTATTTTACGCCGGAAGTCCCCTCCACAAGCGTAAAACTCAAATTTTACGATATACGCCAACTTTCGGTAGCCAGAGCTTTTACGCTCAGGCTACGAAAATATGGAGTCTTTACGCTGGCACATTAGAAATATGGGCGTAAAAGATGAAAACGCCTCCGTGCATCATCTTTCTCCAAAGAGGCTATCAGCACAGAAGACGACCTAGCGCGGTCACGTTCAACGTGTGCGAAGGATTTTTTTGTCATTTTTTGTCACCCCGAAGGCTCTACCTCTAAGGTCGGGTGCGCTACTCTTCGGCGGGGTACTTTGCTCGGAGGAAAGCTCGCCTTGCCCGACCAGAGACTCCCTCGCTGGGGCAGAAGAATGAGAGAAAGAACCTATGCTCTTTCCCTTAGCGGAGGGGGTTTGTTTCGGCACCATTTCTGAAAGACTCGAAGTGCTCGGAGAAGGAACGAAGAAAAATTCGAACAGTCGAAAGCTCTCTTTCGCAGAAGACAGATAAAAAGTTTTTCTCTCAAAAACTTGGGGTATATATAGTCCGGATCGACTCCTCGAATCCTCGGACGAACTCCTCGAGACCCTAACCAAATCTCGCAGATTGGTTATGATTGGATGCTACGTCAGTCCACTACCCTTGGAAGACGGACAGTCAGCAAATTCGAAAGGTTTTTCGTGCAAAACGGTTCAGCGGGTTCTACGCTAAAAGAGCTTTCTACGCTCGACAGCAACGGATCTACGGTTTTACGCTCGCAAGCTACAAGTCTATGGTTTTACGCCCGGATGCCTTTGTGCTCGGTAGCTTTTATGCTCAAGAGGCCACAAACCTATGACTTTACGCTCAGCAGATAACAAATCGTCGATCTCACGCTCGGTGGCGCTCAGTTTACGCTCAGAGGCAACAGATCCGCAAACTTCACGCTCGAAGAAACTTTCTTTTCAGGAGCTACAAATCAAACAGTTCTACGCTAAAGGAGCTTTTTACGCTCGACGGCTACGAATCTACAACTTTACGTTCGACAGCTATAAGTCTATAGTTTTATGCCCAGATGCCTTTGTGCTCGGTAGCTTTTATGCTCGAGGGGCAACAAACCTACGACTTCACGCTCAGAAACCACAAGTCTACGATTTCACGCTCGATGGTGTTCTACGCTCACAAGCTACAGATCTCCAGTCCTATGCTAAATGAGCTTTCTACGCTCGACGGTTATGAATCTACAGCTTTATGTTCGACAGCTATAAGTCTATGATTTTATGCCCGGATGCCTTTGTGCTCGGTAGCTTTTATGCTCGAGAGACAACAAACCTACGACTTCACGCTCAGGAACCACAAGTCTATGATTCCGCGCTCGATGGTGTTTTACGCCCAGAGGTTACAGACTGATGATTTCACGCTCCATGACTTTCCGCATATTCGAAACAGTCCCCAAAGCGGTCAATTGCAAAGAGTTCACACAGAAGATACTCGTTCTTGACCCAAAGCATCCCAAGTACCCAAAGCATACAGAGTGCAAACATTGAGAAATTACTCTTCTCGGGTCCAAAATTGGAGGTTCATCCAGACTTCCGTCTGAATATCTCGTCTATCAAAAGATGGCAACTCAGTTAGACAGCCATTTCTCGACCCTGTTCCAAGGGATTTCTCGGGAAGTCATTCTTGAAGACGAAGTCTGAACAAAAAATTCTGTTTATCAGAAGCTCAGAGCTCTACGCGGTTCCTCAGTCCTAGCAACAGGACAGTTCTAAAAATGTTCAAAATACTCTACAGTGTTCTATGGACTATCCGCTATGCGTAAAGGACAGGACCTAGCACTCTTTCTATAGAGTCGACGTAAAGATTTAGACGTATTGAAGCTACACATATTCAGACTTCACAGCAACGTATGGCAAGATGATCATATGAAGAAGCAAGATGATTTTATTAAAAGATCAAAGTCATGATTACATATGAGGGAAATCCAATCTACAAGAGTTTTCTTTTCATGATTACATATGAGGGAAACTCCGTCGACAGGAGGGGTTTTCCCATCATCGTCCGAAGATCACACCGAGAAGCCGCTCTGACAGGGTCTCGCGCTGGTGATGGTCTTCCTCTTCTTTCAAGAAGATGATCAGTGGCAGGAGGATACAAAACTGGGCAGATGACCCATCCTCCAAGAGAAGAAAAGCAGGGTAATTCTGCTTTCCTACAGACCACCGCCACTCTAGCCGGTCTGTCTGCCTCTCGCCACCAGAAGTAACTGGAGAGGGCGCCGCTTGCAAACAGCGTGGTGAAATACGTTTCTTCATCCTTTCTGAAGAAACCACCACATAAAGTTGCTGATTATCCCAAGCAAGGGAGGCTAAGATATCCTTCCATGATCCATCGTTGCAGTGGACATTTGCTCGAAGACGCCATCTTTTTCGGCTCCCTACATGCTGAAAGAACATGATCTCCTTCTTCCTCAGGTTGACCCGATGAACTCCGACGATCATCTCTGCATGGTGATGGGAATGTAGTGAGAACAGGTTCACCCCCCAGCCTTTTTATAGGCAAAAGATATCACAGCGGTCCCCAATAAATCCGTCATAAAGTCCGCATCGACCGTTTCAGCGCTCCATTCAGAAACGTTTCGAGTTACGAGGGGCCGTTCATGCTTCATTCAAAGCGTTTCAAATTTCGATAAATTTAAAAGCTTTGAAGGGGGTCTTGTAGAAGCATAAAAAATACGCTGAGAGGATCTACGCAGCCTCTTGATGTAGAGTAGCATAAACAGAGGCCTTCAGAGCCATCAAGCGTGCAACAGAGCTTTTTCTGCTAAAACACAGCATGAAGTGTAAGCTCAAAGGACCATCCGCGTAAGTGCAGTACGTCCAGGCCGCTCCAGCGTAAGACAGAGTTCTTCATCGCCTCCATGGCGTAAAACTCAGCCACTCTCAAAGCAACGTTAATGCGTACGAGGAACGCTTCATTTCCCCCGAAATAAACCTGTCAAGTCACGCAGTGAACCTGGCCTCTGACTCCTGACAAAAAGTGCTGCATGGCTACCCAAACGACCGCTGGAAACGATGGCAGACCCCTCGGGATGCGCCCACAGTATGATGGCGGATCTCGGTATTTAATGCAGAGGATTTGGTTAAAATATCACCAAACCGTCGGTTACCAAAGCCCCCCCAGCGTAAATCGCTCTTTCGCGTACAAGGGAATACGCTACCTTGTTTTACACAGGCAAACATGAGCTGTTTTACGCTCCGCAGTAGACAAACCGCCTACCACGTCAAAAGCTGTATTTCGTACAGGGCCCGAGGCACATCTCTACGTCAAATTGTACAGAGTGGTGACAGTTTCTCTCAAGACACGTCTCTGCGACGGATGCACAGAAGGGCTGCAGACCTTCAAAACACGTCTCCGTATTTAATGCACATGATGGTGGCAAATCTCTGTAAGAGATTTGATTACACCTTCGAAAGCCATAATTCCGGCGAAGACGTCCACATCAATACTCTGGCACGGTACGCAGCGGCTTCTATGCCCATTCAGGATATGTGCTCATTCGGCTTCAAACGCCCACTCAGTCTCTACGACCATTCGGCTTCTATGCCTGTTCAACTTATATGCCTGTTCGACTTCTATGCCCATTCGGCTTCTACGCCTGTTCGGCTTCTATGCCTATTTTGGCTTCTACGCCAACCTCTTCTACAAAAGGGATACCTACATACATGGCTTCTACGCCGTGATCCTCGCAGCAGATATACGCGTTTTGTCTCCTTAGTTGGACACGTGTCACATGCTCACTCAAAAGGTCATTTATGCGCAGGCATTGGTTATTTTAACCGTTGTGTAAAAGGGTGATGTACTGTCCACTCCTCGGTTGTTACACCGACGGAGTGGTCACTGTCACCAAAACTCTATAAATAGAGACCCCTATCAATGGGGAACAAGGTCGACAATTTGGAAGATCGAACCAGGTCGGAGAATTGGTAAAAAAAAAAAGAGAAAGAGAGAGAGAGAGAGAGAGAAGGAGAAGGAGAGAAAAGTTCGGAGCTCAGGCAAAGAGTAGGGGTCGACGGCTCTGGCACCGTGCATCCACCCTCCTTCGCAGCCTTCGAAACCGCTACCCGTCTCCCACGGCACTTCTTCAACATCGTGTAGTCCAAGGGCTAAAATGATCGACTGCAGATCAGACACCTATAGCAATTTATACCCAGATTAAATAAATTGTACTCCCGCATCCTCATATAGGATCGAATTGTACAAGTTTGTTTGTAAACCAAAGGGCACGAGTCTCGTATAAACCCTGTCATTGAAATACACTTTCATTTTTTCGTTTAATACCACAAACATCTGGTTGTATGAGTCCTTGTATGGACTAGTTATCCTATTTTGCTTATGGTGGCCTAAGATGTAGGCCTTAATATTTGTATGACCCTTTGGGTCAATTTTTATGGAACCATGCTCTAGTTATATGTTTACTTGTGTTCTCCTTACTTTTAATTGTCATATTTTGTTAATCCATCTCGTCTGCTCTTTAGCTATTTTCATAGCACCTTTTGTTCATTTTATATAAATGACGAAGAAAGAAAATATTATTGAGGGGGAGTTTATTAGATTACGGGGGCGCCATCTCCTAAAATTGTACAATTTGTCAATTATCAAAAAGAAAGAGATTGTTGGCACATTACTGATTTGATAACTGATATAATTAACTCTCGTACTGTTTTAGTCTAACTCCAAATACAGACTTACTCAGATTTATGAAAAGCGTAACTTCCTTCTTCATGTTCAAGACCTATCGCGCTCAAACCATCTTAAAGATTCAAGACGACTTTTCCAGACCCAAGTCAAAGCTTGTGCTCCTTTGTGCCCTCAAGAATCTGTAAAAGTGTCTAGAAAATTTTATAAACACAAGTCATGGATGGCAAAAACAAAGCTAGGTTAGTTTTCATTCTTAGAAAACTTTGTTTAGAGGAACCAAAATACTGACGAAATTTTACGAAAATCCAACGGAAGATCCAATAGATTCCAAAAACTTTTTGTGTAATTTCTGGAACACCATTGAAATGCTCCGAAACACCGACAGAAGATCCAATAAATTGCACAAGCTATTTTTGTGTAATTTTTGGAACACCGTCGGAATGTCGTGGAATACTGACGAAAGATCCGATAAACTCCAGAAACTTTTTTTGGGTGTAATTTTCGGAACACCATTGGAACACCACAGAACACAGACAGATGTTTCGGTTGGTACAGTTGGCACTTTAAGTTCAAATCCAATGGAATGAATCCATAACATTAAATGCATCCAATGAATCTTTTTCTAGCCATTAATGTAGGTAGTCGGGACTCCGACGGTACTCTATGGAATACCGCCGGATGATCCGACTGTAGACATAAAATTATTTTTGGGTCTCTTTCTCTTGGCTTTGTATATGAAGGCTTCTAACCCCTTCATTCAAAGCCATCAACTTGAGCCTTAAATTTTCTCAACTACCAAAAGCAAATATCTTTACTCTACCAAACTTACATTTGTCATCCACAAAAGTAGAGTTTTTAAGAGTTATAATCTAGATCTTTCAAGTGTTCTTAAAGATAAAAACATCTCTTGTGTGTAAGAAGTCGGCGAGCCCCTAATTGCTTCAAATGACAACACTCCTGCTCCGAATGAACCCCCTAATTGCTAAGTGTTTGACTTCTGTATAGTACTTACAATTGAAAATAACATGAGTGAGTACCAACACATTTGGATCACCACCAAGAGGTGGTCTAGTAGAAACACCATTAGCGGGGGAGTGGATGTGGGCTTGTCCAGCTCGAACTTAAGGAGATTTTGGTGCTAGTTGTCACGACCCGATTCCATGAAATCGTTGAGGCATCCCCCGAATTGTGACCGCTGTACGGGCCTGGGGTTGCGCCCATACAAGGCTTTAATAATTTGCATAGCAAGCACATATTCAGAGTACGCAGATAAATTAAAACACAGATTTAAAACATGAAAAAGTTCTCTTTATTGATAATGAACATCTATTACAAACTCTTGAACGAGTCAGCTAAATTGCCGCACGGGCTTACAAAAGTGTTGACTCAAAATGAGATAGCAGTCCTGTACATTACATTCCTTTACTAAACTTCAAAATGATATAGACCTCCGGGCTGGAGGACGACTTTGCCACGAAGATGCATTGTATATAGAGTTGCAAGCTTCTTCTCCAAGTACTTCAAAAATGCGGCGCGATCAGGATGCGCCTACAGCTGGACTGGATCGGGAAAGACGACTTCGGCTCCTCGCTCGGTTCGCCTTAGTACGGGGAACCTGTTTCAACGAGGGTCAGCATGTTAAAACATACTGGTGAAGGCGAGCTAACCCAACTATACCAATCAACACGTTGTTTTAATGAAGCATGCATATTTTGTGGGTTTCTATCTTGCCTTAGTTTATTTACAAGTAAGCAGCATATAGAATTTACTGAAATGAACGTGCCATCGTTTGGTGGATTTTACCTGTCCGTCTGAACTACCTGCACAATACTTACCATGCCTTTCCTGCCACAAAGACACAAGTTAGTTTGCAACAGGTTTAAATATACACGTTGGGATCACTGGCTAGGATGCCATATTGGACGAGTTATAGTCTTTGAACGAGGATGGTATGCAACGAAGCACGTGAGGCGCTACACGCCATCCCGTTCGCACGTGATACTATCGTGAAGTCCGCCCGGACCGGATCGGTGCCAGTGCCCCAGCAACCGTTCGCAGGAACCTGTTGACCTTGTGCATAAGTTGTCCGTGATCGATCGTTCGTGATACGTTAACGTTGATGCAGTTGAGGCAACATGAACATGAGATAAGCAATATTGCATAATTCATTTTGCATAGTCTTTCTGACAGTTTATTTCATAACAAGTGTATTCCATACTTAGCACGATTTATGAAAGAAGAGCATTCTAGCAAAACTTGAAGCATGTATAGAACATTCCAAACGAACAAGCATACAAATAAGTAACCGTTCACAAGTTGATTGACAAGCAGTATTATCCAAGTCTATTCTCTTTTTATCTTGGTATCTTTTATTATTCACTTGGTATCGTTTGATCGGGGCAACAAGAATGCAAGAGTTTTTGGTGTGAAGACTTGGAAGCAGGGCTAGCTAATCGGGATGGTAGCTACTCACTTCGTTGTTTGGAAGGGAGAAGGAAAGAGGCGCTTTACGACTCCGCTCGCAAGCCGCCTACTGCTCGTTCACCTGCATTGCACGAACAACTTGATCAATACTTCTTCCTCTCTTTCCAATCTCGGAGTTGAAGTGCAATTCAATGAACGAAACAATAAAATCTATCGAAACCGTTCAAGGAAAATAAGCAAATCCTAAAACCAACTCAAAGCAAGAAAGCAACAAGCGATATCAAAAACTGAGGCAATAAAAGATAGCAGCGGAGAGGTCCCTCCTGACTCTGCCTCTAAGTCGATCCCGGGGGCACGGTCCACTGAATATGGAAATCGATTCCGAAGAAACAAATCCATAACGAGGACGAGTTCTTGTTTCAATCTATCCCGATCGAACGATACCATCTTGTGTTTCTTAGCAGCGCTCCCCGCACTGGGGGAACGGGGCGCTACATCCTATCCAACCAATTGGAAGTTTTGTCCCAAAACTTAGGAATAGTGCTTACCGTTAGGGAACGTGATGTTGAGCAGAATAATTTGGACAGTCTCGAATCCTATGGTTTGAATCACCACAAATGAGATATTGCCCGAGTTTCTTACGGCACTTATCGGCCGTGTGCCCTTGTTTCTTACAAAAATTGCACGAAGGCCCTGAGTTTCCTCTTTGGGGACCGCCGTGGTTAGGGCGCTTTGCAGCCGTGTTTCCTCTGTCGTTGCTTTGGCGTTTGTGATTGTAGGTATGCACAGCGCCGATAGAAACGTGAGGATACTGCGGTTCAAGAGATAGGGCGTGATTCATGACTTCATGTATTGTTCCATACTGATTAATGACCACGTGCACATGGATGGCAGGGCACAAACCGCCTTCAAACCTTCTAGCTCGACTCGCTGCATCAGGTAAATAGGCCCTAGTGAATTTGGAGAGTCGGTTGAATTCGGCGGAATATTGCTTAACTGTCATCCTGCCCTGTCGCAGCTGCACGAACTCGTTTTCCATCTGACGTTATACTGGAGGGGGTGTAAACTCCTCTTCAAACGCGACACGAAAGGTCGTCCACGAGATTGCCTCCTCTCCGTGATCAAATTGGAGAGATCGTCGATGCACGTCCCACCAATCGTGCGCGTTGAGGCGGAGCTGTAGTTGGGTGCAGGCGACGCACTTCTCTTCGGGGACCACTAGCAGAGCAAAGTGGTCTTCAAGTTCGGCTAGCCAATCTAGAGCCACAATTGGCTCCTCAGTCCCGTTGAATGGGGTATTGCAGACTTTCTTGAAGTGGCCAAAGTCGAAGGCAGTCACTTCCCTCGGCCTTGGAATTTGAGGCGTCTCTACTTCAAGCACGGGTTGTTCCACCGGAGTCGTTGCTGTTGCAGCAGAATGGTTGGAAGCCAAAGTCTGAACGATCTGTTGCAGGGTATCTACCTGCTTCTGTTGGACTGAGAATCGGGTCTCTAGATTGCTTTCGAACTTGGCTTGGCGAGCATCATCTCTTTGTCGTTGTGCTTCTAACATTTCCATCACCCGCTCAAGCGGATTAACTTGAGATACGCCTCGCTGGCTCCGAGAGCTTCCCGAAGTGCCCGAACTACTTTCTTGGCCTTACGTTTCGTTCGGTGCTAGCGCTGCAGATTGTGCTGGTGCCATTCCTTCAAAAGAAGATAAATTACATTAGGATCATAATGTATTATGGACTTATTGCATGAACGTATCTCATTTTGGCCTAGCGAGTTCAAGAGTTCGCACATGAATTTGATCGTTAAAGGAACTTTTCCAGTACGAGTCTAAGGAACTTGAATCTGTGCTCTAATACCATTATGTCACGACCCGATTCCGTGGAATCGTTGAGGCATCCCCCGAATCATGACCGCCGTGCGGGCCTGGGGTTGCGCCCGCACAAGGCTTTAATGATTTGCATAGCAAACACATATTCAGAGTACGCAGATAAATTGAAACACAGATTTAAAACATGGAAAAGTTCTCTTTATTGATAATGAACATCTATTACAAACTCTTGAACGAGTCAGCTAAATTGCCGTACGGGCTTACAAAAGTGTTAACTCAAAATGAGATAGCAGTCCTGTACATTACATCCCTTTACTAAACTTCAAAATGATATAGACCTCCGGGCTGGAGGACGGCTTTGCCACGAAGCTGCATTGTATATAGAATTGCAAGCTTCTTCTCCAAGTACTTCAAAAATGCGGCACGATCAGGATGCGCCTACAACTGGACTAGATCGGGAAAGACGACTTCGGCTCCTCGCTCAGTTCGACTTAGTACGGGGAACCTATTTCAACGAGGGTCAGTATGTCGAAACATACTGGTGAAGGCGAGCTAACCCAACTATACCAATCAACACGTTATTTTAATGAAGCATGCATATTTTGTGGGTTTCTATCTTGCCTTAGTTCATTTACAAGTAAGCAGCATATAGAATTTACTGAAATGAACGTGCCACCGTTCGGTAGATTTTACCTGTCCGTCTGAACTACTTGCACAATACTTACCATGCCTTCCCTGCCATGAAGACACAAGTTAGTTTGCAACAGGTTTACATATACACGTTGGGATCACTGGCTAGGATGCCATATTGGACGAGTTATAGTCTTTGAACGAGGATGGTGTGCAACGAAGCACGTGAGGTGCTACACGCCATCCCGTTCGCACGTGAGACTATCGTGAAGTTCCGCCCGGACCGGATCGGTGCCAGTGCCCCAGCAACCGTCCGCAGGAACCCGTTGACCTTGTGCACAAGTTGTCCGTGATCGATCGTTCGTGATACGTTAACGTTGATGCAGTTGAGGCAACATGAACATGAGATAAGCAACATTGTATGATTCATTTTGCATAGTCTTCCTGACAGTTTATTTCATAACAAGTGTATTCCATACTTAGCACGATTTATGGAAGAAGATGCATTCTAGCAAAACTTGAAGCATGTATAGAACATTCCAAACGAACAAGCATGCAAATAAGTAACCGTTCACAAGTTGATTGACAAGAAGTATTATCCAAGTCTATTCTCTTTTTATCTTGGTATCTTTTATTTTTCACTTGGTATTGTTTGATCGGGGCAACAAGAATGCAAGAGTTTTTGGTATGAAGACTTGGAAGCAGGGCTAGCTAATCGGGATGGTAGCCACTCACTTCGTTGTTTGGAAGGGAGAAGGAAAGAGGCGCTTCACGACTCCGCTCGCAAGCCGCCTACTGCTCGTTCACCTGCATTGCACGAACAGCTTGATCAATACTTCTTCCTCTCTTTCCAATCTCGGAATTGAAGTGCAATTTAATGAACGAAAACAATGAAATCCATCGAAACGTTCAAGGAAAACAAGCAAATCCCAAAACCAACTCAAAGCACGAAAGCAACAAGTGACATCGAAAATCGAGGCAATAAAAGATAGCAGGGGAGAGGTCCCTCCTGACTCTGCCGCTAAGTCGATCCCGGGGGCACGGTCCACTGAATATGGGAATCGATTCCGAAAAAACAAATCCATAACGAGGACGAGTTCTTGTTTCAATCTATCCCGATCGAACGATACCATCTTGTGTTTCTTAGCCGCACTTCCCGCACTGGGGGAACGGGGCGCTACACCAGTAGCTCAAGACATGAACGACATTAATGAGTCGCCTTTATCTTAAAAAACCCATCGATTTGGATATCCAAATCGGAAGGTCCGTTGAGAATTTGAAACCCGATAAGGAGTAGACAGTGACCTCTACTGCGGAGGATATTTAAGAGGAAAGAACAAAATTGTAATTCTGTTGATATTTTTAACCTATCAAAAAAAGTGACAGAGAGTACTACGGGTAAGCATTTACAGGATTTAGAACCGTAAACCGACCGAAAATAGAGGTTCAGGTCATTTTTCACAAAATATGGTCGGAAATCGATTTCAACATATATCAAATTCGATTATCGGGTCGGTTTTCGGGTTTGAATTTCGGAACCTGACCCGAACCGAAAATCGATTCAGTAAACGGTGGGTATTTACTATTTTACCTTTCAGCCCATATAAAAATAAAAAAAACCTAACCCTACCTAACCCTTTATCTCTTCTCTCATCCACTTTATCTACCACCTCTTCCTCTCCCCTTTCTCTCTCCTTTCACCCTACCTAACAGATTCAGTAAAGGGATTTTTAGGGGTTTAGCGGAGTGAAATGGGAGTGAGGCTCCGGTGCGTCGTCCAGAACTACGACTGGGGCAGAAAGATGGATGTCGAGCCGAGCCATCCACATAACAAAAAATATCTTATCTCACGAAGAAGAGAAGAGAAGAGAAAAGCAAAAAATAAAATAAATTTGTTGGTTTGAGTGAGAGAGATCGAGAAATCTCCTCTTCCTTCCTTGCTTCCAAAATGATGCTCTCCTTGGTATCTCCACTCATAACCCAATCCCTTCTTTACCTCTCTTGTCATCGACGAAACCCAAGATCCAACAACCACCTCCTTCCTCGATCGAGTCTCAATAATGAGATCGACTTGACGGTGGCGGTGGAGGTCCCCTCCCCCCCCATCCCGTATCCGAAGAGAGTGGTTCTGGTCCGTCACGGTCAGAGCATGTAGAACGAGGAAGGGAGGATCCATGGGAGCTCCAACTTCTCCGTGCTCACACCCAAGGAGAGTCCCAAGCCCACACTTTTCGCCAAATACTACTCTTCGATTCGTTCGATGTCTACTTCACCAGGTCCTAGTTAGGGTTGCAGATTTTGGTTTAATATTTTTTTTTCCTCTCAATAATTGAAAAATCGATTCATATAATATGCGCTACAATACAAGTATGTTTTGGTATTATGATTGATGGATATTATTACTTGTTGTTGAGTAGTATATTGGAGCTAGAAGAAATATTTAGAGTGTATTTGGTTTACAACGTTGGACGAAATATACTGTAGTTGATATTATATAATTGCATGTCTGACCCACTGGTCCAAAAAATCGAACAGACCGAAAATCAAACCGGTTTTGTTCGGTTTACGGTTTTGAAATATACGGTTCTCAATTTTTTCAGCTTTCAGAAAATTGATTCGGTTTGAACTGAACCGAATGGTTGCTCACCCTATAGCGTATTGACGGTAGAGTGAAAAACATACGGAAGGACTGGTACGCAAATAAAAGATATTCCAGGGGCCTATCCGATCGTTTTCACTACAGCTGGTCCTTTTTCATTATTTTTCATCTGTAAATTCGTAAATTTGCATCCTATCCCCCACCACTGTAGAATAAAAAAGAAGACACCAAGCAAGCAAAGAGAGAGAGAGAGAGAGAGAGAGAGAGTTCCTTCTTCTTCTTCTTCTTCTTCTTCTTCTTCTTCCAGTACATCCGGATCTGAACCCGAGGGTTTTGTGAAGGAGTTCGAGGTGCATTTTTGGAAAAAAAAATCGATACTTTTCCTCCGATTGTAGTGATGTAATGGCGGAGGGAGGGAGGGATCGGACGTGCTAGTAGAGAGCCTGGATGGCGGCGGCGGCGGATAATGGAAGGGGCGGTCCGGTGGAGAGAGACATCGAGCAGGTTTTAATCTCAACATGTTAATCATTAAGAATACTAGCTCTTGTTATTGTTCTTGATTAATATTTTGTTCTTGTAAGTTATTAATTTGATGGAGATTTTGACGTGTTGGTGCGTTTGGAGAGATTTGGAGAGTCGGGAAAAAGAAATAGTGCAGGTGTTAATTTGAGAGTTTGAGTTGTGGAACTGAGTTTACGGGAGGTTGGGTTTTGGAGGGGATTTAGTCTTGATAATTGATTGCTGTTGGTGAAATCAGGGTGTGATTTTGACGGGATGGCCAGATGTGGAGTGTAAAATGTAGGTACTAATTAGAGCATCTCCAACCCTATTGTGACTTTGGAAAAAAAAAGTTGTTGCCACATAGGAATGACAAAATTTTGTTCAAAAAATCCTTCTCCAATTCAATTGTCAAGTTAATTTTGAAGCCTATGTGACAAAAATAATAGAAGATATTGTGAAGTTGGTTGTCTAGTTTTAGACGATACATTTGACAATGTCTTCACTTCCATGTCATCAAGTATGAATAAAAAATATTATAAAAAAAGGAATAAGATGAGAAGTTGTCTTGGAAGTTGGAAAAAAAAAGTAAGTTTCTCAATACTTTATCTTGGAAGTTGAAAAAAAGTAAGTATCTCAGTACTTTTGCATTGGAGAAGGTTTTCTTACTTCATTGTCTTTTGTGAATATAGCCTTGCCACATAGGAAAGACATTGTCTTGTGCCTAATGCCACATAGGAATCACAACACATTACAAGACAATAGGGTTGGAGATGCTCTTAGGTTGCTCTTAGGTCTAACGTTTGGGATCTAGCATGATTTTTCTTAGTTTTAGAGCTATTTTGCCATCGCCGAGGAATCTTCATGGTATTTTGCAGTGTAGGAGAAAGTAGTTTGTTTCGATTTGGAATGTTGTTTATGATTTGACTCCTACTTAGGAGTAAGTTTCATATGCCAAATTTCAGTTTCCCTCTAGCCCTAAGCTTGGCATTTCCGATATTGATGACTTGAATCAAAGGGATATATTATTGGTTACATCTTTTAGGGAATCGTCCAATGTGCCGGATCTCTTTCCCTTGGTGAATGGTGGGAAGTAGGAAGGTGTCAGCTTGGGAGATTCAATTAACTATCATTTATAACAAAATGACTATTCTGAGTAAAGAACATAGTTCACGAACCAACTTAGCATTTGGGTTTCGATTGGGTATGGCCTACTAACTCCGGAAGAGTTATTGTGGCTAAGTCCAAGCAATAAATCCACCTGTTTTTTTAGGGAAGTTTCATGTCAAATGTTCTGTATATTTCTTTCTTCCCCATCGACCCCTACAACGGAACAGTTTGAAGTCTAATGTATATATTCCAATCTCGACGTAGGTGGCTGTGCCTGTAATATATTGGAAAAATTGTAAGAGTCGTGGTTACTGAATACAATTTGATGAGAACAGAGCCGTCTGAAGACATTTTGGGACCTTAGGCGAATCATTTAAATGTGGTTCTTTATTTTAATAAAAAATTAATTAGTTTTAATTTTTCTTGTCTTTTGAGACGCAAACGTACTAAATAAGTTTTGTATTCAATATTTTGTAAAATATCACTTTCGATAGATATAGTCGCTAATCCACTTAATATTTCTTGTGACATAGTATTTCTTAAGTAGGATTTTATTAATTTTAGTTTTGAAAATTTTCTTTCTGCATAAGCTACTGTCACAGGTATAGTAAATAATATTCTGTACGCTTTAAATGCATTAGGAAAAGAATCAATTTGTTTCAAATAATTCAATATATCAAGTTTATTTTTATATTTGGTTTTAAAAATTCTCTTAAAAGTTTTAACTCAGAAAATAAATCTTTACCATCAATATCACGACACTCTTCAAAACTAAGTACACATTCAAGATTCAGACAATACTTTTGTAAGTTATCACCATCTATTTATTTTAATTTTTAATATCAAATAAGAATCCAAAAAAAATTCGTAAATTTTTAATTGTTCAAATCTATTATTCATCGAGGAAAATGCTTGGTCTACTAAAACTATAAAATAACCGGTTCTAAAAGACTCCTTTAGTGATAGAATGTGTTCATTATTAGCATTCTCATCATATTGTCGTAACTTATGAATTACCCTTTTTTCAGGAATGTAGGTTCAATATCTACTTGACGGGTAATCTCCCTACCCGAATGTTTAACCTTTTCATACCCTTCGTTTCTATGCTTCTCAAAAAAATTGACAAGGAAGGTCAACAATTGCTATGTCAATAGGCATATCTTGTGGTTGTAATTTCTTACTAACTACATTAATAGCAACCAATATATCATACCAAATTACCATACATAATAAAAATTCATAATTTTCTAAGACATTAATGGCCAAAGTTTCAGCTTCAAATTTTGATTTTTGATCTATGTTACTAGAATTTGCTAGTTCGCGTAAAGCATGTCTTATTTGCGTCGTATAGCTTTAAAACTATTAACATGACTTTTCCAACATGTTTATGAAAGATTTAACAGTTAAATCTTTTACGTGATTTGATAAAATTGATCATTACTTTGGTGATGAAGAAAATAGACAATATATTAATTGTGTTAATCCAAAAAAATGAGACAAATTTTGAGCACGAATTTGTCATGTCTGAAATTACTAAATTAAGACTATGACATCCACATGATGTATAAAATGTTCTAGGATTTATATCTAACAATCGTTTTTGAACATATTATTTTTTTACCTTTCATATTTGATCCATTGACATATCCTTTCCTCTAATATCATCAATATTTAATTCAAGTGTTTCTAAAGGATTTAAAAGTTCATCAAAAAGTCATTTTCCTGTTGTAACATCTACATTTATAAATTCAAAAAATTACCCCTCTATTTTTATTGGAGCTGATGAAATATTAACACATCATATTATTAGAGTCACTTGTTCTTGATGACTTATGTCTGGAGTACAATCAAGTATAACTGAATAATATTTTACCTCTTTAATTTTTCTCAAAATTGTATTTTTTTTTCTGATTTTAACAATTGTACAAGTTCATCAATCATTTCAATAAATTTAAAAAAAAAAACCATTATTATTTTGATAAAGTTTTTCATTAGAACAACGAAATACCATATTGGTTAAGACGAGAGTTTTAACAACAACGAGAATCCTTACTAGTTCAATTCTCCAATGTTCTTTTTCTTTATTAATTTTTTCTTGTATATCATTATCAATTGTCGTGTTTTCTTTTAATCTTGTTTCTAGATCAAACCAAACAAACCAAAGATTCATACTTTTTATATGCTCATTTGATAGTTCATGACTTTGAAGTTTATAACCAATATTTTCCCCATATTTTGTACCTACACTACTTAATAGATTTATTTTAGACTTGTTACAAAAAAGTTTACAGCAAAAACAAAATACCTTATCAATTTTTTTTCAATATATTAACCATTTTTTAATTTTTTTCTCCATTTAATAATATATTAGTATAGTATGTATTTGAAAATCTTCTAGCATTTTCATCAATAGGATACTCCAAGTTTTGTTCTATAATTGGACCTCTTTCAACTAACATATCTCTTAATTTTGTATAAATTTTATCCTAAATATCCTGTGTCGTCAATTTTTGAAATCAATATTTGTGGTTGTTCATTGAGATTTGTATGCAATTCTTTAACATGCTCATCATTCTCTATTTGTGATTCATTTGAATGTAAGTTCTCATGTGTTTCTACGTTAGGAGCAATTTCAGTATCAATACTATTTTTAAAATTATTATCATTCTCATTATTATTTCTCATTCTATTTTCATTTTGTTCTGATTCTTGTAAAATTTCAATATGATTATTAACCAAATTATAATTTCTAGTATTTCTTTCTTTCTTTCTTTTTAGTAATAATAACAAAATTTTCTAAGCCTCAAATTAAAAATAACAAATTAGCAAATAACAAAGAACAATAAAACCTAGTTTGTGAAATTGATCACCCAAGATGGAGAATATTTCAATCTGAAAAAATAAAACAATATAATTATTAATTAGTTGGTGTAACAATAGTACATAAGTTAAATAATGAAAAAAAACAGAATAATTAAAACAAATACTACCTTTACCATCTATAGTCCCAAAGATTAATCAAAATCTACAATACCTATTGCCCAGATTAGTAGAAAGTAAATTTAAATAGGACTAAGAGGGTGAGATTTGAGAGAGATGTTTGTGTGGAGTGGATTATCTGTCAATTAGATAGAATAGTCAGTCTTTTAAAATTTCAAAATTTTAAAAAATAGAATCTCAACTCAGCATAGCAATTTCCTATTAAGTTTTCCGAAATTATGATTGTACCGTTTGTTTACTTTTAAAAAAAAATATAAAGTCTGTTCGTGGACCGTGCCTAGGAAAGGGATTATAGACTTACCAAATTTCAGCCGTTTGCTTTTATTGCAGCATATAATTGCTTAACATAGAAATATTACTGCTGACAGTTGCTCATAATCATGCATGCTACTTTATTGCAACAATTTTTCTTTTACTACAGTATCCAAAGATTCCAAATATAGAAATATTACTGTTGGCAGCTGCTCATAATTATGCAGGCTACTTTATTGTTGCTGCACCCGCAATAAATGGGGTTCCCATTAATTATGGGGCCCTAGGCACAAGCCTAATATGGTAATACACTGAAGCCGGCTCTCAATAAGAACCTGAGTAAGGTGGTATATGCCTCTTCAACAAAGAGCACACTGGAACCTGGTTGGGAGATGTGATCAGATATATGTTTCATAAACACCGGAATGACGAGGGGACAGTGCAAAGCTAACTTGGATTAACATCACAAAGGAGGAGTTGGGGAAGCTTGTTTTGACATCAGATATTACTCCCAGGAGATCTTTCCCAGAGAAGAATTTGGAAAATTCGGCGGCTTGGTGATATGATTAATGATGGCAAATGAATGAAGAGTAAGATGAATAAATTGAATGCTCCAGTTAATGGAGATACAATTTCATATTCATCAATCTGGTTCAAGCAAAATCTTAAGAAACCTTATAATATATACTTTGTAATGTGGATTGAAATTTAGGACAGCAAGGAGGCCCATTTGCATGAAGTGCACAGCCTATTAGATGGTGAAACTTGCTTGATGGTTTTAAGACATTTAAGGCATTGGTGCCATATTAAAAGTGGCATGCATATCCTAGTCTGGAATGACTCCTATGACCCATCCACCCCACTCGTGTAGACTTACAAAGGTGCAATCTTTTTTCCCATCCCTTTTCTAAAATATTTCGTCAGGAAACTTGTTGAGCATTTTAAGCGCCAGACGAGTACATTCCTTTGTCCTGTGCATGCCCAAGGATGGATAGCAACCGCAAACAGTTTAAGCTCTGCATAAAACTCGAGATTGACAAACCATAGGAGCCAAGGGACACCGCAGCAACTGTCGCTATTGAGCTCTCCATCACAAATGGATAGTTGGAGGTTTATCCAAGGTGTCAGTTAATCTCTCCTTCCTCATTGCAAGGAGGGCATGGCAATGGACCTCAATACGCCACTAAACCTTCACCTTCTCCCACGGAAGCCATGAATTTTAATCTGATAAATACAGTCAAACATCCCCATGATGGCGGAGTCTGCTAGATGCACCAAGCTGCTCTTTGATTGGAACACAAGGGTAGCCTCCCTGATGGGAAGGACAGTTGACTTGCTTGGTGCCTATCAGTGAGTATTATGTAAAAAAGCCGAAGATTTGTTCACTTGTTTATCAAAGTGTCCCATCACACTGTTGCTAGAGATTACTAACATTGGTGATTGCCACCACCGTAGTGTACCGATAAATCGAGATCGAGACAGAGAGATGAGGGCTTTTCATTTACTTTAGAATTTCTTTAAGTTAATGAAAGTCGTTTCATTCATTTTATCATTTTGCTTAACAATGTCTCTGTTTTGGGGTTAGGTATGAGAGAATGACAAGATTAGTTGATAAATGTGGAAATTTTAAGGGTTATCCTGTAAATTATCATTAATATGCAACTATAAGAATATATGTCTATTTAAGAAAACTCATGATATGTTCATTTAGGTGAGGAATATGAATACATTATTCCATAGTAATTGATGGCAAGTTTGATTTGAGTTTGCAAAGGTTTACATAGTTGTCTGTAAAGAGTCTAACCGGAAATGTTTGGTATTGAATCTATGCCTCACTGTAGACTGTAGTTCAGGTAAGTATTCTGGATAAAGTTGCTTGCACACAAACATAAGTGTCGGTATTAGACACACCTTTACAATGTCTTGAAACCTCGAAAAATAGGGTTCGACACATGACGCATGTGTGTTGGCATCAAAATTAAGGGCTTCACTACATCCATTGTTAAACCCTCCTAGATCTATGACATAAGTAGAGGCTTGTTTATTAGGAATTCTTGAACTTCCTAGCACATCTAAAGTATCATTTATGGCCATCCATGAATTCACTGGCACTAGGAAAGAGATTATACAAGAGAGAATTGTATGATACTGGAGATGGATTCGGAAATTTCCCCTAAATCTGAAATTTTTCATAAAGAAAAACCTAGGTAAACTATCGGGCATCATCACAACTACCAATTACCAATGTCCAAAGGGTGTAACAAGGGTTCTTCACCTATGCAGAAGAATCCTTATGTTTGGGGGTGCCTGGGTGATCCCTTTTTGTATACTCTACAGTATATTACCATACTAGGTTGTGCCTAGGGTCCCCTAATTAATGGGGGTCCGTTTATTGCAGGTGCTTCAGCAATAAAGTAGCCTGCATGATTATGAGCAGGTGCCGGCAGTAATATTTCTATGTTTAGAATCTTTGGATGCTGTAGTAAAAGGAAAACTGCTGCAATATAGTAGCCTGCATGACTATGAGCAGTTGTCGACAGTAATATTTTTATGTTAAGCAATTATATGCCGCAATAAAAGCAAACAACTGAAATTTGGTAAGTCTTTATTCCCTTTCCTAGGCACGGTCCACGAATTCTTAGGCAAAAAGCAAACAAAAGGTACAATCTTAATTTCGGAAACTTTAATCGAAAATTGCTACGCTGATTTGAGATTCTATTTTTTATAATTTCGAAAATTTCAAAAGACTGACTATTCTATTTAATTGATAGGTAACCCTCTCTACACAAACATATCTCTCTCTCAAATCTCATTCTCTTAGTTCTATTTTAATTTACTTTTCTACTAATTTGGACAGTGGGCATTGTAGATTTTGATTAATCTTTGGGACTACATATTGCTAAAGGTAGTGTTTGTTTTACTTATTCTGTTTTTTCATTATATAACTTGTGTATTATTGTTACACCAACTGATTAATAATCATATTGTTTTATTTTTTCAGATTGAAATATTCTCCTTGAGTCTTGGGTGATCAATTTCACAAACTAGGTTTATTGTTTTTTGTTATTTGCTAATTTGTAAAATTGATTTACTTTATTCTGTGAAAATATTAAAATTTATATAAATTGCGACTAAAAAAATGAAAGTGGGTCACAAAAGCGAGAGAAAAAAAATGTATACGAGTTAATTCAATCTCAAAAGGGAGCCTTAGAAATTTTTTTATTACTTATTAGTACTAAAAAGAAAGAAAGAAATACTAGGAATGATAATTTGGTCAATGATCGTATTGAAAATTTACAAGAATCGAAACAAAATGAAAATAGAATGAAAAATAATAATGAGAATGATAATAATTTAAAAAATAGTATTGATACTGAAATTGCTCTTAATATAAAAACACATGAGAACTTACATTCAAATAAATCACAAATAGAGAATGATTAACATGTTAAAGAATTGCATACAAATCTCAATGAACCATAGTTTGAAGTATAGGCCAATACCGATCCGATACGGCCGATACCGATACAGTTTGGCATGTCCCGATCCGATACCGACCGATACTCGATACTGACCGATACCGACATTAGAGATCTCTTTTCCGGTCAATTCGGCAAAGAAAATTGAATTAAAAAAGACCAATTAGCAAGGGCGTAAAAGCATAATAAGGTTGTAAAAGCATATAAATGAGGAAAACTTATCTATCGCCTATAAATCAATCGACAATGGTGACTATTATTTCATTCAATTTCAAAAATACTAAGAAACAACACTAAAAATACTTTAAATTATGTATAAATGTATAAAATATATTTTCTAAAATGTTAATAATTTACTAATAGTTGTTTGCTTTCCGATACCAAAAAATCCGATACTCCGATCCGAAACCGCCGATACTACCGATATCGCCGATCCTGATACTCATTGGAATGGTCCGATACCGATACCGATTCCGATACCGATACTTTTAACCTTGAATGAACAACCACACATATTGATTTCAAAAATTGATGACATGATATTTGGGATAAAATTTATACAAAATTAAGGGATGTTAGTTGAAAGAGGTCCAATTACTCAATTAGAGAACAAAACTTGGAGTGTCTTATTGATGAAAATGCTAGAAGATTTTCAAATACATATTATACTAATATATTATTAAATGGAGAAAACAGAGATAGAAAATGGTTAATATATTCAAAATATTTTGATAAGGTACTTTGTTTTTGCTGTAAACTTTTTAGTTCAAAGTCTAAAATAAATCAATTAAGTAGTGTAGGTACAAAAGATTGAAAAAATATTGGTTCTAAACGTCAAAGTCATGAACTATCAAATGAGCATATAAAAAGTATGGATCTTTGGTTTGATCCAGAAACAAGATTAAAAGAAAAACGACCATTGATAATGATATGCAAGAAAAATTAATAAAGAAAAAGAACATTGGAGGAATGTACTAGTAAGGATTCTCGCTGCTGTTAAAACTCTCGCTGTAACCAATATGGTATTTCGTTATCCAAATAATAATAGATTTTTAAAAAAAATTTATTGAAACAATTGCTAAATTTGATCCAATAATGTTAGAAATAGAACATGTTCGTCGTATAAAGAATGCAAGGGCGGACTTGATATGAGGCCTATGAGGCGGTTGCCTCAGGCCCAAAGTTTTAGAGGGTACCAATTTTTTTATACTATTTAATGTATGTAAGTCCAATTAAAAAAAAGCCCAACATTCCACGTATATCTAAACGTCGTATACTAGAATATCAAGAGACATGTCAGTTAGCCAGACTAAAGAAAATTTTGGTTCAGTTACTATCAAACTTCTCTATCTTCCGTCGCTCTAACAGTCCGACACTCTCAATTTCGTCTACCTTTCCGTCGTTGTGAATCTCCTCTTTCGATCTTTCTATCTATGTGTGTTTCTTGGAGGTAATTAAACAACAAAACAAGTTATAATCTTAATTTTTGGTTTGAAACATATTCAATTTTATTAATATTTTATTATGAAATATATTATTTTGGATATATTATTTTGTTTATTATTTTATTTCTTAAATTTCATGTTGATAATACTATTGTATCATCATCGATGAAAAAGATAAATTATATGAACATTAAGTTTTGAGGGCACCACTTTTAGAGTTCGCCTCAGGTCTTAAAATCTAAAGTCCAGCACTGAAAGAATAGTGAACTACATAATCATTATCTTGGTCATAACATACAAAATGAACTTATGCAATTGATAGCATCTGAAATAAAAAATACAATTTTAAAAAATTAAAGTGGTAAAATATTATTCAGTTATACTTGATTGTACTCCAGACACAAGTCATCAAAAACAAATGACTCTAATAATACGATGTGTTAATATTTCATCATCTCCAATAAAAACAGAGTAGTATTCTTAGAATTTATAAATGCAGCTGTTGTAAAAGAATTTTTGATGAACTTTTAAATACTTTAAAAACACTTAAATCAAATATTAATGATATTCGAGGATAATGATATGATAATGGATCAAACATGAAAGGTAAAAGAAGGTGTTCAAAAACGATTGTTAAATATAAATCCTAGAGCATTTTATACACCATGTTGATGTCAGTCTTAATTTAGTAAATTTCAGACATGGCAAATTCGTGCTCAAAAGTTGTCTCATTTGTTGGATTGATACAATTAGTATATTGTCTATTTTCTTTATTACCAAAGCGATGATCAATTTTATCGAATCACGTAAAAGATTTCATTGTTAAATCTTTATCACAAATATGTTGGAAAAGTCATGTTAATAGTATTAAAGATATACGGAATCAAGCACCACAAATAAGACATGCTTTACGCGAACTAGCAAATTCTAGTGACATGGATCCAAAATCAAAATTTGAAGTTGAAACCTTGGTCATTAATGGTTTAGAAATTTATGAGTTCTTATTAGGCATGGTAATTTGGTATGATATATTGGTTGTTGTTAATGTAGTTAGTAAGAAATTACAATAAAAAGATATGCCTATTGACATAGCAATTGATCTTCTAAAGAGGCCTTGTCAATTTAGAAATATAGAAACGAAGGGTGTGAAAAATCTAAACATTCGGCTAGGGAGATTGTCCGTCAAATGGATATTGTACCTACATTTTCTGAAAAATGGGTAATTCATAAGAAACGACAATATGATGAGAATGATAATAGTGAATACATTTATCACCAGAGGAGTCTTTTAGAACCGGTTATTTTATAGTTTTAGTAGACCGAGCATTTTCCTCAATCAATAATAGATTTGAACAATTAAAAATTTACGAAGAATTTTTTGGATTCTTATTTGATATTAAAAAATTAAAAGAAATAGATGATGATAACTTAGAAAAGTATTGTCTGAATCTTGAATGTGTACTTAGTTTTGAAGATTGATGGTAGAGATTTATTTTTCGAGTTAAAACTGTTAAGAGAATTTTTAAAACCAGATATAAAAAATGCACTTGATGTATTGAATTATTTGAAACAAATTGATTCTTTTCCCAATACATTTACAGCGTACATAATACTATTTACTATACCTGTAATAGTAGCTTACAAAACTAAAATTAATAAAATCCTACTTAAGATCTACTATGTCACAAGAAAGACTAAGTGAATTAGCGACTATATCTATCGAAAGTGATATTTTACAAAATATTGAATACAAAAACTTAATTAGTACGTTTGCGTCTCAAAAGGCAAGAAAAAATAAATTTAATTATTTTTTTATTAAAATAAAGAGCCTCGCCTAAGGCCCCAAAATGTCTTGAGATGGCTCTGACCCTACACTATCTACACCGGTATCTATCCCAGTATCTCTTGTATGACTCAGAAATAAAACTTTCAGAACTTTTTGGATAATTCCAACTTCTTCGATGAGTTAAGATAAATATAGGTGATTATAATGCATTAATATTAGTAGCAGGGGGGGAAGAAGTATGTGACATCAGCATATTGCCAGCTGTTGCATCTATGAATGTGTTTATTATGATCCACTAATTCAGGAAGAAGTAAATTTAGTTCCATTTGATAGTTATTAGTCAATAAGTGTAGTATACAGTTGTTAGAATAAGGTATTCATTAACCTATAAATTTAATCTCTTTCCTAGTGCCAGTGATTCAAGAAGAGGTACTGTTGCATACTATGATATTTGTTTGTTACCAAGTTAAACATTGTCTTGCCTTACTAACGATAAATTTCCCTTTTATTTATCTATTTCTTTCACGTTACTATACTTACCAAGTTAAACACTGTTTCTATTTTTCTCTATTTTGTTTTGTAATATCAAATGAATATATTTCCATTTTGTAGAAATTGATTTCATACTTAACAGAAAAAATTCAATGTTACAGGCTATCACTGCTCTTAAAAAAGGAGCATATTTACTCAAGTATGGGTGCAGAGGAAAGCCAAAATTCTGCCCATTCAGGCTGTCCAACGTATGGTCTACCAAATGTTTTAATACTCAAATTGTTATTTCCAGGAAAGCATAAGATATCATACCAGTTGCATTTATCAAAATTGTGTTATATAAAAAACCATTATTAGCCTTTGTTTTATTACTACTATTCCGAACTCTTTCTTTGTATGATTTTATAGCTGCTGCAACCTGACATGAACTTTTTTGTGTCGTGCCAATTTCGTAGCCAATGTTGTTTGAGCAAGAAATCGTTTTGCCCTTAAACCTAGAACTAGAAGGCTAATTTACAGGTAGGCAGATCTACCTTTTTCGGTTAAGTATTAGCTCATTCAATCAAGTACATTGAGTAAACAAAATATCAGAAAATCAAATTCACTACAGATAAAAGGTCATCTTTTATTTCATGGAAAATGAGAACGAAAACAGACCGACCCCCCCCCCCCCCCCACCCCAAAAAAAAAAAAAAAAACCCACGACCTTTAAATGGGAAACCAATTATCTCAATATCAAAAGAAAATACCCCTCTTTATAGTCACTACCAATTCTCTAAAATCTCTATATTTTAATTTACTATCATTAAAACGGTTAACATTTTAACCTTAGTCAACAATATACTTGTTGAACTTATAGAGTGAGGTTTCCCCATCTTCTCTTTTAATCTAAATTTGAAGATTATATATTAAATCCTTAAGTAAATCATTATAGTATCAAATATAGTCCCATTATGTAAGTTGTACCCATTTATAACTTGATGGTAGAGCAAATGCAATACAATATATATATATATATATATATATATATATATATATATATATATATATATATATATATATATATATATATGGGGAAAATGTCCAAGGGTTGTGGCCTAGTGGTTTCAATGGGGGGCTCCTGTAGGGGAGACTACGGTTCGAGCCCCCCCTTGGACGCCGGCTGGGTGGCTTTGGGTCACGGGCGTGCCAAGCCTACTTGGATGGGGTGGAGGCTCCCCTGTTGGGTGCTCTGGGTTGTAGACCCCTCTCCGCAAAAGGGGGAGCTTCCTGTTGAGCACTCTGAGCACTCTGGGTTGTAGACCCTACTCCGCTCGGATTGGCTGGGTGCCTCTGCCACATATCCGAGGAGGCCAAGAATGGACATTGATATATATATATATATATATATATATAACGGGATATGAGCCATAGTGCTCATATTCCTACATGAGCCATGCACATGTGGACCAATAGGAATAGACTTTCACATCCCATGTGCACCAATGTGCACTAGTACACTCTATTCCTATTGGGCCACATGTGCATGGCTCATGTAGGAATATGAGCACTATGGCGCATATCCCGTTTATATATATATATATATATATATATATATATATATATATATATATATAGTGTGTGTGTGTGTGTGTGTGTGTGTGAGAGAGAGAGAGAGAGAGAGAGATTTCACAACATAATTTTATCTTCTGGTTGTGTAGGTCCGATCACCTGCCAATTGGTCTTCTAGGTTTTGCGCAATGCCCCTGACAATCCGGAACAAACTTCTAAAAGATTGGCTTAAATAATAATTTGATGAAAATATTTCTTTCTGCTGTTCCTGACACTTAATGTATGTTACCAAATGCTGCCTGTGCAACACAGTGTGCCATGGTTGTTAATTAACAATTCATCTTTCTCATCCTTTATTCTAATTACTTTGGTTGCTTATGTCATATTATCTATTATAACATAAAATTTATTTGGCCACATTTGCAATTTCAGGATGAATCTGTATTAATATGGTTCTCGGGTAAAGAAGAAAAACACCTCAGATTAAGTCATGTGGCCAGAATCATGCCTGGACAACGCACAGTAAGTTTACAAAAATAGACTTCTCCAATATATCATGTAAACAAGTTGAAGAGAGCGGTTGCTTGACCATGTTTACTTGTTTAACTAATTATTTTTCACATGTGCATATTGTGATTCATAACACACATCTCCTCTATGTATTTTTCCTTCAATTTTATAAGGACGAATGTGAGACCTGCCATGCTTTATGGCTCAAAATGTTGGCAATGGAGAAATAGCATGTCACCAAGTGTTTGTAGTTGCTTTGGGATGTTGATATAGATGAACAGTAGTAGTATAAGATATGTAATAAGAAATGGGTGCTTGTAGTAGGAAGGTTCAGGCAATACAGGTCAGGTTACAATGATCAGAAGTTGTCTGAGACTGTTTAGACATGTCTTGCACATATGCAATATAGACGAATGGGTTGACCAGACAGGATTGATATTTTTTTAAGTGAAACTAACATATTCTATTATTTGTGTGATGTGGCTGTCATAAGCATCTCACACCAATGCCTTTTCTGTTCTTAAAGTTCAATGAGACAACTTATCAACCAAATATAGAAAGGACATGGCAGTTCAGCTACAAATTACTAAAATTAGTTGCCCTTGTTACGTTTTCTTCTTGTTCTCACTATAAACTTATGGAACTTAGAACTGTAATTGTTGCATTGTTTAAATATATTGACAAGATGTAGGTATTGAACATGAACATCAACAATAATCATGAAATCTAGACTAGGCAAGATATAGGAAATATAGAAGTACTAGTGAAAAAAAATATACTACTAGATAGCTAGCCTATGGGGCACCCCTAGTGACTTCACGCGAGCTAGTGTTTTAAAAGGCTCTAGGCGAGTTGTCTCGCCTCAATCGCCTGGGAGCGCCTAGGCGCGCCTAGGCGCGCCTAGTCTCGCCCAGAGAAGAAAAGCACCACATGAGCAGCTTCTCAAATTCCCTTATCATAACACCTTTTATCACTTTTGTAGCTCATGTTAGGTTATCCAAATTTACCATATATCCCTAAAAACTCATCAAACTTGAGTTTTTAGATAATACACTAAAGAAAAGAGTAAAAAAACGGTATCAAATTACCAATAGAAAACAACAAAATAACTTAACAAGATTACAAAAAGTCTATGAAACACAACATTAAGTTAAAAAATAATTACATCACACATAAGTCATTGTGATAGAATACAAATTGTTCAAATGGAAAAACAAACATAACATAATCAACTAGTCAATGTTCAACATTCCTTAATGACTTAACAAGTCCTTTTCTTCCTACTAAATCATTCATCTTCATCATCTACGTCTAAGAGATCATCTTGAAAATTATCATCAATATCATCATTGAAAATAAAATTTTCATCTTTATTGATTGATAGATTTTGATTATCATTTTCCTCTCTTCGTATCTTCTTCCTAAACAAGCCCATAAAACTTACAAAAAAAAAAACTCAAACACACTCCAAAAAATTGCATAAAATATCCAACACACCTACACGTGTGCCTAGGCTCGCCTAATTACCCATTCGCCCAATCGCGCCTTTGGCATCTTTCTCGTCTAGGTGTCGCCTAGAAAAGATACCTTACCTTCCTTTGGATTAGACGGTGAAATACAACATCTCGCCTTTTTGGCGCCTAAACGCACCTGGGCGGTGCCTTTAACACGACATGTAGTATATAGAAAGAGAAAATACCCATATTCTTCTACACTTTCCTGCAACCTGGAGCTTAAATGACAATCAAGCCCGGCTTGGAGAGACTACAAAAAAGACATTTGTGGCCTTCTAGGCTACGAGAGAGAATGATATGTGAATTATAAACAAAAATGTGCCATTGCGAGTAAGCTAATATAACACATATAAATGAAATGGCCTTGTAGGGAGAACGGTTGAAATGAGGCTTTTAAATTCATAAACTTAGGAATTCCAGTGATGTAAGGGTGAAAAACTTGTGGTTGCTAACATGTTGAGACTTAGATCCTGAACGCAATAACGTGGATTTTGTAACTTCCCATGCGATAAAGAGTTTGCTCACCACCACTCTATATATAAACATTGTGAACAGTTTTTATAATTTGTCGCAAATTGTTTCAGACTATGTAAAAATATGCTAGCAAATGTGTATGCAAATTGATCTACACTGAAATATTAATAGCATGATGAACATAAAAAAAAACTTTTTAACTCCGTAACTTAAGAGTCTGTATACATAGACATTAACATCAACGACATAAGACAATAGAAATAATCATATCTCCTGCAACAGATGAACATTAGTTATTGCGAAAGCTTTTACAGAGAACAGCGACAGCAATATCTCATCAATACCTGGTCCGTAAGTAGTCAAACTACATTATAGTTGCATTTTGAACATCTAACATTTGGCAGAGGTTTGTTCAAATATTTCAGGCTATCGTACTTGACTAGCTGATGGATGAGTGGTAACTCAAAAAAAGATAGGATGAATAACGAGTATGCTAATCGATACTTAGAGGAGGCTTTATTTGAGGATAGGGGATAATTCTTTGAGATGTTTTGGACACCTGTGGCAGGGACCAGTACAGGCACCAGTTAGTAGTTTGATCACAGTTTTTGAAGTTGCAAGGAGTAGGGTAGATGATAAAAAGATATATTAAGGAAATAGGAAAGGGCATAGTAGTTGCAATGTTATCGAGGAGATGGTGCTTAACAGGGCTGAATGGAAGAAATGGATTCCATAGCTGGCTGCAAAAATTGGGATAAAATCAGTGTCATCGAGGCGCCCACCTAGTCACTCCTAGACGCAAATGAGGTATATCCCTGAACGCGACCTTTTATGGGGCACGTGCCTCTAGAGCTTGTGCAGACGCCTTTTAGGCTATCAAGACAGTAAATTTGCTCCCGACTTCAGTGACTTCTCAGATTCTGTTATTTAAACAAAACAAAAAAAAATACTTTCTCAAATTCTGCTTTTATTTGAGCTATTATGACTTGTCAAATTCTTTTGATGGATTTAAAAGCCACATTCAACTGTTCTCCATATTTTCTAGTTGTCAACAAGCCTATTTCATTAATATTTGCGTATATTAGCTTACTCGATATACGCTTACTCGATCTTGCGTAGTTTCTGTTTATGCTATGAGTTTAGATATAATGATGAGATCATAAATTTCTGTTGTCTTTATCCAAATTGCTTTTTAGGATGTGTCTTGCCTTCCATGCTCGCCAGAACTTGATAATTTCATATTTGCTAGTTGCTATGAGAGCATATCGTAATATCAATGGATACAATATATAACTATATTTACCCTTATGATTTCAAGATACATATTCCTAGTTTCTTTACATGTACATTCAATTACTTTCAACTATTTGTATATAATACAGTTGATAATGTGATGATTTTCTTCTTCAGGCAATTTTTCAGAGGTATCCACGTCCTGAGAAGGAATGCCAGTCATTTTCTCTTATATACAGTGATAGATCATTAGATCTTGTAAGTGTTCTTTTTTATTTAGCAACTTTTGTAGTTGTCCCACTAAGCTTTCTTGCCAATTGGTCAATTTTCAGACTATTCCACTTGATGTAGTTTATACATAATTTAGTTGGTACTTGGTAGGATATATTTCTGTATGGACTGTCACTCACATATTTACCAGATTTGCAAGGATAAAGATGAAGCAGAAGTCTGGTTTGCTGGTTTAAAAACATTGATATCGCGGAGTCATCACAGGAAATGGAGAACAGAATCTAGAAGTGATGGTATATCATCTGGAACAAATAGTCCAAGAACATATACTAGAAGAAGTTCACCAATAAGCTCCCCTTTTGGAAACAGTGATGGAACGCAGAAGGTGCTCCCTCCATGTTCTCTTTTCCTTTTTGTTTTTAGTAACTTTATTACCCAGTTCAATTATGTAACTCCTTAGTCTTCTATTTAACTCAGGATGGTAGTGATCCTCTTCGGTTTCGAAGTCCATATGGAAGTCCACCAAAAAATGGCGTGGATAAATCATTATCCGATGTATTATATGCAGTACCTCCTAAGGGTTTCTTTCCTTCAGATACAGGTCCTGGTTCAGTTCATTCATTGTCATCCGGATGCTCAGATAGCATGAATGGCAATACAAGAGGAGTTACAACAGAAGTATATAGGGTAAGTTTATCAAGTGCTGTAAGCTCATCTAGTCAAGGCTCTGGCCATTATGACAGTGATTCTTTAGGGGATGTTTTCTTATGGGGAGAAGGAACTGGGGAGGGAATTCTAGGTGGTGGAAACTTCAAAATTGCAAGTTCTGCCAATAAAATGGATTCTTCAGTTCCAAAAGCCTTGGAATCTGCTGTGATACTTGATGTTCAGAATATATCTTGTGGGGGGAAACATGCAGCGTTAGTCACTAATAAGCAAGGGGAGATTTACTCTTGGGGTGAGGAATCAGGAGGAAGGCTCGGGCATGGAGTGGATTATGATGTCTCACAACCAAAGCTTCTTGACTCTCTTGTCAATATGAACATTGAACTTGTAGCATGTGGGGAGTACCATAGTTGTGCGGTTACACTATCCGGAGATCTCTACACATGGGGTGATGGTACATTTGGGCTCCTGGGGCATGGAAATGAAGTTAGTCACTGGGTACCAAAAAGAGTCAACGGGCCCTTGGAGGGCATACATGTCTCGTCCATTTCCTGTGGACCTTGGCATACAGCTGTTGTTACCTCTTCAGGGCAACTTTTTACTTTTGGCGATGGGACTTTTGGTGTTCTTGGTCATGGAGATCGGTTAAGTGTCTCGATACCTAAGGAAGTAGAATCTCTGAAGGGACTACGTACAGTACGAGCAGCATGTGGTGTTTGGCATACTGCTGCAGTTGTAGAAGTTATGGCTGGAAATTCTAGTTCTAGTAATTGTTCTTCCGGGAAGCTGTTCACATGGGGAGATGGTGATAAGTTTCGACTTGGACATGGTGACAAGGAACCAAAAACTGTGCCTACTTGTGTTGCTGCTTTAGTTGACCCAAACTTCTGCCAAGTTTCATGTGGGCACAGTATGACAGTTGCACTTACTACGTCAGGCCATGTTTACACAATGGGCAGTACTATGTATGGTCAGCTTGGAAATCCTCAGGCAGATGGAAAACTCCCTGCCCGAGTCGGAGGAAAGCTATCAAAAACATTTGTGGAAGAAATATCTTGTGGTGCCTATCATGTTGCAGTTCTGACTTCAAGAACTGAAGTGTATACTTGGGGTAAAGGGGCAAATGGCAGATTAGGTCATGGCGATACTAATGATAGAAGTTCCCCGTCATTGGTTGAATCTTTGAAAGACAAACAAGTTAGAAGTGTTGTATGTGGTACCAATTTCACTGCAGCAATCTGTATACATAAATGGGTGTCTGGCATCGATCAATCTATGTGCTCAGGATGCCGCTTACCATTTAACTTTAAAAGAAAACGCCACAATTGCTACAACTGTGCACTTGTCTATTGTCACTCTTGTAGCAGTAAAAAGTCTCTCAAGGCTTCTTTGGCACCAAATCCAAACAAACCGTATCGTGTTTGTGATGGTTGCTTCAATAAGCTAGCAAAGGCCTTACATAGTGACCCATCATCTCATTCTGCAGCAAATAGAAAAGGAAGTGTTGGTCAGGGATTCAGTGAGATGATGGAGAAGGAGGAGAAGTTGGATTCGAGATCTCAGGTCCAGAACTCCAGATATTCTTCCATGGAGTCATCTAAGCATAAGAGAAACAAAAAGTTTGAATTCAATGGTAGTCGTGTATCTCCAATTCCAATTGGAACCTCACAATGGGGTGCCCTAAACATCTCAAAATCTTTAAATCCAGTATTTGGGTCATCAAAGAAATTTTTCTCTGCTTCGGTTCCTGGGTCAAGAATTGTTTCTCGTGCGACTTCGCCCATATCAAGACAAACGAGTCCCCCTCGTTCTACAACACCAACGCCAACTCTAGGAGGACTTATGTGTCCAAAGTTTGATGTAGATGATGGGAAAAGGACGAATGATGGGCTAAGCCAAGAAGTTCTTCGGTTGAAGGCACAGGTACATAATTACGTAATAAAATGCACCTCTGCATATCCTCGCTTTGTTTGCTGCTATCCCACTTATTCGAGTGAGTTAATAATCAAAACTATTTCCGTATTATATATTTATATTTGACTTTACCTTCCAAAGGAAAAGTCAACTTATGGAGAGGATGTCTATGTAATGTCTTTTTGTATGTAACCCTATATCACTCTCCAAGCCCAGTCTTTGACATACAAGTAAGGTTCGTATACTATGTTGCATGGGAATGGAATCTGCATGCCAAATGACACAACACATACAAACACTTGGACACAAAGATCACTTCAATTTGTTGTCTTATTTCAGTTTCGGCACTGACACATCGTGGACATTTCACTAACACCATATTAATTTTTGAATGTACATGCTTTCTAGCTCATGTACCAAATATGATTGGAAATGTATATTTGAACCTAATTTTGCTGGAGACTTTCGTCAGCCCATGGAATCCATTTGTAATTTCTTACAGTTTAGCATGTCTGCATGATGCCTTCATAACCTCCTGTTCGCGAACAGTGATTATTTATCGATAAAGCAACATTCAGCGAGCACTTTCTAACCAACTCAATTGATTATGGAAGAATCAGGTTTGAGAAAGCTTTTATGTTCCTGATATGTACAAATAATAGTAGCCAATTACCCTCAAACATGAGAAAATGTGACATTTGAAAAAGGTGAGACATTGAGAAAGTATATCCTTTTTCATATTATTTCTCTTTCATCATTTGTGCCTGAGTCTCATATGATGTTTCATATCTCATCCCATTTCCCTATACCGGTTAATGGTTTGCTGGACCGGCATCCTACCCAAAAATTAGACTGGAACTGATTGAAAGTCTAATACTTTACCTATAAGAGTCGGGTAATTGTCAGTTTGCTTCTGGTCGATGGTCAGGCCACATGTTATAGTGATCAGGTAAGATTTCCAGCCTTGCTTATGCTGCAAGTTATTAAATTATTAGATCACTTCTGTTGTGTCTTCATTGACCTTAAAGACTTCTTTTTAACATTGGACGTTTTATACCAAATTACCAAAGTTTAGCTAGAAAAAATACATTTCTCCAATGTTTGTACTGCCAAGAATTTCGGATATACATTGCATCATATATATATATACATTTCTCCAATGTTTGTCCATGCTTTTTGATCTTGTTTGGCTTTAGACATATGATAGGCATTTGGGTACTCATAACGTCACCCTTTACCATACTCTCAACAGCTTGGCAGATGTGTTTCATATTGTTTTATTTTGGAAGCCTATTTTAACATGTTCAAATTACCGTGGTACTTGCATGGTGCTACTTATAAAGTTGAACAAGTAATCGTTGTGGAGAAGAGCTCTGGGTGCTATTTCACTTGGTTATAATTTGAACTCAGTTCTAGGTGTTTCTGCACTCAAATCTTTACATTGTGGTTTTACTATAATGTTTGGAAATCTTGTTTCCAATGAGTTCAGCACTCTGTTTATCCTTCAGTTTCTCTTAGAACCAGTTAATGTTAAATTTGTTGGAAGTATTATGAGTAGTCCTTTTTTATAGGCTGAAAATCTTACTCGCAAGGCCCAACTGCAAGAGGTTGAATTGGAAAGAACAACTAAACAACTGAAGGAGGCAATTGCAGTTGCTGGGGAAGAAGCTTCCAAATGCGAAGCAGCGAAGGAAGTTATTAAGTCGCTTACAGGACAAGTAAGATGATTTGATTTGAGATGCAAATAGATTTATCCCCTTTTGCTAAGTATAGGATTAAATAATCTATTATTACTGATGATTGGTATGAAAATCTGAAAAGATCTTACCAACTGCATTTTCTATGAGATGTCGAGTCTTTATTACCTACCGAAATGCAGATAGGTACTAAACTGTGTGGTTTATATCAAGAGCACATAGTAATGTAGAAATCATGAGCTCTAACTTGTTTCTTTATTGCTTGTTTAAACTTTTAGGCTCTGAATTGCTCTTAATATTCTGTACTTCATGGATAAATTAGTTCAAGGGAAAAAAAAACCCTCAATCTAGGTCTAGGATCACCAAAGTGTGACTGACCATTTTATCTTCATTTTGGAAAGAAGTTCAATGAAATGAAAAGTCCCATCAAATTCAAGGTTGTGAAAAGCGCTGGGCGCTAGGCGGGCGGGAACCTGCCGCCTAGCGCCTAGGTGGCTGATTAGGCAGCCCCTTAGATGTAAGCGGTTCAAAAAATATAAAAATAAAATAAAAAAACCTAATGAAATGTGCATAAAAAGTTCATAAAATCCCATAACATGCATAGTCGGGTTTCGGGGAGACTAGGCGGACGCCTAGGCGGGCATCGGGCGGACACCAACCGCCTAGCGCCTAGGCGCGGCCTAGGCGGCCGCCTTTTAGAACAGTGGTCAAATTATTTCACTTTTGGTGAATCCCAGGAAACACCTTAAGGACCACAAAACTTACCCCTGCGTTAAAGTTGGAAAGTCAACTCTCAACCATTTGAACTTTGCTTGAAACTGTTAACTAGGGAACTTTGTTTCAATTGTTTTTAGAATTAGGGCCAGTTTTAGTATACCCCTAGGTTTTGGATGCAGTACCTCAGCTTCCCCCACTAAAGGCAGCTTCAACTATTATTGCCCAATCTTTGGTCATAATGTGACAAATATGTGATTGCAAGAGTGAAATCCTCCTAACCTTAGGTAAAAGGTCTAGGAAGTTACATTTTAAACTCTACATTTTAAATACAAAGTGAAAAAAGAAATTGCATTGTTCAATAGACCTGAAGGGAACCTGCCAGCCTACTGCCTCTTTCCTCTCTCGTTCTCCCTCTTTCCTATCCTAGTCCAAAGAACCTTTACTGTTGGCAGACCTGAAGGCGATCTGCCAGCCTCCTGCCTGCTGATGTGCCCCACTTTGGGCTGCATTGTTGAACAAATCTTCCTTTTAGATATCTGTAGACTAGCGGTCGCTGGTGGCAGTCTTGACCTACTGCAGATCTACTGGTGGTTCTTTGTGGCTCAACCATGATAGGAGGGGAGGGAGAAGGTGGAGAGGGGTGAGGAGAGGGATAAAGAGGTAAAGGAGTTAAGGTTAGGGTTTGGAGGAAAATTTGAGGCAAGTAATCTTGTGGTCACTTTGGTGATTAACGTTGTGACTTGTGAGGTAGAAGGAAGAAGAAAATTTTGGTTCTTTTTGAAAAGATGGTTTCAGAGGAACTAACATAATAATCATAAGTGTTTATGTGATTTTTTTAGTATTGGACAAAGATTTTAAAGATTGACAGTGATGAAACGTCTCAGTCATTTCATCATCATAATCATCATCCAAGCGTTCTCCCATCAAAATGGGGTCGGCTATAGAGGTATAAGAAAGCTCCTTACAAGATTTGACAGTTTTATGGCTACTTGACATCAACCTTCTATGTTGGTGCCAAATTCCTATCCAATGTAGCTATGAGCATGAGAGGGTCATGCCATAAAACCTAGACGGCTAGTTGGCAAGTAGCTAGGCCTACCTTTTGGATTGCAAAAAGCTCATGCAACCAAGGAACACCCTCCAAGTTCCCCTAGGCTATAAAGATTCTAGACTAAGAGGTAAGATGATATATTTTTCTATAGAGAATTGCATTCATCTCTATGACATATTCATGTCTATGACATCACACGTGACACCAAAGAGTGAAGGAATGACATCTGGAACATAGTTTAAAGTATCGGCCGATACCGATCCGATACGGCCGATACCGATACAGTTTGGCATGTCCCGATCCGATACCGACCGATACCCAATACTGACCGATACCGACATTAGAGGTCTCTTTTTCAGTCAATTCGGCAAAAAAATTGGAATTAAAAAGACCAATTAGAAAGGATGTAAATGCATAGTAAGGTTGTAAAAACATATAAAAGAGAAAAACTTATCTCTCACATATAAATCAATCGACAAGGATGACTACTATTTCATTCAATATCAAAAATACTAAGAAACAATACTGAAAATACTTTAAATTATGCATAAATGTATAAAATATATTCTCTAAAATGTTAATAATTTACTAATAGTTGTTTGCATTCCGATACCAAAAAATCCGATACTCCGATCCGAAATCGCCGATACTACCGATACCGCCGATCCCGATACTCATAGGAATGGTCCGATACCGATTCCGATACCGATATTTTGAACCTTGATCTGGAATGTATCAGTCGTATCATATTGGATTTTGAGCTGGACTGATCCAAAATTGCATGTATGAAATTGGTATAAGCCAATATCTCCTATTCGAGCTAATATTGGGGTGTTCTTATCGACTTTTGAAGTTTGTTATGGCCCCAAACAGGTTGAAATTATTAACTCTTCAAATTATTTTTGCAATTGGCTGTATTGGCTAACATATTCTGATATTTTTTTAAAAAATTGGCAAGAAAGTATCCTAAACTTCTGAGAACAAGGGCTGAATTGCCCGGAAATTGTACTTGATCTGGGCTTACTTTCATTTTCATGTTTTAGAAACTTTTTCTGAAGTCCTATATTTGGTAAGACCATAAGATGGCTATTAAGTATTATGTATGGAGTTATCATGTTATATAGTTTAACAAAATCATGCAATTAGTCATCAAACAACAAAAGGTTATATAAAATAATTAATGATTATCTTAACTTCTATACCTAATAAAACATCTACTAATTTTCTTTTCTGGGTTGCTGAAATCAAAATACTTGGATAATACAATATATAACCACTAAAGTTGTTGCTACCTATACGTACACTCATGGAAATGATTGGATATCGTATTGTGTTTTCACATTTCGGTAACTTAATTTGTAAGCATTTTGGTAATGGTTCTTAGTATCTGTATCGGGGTCGGTTTTGGACTCTTCTTATGAATATCGATTTTGGTGGTTTCGGCACTTTAAGAGATTTTGGTTCGGAGTTTTAGAGTTCTTAATTTACTAAGTCATAACTAATAAGAACTACTATAAAAAAACAAGAAAATGTGTCACACCTTTAGGCACACTTCACGTATTATTTGTTATTTCCTGTGAGTTTTGGATGGAATAATATTAAGATGGATGGATGTTGTGAATATATAGAAGTACAACTTCGACAAATGGAACGGTATAATGTGTCCATAAGGAATCTTATGAACATATTGTAGCATGTAAATCTTTGACACGCAACAGTTACTATTGGATCGGTACATACCAAAAATGATACGACCCATCCGATATGTATTACTATTGGCCAATATTGCGAACCTTGGTTTCTAGAAGACATGATTGTCACATAGAGCTCTAGTTAATGTTTCCAAGGAACTATTAAAGGCAAACTTGTGAGCCTGAAGAGTTTAGTTTGAAGTTTTGAATTTTGAGGGGTTCATTTTTATTCTTATATTAGGAAAGGATATTTTTAATATAAGCCCCTAAAATCTTGCTCATTAACATAAGCCCCCCCCCAAACCCAATATTGCTTTTTGGAATGAAGATTTGTTAAATCTTCAGTAGGAACATGTCCACCACTCAATATAAGGCCTCTCGATAGCTTTAGTCCAACTTTAAGTAAACTAGTCTAAGTGTTAACCCCAACCATACTAGGTAAATGACCTTTTTGTCCCTAGGGTTTGGTAGAATGGGTTTGTTGACTTTGAGGTTGAAGGAGAGGAGAGAGAGGGATGGCCGAAAGAGGGAGGAGAGGGAGGTGGAGAAAGTTGGCACTCGTTGTGGAGATACTGGTAGTTGGGTTGGAGAATAAAGGAGGATTTATTATGGTTTGATCGATTTGAGTTTTAAGATGGAGGGACAAATTTGTAAAAAATATGACATCCATTAACTTAAATGGTGGTTTGTTAGTGTCCTTAACCATAGGGGATTATGCCCAATCTAAGTAGCACATAACTACAAAAATCTAGGCCGTATCATGTCGGATATGAATCGAACGCAACCCCGACACTTCCAAATACACCAGGACAAACCAAAATTATGTCCAATCCGTGTGTCTGCAACATAGTTACCAATAATCTTAAGAGGGGTCTCCTTCCAAATAACAAGATTGGAGGGTTATGTTAAACGAGCGAGATTTGAGGTGCTTATATTAAAAAAAAGTAAATAAAACATGCAGAGCATTCATCTGCCTAGTTCAACTTTTCCACATTTAGTTGAGGCCGTCATCACTGCGGCTGTCCCTGTCACATGTCCAAACTTTTACAAATGGTTTATCAACGCAGCTTAGTTTTTTTTAGTATCCTTCCCAAGTCCCGGTTCGTAAAATTGAGTGGTGGACATGTTCCCAAAATCTTCAGTAGGAATTTATTTGTTTGAATCTTGGAACTCTTATTTGTGTTGTCTTCATATTAATTGATTTGTTTCAATGATTGCTTGGTTTCGTCTCATTATTTATGAATAGATTCATTTGTAACTGCACCAACCCCCCCCCCCCCCCCCCCCCCCCCACCCCACCTCTCTCTCCCACACGCACACCCCAACACACCCACACGAGAGAATTTCTGGGTCTGCCCCTGACTGTGGGACATGTCATTCTGCTTATTTATTGGTATTCTATTTCCACTTCCAGTTAGAAAGGATTAATAATACTTCACCTGAGATGAACGGTGACACAAAATAATAGAAAACTATCACTGCAAATAATTGTATTTTAACTCATACATTATGTACACTGTTGTTGGGACTATACCATTTCTCTAAGTTTGCAAGCAAATTGTTGGATTTACTTGCTCGCCAGTTAAATCTGTTTACTTCTTCCAAATTATTCATATAATTTTATCAGAAGAGATGCAACTTTGTTGGAAAAAAAAAACTTATTTTTGCACATTTTAATTGCTTAATATTTTCATCCATTTCTGACATCTTTTTGTTTGAAAACAGTTGAAAGACATGGCTGAAAGGCTTCCTGTAGGAGCAGCCAGAAATAGCAGTAAACTTCTCCCCTCCTTTGCATCCTTCAACAGTACTGCTTCAAGTGATATCTCTGCTTCAGTTATTGACAATTTGATTGCGTCTCATGAACCTGAGTCGAATGTTTCCAATGGATCAGTAGTTTCTAATGGACCTGGTTCCATTAGCCACCAAAGAAAGATAGTAGGCCATTCAGAAGTAGTGAGCAATGGGAGCAATCTGACAGAGACAGAACCCAATTATGAGGCTGAATGGGTCGAACAAGATGAGCCTGGTGTCTATATTACACTCACCTCTTTACCTGGGGGTGTTAACGATCTAAAGCGAGTTCGTTTCAGGTATGTCTAAATTATGTCGTTCTCAGTATCCAATTTGTATATCTGAAAGCAGATAATTAATTACAGGGAAATCCCTAACCCGAACAGCTTTAAAGGTTTCCTCCTAATATTAAATATTTTCCGACTCCTTCATGCCTTCCTTTCTGTATTAAACAATCATGTATGTTCCATGAGCATGTAGCTTCTACAAGTCCTCTATAATAATAATTTTCGAATGTTAAAGATTGTTTTTCTCTAAAATGTTAGATATAATCATTGTTAAGAACCAAATAATTAAGATAAAATATATAGCACTACACAAATCTATACTACTATATAATAAGAAAAGTTTATGCTTCACCGTAGAAGTTTTTGTTCCTAAAATACCCTTATATATGTTTACTATTTAAAATTGTTTATTAAATTTAACATGGGTAGTTAGGTAATTACGTGTGGAATTTTTTTTTGAAAGGGATTGTTGTTTGCTCTTGCCAAGATGTAAAAAATTAAAAGATTTTGCTCTTCTTAAGTAGTAAAAAATGAAAAACTTATTATTTGTTCTTTCCAAATGGTATGAAATACGTGCAATACGCGTGCATATATACTAGTCATAATAATTATGAATACGATGATGATATTACACTAATTATATAGTAGTGGTGGTGGTAGTAGTAGTAGTGTTGGTATATTAGAATGTATTAAGGGGGTTTTATGTAAGATGGAGGGTTGTAAGGCTATATATATATATATAGCCAAGAGATTATAATAAAAAATTGAACTCCAAATATTCTATATGGTATCAGAGCACAAACCCTAGCCGCCTCTTTCCGCTACCGTACCGCTCGCCAAACCCTAGCCGCCACCACCGTTGTCACGCCACCGCCGCCGCCACCACTGCCGTCGCACCGCTCGCCCACCGTCGCCACCACATTTCCGCCACCACCGCGAAGCCACGACTCCTGCGGAGCCCGCATGAGCCTTCTGTCGCGGTTCCCGGCTTTTCCTGCGGGTCGTTCTGGACGTTAACATCGAAGGCCTAGATCCGATGGGGGAGAGGCGTGATCGGGTCTAGGAGAGGACGAAGAGGACGAACGTGAATCGTGGGACGGGTTTGAGGTGATCGGAGAAGAGGAGGATCGATGGAGGAGATCATCAAGAAGTTGGACCCTGCGGAGGTCGCAACGTTGATGAAGTTGATGAAACTGTCGGCTGGTGAGAGCGCGACACGAACACCGGCGAAGTTGGAGCTTCCCTTCATCGATCTGAAGCTTGATGGACCAGCCACCTACCTGAGTTGGTCACGACGGGTGAGGAGAACCCTCGCAGGGAAGAACCTGGAGGGTTTCTTGTCAGGAGAGAAGACAGAGCCGGATGAGGGCTCGGCATGACGCGACGAGTAGAAGTTCACTCATATGGTGATATACATTTGGCTCCTCAATTCTTTAGTCCAGTCGATCGTCGTCACAGTGGATGGCCTTGAGATGGTAAAGGACGTGTAGGAGAAGTTGAGGAGGACCTACGATTGTGTGGAAAATAACTTGAGGGTTTTCCAGATCAAGGGGGAGATCGATGACACCGTACAGGGAGAGAAGGCGGTGCAGGAGTATGCCACGGAGTTGGAGCGTCTGTGGTTGGATTGCGATCACTCCTCAGATCGGACGAGCTGCGAAGACCCGAAGTGTAAGGAGCGATATGTATGTCTGCAGGAGAGGACGATGAAGTTTCTTAAGGGGCTGGCCGCAGTGTTTGCTCAGAGGACATGACTACTTCTAGGCCAATTGAAGATCCCTACACTTGAGGAGGCTATCTTGGCCATGATCCAGGAGGAGACTCGCATCAAGAAGCAGGCAGGGACATGTGGTCCTCAGGAGAAAGCAGAGAGCGTCAAGCGATGGAGACAGGAGGAGTAGGACTGAGGTGGCGTCCACCTCAGTCTTCGCCAGAGGCAACGCTGTCATGTATGCCCATCCATCGGAAGGTACTGACGACTCACTCGCCCTTGTATCTATGTCTTCCCTTAGATCGTCGGACTGGATTGTCGATTCGGGTGCGTCTAGACACGCGACAGGGAATGCTAGTGAATTCTCTTCCTACACTCACCTAGCATCGGCGGACAACATTCAAACAGCCGATGGTACTTTACAGCTAGTGGTCGGTAAGGGTACTGTCGATTATACAGGTTCAGTAAAATTATCCAATGTTTTGTATGATTCTTTCTTTTCCAGTCAGTCTTTTGTCCATTAGTTCTATAATCCTCCAACTAAAATGCATTGTTTCTTTTGATATTCCTAAGGTGATCTTCTAGGAGAAGGGGAGACGGGACGAAGACTTGGAACTGTCACTTTGCATGATGGACTGTGGTACCTGGATCGGGAAGGGCTAGATTCGGCATTGGTGTCTGTGACAAAGAGGGCAGGGATGGGAGGACCGAAGATGAGTGCCGAGGATACACTGATACTCCACCACAGGCGGTTTGGGCACTCCTCTTTTGATATTTTGAGTAGGTTGTATCCATCTATTTATGAGAAAGCAAATAAGGAGAAACTAGTATATGATGCATGTGATTTAGGCAAACTTACTAGGAGCTCATATGTTAGTGCGGGCCATAGGAGCTATTTTGTTTTTGATATTATACATTCTGATGTTTGGGGGCCGTGCACCATAACTACTATGAATGGTTACAAGTAATTCGTTTCTTTTATTGATTGTTCCTCTCGTATCACCTGGCTGTATTTGATGAAGAATAAGAATGATGTCTTTGTTTGTTTTCGGGACTTTCATAAACATGTTCAGACTCAGTACAGAGCAGTGGTGAAGGTACTGAGGTCTGACAATGGAACAGAGTATACCAACAAAGCACTTGAGGAATACCTGTCAGCCCAAGTAGTACAGCATCAGACCACCTGTGCACACACACCAACACAGAATGGAGTGGCAGAAAGGAAGAACAGACACCTTCTGGAGGTGGCAAGGAGCATGATGATCGTCATGAATGTCCCACAGAGTCTGTGGGGGCATGCAGTGTTGACAACAGCTCAACTGATCAGCATGATGCCCTCGAAAGTACCGGGAAGGAAGTCTCCATGTGAGATATTGCAAAAAAAAAAATAGTGGATACTTCCGCTGAAGGTGTTTGGCTGCATTTTTTTTTGAAGGACAACATACCGTCTATTGGAAAACTTGATCCTAGAGCAGTCAAGTGTGTCTTCGTGGGCTATTCGGCGACTCAGAAGGGGTGCGTGTGCTGGAGCCCAGTAGAGATGAAGAGGTTTGTGAGCATGGATGTTCACTTCAGGGAGCTTGAGCTATACTACCGTCAGGAGGGAATCTCATCCATGGGCAACTCACCAGACACTGAGAGTATGAGGCGAGAAAGGGAGATTGGTGAGAGTTTGGTGACCGATTTAGGAGTATGGCATGGAGGAAACGGTTGAGGAGGAGAGTGAAGAGGAACGGGGGTAGGAGATGAGAGGTATTAGGCCCATAGCTCAGGGGGAGTTACTTACCTACAACAGGAAATTGAAGCAAATTGTAGGACCAGTACCTATAGTGCCAGTGCCAAGTCCCTTGCCTGCGTCCGTCTTGACTCCTGAGACCCCTACACCACCACCACCAGATTTTCCTTCAGGTGATATTATTCTTCCTACCCCTCCCACACCATTATGAGTACGGAGGACCACTCGCAGCAATGCGAAAAATCCTCCTGATAGATATGGTTGGGACCTTGCTCAGTTTGTTTCATATGATAACATCTCTTCTTCTCATGGAGCATACATTGCGTCTTTGGATAGTATTACTGTACCTAACAATTGGCAGATTGTCAAGAACGATCCAAAGTGGAAAGCGGCGATGCACGAGGAGTTAGGGGCTCTTGAGAAGAACCACACTTGGGAACTGGTAAAACTGCCAGAGGGAAAGAGGACAGTCGGATGCAAGTGGGTCTTTACTGTGAAGCAGAACCCAGATGGACAGGTTGAGCGCTACAAGGCTCGACTGGTGGCAAAAGGATACAGTCAGGCTTACGGCATTGACTACGACGAGACTTTTGCACCAGTGGCGAAGATGAGTACCGTCAGGACCCTGATTTCTTTGGCAGCGAATGGTGCATGGAAGCTACACCAACTGGATGTGAAGAATGCGTTTCTTCATGGTGATCTAGTGGATGAGGTGTACATGGAGATACCACCAGGATTCTGCACTGATAAGACAGTGGACAAGGTCTGCAGGTTGAAGAAGTCCCTCTATGGACTGAAGCAGTCTTCTCGAGCGTGTTTTGACAGATTCGAGAGGGCGATGATAGGGATGGGATATCGGCAGATCAACGTTGATCATACTGTGTTTTTCCGTCAGAGTGGAGGCCACATTACCATGCTTGCGGTGTATGTGGACGATATGATTATCACAGGAGATGATGAGCAGGAGATTGTCCGACTCAAGGGAAAGCTTGGCAAGGAGTTCGAGGTGAAGGACCTTGGCCTTCTTCGGTACTTCCTTGGGATTGAGATTGCTCGAGAAGCAGAGGGGATTGTTCTTTCTCAGAGAAAGTATGCGCTGGACCTTCTCACAGAGACATGGATGTTGGGATGCAAACCTGCAGCGACGCCGATCAATCAGAGGTTCAATCTGGGTGCTGAGACTGGAGAACCAGTTGACCGGGACAGATAGCAGAGACCAGTGGACAAGTTGATTTATTTGAGCCACACACGTCCTGATATTTGTTTTGCAGTGAGTGTGGTGAGCCGCTACATGCATGACCCAAGGAAGGGTCATGGATGCAGTGTACCAGATTCTGAGATACTTGAAGGGTGCTCCCGGAAAGGGGCTAATATTCAGGAAGAATGATCACGTGAGCATCGAGGGCTACTGTGATTCTGACTGGGCTAGCTGTGCTGATGACAAGAGGTCTACCTCGGGCTATTGCATATTTGTAGGAGGCAACTTGGTCTCTTGGAGGAGTAAGAAGCAGTTAGTGGTGGCCAGATCGACAGCTGAAGCGTAGTACAGATCTATGACCTTGGGAGTTGCAGAGCTGCTATGGCTAAATAGTATACTGGTGGAGCTAAAGCTGGATCAAGGAGCCAAGATGAAGCTGTGGTGTGACAACCAGTCAGCCATCAATATCACCAACAATCCAGTGCAGCATGACAGGACCAAACACATCGAGATCGATAGGTTCTTCGTCAAAGAGAAGTTGAACAGTGGACTACTGGAACTAAACCACGTTCCAACCGAGGATAAGGTAGCAGACAGTCTGACAAAGGGACTTAGCTCTGTAGATATAATTAGAGGATGTGACAAGATGGACTTAGTGAATATCTTTCGTCCATCTTGAGGATGAGTGTTGGTATATTAGAATGTATTTGAAGGTTTTATGTAAGATAGATAATTGTAAGACAAAATATATATATATATATATATATATATATATATATATATATATATATAGCCAAGAGATTATAATAAAAAATTGAACTTCAAATATTCCACTAGTAGTAATAGCAGTACTAGCTAGTCATTGTTGTCGATGCTACTCTTGAGTAGTTTTCTAAATAAAAAATTCTCGCTCTTTTTCTAAAGAATTGTTGCTAATATGAACTTTCTCCTCCAATATTTCTTGAAAATGTCCACAGTCGAAAGCGATTCAGTGAAAAGCAAGCAGAGAAGTGGTGGGCGGAGAACCGAGAAACGGTCTACAAGAAATACAATGTCCACATGGTCGAAAGCAGATCTGCCCTTGGCATTGAAAATATATGAATGATGGATCTCACTCGAGTAAGGTTGGAATACCATCTTACAGTGTCCCCATTGGAGCTACGCCTCAAATCATGAGGGAGTGCTTCCTAATCAAGAAGGTGTGAATGTGGGTATATTTTTACTGAATTTGAGGATTGTGGTATAGTGTGGTTTGGTGTTCTTGATGGTTTTCTTTTATTTATTTAACTATTTAATTATTTAATTATTTATTTTCTTGATCTGTGGAAAATAGAGTGGGTTTGGGGGTGATAAATGTATATCGATAGATGTTAGTTGGTTTATATCTTTACGTTGTAAATTCATAAGCAAATATATTCAGGATCAGTATGTGTAAAAGCCCTGCTGCACGAAATGTCATGCCTGTTGGAATATGAAACAGAATGCTCATCGGTGTTGCATTTTGTTTTCACATCAAAGTTTCTACTATGTACATTTTTTTCATACAAAGAAAGGTGCACAACTACTAATTTGATGACCACATCAAAAAAAAAAAAAAAAAAAAACTACTAATGTGATGATGATTGTATTTATGGTAGACCAAAATCCCTTATGGTCTGCTTGGACTCTGGGTTCAGAGACTTAAGTGGAGGGAAAAAAATTCTATTGGAGATTTATGAGGGAGAGTTATATGGGGTTAAGTGAGAAAAGTTTAACCTTATTTTGTCCATTTTTTAATCTCAAAAATTGAGGGTTTAACAAGAAAAAAATGAGAGCTTGTTGTTTGAAAAGTCATAAATATTTTTTATTTTGACAAATTTTAATTAAAAATTCAGTCAAATCTATTTTTATGTCACATGTAATAAAAGTATTTTGATAACTATTGTATGTTTATTAATCCTTCTACTACTCAAAATATCCAATCCAAACAAGAATTATTAAACATATTCTAATTAACTCTTCCTCCAATCCAAATAAGATTATATGTAATGAATTCTCTCTCTTTCACCTAACTTTTTTTTTTCTTTTTTCTCAATCCAAACAGACCCTTAGTGTGGCATATCATCTGCTATTGTAGCATCACCTTTGGGGATGCATGTTTAATACCACCCTAGGAGTCCAAGAAGATCTATTAGGATTGTTTGGAACTATGAAGTGTAGCCATGCAAAAACTGTCACCCCTACACCCGACAGCACCTACATTAGATGTGCTGGTTTTGCTACCAACTTAACTTACTCCACGGTACGTACCCTTAATTTTAGTATTGAGCGTCTGACCTAGGCCAGTTGGTCCACACCTCCTTAGCAAGCTTAGTATGCCCTTATTAACACTCACGTTATTTTCTGACTCATGTAGTGATAGCTCTTACTTGTACACCCTAAAAAATTAGTCTTAAGTCCCCCCGGTGCGTTACGCTGAGTCGGATTGAATGAAACAAATGCTGGTTCCATTTGATTTATTGAATTTTGGAAAGAAGTATTGATTGAGTTGTTTCATGTGCAGATGGCTAGCGGGTTCGATGGAAATCAGATGTTCGTTCAGAGCAGTACTGAATAGCTGGATGGGAGCGATAATGTCATCTTCCTTAGTCCGATCGGTCGGATGATTTGTAGAGCACGGCCTGCTCGCACGGTCATACCAGTTGAGTAGATCGCGCTTGCATCGGACCACGGGTTCAAGGGATTGGCCGTATCGGCAGGACATGATGCTTAACGGGATCAAACATTGTGAGTGAGCTCTTTCCCTTCTCCTCTACTCCTTCATGCCTAATAATATGGAAAACACATAATAGGCTTGAACACTTGGATTGAAATATTTTGAATCACTACACTGAGGCGTGCATAGAGTGTACGTCGTTGGCTTGGTAGGATTGTGGCTTGAATTGATTTGCGCGTTGGATAGTTGGAGCTAGAGTTAGAATATTACATTTGAGGCAGTTGGTTGAATAATTGGGATTATACTTGGACAGTTGGAATGATACATTGAGGTATGGGAATATCGGGAATTCGGGTGTAACCCCCCTCGATTTATTCTGTAGATAGTTAGAGTGGATTTGGAAAAAATTTGGTAGCAAATGTCGAGGTTTAGCGTAGAGATAATTTATCTGGTATTTAATTCAATTAATTAAAACCCTTGGCGCGCCCTGTCATTTTCTGATTATTCGGAGCCCAAGATCAGTCCATAAATTTCGTTCAATTATTGTACTTCTGACCTGGACACGCCAAATTAGGCACTGGACTTTTTTGTCACTTAAAATCAGTTTCCGTTGTGCTCTAAATTAATTGCACAATTTTTCGAATCCGAAATCCATATTTAATCCCGTGTCGGACACTTGTGCCGTTACCCTAAATTTTGGGATACCAAATTAATCCGTTGAGCCGGACCAACTAAAGGGTCCAAGACTGACTCCAAGCCCCCAACATTTTTGGCCTTGCGTCATTTACGGATTTTGACCCCAAGTGCCCCCAATTAAATTAAATTCGCGGGACACTTTATTTCTATTTAAATCGGGGATACCAACTTTGTAAATCCCATTTTAATCCTAATTTAATACCAATGCCTTTCTAATTAAACCCGTGCCTAATGCACAACACCCTCTCACCATGAAAATTACTAAACATACTTTTCTCCGCAATTTTTGTGTCATTTTATGTATCCATGCAATTTCCCGAATTTAAGGGATTAAGTTACAATTTTTGAATTATGTGGCACCACCCTATTGGCCAAGAACTAATGAGCGGTCCCAAAATGGGGTCTCATTCTCACCCATGCATTCACCCCTCATGAAGAAACCCTCTCCTCTTCATAATCAATCTCAACCATTCATTTCGAATGGGTTGATCCCACCATCCATCTCCTTCACACACACCCCTATAAAGTAACTCCTCACCCCACCCTCAACCAAAAACCAACCGGCCCTAATCCCAATAAAATCTCTCTCTCTCTCTCCTCCTCCATTTATTTTTTTTCATGCAAAGAAAACTCCATTCTTCTTCCTCCTTCTTTTCTTCTTCTTCCTCCTTCATTGCTTCTCCCTAATGAGACCCGACCGGCCGGCCAACAACTCGACCCCGGCCCGACTCCAGCGGAGCTCCCGCCGGCCTGAGCTCCCCCGACCAGCGCGACCCCCGCCGAGTGACCGGCCGCTGCCACCGCAGCGAGCGACCCCCCGCGGCCGAGCGTCCGGCCCGCTGTCCCCCGCAGCGTGCGACTGGCCCGCTGCCACCGCAGCTGCGTTTCCCCGCGTGGCTGTGCAGTAGCCGCTGCCGCCCGCTCCCATGCGTCCCCGCCGCCGGGCCGATCTTCCCCTCGCTGAAGCTGCCAGCTCCAGCGGAGCAGTCCCCCCCGCTCCGGCCAGGCAGCACAGCCACTCCGGCGAGCCTCCTGTTCTCACCACCTCCATCAACACTTCCCCATCTCCCTCCTTCACCACCACCATCATCACCACCACCGCTGGACACCACCCCCGGCCACCTTCTCCGGCCGTACTCCGGCATTGTCATCGTCGAGGTCGACTCTCCCCCTATCTTTATTTAATTTCCAGATTTGGTTATGATTTTAATTAGGGTGATGCTTATATGTAAATGTGTTATTATTAGCTAGGGTTTCACCTATGTGTATTCATGTGAGCATAGTATAAAGGTTTCATTTATAGGGCATGTCGATGATGGATTAAGATTGATAAAGGACTTGGAGAATATGACTTGTGGTATGTGGTGGAGGCATTTATTTATGGGTTTAATGTAGGTTTAGGGTTTGAGTTTGCATAAATAATTGAATTGGAATTAAAAGATTTGCATGGGAGTTCTAGGATTGAATAGGTTACTTATATGCACTAGAAATTTTGAGATTATATATGCAGGAGAGATTTTAGGTTTAATGCATTCATAAAACACTATAGATGGAAATTTCCAATTGATCGATTTTGATTTAAGTTTGCATTGGTGTTCATGTGTGAGGAGATGAAATATATAAACTAGACTATGGGAAATGTGATAATAATGAGGTTGGGTTTTAAGTGAAATATGAGACGTTTAGGGTGTTCGTATTAACATATGCATTTTTCATTGATAATGGGCAGAGTTGAATTGTTGACGAATAATACCATGATATGGAAATAGGGATGGACATTGTGGGGCAGGTGAGGGATTGTGAAAGGGTGTAATACCAAACCGATAGTCATTGATTGGAGACTGAGTTTAGGTGTAGATGTGTGTCGCATCCCTGCTTGACGTAGATTATTGATTCTGGTTTGTATCTCATCTCTAGCTAGTATCTCAGATCCAGTTATCACCAGATCAAGGTACGGAGAGAGGACATTCCGAAGACGGCTCTTCGGACGAAGTATGGACACTGTGAGTTTCTAGTCATGTTGTTTTAACCAACTTGCAGTAGTATTTATGAGTTTGAGGAACAATATTTTCCACCGGTACTTGGATAAGTTCTTGGTGGTAATTATCGATGATATCTTGATATATTCCAAGAGCCAGGAGGAGCATGAGAGGCATCTCAGGATCGTGTTGGAGACACTGAGACATGAGAGGCTGTACGCCAAACTCAGCAAATGCGAGTTCTGCTTGGATAGAGTACCATTTCTGGGGCACATAATCACCGGAGATGGACTATCAGTTGACCCGGAGAAGATAGCTGCAGTAGAGACTTGGCCTACCCCTACATCAGTTACGGAGGTTAGGAGCTTCCTCGGACTTGCCGGATATTATCGGAGGTTCGTGGAAAACTTCTCGAGGATAGCTGCGCCTATGACGCGACTGACGCGTAAAGGCGAAGAGTTTATCTGGACCGATGAGTGTCAGGCGGCTTTCGATGAGCTGAAGAAGCGTCTGACATCAGCACCGATTTTGACACTACCTTCAGGATCAGGAGGATTTGTAGTGTACAGTGATGCGTCAGGGAGCGGATTGGGATGTGTACTGATGCAACACGGCAAAGTGATAGCCTACGCATCGAGACAGCTGAGAGTTCATGAGAAGAACTATCCGACGCACGACTTGGAGCTAGCTGCGGTGATATTTGCACTAAAGCTATGGAGACATTACCTTTATGGTGAGCGTGTTGAGATTTATACAGATCACAAAAGCCTGAAGTACGTCTACACGCAGAAGGAGCTCAACATGAGGCAGAGACGTTGGCTAGAGTTGATGACAGATTATGACATTTAGTTGCAGTACCACCCTGGCAAGACGAATGTCGTAGCAGATGCCTTAAGCAGGAAGCCCATGTCATACTTTTTGACGATGCAGCGACAGTTGCTAGAGGATCTCCAGGAGCTTGGGATAGAGATCGTATTGCCAGGCATGGATGGACAGATGGCCAGTCTTGAGGTTCAGTCTACTTTGATTGAGAGGATCAAGGCAGCATTGCCTACAAATGCGAGATTTTGACGCCTGCGAGAGAGAACAGAAGCCGGCATGCAGACGGGACTCGGGATTCATGAAGATGGGACATTGAGGTGCGGAGATCGCCTATATGTTCCGAGTGGCGAGCTACGCCAAGAGTTGATGACCGAGGCTCATAACTCGATTTATTTCATTCATCCCGGGGGTACGAAGATGTACCGAGACTTGAGACAGCATTTCTGGTGGCATGGGATGAAGAGGAAAATTGCAAGATTTGTGGCAAAGTGTTTAGTTTGTCAGCAAGTCAAGGCTGAACATCAGAGGACTGCATGATTATTGCAGCCACTTCCCATTCCCGAGTGGAAGTGGGAACACATTACCATGGACTTCGTCACAGGATTTTCGCGGAGCCCTAGCGGGAAGGATGCAGTTTGGGTTGTCGTAGACAGACTCACCAAGTCTACACATTTCTTGCCCTTCAGAGTTGGGCAATCCACAGAGATACTAGCTGACATGTATATGAGGCAGATAGTACGATTACATGGAGTGCCTGTCAGCATCGTATCGGATCGTGATTCCAGATTCACGTCACATTTTTGGCGGAGTATGCAGGAGAGCTTAGGAACTCGCCTCAAGTTCAGCACTGCATATCATCCACAGACTGATGGTCAGTCAGAGCGCACAATACAGATATTAGAGGATATGTTGAGAGCGTGCATGATTGATTTTGGAGGATCTTGGGAGGACCACCTACACTTGGTGGAATTCTCCTACAATAACAGTTACCAGGCCAGCATACAGATGACACCTTATGAGGCACTGTACGGCAGAAAATGTAGGTCGCCAGTTTGTTGGAGTGACGTAGGAGAGCGTCAGATACTTGGTCCAGAGTTGGTGACACAGACAGTAGAGAAGGTCAAGCAGATTCAGAGCCACCTGCGCGCAGCACAGGACAGACAGAAACACTGGGCAGATGCGCACCGCAGACCATTGGAGTTCAAGGAGGGTGACCACGTATTTTTGAGGATATCGCCCACCCGCGGTACCATCAGATTCGGAGGCAGAGGCAAGCTGAGTCCGAGGTACATCGGACCTTTTGATATTTTGGAATGAGTTGGCAAAGTGGCTTACCGTCTTGCATTACCTCCATCATTAGAGGGAATACATGACGTATTTCACGTGTCGCAGCTGAGGAGATATGTCGCAGACCCTAGCCACGTGCTTGATCATTCGGAGATTACAGTCGGGCCTAGTCTGTCTTACGTAGAGCAGCCAGTTGAGATCATCGATCGCAGCGAGAAGACTTTGAGAGGGCAGACGATTCGACTGGTCAGAGTAGCATGGAAGCACCATTTACCAGGCGAGTCTACTTGGGAGCGCGAGGATTCTATTCGGCAGCGATTCCCGTACTTATTTGAGGAGCAAGGTACGATTTTACGTACGACATTTGATTACTAGACTGTTTTAAAATTCTGTTAGATAATATCGTGCTTTACTTTTAATTCCGGGGACAAAATTTTTCTAAGTTGGGAAGAATGTAACCCCCCTCGATTTATTCTGTAGATAGTTAGAGTGGATTTGGAAAAAATTTGGTAGCAGATGTCGAGGTTTAGCGTAGAGATAATTTATCTGGTATTTAATTCAATTAATTAAAACCCTTGGCGCGTCCTGTCATTTTCTGATTATTCGGAGCCCAAGATCAGTCCATAAATTCCGTTCAATTATTGTACTTCTGACCTGGACCCGCCAAATTAGGCACTGGACTTTTCTGTCACTTAAAATCAGTTTTCGTTGTGCTCTAAATTAATTGCACAATTTTTCGAATCCGAAATCCATATTTAATCCCGTGTCGGACACTTGTGTCGTTACCCTAAATTTTGGGATACCAACTTAACCCGTTGAGCCGGACCAACTAAAGGGTCCAAGACTGACTCCAAGCCTCCAACATTTTTGGCCTTTGCGTCATTTCCGGATTTTGACCCCAAGTGCCCCCAATTAAATTAAATTCGCGGGACACTTTATTTCTATTTAAATCGGGGATACCAACTTTGTAAATCCTATTTTTAATCCTAATTTAATACCAATGCCTTTCTAATTAAACCCGTGCCTAACGCACAATACCCTCTCACCATGGAAATTACTAAACATATTTTTCTCCGCAATTTTTGTGTCATTTTATGTATCCATACAATTTCCCGAATTTAAGGGGTTAAGTTGCAATTTTTGAATTATGTGGCACCACCCTATTGGCCAAGAACTATTGAGAGGTCCCAAAATGGGGTCCCATTCTCACCCATGCATTCACCCCTCATGAAGAAACCCTCTCCTCTTCATGATCAATCTCAACCATTCATTTTGAATGGGTTGATCCCAACCATCCATCTCCTTCACACACACCCCTATAAAGTAACTCCTCACCCCACCCTCAACCAAAAACCAACCGGCCCTAATCCCAATAAAATCTCTCTCTCTCTCCTCCTCCATTTATTTTTTTTCATGCAAAAAAAACTCCATTCTTCTTCCTCCTTTTCTTCTTCTTCCTCCTTCATTGCTTCTCCCTAGTGAGACCCGACCGGCCGGCCAACAACTCGACCCCGGCCCGACTCCAGCGGAGCTCCCGCCGGCCTGAGCTCCCCCGACCAGCGCGACCCCCGCCGAGTGACCGGCCGCTGCCACCGCAGCGAGCGACCCCCCGCGGCCGAGCGTCCGGCCCGCTGTCCCCCGCAGCGTGCGACTGGCCCGCTGCCACCGCAGTTGCGTCTCCCCGCGTGGCTGTGCAGTAGCCGCTGCCGCCCGCTCCCGTGCGTCCCCCCCGCCGGGCCGATCTTCCCCTCGCTGAAGCTGCCAGCTCCGGCGGAGCAGTCCCCCCCGCTCCGGCCAGGCAGCACAGCCACTCCGGCGAGCCTCCTGTTCTCACCACCTCCATCAACACTTCCCCATCTCCCTCCTTCACCACCACCATCATCACCACCACCGCTGGACACCACCCCCGACCACCTTCTCCGGCCGTACTCCGGCATTGTCATCGTCGAGGTCGACTCTCCCCCTATCTTTATTTAATTTCCAGATTTGGTTATGATTTTAATTAGGGTGATGCTTATATGTGAATGTGTTATTATTAGCTAGGGTTTCACCTATGTGTATTCATGTGAGCATAGTATAAAGGTTTCATTTATAGGGCATGTCGATGATGGATTAAGATTGATAAAGGACTTGGAGAATATGACTTGTGGTATGTGGTGGAGGCATTTATTTATGGGTTTAATGTAGGTTTAGGGTTTGAGTTTGCATAAATAATTGAATTGGAATTAAAAGATTTGCATGGGAGTTCTAGGATTGAATAGGTTACTTATATGCACAAAAAATTTTGAGATTATATATGCAGGAGAGATTTTAGGTTTAATGCATTCATAAAACACAATAGATGAAAATTTCCAATTGATCGATTTTGATTTAAGTTTGCATTGGTGTTCATGTGTGAGGAGATGAAATATATAAACTAGACTGTGGGAAATGTGATAATAATGAGGTTGGATTTTAAGTGAAATATGAGACGTTTAGGGTGTTCGTATTAACATATGCATTTTTCATTGATAATGGGCAGAGTTGAATTGTTGACGAATAATACCATGATATGGAAATAGGGATGGACATTGTGGGGCAGGTGAGGGATTGTGAAAGGGTGTAATACCAAACCGATAGTCATTGATTGGAGACTGAGTTTAGGTGTAGATGTGTGTCGCATCCCTGCTTGACGTAGATTATTGATTCTGGTTTGTATCTCATCTCTAGGTACTGCGGGACCTGAGGACTTGGACGCGGTACCAGATCCCTGTCATCAGCAGCCGCACGCAGGCAAGTGTACCTTGCCACCCTGTATTTCAGTTTACAGATATTGTTGTTCTTTATGTACTCGTGCGCGTATTTATGTTGATGTTCGATACTCCGTGTCCGGTTAACAACCGGGTGTTGACATTCGACTTAACGTCTTAGAATAATTACTAGATGCTTCATAGCACCTCGATGCACGTACCTGAGTACATCGATACCCCAGGACACACTCATACACTGTGATCGTGCCAGATTCCTGTATCCTGATATTGACATCATGACCAGAGACTGGGACGACCTTAGGGTCGCGTCTGTTGAGCTAATTCCTTGTGTCGAGACTGTAGTTAGAGGTTCAGGTTCAACGCACAATTGTTGACCGCTTGGGAAGGGGAAGACTGTTACTAGACGTTTGGGCTACTCTGCACGCGCTTATATATATGTAGTATTTTGTAGTGATACCTGTATCTAGTGTAGCTGTTTCACCCGTGTGTCTCTGTGCTCGGAGCTACGGTCCAACCCTTGTATCTCTGTGTTCGGAGCTACGGTTTTATATTAGAAAGCCCAGGCGTCGAACATTGTCTTTAAACTGTGTCACACTAGTTGGTTATGATAGAGTACCCTGTCGTGCACTTGTACTTTCTGTTTACTTGGCATGCTATATTTCTGTACCTTGTTACGTCCCTCTGAGGACCTGGTTCCCTGCCAGTTTTGCAGCATAGACGATTACGGAGCACTTGGAGATACTGATGGAGTGGCATATCTTGCGAGCATGGTACCAGGTACTCATATTATATCTACCGGAATTATGGTTATTTTACATTGATTATTCATCTGCTGTTGTAGCCTAGTTTTGTAGACTCATACTTCTTCTCGGGTCTATTCGAGTTAGTGTGTTATTGGGCGGCCGACCTTAGCACATATAGCTCTTTCTTGTATACTGATGTACATTATGGATTGAGACATAGAGGTTTACATTTATGGAATATCTAGATAGTGCCCTTTATATTACAGCTTATACGTATTCGAGTCAGACCAGAGTCTGGTCGAATGTGTAGCTGGCGTGTCACGTATTCCTGGTCCTACATATTTTGGGACTGGGGCGTGACATCGGGCGAGCGAGCGTGCATCCGTGCACGAGTATCACTTGGTCGCTTTGTCTTGCAAAGCGAGCAGTTGTGGTTCGAAACCGAACAACTGTATCGGCGAGGGTGTTGTGTCGCTTGATGGGACATTGTACCACGAATGGGGCATTGTGCTACTGTTGGGGCATTGTGCCATGGGTTTGCTTTGAGCAAGGGTGTTACACCATTTGAAACACTGTGTTGAGAAGAGGCATTGTGCCTATGGAAATACTTGGGATTTGGTGCCTTGGGCAATATGTTGGAAGAATGGTTATGGATGTTTTGGTTGGATATTCAGTTGAACGAGTCTAGGATCGCTTGGTGGGGCGAGAATGTTCGATCCTCTCGTCATACCTACTTGGTGTCTGCATGTCACGGACAACCTGTGTTGCACAGGGTTTCGTTTCCTCGAACGGGATGGACTCCGGGGTACCGGGACCGTTCGGCCATGGAGGAGACATGGGCATCACGTCTTGGGCGCGGTGCTGGTAGTCCGATACCACCAGGAGGGAGTAGCTGCCCAGCCCTGGATCGGGTAGGACTGCCCTATTGATCTTGGTCCGATCAATGTCCTTTATGGCTTGGCCAGTGACTTCATATAGATTAGTGTTGGCTTGCTTTTCTTTTATTGGTTTAGCTTTCGTGTAGACGCGGCCACCTTGCCTCGGCAAGAGTGTGCACTGTGAGATTTGGATTGTAAGTGTTGGTTGAGAATGGATATTGAGGCTTGGTTGATGGTTCGATATGTTATCTTGTTGCTTGGACTTGAGCAGGACGGTTTGCATGCTAGAATCCTTCGGGTTGGTTATATTTGCTTGTCGATTGGTTTGAGTTGAATGTTTACATGCTTAAACTGCTTTACAGCTTTCCTTAACATGTCATCCCTATGCCATGAAATGAATCTAGGATTCAACTAGAAAGATCACCATTTAACTGTGTGCATTCACTATTTTACTTAGTGTCGGCTTAGGCGAGTGGGTTACCCCGCTCACAAGTACGGTTGTGTACTGACCCACGTTTGTGGGCAATATTTCAGGTACGCAGGCGTAGTGGCGCTGCTTGGATATACGAGACATGATGTATGAACTGTAAGTACCTTTGTGGGCTAGAGAAAAGAGCAAGAGTATTTCATCACCTTTGTGGCATCGCCTTCGTGGCATAGCCTTCGGGGCATTTCATTTGGACCCTATCGTGAGCTTCGCTGCGTATTACTCTGATGTGTGCTTGGTACACAATACTTGACTTCCGCTGCAACTTGGTTGTTTCAATGATAACATTTGGTGTTTGACAACATCGTCTTGTACGAGCGCAACTCCAGGCTCGTACGGCATCACGTCCCGATGAGAACGATGGTCCTGCGGGAGAGCTGCAACGTGGTGATTCACATTCAGCGGGGACTATTGAGCTTGCGGGAGATTGGGGCGTGACATTCATCGATGATATCTTAATCTACTCGATAGATAGAGAAACGTTAAATATTTAAGGACCGTATTGCAGACACTTTGTGAACATTAGTTATATGCGAAGTTAAGCAAGTGCGAGTTCTGGATGAGCAGTGTGGCTTTTCTTGGGAATGTTATTTCAGCGGATGGTGTATCAGTTGACCCAAAGAAAATAGAGGCAGTGGTGGACTGGAAACAACCTACATCGGCTAGTGAGATCAGAAGTTTCCTTGGCTTGGCTGGCTACTATCGGAGATTCGTAAAGAACTTCACGAAGATTGCGTCATCTCTGACTCGCCTCAACCAAAAGGGAGTAGTATTCAAATGGACAGACGACAGTGAGAGCAGTTTCCAGAAACTGAAGCAGCGGCTCGTCTCGTCTCCAATTCTTACTCTTCTAGATGGACCTGAGGGATTTCAGATATACATCAATGCATCTCAGCTCGGACTATGATGTGTTCTTACGTAGCATGGGAAAGTAATTGTGTGTGCCTCAAGACAGCTGAAACAACATAAAAAAAATTACCCGACGCATAATTTGGAACTTGCGGCAATTATTTTCGCGTTAAAATTGTGGTAACACTATCTCTATGGAGTGTCCTGCGAGATCTTCACGGATTACAAAAGCCTTAATTGCTTATTCATGCAAAAGGAATTAAACTTGAGGCAACGACGATGACTGAAATTGATAAAGGATTATGACTTGACGATTACTTATACATCGGGAAAAGCAAACGTTGTGGCAGATTCATGGAAGATGCATTGAGTCAAAAATCCATCGGATCGTTATATGTGGCATGCAGGTTACTTCGAGAGTTGGAAGAAATAGGCATCGAATATAAAGTCTATATACAAGTAGCGCAGCTGGCTTAATTGCAGCTATAACCAAACTTGCTCGAAAAGTTGAAATATGCGCAAAGGATGACATATTCCTGCAGAAGATACGCGAGTTGATTTCAGCAGGAAAGGCAACCGATTTCATGGAACGCGAAGATGGAATGTTTTGGCTTAAGGGCAGATTATCTGTACCTAACGATGATGAACTCAGGAAAGAGATAATAACTGAGGCTCACTATGCTAAGTATACCTTGCATCCATGAAGCACCAAAATGTACAAGGATCTGCGCATAATATTTTGGTGGCATGGCATGAAGAAAGATGTGGCATTGTTCATGTCATGATATCTGAATTGTCAACGTGTGAAGGCAGAATACCAACGACCCGGCAGAGAGTATTAGAACCTCGCCATTCTGGAATGGAAGCGGGAGGACATCTCAATGGATTTCAAAGTGGGCTTACCAAGGACGCCAAAGGAAAATAATGCGATATAGGCCCTCGTGGATAGACTGACAAAGTCGGCTCATTTCATAGCAATCAAAAATACATGGAGCGCTGACCGTTTGGCTCAAATTTACTTAGATTAGATTGTCCGGTTACATGGAGTGCCTGTCTCAATTGTGTCGGATAGGGATGGACGATTCTTGTCTCGATTCTGGAAAAGCCTTCAGGCGGCAATGGGTACCAAGTTGTATTTCAGCTGGCGTACCATCCGCAGACTAATGGAAAGACCGAGAGAGTAAACCAAATCCTAGAAGACATGTTGCGACTGTGCGTGCTAGATTTGAAGGCAAGTTGGGATACTTATCTATCGCTGGCAGAGTTTGCTTATACCAACAGTTATCAAGTGAGTATTCAGATGGCCCCATATGAAGCACTGTATGGACGCAAATGTCGATCACCGATATATTAGGAGAAAGTCGGTGAACGACAAGTACTCGGACCAAAATTTATTGAAAAAGCCATCGAAAAAGTTCACATGGTTCAAAAAAAAATTCGAGTCGCTCAAAGCTGTCAGAAAAGCTATGCGGATGTACATAGGCGACCTTTGAAATTCATGAAGGGTGATCATGTGTTACTAAAGATGATACCTATGTGAGGTGTGATGCGGTTCCGCGTCAAAGGAAAGCTGAGTCCACGGTTTGTCGAACCTTTCAAGATTTTAGATAGGGTGGCACCAGTGGCTTATCGACTTTCACTACCTACTGCTTTCGCGGAAGTGCACAATGTCTTCCATATTTTCCAACTAAGGAGATACGTGCATGACCAGAGTCACGTAGTGAACTTCGATCAGCTTGAGCTGAGTGCCGACCTATCTTACTCGAAAGAACATGTTCAGATCCTAAACAGGAAAGAGAAGACCCTACGAAATCGATCAGTAGATTTGGTCCGTGTATTGTGACGGAATCATGCAATCGAGGAATCGACATGGGAGCTTGAGGAAGAGATGCGAAAGAAGTTCCCTTCCTTATTCGATAACCTAGAGGTAGAACCTTTGTTTTAAGTTTCGAGGACAAAATATTTTCTTAGTGGTATTTATGTAGTGCCCTGCTCCTAGCGGTGCACTATATAAGGCTTGCGGCTCGATTGACTCAGTCGGAAATTTTTTTATGGCGGAATCGATCACGGACAATGCAATGAACATTTTCAATTGATGGATCGACTTCTGTTGGAATGAGTCAAATAGTTTTTGTTTGATTTTTGGTCGGCTTCTTGGATTTTCGCTGCTTGGTTTTGATGAATGCGTTTTCGTGATTGGTTTTCGATGATTAATTGTTTAGCACACTTTCATTGATTGCATGCATTCATTCTAGAGAACTTTGAGAGAAATAAAAATGGTAGTCTAACCAAATATTGGTGCCAATGCAGATAGACGCATGACGGAGCCTGAACGAGCAAGCGTCTTTTTCTCTCGGCATTCTCTATTTTGGTGAGCGGTTCTGTCCCTTCTTCTCTACTTCTTCATGCCAATAATCAATAATGTTCTCTTATAACCTTGCTAAGTCCAATGATCGATAAAGCCACTAATGCCACAAGTTTCATACCTATCACTACCATATTTTCTAGGAAATAATATTTTGATCATTTCATATTTAATTAAATATTGTGCATGTTGAATATTTATTTATTGTATTATTTATTTATTGTTAGATGTTGGTATATGATTTTGGACTTGTGTTAGTGGACCTAACTAGTTTAGATTAGATCCATGGACCAATATTTAATTCTAGTTAGAATTGAGCCCAATAGTAAGCACATTCATTAGGAGGATGATTAATTAGTTAAACCAATTGGACTAGATACTTTCCTCCTTAATTAATTTCTTCTTGACAAACCCCAAGGGGTATTATGGGCATTTCATAGTGGATTTGAGGAAGGGGTAGTGGTCGGCCTAGTTGAGAGTGGGGAGAGACTCTCTCTCTTTATTTTTCATTTCAAATCAAGATCTAGAATTTTTCTCTTCCAAATTCCTTCATTCCTACATCAAATTCTACCCAAATTTCTTCCTAATTATCATTGGAGGCTATTAGATCAAGGATCTACAAGGAGAAAACAAGGATCTACAAGGAGGAGCAAGGATCTACAAGTTGGAGGCTCTTGACAATTAATTTGGAGGTTTTATTGGGAATCAATCTCCCAATAGGTATAATTCTGTTTTTTTTCTCTGATTAGACTCTAAATCTGTATTTTAATCATTAGGAACCACCCCATATACTAAGGCTACCCATAGGAATTGGAATTAGGTTCATAGGAGGCCTATAGAGAAAGTTATGTGGTATTTTGTGTCAATTTTGGGGAAATTCCGAGATTAACACATCATGTGTTTGTCAATAGGTCAATTGGACCAAATTGACATGTGTTTGGTTGTGTGTGACTAGTGTCGTGTCCATAATTGGATACGTGTAGGCCGTATCCCGACAATTTGGATATACAGATTGATTTGGGAGTTTTCTTCCGACAGGGGGGTTTGAGCATGTCGTATTTTGATACGAACACGTAGTTGAGTAGCTAGCTCTTCGTATTGTTCATAATTATGATTTTAGACTTCCTCGTGTCCTTCGGGATACGTTTGGTTTTGTGGTGGAGTCGTATCGCAAGCGTATCATAGATCTAGTGTGATACAGGTGCAGTGCACTCTACGTGTTTGTTTCATTGTATTTTAATTCAATTCACCTTGGTTATAGCTATTATAATATTATAATTATAATTATTATGTGATATATATATATATATATATATATATATATATATATATATATATATATATGAGTGAGTGTATGTGTGTATTAGATGTGTGCATGTGAGCTAGAGGGGGGAATTATAAGTAAAAATCAGTGAGAGAAGCAGTGAAAAGCAGTGCGAGAAAGCAGGCCGAAAAACAGCATCAAAAGCAGCAGCGGAAGCTGCAGCAGTAAGCAGAGCAGCAGAAGGAACAATAAGCAACAGCAGCAAGTCGCAGTAGTAAGCTGCAGTAAGCAGAAGCAGTAACGATAAGCTGCAGTAGCTTGAGTGCTTATAGTTAAGTTGTGGATAAGTTAGGATAAGCTAGTTAATAAGCTAGTTAGTTTATTTTGATAAGTTAGTAAGTTATGTATATATTAGTAAGTTAGTATATATATAACTTCAAGGTAATCTAGAAATAAATGCTAACTAATATTAACTAGTGCTTATATATATATATATATATATATATATATATACATAAGCACTAGTTAATATTAGTTAGCATTTATTTCTAGATTACCTTGAAGTTACATCAAGATAATGAGAGTGAGGTATTTTGGGTACGGGTATTAAATATCATGAGGTATATTAGTATGTTAGTTAGTATAGTATTGTTTTAAGTTTAAATGCATATTAGTGTATAGTGAGGTGTATGGGTAGTTAGTTATATGTTAGATGTTTAATTACCTTTTGATACCAAGGTAATGCCAAGGTATTGGTTTATACTCAAGGTATTGGGTTTGAGTATCAAGATGAGTGTGTAGGTGGTGAGATACCGCTTTTGGTTCAAAGCCAAGGTATCCACTTAGCATTAGTTAGCTAGGAGTATTATATATTAATGTCTTGTATACATATTATTGTATTTTCATGTCTAATAAATTACGTATCTTATGATACGGTATTTTATTGGTTTTCTAGTATCCTAGTATAGCTAGTATGGCCTAGTTACATAGTGTATGGATCCAATATCCTAGAGATCAACTCATACAACCTAAAAATATCTAGTTTGACCAAGTTTGACCAAGTTTGACTAGTTTGACCTAGAGTTGATCTAATTTGACTGTTTTAACTTAGAAATGGCTTTATGACATAGAATTTGACTAGTTTAACTTATTTTTATTCCAAAACCTTATATTGATATAATATTTTATATTTAGGTCTTCGAGGTACCGTACCAGACATCTTTGATACTATTTACCGAATTTCAGACGAGTACATTCTCTGATAGTTTCTCATTCATGATATCCTCTATGTCTCTTGTATCTAGTGTAGATATCCTTGATTTCTTGACACGATGGTTACACGGATTGGTATATCCGGATCTCGTCATGAGATATTATTCCTTGGTATTTACGGTGTATCTTGTATAAGCCTTGTTTTCTTGTTCTTCTTGTATAAATACAGACATTAATTCATGAGAAGATTAGCGTCCTTCTTGTGGAATCCCGTGTCATAATGTACCATGGTTGGATCCACTATACCAGGCCATTATCCTTGTGCAAGTTCCCAAGCCGATCACATGTTGAAGCTGATACTCACTCACTTAGTAGTAGAATTTTTTTCTCATTCCTATGATGCTCATTTCTTATTTTTTATTTCTAGTATTTCCTATATTGTATATCTCTTGTATTTGTATATTGCATCTTGTATATTCAAATCTATTTACCATTACATAGTTTATATCATTTATTGGAACTGTTGTTAAAGATATACTTTGCTCCTTTCCTGACAGGATATATTTTTCCCAGATGACACTGAGGAGTGGTACCCCACTCACTACGGGCCTCGGGACGTAGTTGGCTTAGAGCCAGAGACCTTGGCTCAGGAGGATCTCATCCCAATTGAGACAGACGGCCCAGGACTCATAGCTTAGTAGTTAAATTCTATTTATACTGGATTTGTCTCCAGCTCAGTTTTTAGTATTTCTTTGATAACTCATTGGATATTATTTTGTCTTGTGAGTTGTATTTTGACTCTTCTGTTCTTTTATCATATTCGTGCGATTGTTCCATCTTATAGATCTGTGATTGAATATTCATATTTTATTGGTGGCATTATTATATCTTGATTGTAGATAGATAGTTTACCCAAACAGCGTTCTACCGTCGATATTGTGGCGTAGGCTGGACGTACCCACGTACTCGTGTCCCTACACCGGGTGCGGGTCATGACACATTTTTAGTGGTGGCTCATGCAGGTCTTCGAGGTCGCAATTAGTGCGATTCGTAGTGGTGCTCCTATATGAGTGTTATTACAATCATGTTTCAGGATATAGGATATAGGCTATAGGTTGAGAATACTCAATCACATTTAGGAAAGCTCTATTGATTCATTTCAACTGTTCTTCCTTGACATTGATATTTGATCTTTAATTGTCCTTCTTTGAATGCATTATATCATGTGCCATATTGATTCTATTACAGCTTTAGCTTTGTTTGATAGTGGTATTTCTCATAGTTTTGTATCTATTTCTTTTGCTCAAAAGCATCATTTGGTAGCCGAGCCTTTGCTTAGGACTTGCAAAATCATAACCGGGGGAGGTATTATCCTGGTTAATGATATTTGCAAGGATCGGAGAGTTACTCTGGGAGGTCGGGAGCTGAGTGTGTGTCTACTTGTAATGCCACTTCCGAGCTACGATATTGTACTCGGGATGGATTGGTTGAGTAGGCACCATGCTAGTATAGATTATAGAGGAGGTAGAGTTTTGTTTAGCCCGCCAGGAGAGCCAGAGTATGAGTTTGCTAGAGGAGCTGCAGAGCAGGGAGAAGGCATTATCTGTGGGGCTATGGTGGAAGACAAGGAGTTGTCGCATCCGTTGATAGCAGAGTTCTTATATGTGTTTCTTGAGAAATTACCAGGATTGCCGCCAGATCAAGATGTTGAGTTCTCTTTAGACTTGGTTCCAGGTGCAAAACCAATTTTACAGCATGTCTATAGAGTAAACAACAGCGAGTTGGTCGAGCTGTAGAAGCAAGTAGATGAGTTGCAGGATTAGGGGTTTATCAGATCCAGTTCTTCACCGTGGGGAGCCCCGATATTGTTTGTACCGAAGAAGGATGGGTCGGTGCTCATGTGCATCAATTACAGGGTATTGAATAATCTCACTATCAAGAATAAATACCCGTTGCCACAGATTGATGACCTGTTCGATCAATTGAGTGGCACCAAGGTATTTTCTAAGATAGACTTGAGATCAGGCTACCACCAGGTGAAAGTGAAGCCGGAGGAGCACGAGGAGCATTTGCGGATTGTGTTGGATGTGCTGAGGATGGAAAAACTGTATGGAAAGCTGTCCAAGTGTGAGTTCTTCCTGGATAAGGTGGAGTTCTTAGGACATGTTGTGACTGGTGATAGAATTTTAGTGGATCCGAAGAAGATCGCAGCAGTGGAATCTTGGAAGACCCCGAGTTCAGTGGCAGAGATCATAAGTTTCTTGTGTTTGGTAGACTACTATAGGAAATTTGTACAAGATTTTTCGAGGATTGCCGAGCCGATGACTAGACTCACCAGGAAGGTTGTAGAGTTTGTTTGGACAGAAGAGTGCCATGTTCCTTTTGAGGATTTGAAGACGAGGTTGATGTTTGCTCCTATTTTGACGTTGCCATCAGGGTCTGGAGGTTTTACTATTTTATAGTGATGCATCGGGGAAAGGTCTGGGTTGTGTTCTTCAGCAGAATGGGAAAGTGATTGCCTATGCATCCAGTCAATTGCGTCCTCGTGAGAAGAACTATCCTACCCATGATTTGGAGTTGACAGCGGTCATCTTTGCCTTGAAGTTGTGGAAATACTATTTGTGCGGAGAGTGTGTGGAAATTTTTACAGCCCACAAGAGCTTGAAGTACGTTTTTACTCAGAAGGAGTTGAACATGAGAAAGCATCGGTGGTTGGAACTGATGAAGGATTTTGACATATCTTTGCAGTATCATCCTGGGAAAGCCAATGTAGTTATCGATGCCTTGATTAGCTATCTGGTAGCTATGTTTTTGACGCATGCTCGGTATTTGTTGGAGGACTTGGAGAGATTAGGCATTGAGATGATAGTTCCTAGTTTTGTTATGCAAATATAGGGGTTGCAGATATACTCAGAGTTGATGGACAGGATCAAGGCAGCCAGTATGAGGATGTATCTCTGATGATCATCATAACTTAGGTGAGAGCAGGATTGGAGGATGATTTCACCATTGCTGAGGATAGTTTTTTGCGGCATGGTATTAGATTATGTGCGCCTAGTGGGGAGCTGCGTGAGGAGGTATTACAGAAAGCACATCGCTCTCAGTATTCCATACATCCAGGTGCCAACAAGATGTATCAGGATATACGAGAAAGTGTGTGGTGGTATGGCATGAAGAGGGAAGTGGCACAGTTTGAATCCAGATACTTAGTGTGCCAGCAGGTGAAAGCCGAAAGGCAGAGGCCAGGTGATTTACTTCATCCATTACCCATTCCAGAGTAGAAGTAGGAGCACATTATTATGGATTTTGTGTCCGAACTTCCACGATCTCCAGGAGGGAAATACGCGATTTGGGTCATCGTTGGCAGGTTGACCAAATCGGCCCACTTTTTGCCTTTCAAGGTGGGTTTGTCTACGGAGAAGCTGGCAGAGATGTATGTGAGGCAGATCGTCAGGATACATGTGGTTTTCATCAGCATAGTCTCGGATCGGGATAGTCGTTTCACTTCTCATTTCTGGAGGAGTTTGCAGGCGAGTTTGGGCACCCAGATCAAGTTCAGTACTGCATATCATCCCCAGACAGATAGGCAGTCAAAGAGGACTATTCAGACTCTCGAAGATATGTTGTGCACCTGTGTACTAGATTTCGGGGGATCTTGGGAGGACCATCTCCATTTGGTAGAGTTTGCTTACAACAACAACTACCAGGCTAGTATAGAGATGTCACCATTTGAGGCTCTGTACGATCGAAGATGTTGTACTCCCTTGTCATGGAACAATGTTAGAGAGAGATCTTTTCTAGGGCCAGAGATGGTTGTGGATGCAGCGAAGAAGGTTAAGCTAATCAGAGACAGACTTCGAGTGGCGCAGGACAAATAGTGGCATTGGGCCGATAGCCACCGGAGATATTTATAGTTTAAGGTATAGTTAGATTTTTTGTTTTGTGCTTGATATTGGTTGTTTATTATAGATTAAGTTCTTAAGGTTGTGTTTTATTATAGGTTAGTGTTTTGGTGTTTCTGAGGATTTCTTCGATACGAGCAAGATTTATTTCGGTGGAGACGGGAAGCTTAGTCCGCGATTCATTGGACCTTTCAGTATTCTCAAGAGGTTCGGTGCAGTTGCTTACAGACTAGACTTGCCACCTGCATTGGAGGTAGTGCACAACGTGTTTCATGTGTCACAGTTGAGACGATACGTGGCAGATCCTAGCCATGTGTTGGATCACTCAGAGATAGAGGTGGCCCTACTCTTAGCTATCCAGAGCAGCCAGTTGAGATTCTGGATCAGAGAAAGAAGGTGCTGAGGAACCAGACTATTTTCTTGGTACGCGTCGCATGGAGGCATCACTCTCCGGGGGAGTCTACCTCGGAGAGAGAGGATGAAATGCTAGAGCGTTACCCATATTTGTTTGTGCCTTGAGGTATGTTCTTTCCTGATTCTGTTCTGTTTTTAATTTATGGGGGTAGTTTCGTCTTTGAATTTTGAGGACAAAATTATTTTAAGGGGGTTAGACTTGTCACTACCACATTTTCTAGGAAAGAATATTTTGGTTATTTCATATTTAATTAAATATTATGATGTTGAATATTTATTTATTATATTATTTATTTATTGTTAGATGTTAGTATATGATTTTGGACTTGTGTTAGTAGACCTAACTAGTTTAGATTAGATCCATGGACCAACATTTAATTCTAGTTAGAATTGAGCACAATAGTAAGCCCATTCATTAGGAGAATGATTAATTAGTTAAACCAATTGGACTAGAAATCTAGATCTAGAATTTCTCTCTTCCAAATTTCTTCATTCCTACATCAAATTCTATCCAAATTTCTTTCTAATTTTTTTCCTAATCATCATTGGAGGCTATTAGAGCAAGGATCTATAAGGAGAAAGCAAGGATCTACAAGGAGGAGCAAGGATCTACAAGTTGGAGGCTTTTGACAATCAATTTGGAGGTTTCATTAGAAATCCATCTTCCAATAGGTACAATTCAATTTTTCTCCTCTAATTAGACTCTAAATCTATATTTTAATCATTAGGAACCACCCTATATACTAAGTTACCTATATGAATTGGAATTAGGTTCATAGGAGGCCTATGGAGAAAGTTATGTGGATTTTTGAGTCAATTTTGGGAGAATTCTGAGATTAACACATCTTGTGTTTGTCAATAGGTCAATTAGACCAAATTGACATATGTTTGGTTGTGTATAACTAGTTTCGTGTCCACAATTGGAAACGTGTAGGTCGTATTCTGACAATTTGGAGATACAAATTGATTTGGGGGTTTTCTTCCGACACGGGGGTTTGAGCATGTCACATTTTGACACGAGCACGTAGTTGAGTAGCTAACTGTTCGTATTGTTCATAATTATGATTTTAGACTTGCTCGTATCCTTCGGGATACGTTTGGTTGTGTGGTGGAGCCGTATCGCAAGCGTATCATAGATCTAGTGTGATACGGGTGCGGTGCACTCTACCTGTTTGTTTCATTGCATTTTAATTCAATTCACCTTGGTTATAGCTATTATAATATTATAATTATAATTATTATGTGATATATATATATATATATATATATATATATATATATATATATATATATATATATATATATATATATATATATATATATATATATATATATATGTATGTATGTTTTATATTCTTGGTGATGTGTTGGTGATCATGGGGGTTTAGAAGAGTGTATGTGCATCATAGTTAGTTATATGGTGACATATATATATATATATATATATATATATATATATATATATATGTGAGTGAGTGTATGTGTGTATTAGATGTGTGTATGTGAGCTAGAGGGGGGAATTATAAGTGAAAAGCAGTGAGAGAAGCAGTAAAAAGTAGTACGAGAAAGCAGGCCGAAAAGCAGCAGCAAAAGTAGCAGCAAAAGCAACAGAAAGCAGCAGCAAAAGCAGTAGCAGATGCTGCAGCAGTAAGCAGAAGCTGCAGAAGCCATAAGCAACAGCAGAAGCAGCAATAAGCAACAACAGCAAGTCACATCAGTAAGCTGCAGTAAGCAGAAGCAGTAACGATAAGCTGCAGTAGCTTGAGTGCTTATAGTTAAGTTGTGGATAAGTTAGGATAAGCTAGTTAGTTTATTTTGATAAGTTAGTAAGTTATGTATATATTAGTAAGTTAGTATATATATATATATATATATATATATATATATATATATATATATATATATATATATATATATATATATATATATATAAGCACTAGTTAATATTAGTTAGTATTTATTTCTAGATTACCTTGAAGTTACATCAAGGTAATGAGAGTCAGGTATCTTGGGTATGGGTATTAAATATCATGAGGTATATTAGTATTTTAGTTAGTATAGTATTGTTTTAAGTTTAAATGCATATTAGTGTATAGTGAGGTGTATGTGTAGTTAGTTATATGTTAGATGTTGAATTACCTTGTGATACCAAGGTAATGTCAAGGTATTGGTTTATACTCAAGGTATTGGGTTTGAGTATCAAGATGGGTGTGTAGGTGGTGAGATACCGCTTTTAGTTCAAAGCCAAGGTATTCACTTAGCATTAGTTAGCTAGGAGTATTATATATTATTGTCTTGTATACATATTATTGTATTTTTATATCTACTAAATTACATATCTTATGATAAGGTATTTTGTTGGTTTTCTAGTATCCTAGTATAGCTAGTTTGGCCTAGTTACATAGTGTATGGACCCAATATCCTAGAGATAGACTCATACAATCTAGAAATAGCTAGTTTGACCAAGTTTGACTAGTTTGACCTAGAGTTGACCTAGTTTGACTATTTTAACTTAGAAATGACTTTATGACCTAGAATTTGACTAGTTTAACTTATTTTTATTCCAAAACCTTGTATTGATGTAATATTTCATATTTAGGTCTTTGAGGCACCGTACTAGACATCGTTGATAATGTTCACCGGATTTCAGGCGAGTACATTCTCTGATAGTTTCTTATTTATGATATCCTCTATATCTCTTGTATCTAGTGTAGATATCCTTGATTTTTTGACACGATGGTTACACGGATTGGTATATCCGGATCTCGTCATGAGATGTTATTCCTTGGTATTTATGGTGTATCTTGTGCAAGGCTTGTTTCCTTGTTCTTCTAGTACAAATACAGACATTGATTCATGAGAAGATTAGCGCCCTTTTTGTGGAATCCCGTGTCATAACGTACCATGGTTGGATCCACTATACCAGTTGGGGGCGGGGAGTGTTAGTGTAGATATGTGATCATATCCTCCTTGTGCAAGTTCCCAAGCCAATCACATGTTGAAGCTGGTACTCACCCACTTAGTAGTAGTATTTCTTGCTCATTCCTATGATTCTTATTTCTTGTATTTATTTTCCGTATTTCCTATATTGCATATCTCTTATATCTGTATATTATATCTTATATATTTACATCTATTTACTGTTACATAGTTTATATCATTTATTGGAACTGCTGTTAAAGATATACTTTGCTCCTTTCCTGACTGGATATATTTTTCCCAGATGATACTGAGGAGTGGTACCCCACTCACTATGGGCCTCAGGACATAGTTGGCTTAGAGCCAGAGACCTTGGCTCAGGAGGGTCTTATCCCGATTGAGACAGATGACCCAGGACTCGTTGCTCAGTAGTTAGATTCTATTTGTACTGAATTTGTCTCCAGCTCAGTTTTTAGTATTTCTTTGATAACTCATTGGATATTATTTTATCTTGTGAGTTGTATATTATTCTTTTATCATATTCGTGCGATTGTTTTATCTTATAGATCTATGATTGAATATTTATATTTTATTGGTGGCATTATTATTTTTTGATTGCTAGATAGATAGTTTACCCAAACAACATTCTACCGCCGATGTTGTGGCGTAGGCTGGATGTACCCACGTACTCGTGCCCCTACACCGAGTACGGGTCATGAAAATACCACTATTATAAACCAATGAATTGCATTGATACGAGAGAAGTTCAATTATGTAACACAGGGAAGGATATAATTATTTTGTCGTGGTTTGGTGCCATGCCTTAACGATAAATTGGAGTTTACAGACTACTAATCGAATCAATGAATAAGTATGCTGAAATGAGAATGGGTAAATATACATTGCTTCTATAAATGTTTCAATAGCTTACACTGCTATATATGCTTATCATATAGTCGTAGATGCATTGTATGGTCATGGACAACTTGTGCACAAGGTAGTAAATTTTCTTGAACGAAACCTGGGACACTGGGGACCATTTGGCTCGGGGGAAATAATAGCGCTGGTAGTACCGGATATAAGCGAGACATTTATTGAGGCTTGCTACCTGCTTTGAATGGCGCATCGCACGTCCATCGAACTCCTATACGGCATATCCATCGTGGTGCTACACCACCAATGATCCAGTGGAAATGAGTTGTATACTAATGATGTCTTATGTAGGGGCGGTAAGAAAAATTATGTAGATTATACAGGAACAGCCATTGGCCGGGGTAAGAATTCTATATGTGCAAAGATTTTATATTTCACTACATGATCTGTTGCCTAAATGAATTATTTCCTATATGAATTGTTGCCTATATAAACTGTTGTTTTTATTAAGAAGTGTTGGTTTAGGTCAGTGGGCCAGTTCTGCTCACCAATACAAGTTGAGTACTGACCCACATCTCTGTAGGCAAACTAGGTGACCGAGATACCGTGGGCGCTCAAGGAAGATAAAGCTTCATTGCAGTCTTTTCAAGCTTCTTCCTATTTCAAAGTATTTCGAAGATTTCTAGTAGTCGTTTTCAAGTTTCCAAGAATATAATAAAGGGGAATAATGTATGGGATAAGAATATTATTTTATGTCAGCCTATCAGTCTTCTCTTTTATGCAAAAGCTATGTAAGTCGTTCAGGCATTTTTATTTCGGTGCTGAGAAAATTTTACTTCGTTACAATGAATCAATACAAGAATTATTTTCTTCCTATACAAATGTGTGCTTTATAATTTGTTGTTGTATTGTGGAACTGTTTACAAAATATTTTGACACATGTGCACGTTCTTGTCTTGTATAAGTGCAACCCTAGACTTGTACAACATCACTTCCAGCGGGGTCGAACGGTTCTGCAGAACGGAATGCGAGGACGAATTGGTTCTGCGGAACCGGGGCGTGATACTTGATCCTTTCCGTCATGTTATTGATGTTTCTTGTCCTTTCCTTTAGGGCTTCCTCGGTTGCTAGAGCAGCAGGCCTGGAAGGACAGGGTTACCCTGGGCAACAACGGGAAGTAGCACATGCTCAGAGTCAAATTCGGATAGAGCCAGTAGTTGAGCAAGTTGGCACAGTGGAACCGGAAGTTGGACTGTTGAGCAACCAGCCCCTGAAATCCCTGTACCCCCAGTAGTACCAACAGTACCTGCAATACTTGGCACCCCGGCATTACTAAAGATTCTAGGGGAATGGTGGCTAAACAGCATCATCAGATGGTGGTACAACAACATCAGCAGTTTCAACAACAAGAGCAGAATATCTTGTTGAGTCAGAGTTTACAGACGACTCTAGAGAGAAGCAGGAGCACTTATTCGGGGGCGTCGGTTACATTTTGTTGACTTAACCCGAGGTACTTCGATGGAACAGAGGACACCATCACAGTAGACATATGGTTGCAAGACATTGAGATTATTCTAGCGGCAGCGAAGGTTCAGGCTGATGAACAAGTTGATCAGGTCTGACTGCAGCTTCAAGACCTTGTACGTGACTTGTGGGTGTCAGTGAAGGTTGGCTTGAGGCGTCTTATCTCTTGGAACAGTTTCAGGACTCGATTTCTGGCCAAGTATTTTGGAGTCGTCGCACAATATGAGCTCCAGCAGAGGTTTATCGATCTCAAGCAGGCCGGTAGGACTGTAGACAGATATGCAACATAATTCTGTAGGTTGAGTATATTCTCTCCGACTATGGTGGCTACAAAGTCAGACAGAGCGATGAGGTTCTAGCAAGGCCTTCATCTAGAGATTCTACAACTGGTAGAGGGGTACGACTACCAGACTTATGAAGAATTATTGATAGCAACTCGGAGGCACGAGCTTACCATGCTGAGGTTGTCGGCAACAAAGGGAGGCCAGAAGAAGTCTTATGCTCATAGTGGAGGAGGAGGTAGAGGAGTACCCCGAATGTCAACACCATCACCTGACGTTCGTATCCACGATTCAGCGCCGCAGAGGACGGCAGTCTCGACAGTTCTAGTACCAACTAGGCAACAATCGAGGCAGCAACAACAGCAACAACGCCAGGGAGCATCGATGGGATGTACTTACTGTGGCAAGGGAGGCCATACTAGAGATGTATGCAGGACGGCCAATGGGCTGTGTATGAGGTATGGTAGTCCAGATCATCGGATTGCCAATTGTCCGATTATGTAGAGGCCAGGAGGGCCAGTCCAACACTTACCAGCACTGCCAGCACCAGGGGCAGTTCAGCACAGAGGGCCAGCGATAGCAGTACGACCATTAGCTCAGCGTCTGTTACCGACACAAGCTCAGATGTACCAGCAACAGCAGAATCAACAGCAGGGCTAGTAGAGGCCACAACAACATTTCCAAGGGAGGCAACAACGAGGAGCGCAGCAGGGCCAAGGGCAAGCATTCACTTTATCCTTGGAGGAAGCTTTGGCATCGGGCAACGTGGTGGCAGGTAACATCTCTGTCGTATCTTTTCCTGGTGTAGCATTATTTGATTCGAGTGCATCTTATTCATTTATATCTGTGCGATTTGCGACACATATTGGATTGGAGTTTGAGGGTTGCCAGAGAGGTTGAATATACTCACTGCTAATGGGCTCGTAGAAGTTAGTAGAGTGTGTATAGCATATCCAGTCGTAGTGTGCGGGCATTCATTACCTGCACGGATGATCGAGTTCCCTATGGGTAACTTCGACGTTATCTTAGGCATAGACTGGCTGAGGGACAGTCAGGTTATGATAGATTGCTATAAGGGTGAGATATTGTTTAGTATTCCGGGGCATGAAAGACTTCATATTTGATAGATCTGTGGGAGAACAACATGAAGCGGGGATCGCAGCGGCAGTGATAGCAGAAGAATATCTTCCCGAGATAGTCAAGGAGTTCCTAAACGTATTACCAGGAGAACTTTCAGGGTTGCCACCAGTGAGAGATATGGAGTTTTGTATAGAATTTATTTCCAAAGCAGCACCAATATCTTGTAAGGTTTACCAAATGGTACCGTCAAAGCTAGACAAGTTGTACGACCACATGGAGGAACTGAAGGCAAAGAAGTTTATCCGAACCAGTTTATCCGAACTAGTAGATCACCTTAGGGAGCGCCAATGGTTCTAGTGAATAAGAAGGATGGGTCAAAAATGTTGTGCATTGACTATAGGCAATTGAATGCAGTAATGGTGAAGAACAAGTACTCATTACCAAGGATAGATGATTTGTTTGATCAATTGAGCAAAGCTAAGTTTTTCTCCAAGATCAATCTCCGGTCAGGATATCATCAAATAAGAGTTCGGGAGCAAGTCATACCCAAGACATCATTCAGGTCACGATATGGGTATTACGAATTCTTAGTTATGCCATTCGGACTGACTAATGCTCCGACAGTATTTATGGATCTAATGAACCACATCTTGATGTCGTACCTAGATCAGTTCGTGGTGGTTTTCATTGATGACATTCTAGTCTATTCCAGTAGCGAAGAGGAGCACGAAGAGCATCTTTGGAAGGTCTTTCAGACTTTGAGGGAACACCAGTTGTATGCAAAGCGCAGTAAGTGTGAGTTCTGGTTGGATCATGTATCATTCTTGGGTCACATCATCTCAGGAGCAGAAGTGGAAGTAGATCCAAAGAAGGTTGAGGCCGTAGAGAGTTGGCCAGTTCCTAAAACAATAGAAGAGGTGTGCAGTTTCCTAAGTTTGGCGAGATATTATAGAAGATTTATAGCAGAATTTTCAAGGATTTCAGCACCATTGACCCATTTGACGCGCAAGGAGTCTAAGTTTCATTGGTCAGCGGAGTGTCAGGCAGCTTTCCAGGAATTGAAAGAGACTAATTTCGGCATCGATTATCTCGCTTCTAGTAGGTTCCGGAGGGTTTATCGTATATTATGATGTGTCTGGCAAGGAACTCGGGTGTGTATTGATGCAACATGAAGAGTGATAGCTTATGCATCTCGGTATCTTCGAGATCACGAAAAGAATTACCCGACTCATGATTTGGAGTTAGCGAAAGTAGTATTTGTACTTAAGCTATAGAGGCACTACTTATATGGTGATCACGTGGAGATATTAATAGATCACAAGAGCTTAAAGAATGTATTCACCTAGAAGGACCTGAACATGAGGAAGAGAAGGTGGTTAGAATTATTAAAGAATTCTGATATGGAACTCCAGTATCATCCATGCAAGGTAAATATTGTAGCAGATGCTCTTAGCAGGAGGGGCTGCACATACATGTTGACATCGCAATGACACATCTTAGAGGATCTTCAAGAGATGGGTAATGAAATGGTACTTCCGTAGGACGCAAGAATTTTGGCTAGCTTGCAAATACAGTCTACTTTGGTTGAGAGGATTAAGGCAGCTCAGGCAGAGGATTGGAAAGTTCAGAAGTTTCGGGTAGAATGCGAGTCTGGTCTCAGGAAGGAGTTAAAGATTCATGAAGATGGAACACTTAAATTTAAAAATTGTCTCTGTATACCAAGCAAAGATATCCGATAGGAAGTTATGACTGAGGCGCACAGTTCCCAATATTCAATTCATCCAGGAGGTACCAAGATGTATCAAGATATCAAGCAACATTTCTGGTGGAACGGGAAGAAAAGAAAGATAGCACGATTCACCTCTCGATGTTTGGTATGTCAGCAAGTGAAGGCCGACCAACAAAGACCAGCAGGATTATTACAGCCGCTTCCTATCCCAGAGTGAAAGTGGGGGCATATCACGATGGGCTTTGTGATCGGTTTACCTAGATCCACTACTAGTCGTGATGCAGTTTGGGTGATAGTGGATTGACTCACGAAAGTAGCTCATTTTCTTCCTTTTCGAGTAGGGCAATCTACAGAGAAGTTGGCTGAAATGTACATACGACAGATAGTGAGATATCATAGTGTCCCAGTGAGTATCATATCATATCGAGACACTCGATTCACTTCTTATTTCTAGAAAAGCTTATACCAAAGTTTAGGCACCAAGTTGAGATTCAGTACCGCTTACCATCCACAAATGGACGGACAGTCAGAAAGAACCATACTGACATTAGAAGACATGTTGCGAGCATGTACTTTAGATTTTGAGGGTCTTGGGAAGATCATCTTTATCTCGTCGAGTTCTCGTACAATAACAGTTATCAAGCAAGTATCCAGATGACACCATTTGAAGCATTATATGGGACAAAATACAGATCATTATTGGCATGGGATGATACTGGTGAATGAAAGATGTTGGGCCCAGAAATAACCACGCAGATAGTAGAGGTTGTCAGACAAATCACAGAGCGACTTCGGGTTTCGCAGGATAGGAATCAGCATTGGGCATATCAGTATCGTAGGCCTTTAAAGTTTTGTGTCGACGACCACGTATTCTTGCGGATTTTGTCGACCCGTAGAGTCATTAGATTCGGGGTTCGTGGGAAGCTTAGTCCATGGTACGTCGGTTCGTTCGATATGCTCGAGCAGGTAGGCAATTTTGCTTATCATCTTTCCCTTCTGCCTTCGCTACGTGAGGTGCATGATGTATTTTATGTGTCTCAATTGTGTAGGTATGTCCCTGATCTGAGTAATATCATCGACCATTCCGAGCTAGTCATTGATACCGACTTGTCTTACGAGGAGCAACCAATATCCATTTTGGACCGAAGGGAGAAAGTGCTCAAGAATCGGACTATCTATCTTGTTTGAGTCGCTTGGGGTCATCACCATTTGGGAGAGTCGACATGGGAGTGCGATGACGATATTCGATCCCGGTATCTGCACTTGTTTGACTCAGAAGGTATATTTGTCCTTATGCCTTCGTATCTCGAATCTCGCGATTCGTTCACCCATGTTATGTGATATTGCTTTTCTTTATTATATGATTGAATTTGATTGCATGTGTAGATGTGCTTGTAGATAGTGTAGTGTTGTTCTGATTTCTTTAGCTAGACTTGGGTATGAATTTCGAGGACGAAATTTTTCTAAGGTAGGTAGAGATATCACTCCCCGTTCCTAATATACGTATTTGGAACATATTATTTCTCTGCTTATATTATTTCTTGTTTGCATGTTAATTAGGTTGCATGGAGACTAGACCCATTCGTTGGTTTAATGTAGTTCATGGTTTATTTGTTTGGGTTGGTTTGGTCATGAGCTGAACCCATGGTCTAAACCTCAATCCCTAGCTATTTAAGCTAACTTCTTTCCCTCTTCCCTCATTATCTTATTTTCTTCTCCTTCCTTCATTTTAGGCAAGTACACCGTGCATGATATGGATAAATCCTTAGATTTTAATTCTTGCTCTTTTCTTATATTTTATTAGTCTAATATGTGTATATTATGATTCTAAACACTTTTAATACTTGGTTTTTTTGGTTTTAATTGATGGAATTTAGTATATCTATATTTTTAGTTAAGGATTTTTATAGTTTCCATGAGTTTTTCTTGTTTTTGATCTATTAAAATATAGTATTTTAGAAAACCTATTTTTTTAGGTGATAGAGCATTTATTTGATCTACTTAAGCATGCGGTTTAAGAATGCATCTCTTTCGTGCACGTCTTATCGAGCACATCGTTTCACGATTTTGTCTTTTTTTACTGATACACGTTTTTGGCTTGTCACATCAGTCACTTCTCTGACTTGTATTAATTGCTCGTCATTCAGCACTTATCCCGAAGAGTGGAATTTTTTTGATCTTATACGCCTCTGACTCTATGCGCACCTGACTTTATGAATCCCTGACTCTATGCGTCCCTGTACCTATGCGTCCCTAACTTTCTATGCGCCCCAAACCTTTATGCGGCCCTATGCACACGTATTATTGATTTGCTTGGTTTGGATATTTTATTGGACTTTGTGATTCATATGTATGACCTTGATGATTATAAGTGTATGAGAACTAAGTGACCATTTATTGGACCTGACTATGTGATTGACCCGACTATGTGTAGAGACAAATCATACGCCAAGTAACTGTGACTACCTATGTGCCTGACTTGACCTATGTGTTGTGATGTGCTAAAAATTATGTGATTTACCAATGATTGGTAACTTGACTCAGTTATTGGTATCCGTGCTGATACACTTATTACGTGCTATGTGTTCCTACGTGCTAAGTGTTCCTACGTGATTATGTAACATATTTTACACCGAGGTGTACCTATATGCTATGCGACATGTAAAATGATACAATTTCCTCCAACATGGACATGATAGTTGGTCAATAACCAAGCGTGGCTAGGAGTTGTTTGATTGTTGCATCACGCTCGGATGAATTCAAATTAAACTATCAAGTAACAAATTTGATTCGAATCTAGCGTGACCGTACTGCGGTATGACAAATAAGGTAAGAAATATGTGACCACGCTATGTACTTCCAGCTAATCGTAGGGTTAACTAGGCAGCTTAAATATGTAGAGCATTGGGAGGGACAGAATTCTGAGATCGTGCTTAACTAGTCACCCTCAAATATTTATCTGGGGAGTGCAGGCTTGCCCCCATGGATATTATTTAAATCCTTATTAATGGATGGTAATATCCGACTATTATATTGTACTAAGTGTTCTATGCGATCTTAGCACAGTGGCCTTATGAGGGACTGGTGCATAATACTATGTGCTACGCATTGATTCATGACTCGGCTAGCCCTGCTAGCACATGGCTAAATCTGAGGATTCCTATTATATGCATATATCTTTGGGATAATCCAGACTCCACGTAGCCTAGGGACATGAACTATCATGGTGCGATGGTCTAACCCTTGTCCTTGTTTAGTTGTGGGGTTAGATTGTAGTGTCACGATAGGCCATGGACCGAACAATAAGACATATATATATATATATATATATATATATATATATATATATATATATATATATTATTCTTTCGGTTTTTGTTTCTTTATTCGTGCTTCCTTTGTGGTACTTGCTATTTGGGTTCTAACCCTAGTGGTTTGTATGGCCAGGTTTAGAGCCAGCACCCGAGGATCCATCTTACTTTTCCTCGAACAATGGAGCACATAATACGGACGGCCACTGAGGGACACAAGTAGGTTTCTTGATCACTGCTTGTTATTGTACACTATACTCTTTTGAGCATTTAGCCACCAACACTTATTAGCCATAAATCTTGACATTTAGTTTTTGTACATGATTATAATTAATCAGACTGCAGCTGATCATTGTCATGTACTTTTGCTACTCTGTCAACTTCTGATTTTGTACAGCTGGTTTCCAGAATATTTTGGAAGAGCGTTTGGGACACCTTACATCTTTGTCATATATGTTCTGGGTTTACTGTCCTTACTTGACTGATTGAGACAATAGATATTTTATGTGGCCCTAAGTGACTTGCTTGTAGTATGCACCCCCTTGTCTAGTTATATCCATGATCGTCGTATAATATTCTATACCGTGTACAGGGTAGTTGGCCATATTTGTCTCTGTATTCCGGTAGTGGGGCGTGACACCATCGTTGGCATTGCATATATCGCACCTCTATTTGGAATATATGGAATTGCCATGACCAGCACCCGAAATAAGGGCACGAGTAGTGATAAACGCCCAGTCTACGTCACAGCATCGGCGGTAGAACACTGTCTGGGTCATCCGTACTATCTAAACTTCTCACACAAGATATAGAAGGTACCTGTCAATGTCATTTCAACTCCAATCGGAGGAATAAAATGGTATATGATAATGGTAACAATACTCAATCACAAAATAAACTAAAGGAAGATAAAACACGAGATAGAATAACGAAAGAAGAGTCACAATACATCCACAAGTCCGAAATAAAGTATATACATGCCAATAACCTCAATAAAGTCTAATACAAGTCTAAACAATAAGTCTACGCCTCTTCAGCCTCTGGTACTAGGTCCTCCTGCTCTAAAGGAGTATCCTCTAATGGTACGTCGTCCTACGGCCCGTAGTAGGTGGGATACTGGTCCATAAGCCAATCATCTAAAAAAATATCCAGTCAGGATTGGAGGGAGCGGAGTACATACCTCTGAAAGCAGTTCCAAATACATAATCGAGCATATATAACATATAATAGGAAAGAATACATGATAACTAAATATCAGAATGTAATGAACTAGAGTGAACATGTAATATACTGAAATGATGAACAAACAATAGAATACCTATAATTTAATAGAAATAGATAAAACTAGCTAATGTGCCATGGAATACAAGTTTATTATGTCATTGGATTGGGTTGAACACGAATAAAATATGGTAACTCGATTATACATGTGATATGTAATCGACATGTACACGAATACACTTGGGCTTGATCACATAACCAACTCTTACTCCCCCATCCCCAACCAATACCAATGGGTACAATTATGACACATTACAAACACGAATAGGGGCACACTGAACACGAGCAGTGTATGAACACGAAGTACACTAAAATCAATACCCGATACACACAATGAATTATATGTGAAGGAGTATCTGCTGAACACGGTAAGGGATAACATCTCCTGACAGGATCCATATAGTACCAGTCTGTGAAACCACTGTGTCAGAATCAAGTATACAGTTCTAGAACATATGATATATACACTATCATGAAATAGAAACTAACAGAGAAATGTACTCGCCACTGGTCCTGATCAAAAGATGTCTCTCGATGCCCAAGCTGGTGTCACACAATCCTATTTAGGAAATATCAAGTTAAATGGTGTAATAAAGTGATAAAATTCTAGAATGTGCTAAAACATGCTTTCTAGGCTATTTCTAGGTCCAACTAGGTTGTACTAGCCTTTACCTAGGTTCCTAGGTTGATAACAAGACTATACTAGTGATTTCTAGGTTATGGTTGGGTCTCTAGGTCAAAACCTTAAGATACTAGCCAAACTAGCTAATAGCACTAATACTAAAATACTCTGTGAAACCATATATATAATAAGTAGTATATAATTAACAACTACTTAACTAATACACTAACTACCCATAACTATACTAACTTAACTAATCTTATTAACTAATTGATATACCATAATATATATATATATATAGATATATATATATATATATATATATATATATATATATATATATATATATATACACTGACATTAACTAACTGCAACCACTATCAACTAATAACATTATAAGCTAACTAACTGACATTAATGACTGACCTTAACTACTAACTATAACTCACTAACAAATCCCCCTTCACCAACTAACTGATACACTATACTACTTAACCTTAAACTCTATGTAAACCCCCTCGACCAAATTTAGGTCTATATGGCTTAGAGAGAGGGACTAGGGTTAGTTTGGAGCCATTTAGAATTAGAACATGGTGTTTTTAATTAATGTACAAATTTTTGTATCACTTGGTGCACCTTACCGTTGTCTCGATATTTGGAGCGCTACTCTAGCTTTTGCTTTCAAACAAATTTTACACATTTGCCCTAGACGTGCCAGCCTTACATTCTGACCTTTTTGTAACTCATAAATACCCTCTCTTGTGCTTTATTTTAGTCACACAATATTTGTTACAAATATCTATTTTTAAATCTAAATAAATCCAACTTTGCATCTTTGTCCGTTCGAATCAAAATTAGAGACACAATCTCAACCCGTTTTGTGCGACCCAATTTATGATAATAATCTACTCTAAGTCTTTTACATCCATGTCACTTGTGTCCCACCCAATTTTAATCCTATGCACTTCTAATTAATTAAAGAACACCATTGACCCTAATTTTAATTAAATTTGTGCAATGACTCAACCTAACCCAAAACTAGACCCAACACCAATCCAAACCCCCACTCACACCCTCATGGTTCATACAAAATACCACACACCAATTTAATCCACTACAACACACCAAACATGATAATTGTCCTCATCCAATCATAATTCTCCTTTACTTGTGCAATTTCCAAATTTTTGGGGGCCTTTGTGCAAATAAGCAACTAGGTGTCCACCTTCCATTAGAGCAAAACAATGAAGAAAGCCTCCTTCATGCTTTGACCAGTCACCCACTATTTCCCTCCCTCCCTTTTTTGTGTGTACAACACAACACTTTACACCTACATCCAGTCCTAACCCTCCATTCAAATTTAACATCAATCCAACCACTCATTCCCTCATAAAAATCCTTCCCCCATCCCTAGAAATAGGGATGTAGCTGGCCCTAATCCCCATCCTCACCTCCTTCCTATCTCCTTCATTAACCCTCTCTCTCTAAATAATTTCAGCCATCATCCCCTCCTCATCCAACCGAAACCACCTTCACCACCTCCTTCTTCCTCTTCTTCTCCCCTAGCAGCCTCCTCCTCCGACCATCAACCACCACCCTCACCTCCACCACCTTCACCTTACCACCACCCGAGATCGTCTCCTCCTCCATCCTACGACCTCCACCACCATCATCAGCCACCTTCACCTCACCACCACCTGAGCCCGTCTCCTCCTCCATCCCATGACCTCTACCGCCATCATTAGCCACCATCACCTCCTTCTTCCTCTTCTCTTCTCCATCAGTCGACCACCACCACTACAGTCCCCTCACCATCACTTCACGACGACCTTCGACCATCGACCTCCACCACCATCACCTCACTACCACCTTCCTCTCCGGCAATACCAACATCATCACCACCACCTCCTTACAAACCGATGCCGCTCCTGTTGCTGCTGTGCAGCCTTGCACCCCCGGAGCACCCTCCACCCGCCGGAGATAGGCCATTTATGGGCCGCAGGCTGAGTACCCCCTTCATTTTCAGAACTAACCTTAGGTATACTCACCTCCTCCTCATTCTTCATCTTCTTGTTGTTGTTGCATGAACCCATGAAAATATAGTAAACCCTATTATCTAGAATATATATATATATATATATATATTGGTTGGAATGGTATTTAGTAATTAAATATTGCATGAGCTACGTCCATGACTAGGTTATTAGTATGACACTTGTATTTGTGTAGTACCTAGGTCCTTAGACTAATTTATCATATGTACACCTTAACCTAATAGCTAGGACACGTGATTAGTGTTATACGATATTTGGAGTTAAAAAACGTATTGGTAGCATGGTAGCTAACTGTCTTGTTGTGCACAGTATTTGAGGACATTTGATGTACTTGTACGTGCAGACCTAGAGGGTTAGCACTATCAAACTTGTGTTGGAGAACAACTTAGCACATACTTGAACCTTATTTGACCTTGGTTGTAATATTTGAGAAATGTACGTTTAGAGGGACCTGACACTTGTGCATTTTAAGACACTTTTGCATACTCGACCCTTCTAGTTGACCGATTATAACCCCTACTTGCGTTAGCTTCTAAGTACAGTATAGTTGTACTTTTGTGCATATACTAGAATAATGATTGATGGCTATTATATTATATTATATTATATTATATTATATTATATTATATTATATTATATTATATTATATTATATTATATTATATTATATTATATTATATTATATTATATATATATGATCTTTGGATCGTTCGGGCGAGGCTTCGGGAGCAGGACTTTGGCATTCGCAGCTTGAGGATTCAGGCAAGTATATCTTGCCTTATTTACTGTTTAATTCAAGTTATTAAATGTTGTATGAGATATTGTTACAAATATTATATATAACTGTGCACGCCCGAGAATGACTCGGGTGCAGTCGACGATTGCGTAGATGTGTAGTGTATTGACTTAGTCACTAGCAGACTTACCTACTGTTGTGAAGATATTCTGATATCTTCCAAGACCCTGACACTTTTTACACTCATCAAGATGACAAACTCATATTGGGATACAAGTTGGCGTACCCAACTAGCTATCGGTGCGTGTGACATGCATCACGGTTTAGTGCATAGTCATGTTAGTCTAGTTATTTGAGACCTGACATATAGTTACGTAGTATGCACATCGTGTATTCGACTTGTATATTTGCTTTGGACGGAGAGGACAACCGGTAGACGTATATGATACACACATTGGAATCCCTAGTGTCCAGAGGAGCCACGGATCCAATGACTTCCTTTATTCAGATATCGTGTTCTTTGGAGCATTACGGACGTATATATATATATATATATATATATATATATATATATATATATATATATATATATATATACCTCGTTCTTCGAAACGATGGACGTTATATGTGAAGATACCACGCTCTTCGGGGTGTTGAACGTTATGCCTACACCTATCCATACGTACCAAGGTTGTCCTCATATTGCATTAACTTAGATGGTTAGTACACCCCTTTACTTATTCAGTATTTATATTTGGCATATATTTTTGTATCTTGTTACATCCCTCTGAGGATCTGGTTCCCTTCCAGATTTGGACGAGGCATACTATCCGACCGTGTACGGGCCCGGACAGGAGGCGAGGTACGCAACTGAGGAGGAGCTTGAGGTGTTACCTTCAGAGTTTCCCTGATCACTGGTAGGCCTTCCGCCTAGGGCTGGAGCATCTTTATCTAGTTAGTCGATGTTCTAGTCTAGTATTCTTATCTGTCCTTCCGTACTCTTATTTCAGTATTGTAGTGGGTTGTCCCCATCAGACTTATTTGGTTTGTATTATGACTTCAGACTCCGCACTTATTTGCAGTATTTATTTTAGCACTCCTTATTTATATTTTGTGGATGAGATTAGATATTTACCTATTGTATGATAGCATTTTGGACTTGATAATATTTTAGGACAGCGTAGTACGCTTCATCGGGTCCATTAAATTAGGAAATCCTTCGGAGTCGTATTAGCTGGCCATTGCTACGTGGCCTGGTCGCGTGTATTTGGGATTAGGGTATGACATGGTTTTAGTGGTGGCCCATGCAGGTCTATGTTTATCGCTTGTGGTATAGTATCATGCCCAGCGAGCCTGTAATAGGATAGAAATTATTAGATCTCATCCACCTTGACTACCGTCTTTGAACCTCCTTCGTATTTAATTATTTGAATATCTGCATCTTGTTTGTTTATTTCCGTACTCTTTTAATGTAGTTCTATCTCTTGCAGAGAGATGAACTTGCGTAGCGGACGCGAGGCATACGGTGCCATTGTGCCATCCGCCATCGCGCAGAGGGAGGATACATCCCAGGGACCACCCGTAGAGCAGCTACCACCACAGGTCCCAGTGATACCACAGGCCCCGTTGATACACTGGCGCCAGACTTCTCAGGCCAATCTGACGTAGTAGTACGAGGGCCAGACTTCACAGACTGTCCCAACACAACACCTCGAGGGTCAGACTTCGAGGGTCACGCCGATGCCGCAGTCCGAGAGGCCGACGTCTCAGGAGACACCTACAGCGCAGCTGGAGGTTCCACTGCCACTGCCTCCACCATTTCCATTTCAGATGCCATATTGAGAGGGACAACCATAGATATTCCAATTTTTCCAGGCCATGATGCAGGCGCAGTCGCATCAGGCCGAGACTACGAGACAAAGCTTGATGGCAGTTTTGGAGAGGCCACCTACCCCAGCACCCGCACCTGCACCTATTCAGCCAACTGGTATTATTCGAGGGTTTCGTCAGATGGGCCTGGATACCTTTTCGGGCAGCGAGACCGCAAAGGAGATCTCCGATTAGGTCGCCAATACGGAGATGTTACTGGAGGCTTCTCAGCTACCTCCAGACCTTTGGATGACCGCAGTGAGGGCTCAATTAAAAGGCAATGCCAATCACTGGTGGGACTCCATGGAGCGCAGCGTCGGCAAGAAGCAGACGTGGGAGTAGTTTCTAGAATACTTCAATGCGAAGTACTTCCCGGCTACGGTCAGGAATGCACTATACTCTCAGTTCCTGCACCTGGAGCAAGAAAACATGACCGTAGACGCGTATGGCATGGATTTCAGTCGACTTAGTAGATTTGGTGCCGCCCTGATACCCAATGGTCTAGAGAAGGCCAAAAAATTCCATCATGGTCTGACTTACGAGCTATAGAGGTACACTATCACCCAGGCGAGGATCTCTTACAAGAAGGTTCTGACAGAGGCTAGCATCCAGGAGGCTGTTGGCAGAGGATCGAGGCGACCCAGTATGGCCGTACCAGCCAGAGCTCAGCCCAGAGCAGAAGGACCGATCCGTCGTCCGGGAGCGCAGATACAGCAGAGGCTAGCACCATACCAGCACAAGGAGCTTTCGACTTGTCACCATTGTGGCAAGAAGGGACATATTATCAGAGATTGCCAAAAGAGCTGGGATTGTGCATGATCTGTAGAGTGAGTCAATATGTTGCCCGAGATTGTCTACAGCACAGAGATGCAGCACCGCAGACAGGACAGAGGCCAGCGGCATCAGTCCAGAGGATACCATCCCAGAAAGGAGGTCAACGTCCACCTGCACCCGGTAGATTTCAGAGAGGACCACCCATGGCCCCACAGGAGGCACAATTTGATTAAGCCAGACAGCAGGCCGCAGGGCAGAAGCGCGGGCAGGCCTTTGCACTAGCAGTGACTAATAAGGAACTAGAAGGGGAAGCTATCACAGGTATCATTTTAGTTATATCATTACCTGCGACTGCATTGTTTGATTCTGGTGCTACACTATCTTTCATATCTAGTAGTTTCGTAGCTATGCATAGAGTAGCTACTTCCCCCTTACCTAAGAGTTGGAAGATTCTTACCGGAGGAGGTATCATACCGGTTACCAGTACTATTAGAACGTGCTCGGTAGTTGTGTGTGGTCGGGAGATGAGAGCTTGATTTTTTATATTTTCGATAACAAACTTCGACATTATGCTAGGTATGGACTGGTTGAGCCAGTACAATGCCATATTGGATTGCCGAAGGGGTAGCGTCATTTTTAGACCGCCAGATCACCCGAAGTTCGAGTACATATGGGGGACTATCGAGCAAGGAGTAGGGCAGACAGCTGGAATTTATATGGCTATGGAGACGGCACCCCTGCCGATAGTTGTAGAGTTCTAGGATGTCTTCCCGAAGGAGTTGCCATGCCTACCACCGGATAGAGAGGTGGAGTTCACTATTGAGTTGGTACCCAGAGTAGCGCCAGTATCTTCAAATGTGTACCGGTTGGCGAAGAGGGAACTGGATGAGCTGAAGCTACATTTAGAGAAGTTGCAGAGCAAGGGATTTGTCCGTCCTAGTGCATCACCCTGGGAAGCACCAGTGGTGTTTGTACCAAAGAAGGATGGGACATTCCGTATGTGCATTGATTACAGAGCCCTTAATGCTTTGACTATCAAGAACAAGTATCCCCTACCGCGGATTGATGATTTGTTCGACCAGCTGACAGGAGCAGTGGTGTTCACAAAGATCGACTTGGGATCGGGGTATCATCAGGTGAAGGTGTGGAGAGAAGATATTCCAAAGACGGCATTCAGGACTCGTTGTGGCCACTATGAGTTCTTGGTAATGCCTTATGGACTTACGAATGTGCTTGCAATATTTATGAACCTGATGAATAGAGTCTTCCACCAGTATTTGGACCAGTTCGTGGTAGTCTTCATCGACGACATCTTGGTGTATTCAAAAAGCCATGAGGAGCACGGAAAGCACTTGAGGATAGTGTTGGAAATGCTGAGGCGCGAGAGGCTCTATGCCAAGTTAAGCAAGTATGAGTTTCTCCTAGACCGTGTCTCTTTCCTCAGACATGTTATCTCAAGAGGGGGTATTTCAGTAGATCCAGCGAAGATTTCGTCAATAGAGACGTGGCCGACCCCTACCAACGTCTCGGAGGTGAGGAGTTTCCTAGGACTTGTCGAATATTACTGGAGGTTCGTAGAGAACTTTACGAGGATCGCAGAGCCGATGACCCGATTGACCCGCAAGGAGCATGAGTTCATTTGGACAGAGGAGTGTCAGACAATATTTGATGAACTGAAGAATCGTCTGACTACGACACCTATTTTGACTATACCTTCTGGACCCGGAGGATTTATGATCTACAGCGATGTGTCTGGAAAATGATTAGGATGTGTCTTGATGCAGCATAGGAAAGTTGTGGCCTATGTCTCTAGGCAGCTGAGGACCCATGAGAAGAACTATCCCACTCGTGACTTGGAGCTTGCCGCAGTGATCTTTGCCCTGAAGCTTTGGAGGCACTACCTATACGGAGAGCGGGTGGAGATATTCACAGATCACAAAATCCTAAAGTATGTCTATACTAAGAAGGACCTGAACTAGAGACAAAGATATTGGCTCGAGGTGATGACAGACTTTGAGATTGAGTTACTGTACCATTCGAAAAAGGCTAACGTGGTAGCTGATTCATTGAGCAGAAGGCCCATGGCATTATTTTTGACTACCCAGTAACACCTATTGAGAGATCTGGAGAAGTTGGGTATAGAGGTCATTATGCCCGGAGCAGACGGCCAGTTGTCGAGTTTTTAGGTACAATCGACATTGGTTGAGAGGATCAAGGCTGCCTTGTCAACAGATGCCAGATTCTAGAGACTTCAACAGAGGACGGAGGCCGGGATGTAGACATGATTACGCATACATGAGGACAGGACTTTGAGATGGAGAGATCGTCTCTATGTACCAAACGGAGAACTTCGTCAGGATCTGATGTCGGAGGGGCACAGTTTAGCATACTCTATTCATCTAGGATGCACAAAGATGTACAGAGACTTGAGGCAGTACTATTGGTGGCATGGAATAAAGAGGGAGATAGCCCACTTTGTGGCAAAGTGCCTGGTGTGTCAGTAGGTAAAGGTTGAGCATCAGAGGTCTGCAGGCTTACTACATCCGCTCCCGATAACTGAGTGGAAATGGGATCACATCACTATGGACTTCGTTACGGGCTTTTCGAGGAGTCCTAGTGCTCGCAATGCGGTGTGGGTGATCATGGATCGACTCACCAAGTCTGCTCACTTTTTACCTTTCAGAGTTGGGCAGTCTACAGAGGTCTTAGCAGAAATGTATATGAGGGAGATCGTGCGACTGCATGGGATGCCAGTCAGTATAGTGTCTGACGGGGATACGAGATTCATATCTTACTTTTGGCGGAGCCTGTAAGAGAGTCTCGGTACCCGCCTGAATTTTAGTACATCGTATCACCCGCAGACAGATGGCCAGTCCGAGCGCATCATTCAGATACTGGAGGAGGGCGTGCATGCTTGATTTCAGTGGATCATGGGAGGACCATTTATATTTGGTCGAGTTTTTCTACAATAATAACTATCAAGCGAGCATTCAGATGTCTCCCTATGAGGCGTTATATGGCAAGAAGTGTCGTTCCCTAGTGTACTAGAGTAATATGGGTGAGAGGCAGATTCTTGGACCAGAGTTGGTTGTTCGTACAATGGAGAAGGTAAAGAAGATCCAAGGGCACCTGCGATCAGCACAGGACATGCAGAAGCATTGGGCAAATGTGCACCGACGACCCCTAGAGTTCCAGGTTGGAGATCATGTTTTCTAAAAATCTCGCCTACCCGAGGGACCATCGGGTTTGGAGGCAGAGGAAAGCTGAGTCTGAGGTACATCGGACCATTCGATGTGTTGGAGCGCATCGGAGAGGTTACCTACAGGTTAGCATTGCCACAGATATTAGAAAGAGTTCATGACGTCTTTCATGTTTCTCAGTTAAAAAGGTACATGTCAGATTCGAGTCATGTGCTTGACCACTCGGATATCACTGTCGGGCCGAGTTTGTCATATCAGGAGGAGCCTATAGAGATTCTAGACAGGAGCGAGAAGGTATTGCGAGGTCAGACTATCCCTCTAGTTCGTATTGTATGGAGACATCATGCACCAAGCGAGTCAACATGGGAACGAGAGGATGATATTTGGCAGTGTTTCCCCCATCTCTTTGAAGGTCTAGGTATGTAGTAGCATTTAATTTTAGTCAATAGTTTTTACCATATGTCTATTTTAATTTCGAGAACAAAATGCTCTAAGGAGGATAGATTGTAAACCCCCTCGACCAAATTTAGGTCTACATGGCTTAGAGAGAGAGAGACTAGGGTTAGTTTGGAGCCATTTAGAATTAGAACATGGAGTTTTAAATTAATGTACAAAATTTTGTATCAATTGGTGCACCTTACCGTTGTCTCGATATTTAGAGCGCTACTCTAGCTTTTGCTTTCAAACAAATTTCACACACTGACCCTAGACGTGCCAGCCTTCCATTCTGACATTTGTGTAACTCATAAATGCCCTCTCTTGTGCATCATTTTAGTCGCACAATATTCATTACAAATATCTATTTTTAAATCCAAATAAATCCAACTTTATATTTTTGTCCGTTCCAATCGAATTGGAGACACAATCTCGACCCATTTTGTGCGACCTAATTTATGAAAATAATCTACTCTGAGTCTTCTATATCCATGATACTTGTGTCCCACCCAATTTTAATCTTATGTACTTCCAATTAATTAAAGAACACCATTGACCCTAATTTTAATTAAATTTGTGCAATGACTCAACCTAACCCAAAACTAGACCCAACACCAACCCAAACTCTCACTCACACCCTTATGGTTCATACAAAATACCACACACTAATTTAATCTACTATAACACACCAAACATGGTAATTTTTCTCATCCAATCCCAATTCTCCTTTACTTGTGCAATTTCCAAATTTTTGGGGGCCTTTGTGCAAATAAGCAACTAGGTGTCCACCTCCCATTGGAGCAAAATAATGTAGAAAGCCTCCTTCATGCTTTAACCGGTCACCCATTATCCCCCCCCTTTTTGTGTGTACAACACAACACTTTATACCTACATCCAATCCCAACCCTCCATTCAAATTTAACATCAATCCAACCACTCATTCCCTCATGAAAATCCTTCCCCCATCCCTAGAAATAGGGATGTAGCTGGCCCTAATCTCCATACTCACCTCCTTCCTCTCTCCTTCATTAACTCTCTCTCTCTCTAAATAATTTTAGCCATCATCCCCTCCTCATCCAACCGAAACCACCTTCACCACCTCCTTCTTCCTCTTCTCCTCCCCTAGCAGCCTCTTCTTTCGACCATCAAGCACCACCCTCACCTCTACCACCTTCACTTTACCACCACCCGAGCCCGTCTCCTCCTCTATCCTACGACCTCCACCACCATCATCAGCCACCTTCACCTCACCACCACCTGAGCCAGTCTCCTCCTCCATTCCACGAACTCTACCGCCATCATCAGCCACCATCACCTCCTTCTTCCTCTTCTTTTCTCCATCAGTCAACCACCACCACTACAGTCCCCTCACCATCACTTCACGACGACCTTCGACCATCGACCTCTACCACCATCACCTCGCCACCACCTTCCTCTTTGTCAACACCAACATCATCACCACCACCTCCCTGCAAGCCGCAACCGCTGCTGCTGCTGCTATGCAGCCTTGTACCGTCGGAGCACCCCCCACCCGCCGGAGACATGCCACCCATGGGCCGTAGGCCAAGCACCCCCCTTCATTTTCAGAACTAACCTTAGGTATACTCACCTCCTCCTCATTCTTCATCTTCTTATTGTTGTTGCATGAACCCATAAAATATATAGTAAACCCTATTATCTAGAATATATATATTGGTTGGAATGGTATTTAGTAATTAAATATTGCATGAGCTACGTCCATGACTAGGTTGTTAGTATGATACTTGTATTTGTGTAGTACCTAGGTCCTTAGACTAATTTATCATATGTACACCTTAACCTAATAGCTAGGACACGTGATTAGTGTTACAATATTTGGAGTTAAAAAAACGTATTGGTAGCATGGTAGCTAACTGTCTTGTTGTGCACAGTATTTGAGGATATTTGATGTACTTGTACGTGCAGACCTAGAGGGTTAACACTATCAAACTTGTGTTGGAGAACAACTTAGCACATACTTGAACCTTAGTTGACCTTGGTTGTAATATTTGAGAAATATACGTTTAGAGGGACCTGACACTTGTGCATTTTTAGACAGTTGCACACTCGACCCTTCTAGTTGACCGATTATAACCCCTACTTGCGTTAGCTTCTAAGTGCAGTATAGTTGTACTTTTGTACGTATACTAGAATAATGACTTATGGCTATTATTATATTATATATATATGATCGTTGGATCGTTCGGACGAGGCTTCAGGAGCAGGACTTTGGCATTCAAAGCTTGAGGATTCAGGCAAGTATACCTTGCTTTATTTACTGTTTAATTCAAGTTATTAAATGTTGTATGATATGTTGTTACAAATATTATATATAATTGTGCACGCCCGAGAATGACTCGGGTGCAGTCAACGATTACGTCGATGTGTAGTGTATTGACTTAGTCACTAGCAGACTCACCTACTGTTGTGAAGATATTATGATATCTTCCAAGACCTTGACACTTTTTACACTCATCACGATGACAAACTCATGTTGGGATGCAAGTTGGCGTACCCGACTAGCTATTGGTGCGTGTGACATGCATCACGGTTTAGTGCGTAGTCAGATTAGTCTAGTTATTTGAGACCTGGCATGTAGTTACGTAGTATGCATGTCGTATATTCGACTTGTATATTTGCATTGGGCGGGGAGGACAACTGGTAGGCGTATGGGATACACACATTGGAATCCGTAGTGTCCAGAGGATCCATGGATCCAATAACTTCCTTTATTCAGATACCGCGTTCTTCGGAACATTACAGACGTATATATATATATATATATATATATATATATATATATATGCAGATATCTCATTCTTCGGAACGATGGACGTTACATGTGCAGATACCACACTCTTTGGGGTGTTGGACGTTATGCCTACACCTACCCATACGTACTAAGGTTGTCCTCATATTGCATTCACTTAGATGGTTAGTACACCCCTTTACTTATTCAGTATTTATATTCGGCATATATTTTTGTATCTTGTTACGTACCTCTGAGGACCTGGTTCCCTTCCAGATTTGGACGAGGCGTACTATCCGACCATGTAAGGGCCCGGACATGAGGCAAGGTACGCGACTGAGGAGGAGCTTGAGGTGTTATCTTCAGAGTTTTCCTGGTCACTGGTAGGCCTTCCGCCTAGGGCTGAAGCATCTTTATCTAGTTAGTCGATGTTCTAGTCTAGTATTCTTATATGTCCTTCTGTACTCTTATTTCAGTATTTTAGTGGGTTTGTTCCCATCAGACTTATTTGGTTTGTATTATGACATTCAGACTCCGCACTTATTTGTAATATTTATTTCAGCACTTCTTATTTATATTCTGTGGATGAGATTAGATATTTACCTGCTATATAATAGCATTTTGGACTTGATAGTATTTTAGGACAGTGTAGTACGCTTCGTCGGGTCCATTAAATTGGGAAATTCTTTGGAGTCGTATTAGCTAGCCATTGCTACGTGGCCCGGTCCCGTGTATTTGGGGACTGGGACGTGACACTCTAACTGATAACACTATAACTAATACCCTACTAATCAATTTCCCCAAATAAATGCTACTATATAATACCCTACCCGACTGATACTCAATGGTGAAGTCTGATACAAATGTATCTAAGACTAACACAAAACTCCTTTACTCTAACTGATATGGACATGTTAAATCTAAGCCATACCCGACTGTTAAGCAAGACTGATACATGTAATAAAGGCTGTTGTTGCACACTCTTCTAATACTGATACTTGCACACAAGTGTGCAAGCAAAAGCTTGCAGCTACTGCTCGATATTATACTGCACTGAACTATAGTGCATCAGTACAATGCCACCCAATATCCTCACTTACCTGCTGATCCTATCCCCCCTTTCTGCACCTACATGTTGATGTACACTCTTTGATACACAACTCATCAACTGCTGATACATCATCCTCCTTCCCTCTCCCATTACACTTTGCTCGAGTCACCCCTAACTGTCCTCAGTCCTTAACCACACAGGTACTCTAACATATGTGTATAGATGTTCATATGTACACTAGTGCCAGGAACAAGTATAAACACATTCACACTATGCTACATGTTCACAGGCATCCTACATCCTACATTTACTGAAATCACTAATACACACACACACACACACACACACACACACACAAAATTTAATATCACATAATCACCTGCACACCTCACACACTGAAACAAATCCTATATATGCAAGTATATATGCATATATAGGCACAAAACACCATGTACTTATGTATCTATGTGTTTTTGTGTCAATTAGTCAAACACCTAGTGTATCAAGTTGTGAAACTCATGATACGTGTCCAATGAAGAACCAAAACCTAAGTTCTTCTACAATTAGCAAATATATATATATATATATATATATATATATATATATATATATATAATACATCACAATACACTTAAAATAACTTGCTACTATGAGAATTGAGAAGTAATTGTGCCAAACATCCCAAATTGGGCCCCGTGTCGCACCGTATCACAAAATACCATGATACGGCCTACATGTATCCATTTATGGACACGTACCTAGTCTCTTAACTCCGATCTAAGTCTAATTAGATCTAATTGGTCACATGACACAATATTTGTGTGTCAAACTCGTAATTTCCCCAACAAGCACACAAATTACCATATAGAACTCACAATATACAACTAATTAGCCTAAAACGTGTTCCTATAGCTAGCCCTATGCCATAGGATCATTCCTAATGGTCAAATACATGATTAAGAAACTACAATGAAGGAAAAATTCAGAAATTATCAATTGAAAGATGGATTTCCAATGAAAATATAATTGGACACGTTTCGGACACGATCTATTCACCAATGCTCCTCCTCCTTGTGCTTCTTGCTTCTCCAAGCTCCAAAAATCCTTGAGGAATAAAAATGAGAAGGAAATGGAGGTGAATTGAGTGAGAATTCAAAGGAGTGAATGATGGAAAATTGGGGATCAAATTTCTAGATCTAAAGGAATGCAAATGAGAGGAGAGAGAGAGGAGAACCCCCTCTAATAGTGGCCGGCCCCTTCTCCCCTTCCCCAAGTCACCCCTACATGGTGAATTATGAGAAATAATTAGGAAGGATAATTTTGGAAGTCTCTAACTAATTGTAAATAAGCTAATTCTCCTTAATTAATTAGTGAGTAGGTCTAATGGGCTTGGGTCCAAGTTAGGCTCACTAGTTGTCATGCCAAGTCTAATTAGGATTACAAGAAGTCTAACTATTAGAATAGCCTCCTTACTAAAATAAATAATACAAGTCACAAATAATTTATAGCTCAACATAATTAAATAATTAATACAATCATCACACTAATATTCAATATTATATTCCTAAAATTAAATATCTATGTCAAATTATCAAACTACCCCTAGTTGGAAAAGTGAGGGTGACAATCCTACCCACCTTAGAAAAATTTCGTCATCGAAATTAGGGAAGAACTAATTACCAAAAGCAATCAATACAAGCAAGAAAAAATTATACCTCACGGCTCAAACAGATAAGGATATCGGTCGCGCATCTCGGCCTCTCGCTCCCAGGTACTCTCTCCTGGCGAGTGATGCCTCCACGTGACGCATATCAAAGGAATCGTCTGGTTCTGCAGCACCTTCTCCCTGCGGTCCAAAATCTCCACGGGCTGCTCTAGGTAGCTGAGAGTCGGACCAACCTCGATCTCCGAGTGATCTAGTACATGGTTAGGATCTGCCATGTACCGTCTCTGCTGCGACACATGGAACACGTTATGCACTCCCTCTAATGCAGGCGGCAAGTCTAGTTTGTAGGCCACTGCACCGACCCTCTCTGGAACACTGAAGGGTCTGATGTACCGTGGACTAAGCTTTCCGCCTCCACCAAAGTGAATCGTGTCCCATGTCGGAGAAATCCTCAAGAATACCATATCGCCAACCTCAAACTCCAATGGTCTCCGGTAGCTATCGGCCTAATGTCGATGTCTGTCCTGCGCCACCCGAAGTCTTTCCCTGATAAGATTCACCTTCTCAGTTGCATCCATGACCATCTCTGGTCCCAATAAGGCTCTCTCACCAACATCATCCTAAGATAATGGAGTACGACATCTTCGTCCATACAATGCCTCAAAAGGTGACATCTTAATACTGGCCTGGTAGTTGTTGTTATAAGCAAACTCTACCAGGTGAAGATGGTCCTCCTAAGAGCCTCCAAAATCTAAAACACAGGTGCGTAGTATATCCTTGAGAGTCTGAATAGTCCTCTCCAACTGCCCGTCTGTTTGGGTGATATGTGGTACTGAACTTAAGCTGAGTGCCCAAGCTAGCCTGAAAACTCCTCCAGAAGTAGGACGTGAAGCGACTATCCCGATCAGAGACTATGCTCACAGGAACTCCATGCAATCTGACTATCTGACGTACATACATCTCCGCGATCTTCTTCGTAGACGTACCCACTTTGAATGGCAGAAAGTGGGCTAATTTGGTCAACCTGTCTACGATGACCCAAATCGCATCTTTATCTCCTGGAGAACACGGAAGCCCTGAAACAAAGTCCATCGTCACATGCTCCTACCTTCACTCTGGAATGGGTAAAGGCTGAAGTAATCTACCTGGCCTCTATCTCTCTGTCTTTACCTGCTGGCATACCAAGCATCTGGATACGAAACTAGCCATTTCTCGCTTTATACCATACCATCAAACATGCTCTCTCATGTCCCTATACATCTTGTTGGCACCTGGATACATAGAGTACTGAGATCGATGCGCCTCCTGAAGAACTACCTCGCACAACGCTCCACTCGGCACATACAATCTGGTATCGTGACACAATGATCCATCATCTGCAATACTGAAGTCCTCTGCGAACCCTATCCGGACCTGTGCTCTGATGCTCCTCAGAGACTCATCCACGAACTGTGCGACTCTGATCCGGTCCATCAACTCTGACTGTACCTGAAGTCCCCATATCTGTGTTGTAACTCCAGGAATTAACACCTCAATACCCATGCTATCAAGATCGGCCAATAAATGTCTGTCCCTCGTCAAGTATATAGCTACTGGATACATGCTTAAGGCATCAGCGACTATATTAGCCTTCCCTGGATGGTACTGCAAGAAAATGTCGAAGTCCTTCATCAACTCCAACCATCGCCGCTACCTCATGTTGAGCTCCTTTTGTGTAAACACATACTTCAAGCTCTTGTGATCAGTGAAGATCTTCACTCGCTCTCCATACAAGTAGTGCTTCTACAGCTTAAGAGCAAAAATAACTGCTGCCAACTCCAAGTCATGGGTCGGGTAATTCTTCTCATACGGGCGTAATTGCCTGGAAGCATATTCAATCACCTTCCCATTCTGCTGCAACACACATCCCAAACATTTACCTAAAGAATTACTGTATATAAAAAATTCTTATGTCCCTGATGGCAATGTCAACACTGGAGCTGTAGTCAACCTCTTCTTTAGCTCCTCAAAAGCAGCCTGACAATCCTCAGTCCAGACGAACTCCACATCCTTCCTGGTTAGTCTAGTTATCAGCTCCGCAATCCTAGAAAAATCTTGAACAAATCTTCGATTATAGCCTGCCAATCCAAGAAAACTTCTAATCTCCGCCACTGAACTCGGGGTAGACCACGACTCGACTGTTGATATCATTTTCGGGTCTACTGAGATTTCGTCTCCTGTAATCACATGCCCAAGAAATTCAACCTTATCAAGGAAGAACTCATACTTTGAAAGCTTGCCAAAAAGCTTATCCTTTATGAGGGTCTCCAGAACTATCCCCAGGTATTTTTATGCTCCTTCAGGGTCTTAGAATAAATCAGAATATCATCAATGAATACTACCACAAACTGATCCAAGTTCTGATGAAACACCTTATTCACCAGGTTCATGAATACCGTCGGGACATTGGTCAACCCAAACGGCATCACTAAGAACTCAAACTACCCATATAGAGTCCTGAAAGCTATCTTCGGAATGTCTTCCTTCTTCACTTTCATCTGGTGGTACCCCGACCTCAAGTCTATCTTTGAAAATACTTGCGCCCTGCTCAACTGATCAAATAAATCGTCAATCCGCGGCAACGGATATTTATTCTTAATAGTGAGGTTGTTAAGTGCCCTGTAGTCGATACACATATGTACCGACCCATACTTCTTCAGTACAAATAATACCGGAGCACCCCACGGTGATAAACTGGAGCGGATGAAGCCCTTGTCCTGCAACTCATCCACCTGCTTCTTCAACTCTACCAGTTCGCTGTTGTTCACTCTATAGACATGTTGTGATATCGGCTCTGTGCCTGGCACCAAGTCTATAGAGAACTCCACATCTCGGTTTGGTGGCAAACCCCGACAAATCCTCCGAAAATATGTCCATATACTTTAAAATTAATGGATGTGGCGGCTCATGTTCTTCCACCAAAGCTCTATAGAAATCTCCCTCGCTCTGCTCTGCTTCTCCTCTGACAAACTCAAACTCTGGCTCTCCTAGTGCCTGAAACAAAACTCTGCCTCCTCGAAAATCAATACTAGCATGGTGCCTACTCAACTAATCCATCCCGAGAAGTGGCATTACGAGTAGACACACGCTCAACTCTCGGCCTCCCAAAGAAACTCTCCGATCCTTGCAAACATCACTAACAAGGATAATGCCACCCTCGGTCATGATCTTGCAAGTTCTCGCCAACGGTTCAGTCTTAAGGTGATGTTTCAGAAAGATACAAATACGAAACTATGTGAAGCACCGGAATCAAATAAAGTATGAGCTAGAAAAGAGTCAAGATAGACTGAACCTGAAATAACATCACCGACTGGCTCCTCCTCCTCGACGGTCAAGACAAAATCTCACCCCTGTCGCTAGACACCTCTCTGCTACTACTAGTGCTGAGCGAACTACTGCTGTTACGGTGGTAGGGGATGTCCTCTCTACTGTCCCACTGGTGGTCTCGCGGGTGCTTTCTGTGCCTGGGCCCCACCCTAAGCTGGACGAGCTGGAGCTCTAGGATAAGCCCTCGACTGGTGGTCTCCTGATCCGCAGAATAAACACTGGCCTAATCTTATCATGCATGCCTCTCATCCATGTCCCAGCTTCTTGCATAATGGGCAAGGAATAGCTGGCCTCTGGATATGTTGCGTCTGCTGTACTAGCACTCTAGCTGGTCCAGGATACTACTGCCTTGGTTGTTGGAAGTGTCTCTGATGCTGCTGCTAAAAGTAAGACCGCTTCGTTGGACCCGTGTTAGTACTGGATCCTCCTATGCCCCTCGACCTCTTAGAGCCAAGCTCTAGATTATCCTATGCCCATTGTGTCTGCCTCAGAATCTTCTCAAAAGTAGTAGTGGGGTCTCCATTCGTATGTGATTTGATCTCCTTGATCAGGCCCTTCCTGAACTTTCTGGTCCTTCTTCTAGGATTCTGCCCCTCCACAAAGTGGCCTAATCTGCAATACTCTGTCGTATACTCATCCACCATCATACCTCCCTGAACGAGGTACTGAAACTGGCTCTCTAGAGATATCAGAGCCACATCTGGAAAGAACTTTTCCTTGAAGATCTCATTAAAATATTTCTAAGTAAGTCCTGGTGCTGAGATCCTAGGGTTCGTTCTTAACTAAGTCAGTGCAATATCAAACATCATGCTTCCTGCGGCCTCTACCTGCAACCTCTTTGGAATCTGCGCCAGTCGCAGGTTTCGTTCATGGTCTTTTATCCAATCATCAGCATAAATAATTCTCTTAGTGCCTTTAAAGTCCTTCGGCTCCATCCTCTTGAAGTCTATGATTGTCCCCGGCCTCGGCTGCTCCAGGGTGAACCGAGGTGGTGTCATCCGTGGCTGGACTAAGGTGACTCTCTCGACTGTTACGAGCGTAATCTGGTGAGCATTCTTAATGCCCTGTCTCATAACCTCTGACTGGCGCTATTGTGCCTCCATCATCTGCTGAAAGAGCGCAAACATCTTTGTCTGATCGACTGCAGATGGTGGGGATGGAAGATCCCCTGAAACTGGCGGTGCTGTCCTTTGTACCGGAGGTGGAGCACCTCTGAAATCTGCTGCAAAAATGTCCACCTGGATCGGTGAAGCAGACCTCTGGAATGTAGCTGCTGGAACAGTGTCTGTTGGTGTTGCCCTCATCAGCGATGAAGTGACCGACCTCGCTGACATTGCACCTGAGTGCTGGGAACGCGTCTTCGGCGGCATCCTGAAGATAGATTGAACAAAGGAATCAATATCGAGTAGGATACGATATCATCAAAGAAGGACATAATTATTTAAAGTAAAACAAACATTCAAATGGATAAGGATAGCAAAATAGATATTTGGAATTGTTTCCTAGTTTTGATTGAGTATACTCTCAGCCTATATCATATATCCTAAAGCAGATTCGTAGCAGTACTCTAGGTGAGCACTACTATGATATCTCTAATTGCAACTCTGGACCTGCATGGGCCACCACTAAAAATGTGTCACGACCCGCACTCAGAATAAGGGCACGAGTAGTGATCAACGTCAAGCCTACGCCACAGCATCGACGGTAGAATGTTGTCCAGGTCATCCATACTATCTAAACTTCTCACACAAGATATATAAGGTACCTGTCAATGTCATCTCAACTCCAATCGGAGGAACAATATGGTATATGATAATGGTAACAATACTCAATTATAAAATAAACTAAAGGAAGATAAAGCACGAGATGGAATAATGAAAGAAGAGTCACAATTCATCCACAAGTCCGAAATAATGTATATACATGTCAATAACCTCAATAAAGTATAAAACAAGTCTAAACAATAAGTTTATGCCTCCTCAACCTCTGGTACTAGGTCCTCCTACTCTAAAGGAGTATCCTCTAATGGTACGCCGTCCTGCGGCCCGTAGTAGGTGGGATACTGGTCCACAAGCCAATCATCTGGAAAAAAATCCAGTCAGGATTAGAGCAAAATACATACCTCTGAAAGCAGTTCCAAATACATAATCAAGCATATATAACAAATAATAGAAAATGATACAAGATAACTAAACACCAGAATGTAATGAACTAGAGTGAACATGTAATATACTGGAATGATGAACAGACAATAGAATAACTGCAATTTAATGGAAATAGATAAAACTAGCTAATGTGCCATGGAATACAAGTGTATTATGTTATCGGTTTGGGTTGAACACGAATACAATATGGTAACTCGATTACACGTGTGATATGTAATCGACATGTACACAAATTTACTTGGGCTTGATCACATAACCAACTCTTACTCTCCCATCCCCAACCAATACCAATGGATACAATCACAACACGTTACGAACACGAATATGGGCACAATGAATACGAGCAGTGTGTGAACACGAAGTACACTAAAATCAATAGCCGATACATACAATGAATTACATGTGAAGGAGTACCCGCTAAACACGGTAAGCGATAATATCTCCTGACAGGATCTATATAGTACTAGTCCGTGAAACCACTATGTCGGAATCAAGTATACAATTCTAGAACATGTGATATATACACTATCATAAAATAAAAACTAACAGAGAAATGTACTCGCCTTTGGTCCTGAGCAAAAGGTGTCTCTCGATGTCCAAGCTGGTGTCACACAATCCTATTTAGGAAATATCAAGTTAAATGGTGCAATAAAGTGATAAAATGTTAGAATGAGCTCAAACATGTTTTCTAGGCTATTTCTAGGTCCAACTAGGTTATACTAGCCTTTACCTAGGTTCCTAGGTTGATAACAAGACTATACTAGTGATTGCTAGGTTATGGTTGGGTCTCTAGGTCAAAACCTTAAGATACTAGCCAAACTAGCTAATAGCACTAATACTAAAATACTCTGTGAAACCATATATATAATAACTAGTATATAATTAACAACTACTTAACTAATATACTAACTAACTACCCACAACTATACTAACTTAAATAATCTTATTAACTAATTGATACACCATAATATATATATATATATATATATATATATATATATATATATATATATATATATATATACACTGACATTAACTAACTGCTAACAACATGAACTGATACTAACTGCTACCACTATCAACTAATAACATTCTAAGCTAACTAAATGACATTAATGACTGACCTTAACTAACTATAAATCACTAACTAATCCTCCTTCACCAACTAACTGATACACTATACTACTTAACCTTAAACTCTAACTGATAATACTATAACTAATACCCTACTAATTAATTTCCCCAAATACTTGCTACTATATAATACCCTACCCGACTGATACCCAATGGTGAAGTCTGATACAAATGTATCTAATACTAACACAATACCCCCTTTACTCTAACTGATATGGACATGCTAAATCTAGGCCATACCCGACTGTTAAGCAAGACTGATACATGTAATAAAGGTTGTTGTTGCACACTCTTCTAATACTGATACTTGCACACAAGTGTGCAAGCAAAAGCTTGCAGCTGCTGCTCGATATTATACTGCACTGAACTGTAGTGCATCAATGCAATGCCACCCAATATGCTCACTTACCTGCTGATCCTATCCCCCCTTGCTGCACCTACATGTTGATGTACACTCTCTGATACACAACTCATTAACTGCTGATACATCATCCTCCTTCCCTCTCCCATTACACTTTGCTCGAGTCACCCCCAACTGTCCTCAGTCCTTAACCACACAGGTATTCTAACATCTATGTATAGATGTTCATATGTACACTAGTGCCAGGAACAAGTATAAACACATTCACACTATGCCACATGGTCACAGGCATCCCACATCCTAAATATACTGAAATCAACAACATACACCAATATATATACACACACACACATAACATCTAATATCACATAACCACCTGTACACCTCACACACGGAAACATATCCTAGATATGCAGGTATATAGGCATATATAGGCACAAAACACCATGTACTTATGTATCTATGTGCTTTTGTGTCAATTAGTCAAACACCTAGTGTATAAAGTTGTGAAACTCATGATACGTGTCACGCCCCGATCCCGCAGGGGACGTTCATCCTCGCTTGGTCCCTACGGAACCGATCGTCCTCGCTTGAGCGTGATGTCGTGCAAGCCTAAAATGCGCTTGCACAAGGCCAAAGCAACAAGGACAAGTAAACTATTCAAGACAGGAGCAGCGACACATATATTGCAGAAAAGTAAAGAACACAAAGGCATATAAAAACAAGCTCTTTATTGATATTCAAAAGTGTTATAAGCGGCGCTTGGCCGAGGTTACAAATCGCTCAAGCACTCTCTTCTCATGATTACAATGACATCGTTCCATACATTATGTCCCTCTATACAAAAGTATCTCAAAGCAATCTCGATACGGCTCAAGGCATCGACTCCAGATATTTTTGGGTCCTAAGGATGAGGCATGACTATCGCTTCCTTAGACGATCCAACACCTGAGAACAAGCAAACTTTTGGTGGGTCAGCACTTTGGAGAAAGTACTGGTGAGTATAAAATCAACGAACAGAAGCAACACTTCCTGAAACCCACACTAAGTAAGCATGTGGCAAAACATTATATTACTAGTGATCTTGCTACTTTTACCTAAGTTTATTTCATGCATCTCAGGATTTAAGTCAGTTTACTTCTTTTGAAAACATAGCTTGGAAACAGTTTTGCATATTCAAACAATAAGTATATAATCGGGACAGTGTTCTATCGTGCAGTGCGCAGCATGTATCGTGCACCATATTCAAACTCTTAGGAACAAAAGTTATCTCTAGTGGACTTTTTATCTCAAATCAAAATAAATGCATCAAGTGGACTGTCACACTTTCAAGCAAACAAGAAGAACTAGCTATATGATTTTGGTCCCCGAGAAACTCAGGATCAATAGCGGTAAACCAGCTAACTAATGACTCTTTTATCTGATGCTATTAGCAGCTGTGACACATGGTTTCTTTTCACTAACATAATAGCAGCCGGGACCAAGGTTCAGCTCTGCACTAATAGCCATTGTCCAACCGATACGAATGCATGAAGCATTATCAAATAAACTTTACGATGAAAAAGAAATAAACAAGCAAGCTATATATTTATACTTTTGTATTTCTTACCCCCTTGCCGAACGGTTATCCCTGCAGCAGACATACAAGTTAGCAATAATTTGCATAAACATATATGTATAAGGTTCTCTTTCCATGTCCGTCTCTGCATCAAACAGTTAGGTATGCAAGAAGGCTAGTCTAGCATGCGCCCTAACTATATGATGGTCCATGGGTAGCCCCATGATTAGCAGCGGTTGCTCAAGGTTCAGCTCTTTACTAGCACGCACATATATCGGTAGCTGTGACTCAAGGTTCAGCTCTTCACCAATACACACGAGTACTAGCAGCTGTGACATCATGGGTTTCGCGTAACACTAATAGACACATTGCCCCACTAGACCCTCAGCAGGCCGTATCCTCAGGGCGAAACGAAAATCTCTTCCGGACCAAGCGATTCCCAGTGCCCCAGGAACCGTTCGAGAGACAAGACCTTGTGCACAAGTTGTCCGAGACCAATGCAATGACATGAAGCATCTATAATGCAATCAAAATAAATAATCAAGCAAAACAGATATAGTCGAGCAAAACACATCTTGTCAAACAAAGCACATCTTTCACATATCTAATAGCACACCCCCTAGATCTCGTAGGACCGGAACATCAGGGCGCACTATTAGTCTTTTCTTATACGAATCAAAGACTTATAGCAGTTCGATATAGCAAAATAGGCAAGTAAAACATAAAATAGCAAGAATGATTTTGATTTCATAACTAGCATGCAATATCTATCTCTTTCTTAGCATATAACAAAGGGACTTGTTCAGCGATACCTTTACTTATCTTTTTAGCATGGCAAGGTTTCGATCGATAGCTGTGTTCGTGTATCTAAGCATGCAACATTTCTTATACTTCTGGCTTAGCATGGCAAGGTTCTATCTCTTTTCAGACAAGCATACAAGTTCTCTAATTAAGCAAACAGGTTCGTTTCAATGACAAGCTATACGAGTTCTCTTATTAAGCATGCAGAGGCAGGTTCTATCTCTTTTCTTATGAAACTATATTCTTAGAACAAATATTCAAAAACTCAGATTCATTATTAAGGCGTGCAAGAATCAGAGAATGTAGTTCTGCCCACTCACTTAGATTAATCGTCTTGTGGTTCGATAGGGAACTCTCCGAGAAGACTTCCACTCGAGCAAGCAAAGTGATATCACTTGTACATAGTGCCTACGTGGAGAGGGCACTACATACTTACCCACCAACAAAATTTTTATCCTCGAAACTCAAGGAAAAACTTACAAAAATTTAGAGCAGCGATAGTCCTCATCCCTTACCATCCTCAATCGAAAACACAAGCAAATCACAAGCACGAAAGCATAACTCTCAAGCAACAAAACAAATCCAGAAAACTTTTACGCGCATTTTTAAGAATATTTATGGACTCATTGTATGGAATATTCATTACAGCACAATATCGGACACATCTCAGAGTCGAAGGCAACGGAATGGGCAAAGAATCGAGTTGCTCTGATACCATTATGTCACGCCCCGATCCCGCATGGGTCGTTTGTCCTCGCTTGGTCCCTACGGAACCGATCATCCTCGCTTGGGCATGATGCCGTGCAAGCCTAAAATGTGCTTGCACAAGGCTAAAGCTTTGAACAAGGACAAGTAAGCTATTCAAGACAGGAGCAACGGTACATATATTACAGAAAAGTAAAGAACACAAAGGCATATGAAAACAAGCTCTTTATTGATATTCAAAAGTGTTACAAGCGATGTTTGGCCGAGGTTACAAATCGCTCAAGCACTCTTTTCTCACGATTACAATGACACCATTCCATACATTATGTCCCTCTATACAAAAGCAGCTCAAAGTAATCTTGATACGGCTCAAGGCATCGACTCCAGATTTTTGGGTCCTGGGGATGAGGTACGACTATCGCTTCCTCGGACGATCTAGCACCTAAGAACAAGCAAACTGTTGGTGGATCAGCACTTTGGAGAAAGTACTGGTGAGTATAAAATCAACGAACAGAAGCAACACTCCCTGAAACCCACACTTAGTAAGCATGTGGCAAAATATTATATTACTAGTGATCTTGCTACTTTTACCTAAGTTTATTTCATGCAGCTCAGGATTTGAGCCAGTTGACTTCTTTTAAAAATATAGCTTGGAAACAGTTTTGCATATTCAAACAATAAGCATACAATCGGGATAATGTTCTATCGTGCAGTGCGAAGCATGTATCGTGCACCATATTCTAACTCTTAGGAACAAAAGTTATCTCTAGTGGACTTTTTATCTCAAATCAAAATAAGTGCATCAAGTGGACTATCCCACTTTCAAGCAAACAAGAAGAACTAGCTATATGATTTTGGTCCCCGAGAAACTCAGGATCAGTAGCGGTAAACCAGCTAACTAATGACTATTTTATCTGATGCTATTAGCAATTGTGACACATGATTACTTTTTACTAACATAATAGCAGCCGGGACCAAGGTTCAGCTCTGCACTAATAGCCATTGTCCAACCGATGCGAATGCATGAAACACTATCAAATAAACTCTACGATGCAAACGAAATGAACAAGCAAGCTATATATTTATACTCTTGTATTTCTTATCCCTTGCCGAACGGTTATCCCTGCAGCAGACATACAAGTTAGCAAAAATTTGTATAAACATATATGTATAAGGTTCTTTTTCCCTGTCCGTCTCTGCATCAAACAGTTAGGTATGCAAGAAGGCTAGCCTAGCATGTGCCCTAACTATATGATGGTCCATGGGTAGCCCCATGATTAACAGCGGTTGCCCAAGGTTCAGCTCTTCACTAGCACGCACATGTGTCGACAGTTGTGACTCAAGGTTCAACTCTTCACCAACACACACGAGTACTAACAGTTGTGACATCATGGGTTTCACACAACACTAATAGACACATCGCCCCACTAGACCCCCAGCAGGCCGTATCTACAGGGCGAAACAAAAATATCTTCCGGACCGAGCGATTCCCAGTGCCCCAGGAACCATTCGAGAGACAAGACCTTGTGCACAAGTTATCCGAGACCAATGCAATGACATAAAGCATCTATAATGCAAGCAAAACAAATGATCAAGCAAAACAGATATGGTCGAGCAAAACACATCTTGTCAAACAAAGCATATCTTTCACATATCTAATAGCACACCCCCCTAGATCCCGTAGGACCGGAATATCAGGGCGCACTATTAGTCTCTTCTTATACGAATCAAAGACTTATAGCAATTCGATATAGCAAAACAGACAAGCGAAACATAAAATAGCAAGTACGATATTGATTTTATAACTAGCATGCAATATCTATCTCTTTCTTAGTATATAACAAAGGGACTTGTTCAGCTATACCTTTACTTATCTTTTTAGCATGGCAAGGTTTTGATCGATATCTGTGCCCGTGTATTTAAGCATGCAATATTTCTTATACTTCTGGCTTAGCATGGCAAGGTTCTATCTCTTTTCAGACAAGCATACAAGTTCTCTAATTAAGCAAGCAGGTTCGTTTCAATAACAAGCTATACGAGTTCTCTTATTAAGCATGTAGAGGCAGGTTCAATCTATTTTCTTATGAAACTATCTTCTTAGAACAAACATTCAAAAACTCAGATTCATTATTAAGGCGTGCAAGAATCAGAGAATGCAGTTTTGCCCACTCACTTAGATCAATCGTCTTGTGGTTCGATCGAGAACTCTCCGAGAAGACTTCCACTCGAGTAAGCAAAGCAATATCACTTGTACATAGTGCCTACGCTGAGCGGGCACTACAATACGTGTCCAATGAAGAACCAAAACCCAAGTTCTTCTACAATTAGCAAATATATATATATATATATATATATATATATATATATATATATATATATATATATATATATATATATATATATATATATATAATACATCACAATACACTTAAAATAACTTGCTACTATGAGAATTGAGAAGCAATTGGGCCAAACATCCAAAATTGGGTCCCGTGTCGCACTGTATCACAAAATACCATGATACGGCCTACACATATCCATTTATGGATACGTACCTAGTCCCATAATCCCGATCTAAGTCTAATTAAATCTAATTGGTCTCTTGACACAATATTTGTGTGTCAAACTCGTAATTCCCCCAACAAGCACACAAATCACCACATATAACTCACAATACACAACCAATTGGCCTAGAACTTGTTCCTATAGGTAGCCCTATGCCATGGGATCATTCCTAATGGTCAAATGCATGATTAAGAAACTACAATGAAGGAGAAATTCAGAAATTACCAATTGGGAGATGAATTCCCAATAAAAATATAATTGGACACGTTCCGGACACGATCTCTTCACCAATGTTCCTCCTACTTGTGCTTCTTGCTTCTCCAAGCTCCAAAAATCCTTGAGAAATGAAAATGAGAAGGAAATGGAGGTGAATTGAGTGAGAATTCAAAGGAGAGAATGATGGAAAATTGGGGATATAATTTCTAGATCTAAAGGAATTCAAATGAGAGGAGAGAGAGAGAGAGAGAGAGAGAGAGAGAGAGAGAGAGAGAGAGGAGAACCCCCTCTAATAGTGGTCGGCCCCTTCTACCCTTCCCTAAGTCACTTGCAAAGGTCCAAGTTACCCCTACATGGTGAATTATGAGAAATAATTAGGAAAGATAATTTTGGAAGTCTCTAACTAATTGTAATTAAGCTAATTCTCCTTAATTAATTAGTGAGAAGGTCTAATGGGCTTGGGTCCAAGTTAGGCTCACTAGTTGTCATGACAAGTCTAATTGGGCTTACAAGAAGTCTAACTATTGGACTAGCCTCCTTACTAAAATAAATAATACAAGTCACAAATAATTTATAGCTCAACATAATTAAATAATTAATACAATCATCAGACTAATATTCAATATTATATTCCTAAAATTAAATACCCATGTCAAATTACCAAACTACTCCTAGTTGGAAAAGTGAGGGTGACAATCCATTAGATTTCTCCTGAATTTTTCTTTTCTTATGCTAATATTTATAGAAATCTTTGACCCCTAAAAAGGCCTATGATAAAGGCACTACAAAAATGACTTGGGACTAGTCTAGTATTGGTGCTAGTCCAGATAGAAAGAATTTTTACTCAGACTAGCCCAAAATTTACTAGGACTGTCCATCCTCTTCACCTTCCTCCTCATGCTCCTCCCCCACCCCACCTCCTCCGGCCTTTTCTCCTCCCTCCTCCTGCGATTCTCCGCCTCTCTGCGTCGTTGTCACGTTCCAGAACCAGAATACTGGAGAGCGAGGGCGGACAAAGCCAGCTACGTACACCAGAGTACTCTATACCCCAAGATACGGTCACGGCTGTCTAGACATGTGAGGGTTTACTCTACGATCCAACAGTCATTCCTGGGTCAAGAGTCATAGTTGTCTCAATCTCAAGAAAGTAACAAGTTACAAGAAGTATAATCACCAAATGTATAATAGTAAGGCATCCCAAACTATACATACATAGATGATCATGAAGTTAGTTACCAAAATGAAGAACTAATATAGTGCAATATTACATGATCAACTCTAGCTATAGTCTAGAATATGCTTTACATGTAGGCCCGCAGGCTAGACTGTCAAGTATCAAAACACGAGCTAAATACATGCTCGGTGGCTAAACGCCTCAAAGTATAAGATCAGGTGGGTGATGAAGAAGAAACCAACTCAAGTCCTCGGGTGTTCCTGGTGTTCACCATCTGGAGGCGAAAAGTACGGAAGATCCTGCCATGTTGCTCCAAAATCTGGTCATACAAAACCAGTAGAGTCAGACCCCAAAACAACAAAGTACCACAAGGGAGCCAACTTAGGAACTAAAACCAGCATGCAAACATTCAATAGCATAAGGAAATATAAATAAGAGCAATATGTAAATAAGCAGTTTAAGCAGTTTCAGGAATCAATAACGGGTACAGTTCAGGATTAGTACCTGGATAATCTAAGACAAGACTTGAAAATATGCAATCACGGCCAAACATGACCTACGGCTTACTACCATTAACTAAGTATGGGTTATCACAATCCTGGTTACTAACAAATGCAGTTGAAATTCCATATAACCACATGCCCTACAGACTATCCGGGTTATCTAGACGTAAGAGTACATAACATAGATTAATTAAGTATAAAATATTTTTTGGTAAATTGTAACACTCGGGGGTGTGCTGGAAGTATGCCCCTCTCGACGGAGAGCTCCAAATCCATCAGGTATTGCTGGGATACCGGGATTACATGTAGCCAAAAAATCTCTCTAGATGCCTCTAGATATTTATTCTAGTTATTAACTTAGGCAAGTTATCAATGATTCCTGACCGTGGTGCTCATGAATCTGCCTTATACATGATGCAAGACTGGACGATAGCTTGGCAAGTACAATCAGGACAGGAACAAGCAAGCAACCACGAAAATTATCTTATCAGTACAAGCATTTCAGTTATGGAGATTCTAGCATGTCAGGAGTGAGTTACGCCGAGCCACTATCCGGTTTATCAGTACATGTTAGGTATTTGGAGTCAGAAATCAAGTTCATTCGGTACAAGTCAAGTGTCGGGAGTTCTCAGCTTAACAGTGCCATTACATTCTATGTTTCGGGTATTCCGCATCTAGGTTATAAGCAATTTAGAAATAACATGCATCATATGAATTTAACTAATTGGACCAAGCACAAGAAGTAAATAATCAATAAGAGAACATATAACAAAGGAAATCATTGCTACTATAAGTGCTATAAGTGCAGGAGATGAGCTGGCTGCAGGCAAGAAACAGGCCGCATGCAAGAAGCTGACCACATGGATCAAACTGGCCGCATGGGTCAAACTGGCCGCATGGATCATCGCAAGGTCCACTCCTCGGGACAAGGGTTGAGTGACGGAAATAAATACAAGGCCAGAAAGTGACTAGCCAATAAAGCGTGTTAGAGAAGTGACTGATGTGACTGGCCAATAAAGCGTGTCAGGGAAGAAAAGACAAATTCAGAAAAAAATGTGCCAAGGCGGCACTATCTAATGGCTGAAACAAACTTTTTATAAATATTAGTATGCCAAGACGACGCTATCTAATGGTCCACTATCTAATGGTTGAAAATTTCTAAAACATAGATATTTACAATGCTAACACAAAATTTATACAATCATAAAAATTATATTATCCTCTATAAATAGTAGAAATCGTCAGGAAGCTTCTTAGATGCAAGAAATATTTAGGAGAAATATTCAAGAAATCTTCTAAAAAATTGACACTTAGATGGCAACAACAAGAATTTGACTATATGGATTTGCAACCCATCTCAAATAAAATTTCATATACGATAATAAAATATACTTAAATTACCTATAAGATAAAAAGGTAGAGAAATTATAAAGAATGTAATGTATCACCAATGCTACTGGCGTGATGAGTGCATGCACTCATATCGCCAATAACAATGGCGAGATGGGCACGAAAACGTCACTAACTTTGGCAATATGGATGCAGCTTAATTATTTTTAAATACATTAATTCATTCATGCCACCATGTCACCACCCCATTTCCAGAGCCGGGTATTTTTTTTTTATTTTTAATTTGGTTAATTGTGTATTATTTATAATTAATTGTATTTATATTTAATTAGTGATTGCATTATTTTTTATTATTTTTTATTTTGATTGTTTTAGGATTTTGGCTAGCCTGGACCCATGTCAGACCCTAGTGGACCCATGTCCGACCCAGCCCACACCCTTGTGAGAATTATTTTGGGGCTTAGATTTATTATTTTATTTTTAGGAGGTTAGTTGGAGAGATTTGGAACTAGTTTGAGTGCATTCGGAGACCCGAAACCCAAACCGAGTGAATAGGGGCGTTTTGGGAAACTAAAACTTGTAAAACCCCTACCTACCCCCACCCGTGAGCTTCCCACAGCCCTCCCCATCCGTGAGCACAGCAGCCCTCTCCCTCTTTGCATTCTTTCTCTTCTTCTTCTTCTTCTTCTCCACTTCTTCTTCTTCTCCTTCTTCCTCCAAAGTAAGTTTTCTTCCACTTTTCTTCTTCTTTCTTCCATTCCTTCTTCTCTAAGTTAACCCTAACCCTAGATCTTTCCCTAACCTAGGTGGGTAGAGCCTAGATTTGGTGTTGGAGCTTGGATTTGAGGCTTGGAAGCTTGGATTGGAGGATTTGGAGCATTTTGGGGATTTTTGCTTGGGATTCCAACTCCCAAGAGGTAAACCCTAAATTTCCCCTTGTAATTACTCTTTTATAGTGTAATTAATATTTTAGAACCTTTCTAGACCCGTAGGCTACCCGTGGGAGGAAGTTGGAACTAGTTGGGTAGTGTTTAGAGACTTTGACATTAGGTTTTGTGTCGATTTCGGGTGAAATCCGAATTTGGCCCAATTTTGGGTGATGCCCTAGGTTAGATGGACCTAGGTAGACGTTGTCGGGTGTCGTGAGGGTGAGAGCGTGTCTCCGTTCGGACACGGGAAGCCGCGTCGCGGAGAAACGGGCGTTTCGGGCGAAATTGGGGCTTTTCGTCGTCGCCGATTCTAAGTGCGTGTGCGTTTCCGCCACGGGCCTAGAATCGACGCGGGAGCGCATTTTCTAGGATCTAGGCATCGTGTAGAGCGCGTGGGTAAATTTTGGGCCGATTCCGAGTTCGTTTGGTGTGCGTTTCAGGAGGTTTTCCGAGCCGCGCACCACGTGTTCGTCGAAATGACCGAACGGCCATTTCGACTTGGTTTCCTCGTTTCGGCTTTGTGCGCGCGTTGGGTTAGTATCGGAGAGTGTGTGCTAGAGTTTTCGGGCTATATTTTATATATTTTAGGGTGTTGGTGCGTGTCGGGGTCGTTGGGCGTGAGTGGGGCGTGTTGTGAGAGTGTTGTGTTGTATTTGTGTATTGTGTCTTGATATATATATATATTTTTGTGTGTGTCTATATATATATATATTTATATATATGTATATGTGTTTATATGTATATATATTTGTATTTATATGTGTGTATTTATATTTATGTACTTGTATATGTATATGTCTATGTGTATATATATATATTTGATGAGTGTGTGTATATATATATATCTATATATATATAGGTGTTTATATATATATATAGCTATGTATATTTATATGTGTATGTGTGTTTAAGTGTGTGTGTATTAGTGTGTTTGTGAGTGTGTTAGTGTGTGTGTGTGTTAGATTATAAGTGTGTGTATATATATATATATCTAGTGATATATGTATATATATGTGTGTGTATATATATATATATAGAGTGTTATAGATATATATATGTATAGGCGTGTGTGTGTGTGTGTTTGTGATGGAGGGGGGGGAGCCAGCAGACTGCAGCCAGCAGGCAGCGCACAGCGCGCTGTGCAGACTGCAGCAGCGCAGCAACAGCAGCTATGCAGCAGCAGCAGCAGCAAGCAAGGGCAGCAGCAGCAGCAGCACAGGTAGGAGCATAGTAGCAGCAGCAGTTTTGGGTAGCAGCAGCCGCAGTACAAGCAGCAGCAGCAGCTAGCAAGAGCAGTGTGCGAGAGAGAGGGGTATGTATATATATATAGATAGATAGATTGTTAGATAGGTAGATTAATGGATTGATAATTGGATAGGTAAATGGATAGATAATTAGATAGGTAGATAGCTAGTTAGATAAATAGGTAAATAGATAGATACATAGATATAAATAGATAGATAGGTATTGGATAGATTTAGATAAATAGTTAGATAGCTAGATATATATAACTAGATTGATAGATAGACACATAGATAGATAGGTAATAGAAAGATAGATAGATATATAGTTATATAGCTAGCTAGCTAGGTAGATACATAAATAGGTAGATAGATGGATATCTATATAGATAGTTATATAGTTAGATAGGTAAATACCTAGGTATAGATATATATATATACCTATAGCTATATAAATATATCTATAGATATCTAGAGAGAGAGATAGATAGATTTATATATAGATATCTATATATAGCTAGGTAGATAGTTTAGATATCTAGATATAGATATATTTATATATTTATGAGGAGGGTAAGGTAAGGTATGTGTAAGATAAGGTAAGGTATTGGGTATAGATATATAGGTATATGCCTACATGTATTAGATATCTATATTTTAGCCTAGATTATAGCTAGATATATATGTTTATGCATAGTTAGTTAGCTAGAGGGGTAGTCGGGTTGAGTTTAGAGCGGTATCTCAATACCTTGAGATACCGAAGTATCTCAATACCTTGAGATACCGAGGTATCTCAATACCTTAAGATAATCAAGGTATTGGGTTTCGAGCGGGGTTTTTGAGCAATAGCCTAGGAATAGTATTGGAGTGATTTTTATATGTATATGTGTATATATTTACGCGTGCTAGCATAGGTTTTAGCGGGTTTAGGCGGGGTGCGTAGCCTAGGTTGAGGTATCGGATACCGAGGGTATCCCGGTATCTCAAGGAGGCGAGTTTGTGAGTTTTCTAGCTAAATGACCTCGGTTTGACCTAGAATTTCAGGGGCACCCTAGTTTGACCTAGCTTTGACCATAATTGTCCCCGTTGACCGTAAAAGTCAACTTTTGACCTAGTTTTGACCCAGAGTTGACTTTTTGGACCCAGAGTTGACTTTTTGACCCAGATTTCACTGGTTTGATCCGTTTGACCTAGAACGACCCTAGAAGCCTATTTTTAATTATTTTATATCTGTTTAACTTATTAGAACCCTGTTTAACCTTGCTTTTCGCATTAGGTCCTTGCGACACCAGTTCGGATCGCCAGTTGCTCAGGACGTCAAGCGAGTACATTCTCTGATAGTTTTCATTATTTGATGATTATTATGATTCAGCTTCTAGTATAGTATCATCTGATTATTCTGGCACAACACGAGACACTGATTGATATTTCTGGATTCATTTACTTGCGACACGTACATTTCATGTTTCTGGCCTCTATTCTGGAATCACTACTGGCATCACCTACAGGCATCACTACAGGCATCATTCATGTACAGGCTGGACTCATCTTGATTTGCGTGTCGGGTCTTGGATCCACTTGTATTAGTCGGGGCGGGGGAAATACTCGAGTAGACATGTAAACATTCCTATCTGGCATCATCAGGAATCACTCCCTCTGGTCTAATCTGGAATGATAGCAGCCGCGCACCCAGTGCGCGGTGAGCCGTACTTACCCCTAGCCGTTTACATGTCGAAACAAGTATTTCAAAGACACCGAGTTCATTCTTTATAGTCTGGACTCTCATGCATTTCTTGACTTGTCTCACTTACATGTTTCTGGACTTGACTCACTACATGTTTTTCATGCTGGACTCACTACACGTTCATGTGCACGGACTTGATCTTAGCTTAGATTTCCTGTATATTGCAGTTATTACTATCTTGCTCTGATACCCATGCATCTTTACCTTTATGCACCAGTGATTTATATATTTCTTGTTTCATACTTGCTTCATTCTTCTTGCTACTTGCTATGACTGTTTTATAGTTTTTATCATTTAAATGGAACTGCTGTTAGAGATGTACTTGCTCCAGTCCTGACTGGACATATTTTTCAGAGTATCCGGAGGATTGGTGTCCGACGTTTTATGGACCTGAGCCTGTCGATGGTGCAGACAGGGACCCTCTAGTTTAGAGGTGATTTCCGGGTTGGTAGCCGGGATCACTAGGATCTTGTTGTTGTTTTTATTAGCTTTTAGCACCGGATTTGTCTCCGGTTTTGGATTGAGACCTTGTTTGTATATTATTTTGGATGATGTATTGTTGTATTATTATTATTATTGATGTTGTGGTTGTTGTAGTAGTAGTTGGTGGTTAGACTTTATAGTTGTTAGTCTTCTTTGTTATCTATCGTGCTTAGATTCGTGATTGAGTACTTGAGATTATCTTTTGATATTGCTCCTCCGTTTGGAGTTGAGATCTTGGCAGATTATATATATTGATTGTGTGGTTGCCCTCCTTTTGGAGAGGTCATGGCCGATTTTTTTGTGAGATTATTATCTAGATAGTTGACCTAGACAGCGTTCTACCGCCGATTCTGCGGCGTAGGCTGGACGTACCCACGACTCATGCCCGATTTTTCGGGTGCGGGTCGTGACACGTTTTTGGTGGCGGCCCCATGCAGGTCTCGATTCGCAATTAGTGCGATATCGTGGTGGTACAACAACTTAGTTGTACTGCTGCGAGCCTGCTATAGGATCTAGGATCTAGGATGAGAGTGTACTCAATCACGACTAGGAACAATTCCAATCTAATTATTCCGAAATTGCTTCTTTTGAAATATTACTGTCCTTTCTTGATGATATCGTATCTTGCGCCGTATTGACTTCTTTTGATCTGTGTTCAGGATGCCTCCGAAGACACGATCCCATCGTACCGTTCCAGCAGTTGCCTCGGAGAGGTCTGCTACCTCTCGTCCAGCTCGTATTCAGGCAGCTGCTACCGCTCCACTCACCACTCCTGCGGTTGAGGGAGCCTCTGTTTCTCTCGGGGATCCTTCTCCACTTATCGATCCGAGGACTACCCCAGTCGTTCCGGTGGTTCCTCCACCACTTCCTGCTCCAGTAGATGCCGCGCAGTTGTTTGCGTTCTTCAGGGAGATGATGGATGCGCAGCACCGTCAGGTGGATGTGATGAGGCTGGGCATTGAGAACGCCCACCAGGTGGCCATGACGGCAGTGGATAGGGTGGCACAGGTTCAGCCACAGGCAGATCAGATTCAGTGCCCGAGGCAGGGCAGTATCATTGACTTTCAGAGGATGCGGCCCAAGGAGTTCCGTGGTACAGAAGGGATCCTGTACGCGGATGACTGGATAGAGCAGATCGAGGGCATCTTCAGGCTGGCGCAGATTCCAGACAGCATACAGATAGAGGCAGCGGGCAGTCAGATGTTCGACCTTGCCTTGACGTGGTATCGCACAGATACGAGGATCGCAGCGCCAGGGCTTACTTGGGAGGCTTTCAAGAGGCTTTTTAAGGAAAAGTTCTTCCCAGATGTGGCGCTCAGTGCTTTGGAGAGCCAGTTTGAGGCACTCGTCCAAGGGAGCATGACAGTGGACGAGTACGCAGCAGAGTTCTGCCGTCTGGGCAGATTTGTGGATGGCTTGAGTGAGGCAGCCAAGGCGAGGAAGTTTCGCAAGGGCTTGGTTATGGCGGTCAAGTCTTTGACCAGGAGCGACCGCGAGGCGACTTTTGAGCAGATAGTAGGAGATGCTCAGAGAGCAGAGGATGACTTGGAGCTCAAGTCCAAGAGAGGCAGGGATGATTCAGGCAGTGCGAGTGGTAGTGCGGGACCAGCTAAGCGTCCCTATGTGCAGAAGGCAGCGCAGCAGGGTCAAGATCAGAGGGTGCCCACTTGTGCCTACTGCAGGAAGGCAGGACACACTTGGGATGTTTGTAGGAGGAGGCTGAAGGTGTGTTTGTTCTGTGGATCCGCTGCTCACCAGATGCGAGATTGCTCCACTGCACCTCCATTGGGTGGAGCACAGGATCAGAGAGTTGGAGCTAGGCCATCTGTGGCACAGCATCATGCCCCGCACCAGCAGAGGGATACACCCCAGCAGGGCAGGGCTTATGCGTTGACGGTCGAGGAGGCCGATGCTACGGATGTCGGGTTAGCAGGTCTGTCTCTTGTTTCTTCTTCCTGTCCTTTCCATTCCTTGTGGTGTGCTTCATTAGTACCTGTTAGACGTTTTGTGCTGTGGTAGATAGTTTAGTGACCCCGATTGAGACTGTAATAACACGACCAGTAGGACCCTGATCTTGTGTGTTGTTTAGGTAGAATTTCTTGACTGTGATTGTTGGGGGTTTGACCTAGAGGAGTGTGATTGACTTTAAATTTCGAGGACGAAATTTTCTAAGGAGGATAGGCTTGTCACCACCCCATTTCCAGAGCCGGGTATTTTTTTTTTATTTTTAATTTGGTTAATTGTGTATTATTTATAATTAATTGTATTTATATTTAATTAGTGATTGCATTATTTTTTATTATTTTTTATTTTGATTGTTTTAGGATTTTGGCTAGCCTGGACCCATGTCAGACCCTAGTGGACCCATGTCCGACCCAGCCCACACCCTTGTGAGAATTATTTTGGGGCTTAGATTTATTATTTTATTTTTAGGAGGTTAGTTGGAGAGATTTGGAACTAGTTTGAGTGCATTCGGAGACCCGAAACCCAAACCGAGTGAATAGGGGCGTTTTGGGAAACTAAAACTTGTAAAACCCCTACCTACCCCCACCCGTGAGCTTCCCACAGCCCTCCCCATCCGTGAGCACAGCAGCCCTCTCCCTCTTTGCATTCTTTCTCTTCTTCTTCTTCTTCTTCTCCACTTCTTCTTCTTCTCCTTCTTCCTCCAAAGTAAGTTTTCTTCCACTTTTCTTCTTCTTTCTTCCATTCCTTCTTCTCTAAGTTAACCCTAACCCTAGATCTTTCCCTAACCTAGGTGGGTAGAGCCTAGATTTGGTGTTGGAGCTTGAATTTGAGGCTTGGAAGCTTGGATTGGAGGATTTGGAGCATTTTGGGGATTTTTGCTTGGGATTCCAACTCCCAAGAGGTAAACCCTAAATTTCCCCTTGTAATTACTCTTTTATAGTGTAATTAATATTTTGGAACCTTCCTAGACCCGTAGGCTACCCGTGGGAGGAAGTTGGAACTAGTTGGGTAGTGTTTAGAGACTTTGACATTAGGTTTTGTGTCGATTTCGGGTGAAATCCGAATTTGGCCCAATTTTGGGTGATGCCCTAGGTTAGATGGACCTAGGTAGACGTTGTCGGGTGTCGTGAGGGTGAGAGCGTGTCTCCGTTCGGACACGGGAAGCCGCGTCGCGGAGAAACGGGCGTTTCGGGCGAAATTGGGGCTTTTCGTCGTCGCCGATTCTAAGTGCGTGTGCGTTTCCGCCACGGGCCTAGAATCGACGCGGGAGCGCATTTTCTAGGATCTAGGCATCGTGTAGAGCGCGTGGGTAAATTTTGGGCCGATTCCGAGTTCGTTTGGTGTGCGTTTCAGGAGGTTTTCCGAGCCGCGCACCACGTGTTCGTCGAAATGACCGAACGGCCATTTCGACTTGGTTTCCTCGTTTCGGCTTTGTGCGCGCGTTGGGTTAGTATCGGAGAGTGTGTGCTAGAGTTTTTGGGCTATATTTTATATATTTTAGGGTGTTGGTGCGTGTCGGGGTCGTTGGGCGTGAGTGGGGCGTGTTGTGAGAGTGTTGTGTTGTATTTGTGTATTGTGTCTTGATATATATATATATTTTTGTGTGTGTCTATATATATATATATTTATATATATGTATATGTGTTTATATGTATATATATTTGTATTTATATGTGTGTATTTATATTTATGTACTTGTATATGTATATGTCTATGTGTATATATATATATTTGATGAGTGTGTGTATATATATATATCTATATATATATAGGTGTTTATATATATATATAGCTATGTATATTTATATGTGTATGTGTGTTTAAGTGTGTGTGTATTAGTGTGTTTGTGAGTGTGTTAGTGTGTGTGTGTGTTAGATTATAAGTGTGTGTATATATATATATATATATCTAGTGATATATGTATATATATGTGTGTGTATATATATATATATAGAGTGTTATAGATATATATATGTATAGGCGTGTGTGTGTGTGTGTTTGTGATGGAGGGGGGGGAGCCAGCAGACTGCAGCCAGCAGGCAGCGCACAGCGCGCTGTGCAGACTGCAGCAGCGCAGCAACAGCAGCTATGCAGCAGCAGCAGCAGCAAGCAAGGGCAGCAGCAGCAGCAGCACAGGTAGGAGCATAGTAGCAGCAGCAGTTTTGGGTAGCAGCAGCCGCAGTACAAGCAGCAGCAGCAGCTAGCAAGAGCAGTGTGCGAGAGAGAGGGGTATGTATATATATATAGATAGATAGATTGTTAGATAGGTAGATTAATGGATTGATAATTGGATAGGTAAATGGATAGATAATTAGATAGGTAGATAGCTAGTTAGATAAATAGGTAAATAGATAGATACATAGATATAAATAGATAGATAGGTATTGGATAGATTTAGATAAATAGTTAGATAGCTAGATATATATAACTAGATTGATAGATAGACACATAGATAGATAGGTAATAGAAAGATAGATAGATATATAGTTATATAGCTAGCTAGCTAGGTAGATACATAAATAGGTAGATAGATGGATATCTATATAGATAGTTATATAGTTAGATAGGTAAATACCTAGGTATAGATATATATATATACCTATAGCTATATAAATATATCTATAGATATCTAGAGAGAGAGATAGATAGATTTATATATAGATATCTATATATAGCTAGGTAGATAGTTTAGATATCTAGATATAGATATATTTATATATTTATGAGGAGGGTAAGGTAAGGTATGTGTAAGATAAGGTAAGGTATTGGGTATAGATATATAGGTATATGCCTACATGTATTAGATATCTATATTTTAGCCTAGATTATAGCTAGATATATATGTTTATGCATAGTTAGTTAGCTAGAGGGGTAGTCGGGTTGAGTTTAGAGCGGTATCTCAATACCTTGAGATACCGAGGTATCTCAATACCTTGAGATACCGAGGTATCTCAATACCTTAAGATAATCAAGGTATTGGGTTTCGAGCGGGATTTTTGAGCAATAGCCTAGGAATAGTATTGGAGTGATTTTTATACGTATATGTGTATATATTTACGCGTGCTAGCATAGGTTTTAGCGGGTTTAGGCGGGGTGCGTAGCCTAGGTTGAGGTATCGGATACCGAGGGTATCCCGGTATCTCAAGGAGGCGAGTTTGTGAGTTTTCTAGCTAAATGACCTCGGTTTGACCTAGAATTTCAGGGGCACCCTAGTTTGACCTAGCTTTGACCATAATTGTCCCCGTTGACCGTAAAAGTCAACTTTTGACCTAGTTTTGACCCAGAGTTGACTTTTTGGACCCAGAGTTGACTTTTTGACCCAGATTTCACCGGTTTGATCCGTTTGACCTAGAACGACCCTAGAAGCCTATTTTTAATTATTTTATATCTGTTTAACTTATTAGAACCCTATTTAACCTTGCTTTTCGCATTAGGTCCTTGCGACACCAGTTCGGATCGCCAGTTGCTCAGGACGTCAGGCGAGTACATTCTCTGATAGTTTTCATTATTTGATGATTATTATGATTCAGCTTCTAGTATAGTATCATCTGATTATTCTGGCACAACACGAGACACTGATTGATATTTCTGGATTCATTTACTTGCGACACGTACATTTCATGTTTCTGGCCTCTATTCTGGAATCACTACTGGCATCACCTACAGGCATCACTACAGGCATCATTCATGTACAGGCTGGACTCATCTTGATTTGCGTGTCGGGTCTTGGATCCACTTGTATTAGTCGGGGCGGGGGAAATACTCGAGTAGACATGTAAATATTCCTATCTGGCATCATCAGGAATCACTCCCTCTGGTCTAATCTGGAATGATAGCAGCCGCGCACCCAGTGCGCGGTGAGCCGTACTTACCCCTAGCCGTTTACATGTCGAAACAAGTATTTCAAAGACACCGAGTTCATTCTTTATAGTCTGGACTCTCATGCATTTCTTGACTTGTCTCACTTACATGTTTCTGGACTTGACTCACTACATGTTTTTCATGCTGGACTCACTACACGTTCATGTGCACGGACTTGATCTTAGCTTAGATTTCCTGTATATTGCAGTTATTACTATCTTGCTCTGATACCCATGCATCTTTACCTTTATGTACCAGTGATTTATATATTTCTTGTTTCATACTTGCTTCATTCTTCTTGCTACTTGCTATGACTGTTTTATAGTTTTTATCATTTAAATGGAACTGCTGTTAGAGATGTACTTGCTCCAGTCCTGACTGGACATATTTTTCAGAGTATCCGGAGGATTGGTGTCCGACGTTTTATGGACCTGAGCCTGTCGATGGTGCAGACAGGGACCCTCTAGTTTAGAGGTGATTTCCGGGTTGGTAGCCGGGATCACTAGGATCTTGTTGTTGTTTTTATTAGCTTTTAGCACCGGATTTGTCTCCGGTTTTGGATTGAGACCTTGTTTGTATATTATTTTGGATGATGTATTGTTGTATTATTATTATTATTGATGTTGTGGTTGTTGTAGTAGTAGTTGGTGGTTAGACTTTATAGTTGTTAGTCTTCTTTGTTATCTATCGTGCTTAGATTCGTGATTGAGTACTTGAGATTATCTTTTGATATTGCTCCTCCGTTTGGAGTTGAGATCTTGGCAGATTATATATATTGATTGTGTGGTTGCCCTCCTTTTGGAGAGGTCATGGCCGATTTTTTTGTGAGATTATTATCTAGATAGTTGACCTAGACAGCGTTCTACCGCCGATTCTGCGGCGTAGGCTGGACGTACCCACGACTCATGCCCGATTTTTCGGGTGCGGGTCGTGACACACCACTAGCTTTGATGGTTTGAGGGCCAGTAGCTTTGACGACATTGATGTAGTTGATTTTTTTTTTAGTTGCTATTATGTCATTAGCAGTGACGATATAGCAACATCATGCATTGCAAAATATTTTTCTCATGGCACAAGTGTGTGTACAAAGCACACTTTGAGCATGCAAATGCATGCACTGGAAAAATGCAAATGCATATGCATGCACAAAGCAAATGCATACATGCAATACACCATTAGCAATGGTGTGAGAGTGGATTTAGTATTTTTTAGGCTAAATTACAACTTGATACCCTCAACTTTTATATGTATTAACTTAATACCATCAACTATTGCAAAATTTTACTTTGATACTCTCTGTCGGTGAAAGTTAACATTTCTGTTAAAAAAAAAAAACCCTAAAATATCCCTCCCTCCCCCCTCTGCACCCCCTCCCCATCCCCCCTCCCCCCCACCTCGCCCCCCTTCCCCTACCTCGCCCCCCCTCCGGCAACCACCGCCCCCATTCGACCTCTACGACCCCTGCGTCCTGCCCCCTCCAGCAGCCGCCGCCCTCGCAACCCCCCTACTGCCATTTCTACTGCTGTGCGTCCCCCTTCCGGCAGCCGCCGCCCCCCTCGACCCCTCGCTATTGTTGCTGCTCGTTGTTGTTGCTAATGCTGCGTCCCACCCTCTCCGACTACCAGTGCCAAAGAGAAAGAAGAGGAGAGAGAATTGGGGAATATTTTTGTAATTTTATTTTTTTGATTAATATTGTTAGGACAAAAAAATTTGTTTAAGTTAGTACCTATTAAAGTTGATTATATCATGTTGAAAAAAACTAGTTTAGGATAACAAATTGTAATTTAGTTTTTTTTTTAAATTTGTCAAACTACCACTTTTAACGACAGTATGAGCGCATTTCGGAAAAAAAAAAAAATTTACGGCGCACCCAAACTGCCATTGCTACGGCCGCCAATAGTTAGTTTTTTTTTTAAAATTCATCAAATTTGTTATTTTATAGATAATTTAATTATATTTTATTATCAGAAAAATCTCTGTTTCGGAAAGCATTACGTACACAACATATATAATAGCTAGTTAAACCCCAAAACAAAGGAGATATTTTTTAAGTAGTCCCTCTTCTCTCTTCCTTTTTTTTCGGTCCTCGGTGGGAGCTGACAATGGCGTTTTCAAGAGATAGCTGCTGGGCCCGCGTCGCCGCCGGCTGTGCTGTCGGAGGCGCCGTCGGCGGAGCTGTCGGTACGAACCCTCTCCTCCCCCTCCTCCTCTTCTCCGTAAAACCCTAATTTTGATTTATTTTGCATCGGCTTCGAAAACCCTAAATTACTGCTTTCCCTCGAATTTCATGGCTTCTTTTCTTCAATCCCTACACTTTCTTCTGTTAGGAAGAACGAGATATCGTAACCGAAGCTAATGCCCAAGCTCGATTGAAGTGCTCATCTCTTTTATCGAAGTAAAAGTTTGGATCTGAGAGAAGAATTGGTTTTTTTTTTTCCGTGGGGGGGTTGGGGGGGGGGGGGGGGGGGGGGTGAGATTAACTGACTTTTGCAGGGTGCTTTTAATTGCTAAAAATGTAGTCTTTTCATAACACGATATGGACATGGGGACATGGGCACGGCATTCATGGTGTATTTAGTATCGTATGTGTTGTGTCCAAAATATGTGTCTGACATGTGAGAGGTTATATCGAGAAGGGCATTGAGGACGCGATATATATTTTTATTGTGATGATTTGTATTTGGTTGTTAGCTCGTTGTACTTAAAAACTCCATCATTATGATTATTTTGTTGTAGATTAAAATTTTATCTTTTAGTAAGTTTGATATAATCATATGTTTGGGGGTAAGAACTATACTTTCTTACTTCCATGCAAAGAGAAGACCTCGGGCTGTGTTTGTTTTGCGAGAAGAGAATGGAAGGAAGGGAAAATAAATTGAAACATGAGAGAAAAGGAAGGAAAATAAAAGGTATATATATATATATATATATATATATATATATATATATATATATATATATATATATATATATATATGAGGGATCAGATTTTCGTATTTTTGCAACTCCAAAGCATCTCCATGATCACAACCGTTGGATCTTATTTAAGTCATCTAATTTTAACAAATAATTTGAATGGTTCGAATCAACGGTTAAATTAGATGACTTAAATAAGATCCAACGGGTGTGATCATGAAAAAATTTGGGTATACATAAGAGTGGGGATCCCGATCCCTCCTCATATATTGGATTGTTTGGTTGATTAAAAAAATTGAGATAGAGGAAAGTTTAGGAGGGAGAGAGATATACGAGGGAAAATAGGATCAAACCTATTTAGGAGGGAAGAGAAGAAATCATATTTGTTACGATTTTTTTTATTTTCTTCCACTATTTCTTTCTCTTTCCTTCCTAACCAAACATTTACATCAATTTTCACTTTCATTTCCTTTTTTTCATTTTCTCTCAAATCAAACACAACCTAGTATTTGGTTGCGAAGAAAACAAGGAAAAAATATTGAACTTTTTCATGTATCCCATTTGTACGTGAAAAACTTTCATTTTTCTTGACTTTCCCTCACTTTCCACTTGGCCAAAACACAGCCTAAGGGCATTGTTAGACCCTTTTCCCCGTCGACCAGGATTTGGGGGAGATCTAACATGGTTTGACATGGTTAATGGCAGAAATTGAAGAAAGAAAGAGGAGAATTAGGTTTTATTCATTTGAAAGTAGTACATCTACAATGAAGAGGAGTAAGAAGAAGAAGTAAGAGCTAAGTACATCATTCATGCTTTCTTAACATTTTTCTCCCTTATTTATAACTGCTCACCGAAATGTTTCTTGAATTTGGCAGTTGAGGTTGTTATGCTGATCTGGAGAAGTCTTGATTGGGCATGCTGAGCTGGCACCTCACTTATGCTGACTAGGCCAAACGGTCATAGGTGATTGGGTGAGTAATCAATGTGGTTGATATGTATCAGTGGCAGTTGATGCTCAGATACTCTGTTATCTCGTATCTCTGCTTCCTGATACCTGTGTCTGATACATTGTATCTTCATGGTGTCATCTCTGAGCCTGTGTCATCTTAGGTCAAATGGTGAGGTACGTATCAATAGTCCCTCCCTTAATTAGACTTTGCCTCAAGGTCGAAATAAGGGAACCATTTCACAAAGTCTTCATATGCAACCCACCGAGCTTCTTCTTTAGTGCATTCCTTCCATTGCACCAACAATTCTACAACAACTTTGTTCCTACGCTGGACTAACCTTCGTTCCAAGATGAAGTCAGGTTCTAGTAGAACCTCATCTCTCAAACTGGGTGTATCACCATTTACACTGATTCTCCTACTCAATTTTGCCTTGAGTTGAGAAACATGAAAAACTGGATGAACCTGAGACTCTGCAGGCAGTTCCAGTTTATAAGCCTCTTGTCCAATTCGATCTATGACTTGGTAAGGCCCAAAATACTTTGGTGACAACTTTTGAGGCCTCCTTTGACCTACAGAAGTCTGCCTGTAGGGCTGTAGCTTCAAATAAACCCAATTTCCCACCCTAAATTCCCTGTCAAACCTGTGTAAGTCAGCTAATCTCTTCATTCTGTCTTGTGCCAAGTGTAAATTGTCCTTCAAAAGTTGCAAGGTGTTATCCCCCTCTGCCAAGGCTTCAGCCACCCCCTGATCCTACATAATTCCTGGAATATAGGTAAGAATATCAGGTGGAGGTCTCCCATACAATGCCTCAAAAGGAGCGAGTCTGGTAGAGGAGTGCCAGTTCGTGTTAAACCAGAATTCAGCCCACATCAAGTGCCTAACCCACTCCTTGGGTTTATGATCACAAAAGCAACGCAAATATCCTTCTATGCACCTATTGGTGACTTCAGTTTGGCCGTCTGATTGAGGGTGGTAGGAAGTACTATAATTGAGATGAGTTCCATGTAATTTGAACAATTCTCTCCAAAATTGGCTAGTGAAAATGGCATCCCTGTCAGACAAATCCCATGTCGTTTGAAGACCCCATCCGTAAACACCTGAGCAACCACAGAGGCAGTAAAAGGATGACTTAAGGCAAACAAGTGTATGTACTTTGTAAGCCTGTCCACCACTACCAGGATAGTTGATTTATGATTGCTGGTTGGCAAATCCTCTATAAAATCCATAGAGATATTCTCCCAAAATCTAGAGGGGACTGGTAAGGGTTGCAGTAACCCTGTAGGAGAAATGTTCTCTGTTTTGTTCCTTTGACACACTTCACAGGTTCTGATATACTCCTGCACACATCTTTTCATACCCATCCAGTAGCGAACCTTGTTAAGCCTGTGCAATGTTTTGATATACCCAGAATGACCAACATGTAAAGTGTCATGATGCTCTTTGAGCATGGCAGAGACAAAATCAGAGTTAGGGTCAAGGAACATTCTATTTTTATAGTAAAGCAAACCATCAGTCACTCTGAACTTGTTTGTATCCAACTGCCCTTGAGACCACTTCGTGAGGTAGTCTTGGTAGTAGGAAGACTCCTGCATTTGAATTTTAAACTGCTCAATCCACCCAGCTTTTATAGCAGTGATAGCAACTAGTGATGGAACCATCTTTGAGAGACTATTTGCTGCTATATTTTCACCCCCTTTCATGTATTCTACTGTGTACTGATACCCATGAAGCTTCATGACCCATTTGTACTGTGCATCAGTGTAAACCCTCTGTTCTAACATGAACTTGAGAGGCTTGTGGTCCCTTCTAATAATGAAGGGTCTGCCCCACAAGTACTGGCCCCATTTCTTGATGGCCAAAAGGATAGCTAGCATTTCCTTTTCATAAGTTGAAAACATAAGTGCCCTTCCCTTCAGTTGTTGGCTTAAGAAAGCTATTGGTTTACCTTCTTTCATTAACACTGCCCTAATTCCCTCACCTGAAGCATCACACTCCAAGATAAAGGTTTCAGCAAAGTTAGGCATAGCCAAGACTGGTGGAGTAGTGAGAACCCCCTTCAATTTATTAAAGGCAACTTGTGCTTCCTTGCTCCAATAAAAAGTATTTTTCTTGAGGAGCTGGGTAAGGGGAGCAGCTATAGTGCCATAGCTTTTGATGAACCTCCTGTAGTAGCATGTGAGACCTAAAAAATCCCTTAATTCCTTGAGAGTTTTAGGTTCAGGCCATTCCGTCACTGTCTTGATTTTGTCTTGGTCAACTTTAATACCTTGGGGAGATATGATGTGTCCCAAATAGGCCACTTGCCTCTGAGCAAAGAAGCATTTGCTCTTTTTGATCTTCAATTGATGAGCAGTCAAGACTTTGAAGATTTCTTCTAAATGATGAAGGTGACTGTCCAAATCAGTACTGTATATTAGAATATCATCAAAGAATACCAAAACAAAAATTTTCAGGTATCCCTTAAAGATGGCATTTATCATAGCTTGAAAGGTGAGGGGGCATTAGTGAGACCAAAATGCATGACTAGGAACTCATAGTGCCCCTCATGAGTCCTAAAAGCAGTCTTATGGGCATCCTCCTTTGCCATTCTAACCTGGTGATAACCAGCCCTCAAGTCTAGCTTAGAGAACATCTTAGCTCCATGCAACTCATAAAAAAACTCCTCAACTATAGGAATGGGGAATTTATCTTTGATTGTGTTGTGATTGAGAGCCCTATAATTTATGCACATTCTCCAAGTGCAATCATGTTTTTTAACCAGGATAATGGAGATGAGTAAGAGCTAGTGCTATCTCTGATGATACATGAATTCAACATTTCTTGGACTTGCTTCTCTATTTCATTCTTTTGTGCATAGGGGTGCCTGTAGGGCCTGCTGCAAACTGGGGCTGATCCTGGAAGTAATGGCACTCTGTGATCATAATCTCTCTTAGGTGGCAGTCCCTTAGGTTCTTCAAACAATTTCTCATATTGTTTTAATAAGGTTGTCACCTTGTCTTCTCCTTCACCAGGTCTCATGTCTTCACTGTTTACTGAACAAAGCTGTATTACAAACATCTGTGGCTTTTGCCTTAGTTCCTTAGGTACTTCCTCATTCAGAGTGGTAGTGTTTGCCTTCAGACCCACAAATTTGATGGTCTTGCCATTGTTCTCATACTGCATAACCAATTCCTGGAAATTTCAAATTATATTTCCCAAAGTGCTTAACCATTTAGCCCCAAGGACTATATGGCACCCTGAGATGGGTAACTGTAATAAGTCTGCATGAATTTTATGCCCTTGGTAGTCTATAACCATACTTGGACACATTCTCTTGCTAAGTAACTTGTCACCATTGGCTACCATTACTTCAAAAGAGTTATTATCTGCCAGTGCTAACCCTAGCCTCTCACTCATTTTAACATCAATAAAATTGTGAGTGGAGCCAGAGTCAATTAAGATGGTCACAGGCTTGTGTTTGATGGTTCCTTTCATTCTCATAGTAGAGTGATGGGAGCTCCCTGACAATGCCTGCAAGGATATCTCAAAACAATCTGAGGAGGCTTGTACAATCTCTGCTGAATTACTTTCCTCTGTAGGCCCATGCTCAGTAAGATCTGTATCTTCATTTGCTAGTAACATAAACAGTTTCTTCTCTTTGCATTTGTGGCCCCTAGCCCACTTCTCATCACAAAAGTAGCACAATCCCAATCCCTTTCTCCTTGACATTTCAGAAGGAGTTATAGTATGATTTTGGTTAAACATGCCTGTGCCCCCATTAACAGTCTTCCTTTACCCCTCTGTGGCAAAGTTGGGACTTAGGTTGAGATGTTGTAGGCCTATAGTTTTTCCTGGTGGCTAACACCTTAGCTTCATAAAGCTTAGCTAAATGCATTGCTAAAGGCAAGGTAATAGGGTTGGCTACCTACACTTCATACCTTACCTCTTCCTTCAGGCCTCCAACATACTGACTGATAAGACATTTTTCAGATAATCCCAACACCTTGCTAGACAGTTTCTGAAATTGGAATGTATAATCCTGCATTGTGTTGTCTTGTTTCAAGAGCTTCAACTCAATCATGGGATCCACAAATTGTGAGGGTCCAAATTGCATCTTAATAGATTGACAAAATTCCTCCCAACCTATCATGCCTCCCTTGGTCTTCATCAACCAATCAAACTAGAAAGCTGCAGTTGCACAATGCACATTCTTATTCTGTCCCACTCTGACATAGGATAGAAACTAAAATAGTAGTTTATCCTCAACAACCATTCCTCCACATCAGTATCACCACTGAATTAGGATATTTTCAGCTTGGGTGGAGTTTAGTTCCAATTGGGGTTTCCCCTGCAGTGTCCCAAATTGTAACCCCCTGTGCCCTGGGGTTGGCAACAATTGAGTGGTATTAGTTTGTTGTATGAAGGTTGGGCCAGTGGCTATGTATTATGGTGTTGCCCCTACATTCTGGATTGAAGGATTTCTTGGACCTTCTTGATGGCCTGGCACATGAGTAACTCGGGCACCAATGCTGTTGTGAGGTTCTTGTTGAGGTAGTGTTCCCAAATTGATTCCCATACTCTATGGGAATTGTTGTGGAGATCGATTTGGTTCAACATTGGGTGTAGGGCCTTGCAACCCCATTAATCCCATGCCCATGGGCTGTGTCTGGGCATTCACTCTTAAATTGCCCGTGTCTTGTTGCTGTTGATGCATATTTGTTTCCAAGATTGTAGAAGGAGGTTGAATTCCCAAGGTTTCCATTCCCAGTTGGGGTACATGATGAGATCCTAGGGGTAAGGATGTTGCTGTAGCAGTGTGCTGAGATGTAGTAGGGATCAATAACTGAGGTGGGGCTGGGAGTAAAGGTGGAGCTCTAATGGCAGCAGTTAGGGTTTCCCTTCCCTCTTTTGCTCTCAACAGTTCTCCCAAGATTCTATCAAATTTGGAATTATTTTCTAGAATTTGGTTGAATTTCGAACTGAGATTGAGCATTGTACCTTCAAGAAGCAACATACGATCCTCTTTAGTCGCACTCTGGCGGTCCTCCGGTGATCCCCGGCGAGAGCTCCGACTGCTCGAACTGGCCTCTCGACTGGCCTCGAGTATCGGGACCAATGGCTCTGATACCAAATTGTTAGACCCCTTTCCCCGTCGACCTGGATTTGGGGGAGATCTAACATGGTTTGACATGGTTAATGGCAGAAAATTGAAGAAAGAAAGAGGAGAATTAGGTTTTATTGATCTGAAAGTAGTACATCTACAATGAAGAGGAGTAAGAAGAAGTAAAAGCTAAGTACATCATTCATGCTTCCTTAACATTTATCCCTTATTTATAACTGCTCACTGAAATGTTTCTTGAATTTGGCAGTTGAGGTTGTTATGCTGATCTGGAGAAGTCTTGATTGGGCATGCTGAGCTGGCACCTTACTTATGCTGACTAGGCCAAACGGTCATAGGTGATTGGCTGAGTAATCAATGTGGTTGATATGTATCAGTGGCAGTTGATGCTCAGATACTCTGTTATCTCGTATCTCTGCTTCTTGATACTTGTGTCTGATACATTGTATCTTCATGGTGTCATATCTGAGCATGTGTCCTCTTAGGTCAAATGGTGAGGTACGTATCATGCATGTTTGGCAACTAGAAACTATTTCAAAGTTGAAAATTCAATTTCCTTTGAGTTTCTACAAACTAAAAAAAAGTACTTTTCCAAATTAAAAATGTGTTTGTTTGCTAGAAACTAAAATAAAGAAACAAGAGAAACATAAGGACATCTCACTATTAGAATTATATAAATGTGGACCATATTTATTAGTTTGGACCACTTTGGTAAATAAATAATAATAAATGTTGTCCCCATTAGTTTTTTGAGTTTCCACCATTTGGGATTGCAACTAGATGAGTCTATAGTTTCCATTTATGTTGAAGTGGAGAAAGTTTTGAAACTTAGTTTTTTTTACAAACAAACAACACATTAAATGAAAACTAGGGACTTCCTACTATATTCCTAGTTTCCATGTTATTCTCTGGTAGCCAAACGAGCCTTAAGCAAGGTTCACTGTATCGGAATCGAGTATCGGATTCCTATGCGTATCTGGATCGACAGTATCGACAATATTTGTATTTCAGATAGGAGTATTGAATTTATTGGCATCAGAAAGAAAATAATTATTAATAAATTTAGAGAAAATATTTTAGGCATTTAGGCATAATTTTTAAGTATTTTTTGTATTATTTTATAGTAGTTTTGAAAGTGAATGAAATAATAGTACCTTTGATGATTGGTTTACGATAGTTTTTTTTTCATTTATATGTTTTTACAACTTTAGTGTGCTTTTACATCCTTATTAGTCTTTTTGTTCAATTTTATTTGCCGAATTGACTTGGAAAGAGACCACAAATGTCGATATCAGTCAGTATTAGTATCGGTCAATATTGGACTGGGACACCAAACCTATCGGTATCGACTGTATCTAATAGGTAACGGCTGATACGGCAAACTATGGCCTTAATGCTGTGTCCGATTTGAGGGAAAATTGAAAAAGGGTACAAAATGAAAGAGAAAATGTGTTCGACTTGTTTGAGAAAGAAAAAGAAAAGAAAAAGGAAAGAAAAGGAAAGAGAAGTTAGAGAATATCGGAGAATCATAACAAATATTTTTTTTCCTTCTTATTTTCTTCCTAAAATGATGGGATTCCATTTTCTTATCTGTTTACACTCTCTCTCTCTCTCTTTGCAGTCTGTCTTCCCACTAAACCAAACAACCAAAAAATTCTTTATTTTCTTTATTATTATTTTTATTATTATTATTATTGTTCTTTTTCATTTTCTCTTTCTTTTCCTTTTTTAATTTTCTCTCAAATCAAACACAGGCTAAGCAATAAACTACAGTAATCTAACATTTGGACCATTTTAAATTTGTGGAAGCCCGAACACTATAAAAGAAGATAATATTACATATTGAATGTCGACTTGACATCATCACAGAGGATGCTATGGGATGGATCGACAACTTAACATGCTTGAGTGTCCGAAACCGATACTTCAAATGTTGGTCCAAGGTTCACGCTTATAGATTTGGAAGAAAGGACTTGTGTTCTTTAAATGTTGCTTCTTTCTATATGATCTTCTAAGGTTCTATTATCGTGTTTTTTTGTGTTCTGTTTCTCGTGAAACTCGCTACTTTTCTTTATCCCAAATATATTAATTCTCTCAAAGGAAATATTTCCTCTTTAGGGTAAATAGCACGTTCCGACACTACGAGTATGACAGGTATTATAATGAACAACGTTTATACTCCATTAATATGGAGATAACTTTTTAACTTTCCTCCAAAATTCCTACCATGGTCTTGTGACTTCTTGGGTTTTTTTTGGCAGAGTTTCGTCTTCATGTTCATCAAAACTTTAGGAAAAGTTTTGAAAATGGTTTTGGTTGTCTTAGCCTTAAGGGGATGGATCTAACATCATTGTAGTCTCTATCCAGTATCCACTGATGACTAAGCGAGTTAATTTTGAATAAATTTATCTAGTGTGATATGGGATTTATCATACTTGTGTATGAAATTTCAGTTTCAAGGCAACTTCACTTAAGAGGTAGCGAGACTAACCGCAATTGCAGGAATCGGTTCGACTCTCTTTCATTTCTGGTTGGAAAGTGAAATTCGTTTCGGTGTCATTTGGTGCAACGGATTGATGCTCGTATCCTGGAGGATGCAGGTTCGACTCTAGAAAACAGTCTCCATAAAAAATGGGCTAAGGCTATGGACATCTTTATTGTCCCTAAGCCTGCCTTGTTGGGAGCATCTTGCCAAGTGGACGCCTTATTTAAAGTTTGAACCTTTTACTACTAAATGGGCCATAGGTTCCAGTAAAAATCTGTCAGTGAATAAAATATTGTGTTGTAAACTTTGACATGGAAAGGTATTTCACAGCAACAAAAACATCTTCTCCTTCCCAAATTTCCTCTCTTCTTCCATGCTATTATTATCCTCTCACTGGTATGCTCAGAGAAGGCTCCTCCATTTTCTTGTGAGGAAAAATACCAGTTGTTCAGCCATTGCAAAAGTATTGCAGTGGTAATTAGTGGGGGCATAAAAGGAGATTGTCCCCAAGCTTTGATGGTCCTATTGGTTTAACTAATAGCAACCAAAGATCAAACTTTTGAACTAAGAAAAGATATAGGAAAAGAAGACAACTCAAGGTGGTGTTTTTGTCAGATTTTGAGACGTGCTATAAGCCAAGTAGCTAAGTCAGAATGTATCTTCAATAAAAGAATTACACCCTCCTAGCTGTCAATCATAGTTTTTTATTTGTCATAAATGAACGTATCTTCTAGTTGTGTTGTATGCTTTATGGAGGTATTGCATTTTGCTCTATCCTTTATCCTGCTTGTCCAACTATATGTAACCAACACTTTTATTTGCCAATAACAGTTTCTGTATGATAAAACTATGCATCTGCAACTTCCATATCTTGTCAAGAACGTCTAAATTCTTGCAATTTATATTTATACCCATTTTCTAGGATAAAAACCAATTCTACCATGGGACCATGATTACCTTTGGAGTCTTGATATTCTCTTTTAATCTGAGCCATATTGCAAAGTCTCTTCAGTTTCAACATCGATATATATTATATTTTCTTGCCAACTTTGAAGAGATTTTGGAATAAAGTTTACTTTGTCTGCACATCAGTCTACTTGCATGCTTAGTTGATGGATGATAAATCAAACAATTCATAGAAAGTCATCATACACATTTAGTGTCAACGTCAGAATATTTTCTATTTAGCATGTCATATAATTATCATGTACTTATTACTTAATTTGATTCGTTGTGCTTGTTAGTTGTTAACCTCTAGTATTCTTGATATGGTAAAGTTGGTACCAAACTTATGTCGACAATTGATATTGTTGATCATGCCTAATATTTATGTTTTCTATTATTTTCTACTATCATGTGACATTTATGAAAATGAAAAGATATAATAACTGTAACTAGTGTCAATTTGATGCGTTTATGTTTTGCTAGTCACATGGCAATTAAGTTATGGAAACAGGGCTGACCAGGTTCAAGTCCATGTTATTATTAGAACTTTTGAATAATTTCCAAGTAGTAAAACAAAAGTCTTGTGAACAATCACATTCAATTAGCAAAACAAAAGACTTGTTGACCATATTATGGAGTAACTCGGATTTACTTGCTTTCTGACTACACATAATTCATTGGAAACCAAGCTAGCGAGTAATACCAACTGAAGATAGTATCAAGGTATCATAAGTTCTTTAATAGGTAAAGACTAGAATGTGCTGTGCTGTGCATGCTTGCTTCAAAAAAAGAAGAAGACCATTAGCATTTAATTAGCTATATAAATAGCAGCCTGCACCTAAAGAATGTTGTGGTTCAACTAAATTCTTAAATCCTTCTCCATCCTTGCCACCAATAATCTTGAAGAGGATTTTAGTTTCAACATAAGAGTTAGAGGTCCTACAAAAGAATAATTTCAATACTTAAAAGAATAATTTCAATACTTAAAACACTCGTTCGATATGAGAGATCTGAAATTTGATAAAGCAACCCAAGAAACTAAATAGTAACAGAAACTACCAATAGCTGCATGTCTCATCTCCTTGTACCATAACAATAATAAGCCACCAAGAGGGATGCTTTCTGCACTACAGCTTATAATGTAATATACCCCTTTGTAAGTTCTCAGTATTTCTCTTCTTGAATGTTCCAAGATTGGTTCATATGGTCTAAGATCAAGCTTCCACAGCTTAGGTTCCCCACCTCTCATCTTATGTGAGTGCTTTCTCGGTTTATTCAATTAAATTACACTGGCATCACCTTCAAACATGAAATATATACGCATCTCTTTTGCCAAATTAATCAGGATTATTCCACAACCTTTTTCAACTTTCTCCACCTTTGGGTTCCTCTTTGCTTTCATTCCACTCTTTCAGCAATCTCACGATTTTCTTGGTTGGGGTGCCCAATTTGCTATTGACTTCCTTAGGCTTGGTTTGGGTTTTGCTGCTGCTTTTCAAAAAGGCACAGAAGAAGCTGCTTCTGGCAGCAGGTGGGAGTCTGCTGTCAAAAGAAGCCCCAAAATTGAATTGACTTGTCAAAAGTTTTTGATAAGCTGTTGTTACCAAACAGCCTTGGACCGCTTTCTAAGAAAAGAAGAAGCAGAACCAGCGTCCAACAAGCAATCCCAAACCCAGATTAGACTTTTGATTTAACATCTGTTTGTTTGCTAGTAAACTTTTAATCTCTGAAACCATTGTCTCTAGAATGCTACTTCCGTTTCACTAATAATAGTTATTTTATCACCATATAATGTATAAAAATAGTGTTGATGCCCTCTTCTGTACATCTTAAGGCATTTTTTTGGTTGTCAATAAGGAAATATATAATAGTGAGAGTTATTTTTTCGAATTTGATTGTAAATGGAAATTTAATCGAAAGGCGAAGAATGCAGATGCCTGATAGTAATATATGAATATAAAATTTGAATTTAATGGAGTTGAGATTAGGAAAAGAATAAGCATTGATGATTTGAGTCTAGGTTAGCAAATTAGGGAGGAAATAAGGGTTCCGGGATGAAGAAGAGTGATCAAGGATTGAGGACAATTGGGGACATTGAGTTGAGGGGTTGTTTGGGATTTTTGGGCAAACTGGGGTCTGTCTTATTGACTGCAGAATAGCCCTGTACAGAAAGCTTCCAGAGGGGGGGGGGGGGGGGGGGGGGGTGCTGGTATTTTGGTGGGCAAGGATGCATAACCTAGAGAATGGATGGACAGAAATGTGAATTATGGTAGGTATTCTAACAGAGAAGTTCGGTAACAGAGAAGTGTGGAAGAAAAGTGAAATATGGCTTAGTCCAGGTTCTGGACAGCAAGCAACATTCGGCTAAGAAAGGTAAGGCGAGAGTTTTGCAAGAAGAGAAAGAAGAGAAAAAAGGGAAGGCTTCACACCATATAGTTAGGTTTGAGACCCACTTGCATGACCCAAGATCAATGGAGAAGATCTTCTTTGGAGGCAGATTGGTTTCTGTACCCCATATATCTATGGGGTTGACTTACATAAAGGTTCCCACTGAATAAGGACATAATTCCTCATGAGTATTCCATTATTTAAATAAACGATACCATATGATTTTTACATATAAATCAATTATCAAAAGTAAATTATGAGAAGTTTAAAAAAAATGGACTTTGCAAAAGTGAAATAAGAAAAACATACAAGGCAACTAAACCAACTAGATTTACTGCAACCTGACTCCAGGAACCCAACTTTGTAAAAAATATAACCATGGTTGATCTCCACGTAAAACAAAGTGAAAGAAACATCGGCAGAGCATTTCCTTTAGTTTCTTCACCAACCTAGTAAAAGTTATCAATGAATATGAAAAGGGGAATCACTTTGAATATTTTTATCCCTCTTTAGGTCCATTGGATCTTTCACGAGGCACTCTAGACTTGTTTCAGACTTGAGCATTCTACATCTTATTGAAGTCTCATTAGTTGTCGTCTAGCTCCATTATTCAAGTCTCATTAGACTTGAGCATTCTCTTTCATTCGTTTCCCCTACTTTTGGCAACCAGATATCATCATGAAGGATCTAAACATTCAAATGTACATCGACATATTTAAAGTTGTGGGCATAAGAACTTTCATTTACCTAAAAGTGGAAATAAGTTTCAATTTGTTAGAGTTATTTTATTTTGTTATTTATTATATGAGGGTATAATAGTAATTGTGGGTGTATTGCATACCAATATAAATAGACATGAGATGCAACCTAGGGTTTAAGGCCCTTGCAATCTCCTTTCTCATATTCTCTCTTCTCCTACTTTCCCTTCTCCTCTCTATCTCCAAACTTAACTTGGTATCAGAGCATATATTTGTAAGTACTGTACATCTCATCCACGACAGGGCCGATCGAACTCGGCCGTGAGTTCGACAGGGGTTCGGAGGCGGTAGCCCTTGATTGCAGGGTTCGGGGCGGCAGCTTTTCATGATTCGGCTGTTTTTCGTCTACTTTTCACCGTTCGTCGTTCGTTGTTCGTGGTCGTTCGTGGTTCGTTTATGAGATCTAGGGTTTCCACAGATCTTCGTTGGTTATTCGTCGTCGGTTGAGGTTCGTTGTGAGATCTAGGATTTCAAAGACCTCGTCTTTCTGTTGCATCTGCAAGTATGGTGGGGACCGAATTTTCTAGCGAGGTTAATAGTGGTGGTGGTAGCGGAGGTGGTTCTCCTTTTACTGTTATTCATAATGATGAATTGGGAAAGTCGATTACAGCGGTGAAACTCAATAGTGTGAACTACCTTGCCTGGTCCAAGTCTATCAAAGTGGTGTTAAGGGAGGAGAAGAAAAAGTTTTTGACGGATGAACCCCTGCCTGAAATGTCTGCTGAGTATGAAGATTGGATGAGTGCAGATGCATACGTTATGTCGTGGTTGTGGCATAGTATGGAACCACATATCGCTGCTAATGTTCAGTGGTGTGAATCAAGCAAACAGATTTGGGCATCTCTGGAAGAATCATATTCCCAGAAGCGAAACGTTGCCCGTATCTATGAGTTGTACGAGTTATTGTTCAATACAAAGCAAAATGGGAAGCCTGTGAATGAATATCTGGCTTCAAAGAAGGCTTTATGGGAGGAACTGCTTCAATATCATCCTGTTACTACTGATTTGAAGGAAGCTCGAAGACAGAAGGAAGAGTTTCATGTTTCACTTATCCTAGCCGGCTTGGATCCTGCGCTCGAACCTTATAAAGCTCAAATCCTTGCTGGAGAGCAGTTATCTACGGTGGCAGATACTTTCTCCCGTCTCAATCGTTCCTTCCTGGGACAGAGTTCTATGGTGCCGAGTACTGACTCTTCTGTCCTAGTTTCTAGTGCTGTTGGTCGTGGTGGTGGACGTGGTATTGGATGTGGCGGTAGAGATGGTGGTCGTAGTTTTGGTCGAGGAGGAGGCCGTGGTGGTAGAGACAATGGTGGTGGTGGCGGCGGTGGTTGCGGCGGCGGTGGTGGCCGCGGTGGTGGTGGTGGTGGCCGTGGTCAACCACGGAAGTGTAATTATTGTGGAATGCTCGGTCATGTAGAAGACTATTGTTGGGACAAGTGGGGCAAAACAGAATATGCACATCAAGTGCATGATGAAAATATGCAGTCCCAGGTCACCACTTCTGCTCCTAGAGATGATACTTCGGGTTTCAATCCGCACTGACATAATATTTGCGTGCCTGGGTTCAGTGATGCTGATTGGGCAGGCAGTCGCAGTGATAGGAGGTCTACTTCTGGCTATTGTACGTTTGTGGGTGGCAATCTTGTCACGTGGCATAGTAAGAAGCAGAATGTTGTGGCTCGTTCTAGTGCAGAGGCCGAGTACCGTGCGATGGCTCATACAGCTTCTGAGATGATGTGGGTGCAGTCTCTTCTTCATGAAATGAGAATTATGATTCCTATTCCGATGGAGATGTATTGTGATAATCAGTCGGCAATGTTTATCGCAAGTAATCCGGTGTTTCATGAGCGCACGAAGCATATCGAGGTGGATTGTCATTTTGTTCGTGATTTGTTGCTGAAGAAACAGATTGTCACTCCTTATGTTCGGTCAGAGGATGAATTAGGTGATATCCTCACCAAACCATTTGCTCGTGGTCCATTTTCTGATTTATGTAGCAAGCTGGGCATGTCTGATCTATATGCTCCTGCTTGAGGGAGGGTGTTAGAGTTATTTTATTTTGTTATTTATCATATGAGGGTATAATAGTAATTGTGGGTGTATTGCATATCAATATAAATAGACATGAGATGCAACCTAGGGTTTAAGGCCCTTGCAATCTCCTTTCTCATAATCTCTCTTCTCCTACTTTTCCTTCTCCTCTCTATCTCCAAACTTAACTCAATTCATATTAGCAAAAAGGCTATGTTTGTTCTAGAGAAATAAGTGAAAGAAAGGAAATTGTTGGATGAGTTGTTTCCCATAGCTTGGTCATAATTAAGAAGGAAAAGAAAAGGTGAAATTTAAAAAAGTTTTACATTACAATATTTGTATCTTCAAGTCCTTGATTATTTTTCCTCTATTTGAATGAAGCTATAAATTGTGCACTTGCATGTTTATAGTATATATGTACTATTTAATGCACTTGTATCTGTATCTGTGTTTATAATTGAACAAAAATGATGATGTTTTTTGACTTGGACATTGGCAGGTGCTGTATATGGGACATATGAGGCTATCAGATATAAGGTGAGTTTGGAATATCATTAGTAGTCTTATTACACTTTTTTATTTTTATTTTGAATTGAGGCAAGGGTTTGAACCCAAGACCTCCCAATAACCCACACCAACACACACCAGCCCCAACCGCCGAATCAACCCATGGTGGCTATTACAAATTTATTTGATAGTGCACATTGGGTTAATGTTTTTAAGTTACAGATCCGTTAATTGTGACTAGTTTGACATAGGTTCTCCAAATCTTATTATTTATTCAAATAAAGGTCTCCAAGGGGATCTACATCAAACAAATAAAGGTCTTCAAGGGGGTCTTCACACAGTTCGATCAACTTTGATCTTGACCACAGTGTCTACGGAGGATAGCAACTCCATCATGATTGGCTATGCTATTGACCATCAACTGCCATAAGCTTTTGATAGTTGTGCATTGATAGGATCATATATGCAGTTGTACATGATCGATCAGTTCTTGCCCTCAAGTTCATGGAGTCTTGACTGCAACATCTCATATAAACTAAAGCTCTCCTAAAGTACACAGAACTATCTCTTCTCCAAATGACCGTACAGCTGATACTACTTAATTGGCATTTCAACCACCTCTTGCTGAAAGTCGTCTGTGTTTTGCACTGTCTCCTTTTGAAGCCACTAGGCCATGCAACAAATGTGATCTATGATCAAGGAATGAGGAATTTGTCTAGCCACAAATTATCTCATCTTTAAACATCAAGCTTGCTGACCAAGCTGCTATTCAACACCTATACTTATCCGTCTTTGGGAGATGATATGCATACTGCTGGGAAAAAAAAACATGATTGGAAGCAGTATGCATATTCCATATTTAGTGAGAAAAATATTTGGAGCGTGATACTGATTTTCTCACTAAAATCCGTATCCTATAGTATATTCCATACTTAGAAGATTCCAGTGTCTTCCTTGATTAATGTTACAATCACATTAAGTTTCATTAAATACCAGCAATTACTTCCCTGTGAAATTTTCAACAAAAGCTAGGGGGCCCTTTTGTAGGCTCCTTCCTGTTTCTGTAGGAATATGTTCTTGTGTATTGGCCACATGCTCCTCATGTTCAGTTGTCACTAGTACTCTCTTGAGTTTTCTTTTGTTGGTTGTACCTCTCCAAGTGAAATCATTAGATTAACTGTATATGCTTGAGTCACATGTGTAATCTAAATATTGTATACACTGTTTTTGGAATCTAAACAGTGGGAATGTGTTAACAGGTTCCAGGGCTTTTGAAGATCAGACACATTGGCCAGACTACTGTAGGAAGCGCTGCAGTTTTTGGACTGTTCTTGGGCGCGGGAAGCCTAATTCATTGTGGGAAGTCCTATTAAATTTAGTTGGTAGTTTTTAGGGTCATTTTCGTGTAATAAAACATATTGAGCTGGGTTTGTGCTCCCGTTTCGGTTTTGGTTGGTGTATTTTATATAGTTCAGAAAGTATCATGTTTTGCTAATTTTCAACTTGAATTCTCTCTCTTCTTTCTGCCAAGATTGAAGATGGTCCTTTCTTCTTAAATTCTATTTGTAATTCCTTTTGAAAATAAAATCTGCAGGAAGAGATGGCGGTGATTACCGCGCTGGGATGATGGTGCCAGTACCTGTGTTAAATATATGTTCAACCCACGAAGGAAACAGTAAAAGAAGTTTGATTCATATTTTCTATCCGCCTGTGTTAAATATACTTTTCATAAGCTGATTGATCTTAGCTGCTTATGATTGGCATTGACAATAAGTTGTAGGCCTTTCTTAGTAGATTTAGATAATTACACGCACTTATTTTCAACTTTTTAAGTTTTGTAGTGTGTTCTTTTTGGTGCACAAAGTGAAACCTTCAAACAGAAGTTGGGCTATATATATAGTTATAGACAACAGGTGAATGATGGTTGTCCGTCTTGGGTTTTAAACCGAACTGTAAGAGATTCGAAGTTGGTTTTGGGTTTATGTCCAAAATCGAAAACTGGATAAGCCTAATGCAATCATGTACATATACACAATTATATGTATGTTTTGTGATTAAGAATGTGTATATTTTGAAAACAACAATGAGTTTTGAAGTCAAATTTTGATAATTTAACAAGTCCAACTTTGGACGTAACTTTCAAATACAACATGTATATAAAAATTATGAATTTTAATATAATTTAATTACAATTCTAACTTTAGGTCCGAATCATTAAACAGTAGAAATAGTCCAACTGAATAAACCGAATCGATTATTTGGTTTTGATTTCATCTAATTTGAATTTTTAAAATTTTGGTTTATTCGACTTTGATATTTTGGTTACATTGAAATCGAATAAACCTAATGATCACCCCTGATTGTATGAAGGCCAATTTGTGAAGATCATTTTTTAATGGTACTTGGCTCTTGATATTTGTCATGCTTTTTCCAACTCAATTGCCCATGGATGCTTTACTTGGTAATTTATAGTGGCACTCGTTTCTTGTATGAACTATTTCACCAGCAGAAAGTGGGAGTAAGATTTCATACGAACGCATTGTATTGTCTATGGAGGATAGCACCTCCATCATTGTCTTTGCCATTGAAGTATGGAGCTGTTTGTAAAAAATAAAAAAATCTAAAAATCAATATTTTCCGTATACATAATGGAGAAGTAGAACGAAGTAAAAAAGTGCACTTTTTTGTTGAAATGACATGAATAGTAAATCTTATTTTTGTTAAAGTAGAGATGAAGTGATCCTAACCAAATACGTGAAGTGAGAATTAAGATTTTCTACTTTCGCACTCCACTTCGGAGGAAAAAAGACTTCGATTTCGTGACAGTTGTTCATGTCAAATCACAGTAAATCTTGTCTGCAAATCCTTCAACCAAATATGTAAAGTGATAAAAAAATCTGAATTTTTGCTACTTCGGTGTTCCAAATCTGTGAACCAAACAGCCCCAACAGAATGTACAGCCTCAAAGCTTGATGAACTGGACATTGATAGGAACAGTTTGCAGTTTGCACAGAGTCAATTAGTTTCTGGCCTCAACAGCATGGAGTCTTGACTGCACAACTCATCTCACATAAACAAGTTGTAACCCAACTTGATCCAGATCAAACTTAAAAACTACAGTGCAGAAATCAAACCAACATGCATTTCTCACTGTAACCAATGCCCACCATTTCAATCAAGACGCAACCATGCAAGCCACGATCGATTTCTAGATATCAACTTGAAGCACCTGATGGCCTACATAGCTCTTGGCTCAATTCCGAAGTTCCCTTGTCAATACCAACTTGACGCACCAGATGGCCTACATAAAAAAATCGGTTCGGTTTCGATTTGAAAAATACTAAAATTTTCTTTTTCGGTTTTGAATTTTGGTCCAAAATAGAAAACCGAATAAGACTTGTGCAATTATGTAAATACCCTCAATTCTATGCATGTTTTGTGTTAAAAATGTGTATATTTTAAAAAATAACAATTCTATGTATGTGTTTTGAAGTCCAATTTTGGTAATTTAACAACTAGTTCAACTTTGTAGTTTGTACACAGCTTTAAAATACAACAAATATGGGTATAAAAAATTACAATTTTTAATATAATTTAACCAAGATTCCAACTTTGGGTCCGACCCATTAAACAGTAGAAATAGCCCAACCAAACAAACCGAATAATCCCGAATCTATTATTCGATTCAGTTTCGGTTTCGGTTTTAGCCAATTTCGGTTCGATTTTGAATTTTTAGAATTTCGGTTTATTCGATTTTGACTATTTCTGTTCGGTTGAAACCCGAATAAACCGAACATTAACATCTTACTAGATGGCAGAACAAGTAGTGGAGTCTGCAGGTGTATGGACAAGTACAACCAGCATTAGAGAAAACAATACCAATCTATGGACAACCAGCTCAATCTGCACTAGAGAAAACAACAACAGTTTGGGACGACAACAACTATGATGATGCTGTCTGTAGAAATTCGAAGGCCATGATCTAAAAAACCAGTGAAGTACCTTAATTACACTTCGACAACTTGTATAATAAGTACCTGCTGCTTTGCTGAGAAATTGACAATGAAATTTGAACTGTAGGTACCAAGATCTCTAGGTGTTTCTTTGAGCCCATATATAGCTTTGAGTAGTCTAGACAGCAGTTCAGAAGTCAAGCATGAAGAAAAGATTTGGGAGCTAGATCAGACAGACACCACTTTGAGAAGCATACTTGGTAGGAAGGCAAAAACATGAAATCACTGGCAATGAGTGAATACATGTGTGAGAACCATTTAATGGTGACATGCTGAACAACAAGATTTAAGGTACAACTGAAATCAACTCGTCACTACTGTGTAGAGACATGCTCGGACATAGTTTGCAGTATCGGCCGATACCGATCCTATACAGCCGATAACGATACGGTTTGGCTTGGCTTGTCCCGATCCGATACCGACCGATACCAACATTAGGGGTCTCTTTTCCATTCAATTCAACAAAGAAAATTGATCGAAAAAGACTAATCAACAAGGATGTAAAAGTATAGTAAGATTTTAAAAGCATGTAAATGAAGAAAATTTATGTATCGCAGGTAAACCAATCAGCAATGATGACTATTATTTGATTCAATTTTAAAACTACTATGAAACAACACAGAAAATACTTAAAATTATGCCTAAATATCTAAAATATTTTTTCTAAATTTATTAATATTCATTTGCTTTCCGATACTAAAAAATTCGATACTACGATATGAAACCGTCGATACCGACGATCCCGATACTCATAGGAAGGGTCTGATAGCGATTCTGATACCGATATCAATACTGCGAACCTTGGCTCGGACATGCTTCTGACAGCTATATTCTAAGAAGAGGTAGGCAAGTCGATTGATTTCTTAGTTTGTGAGAGTACAAATAATGCAAAATCATGATAACATAGACATCAAAACATTCAAAATATGGATTAGTCAAGTTGCCAATAAAACAGAAACTGGAAAAGGCTGTGTGATGTAGTGGTGTGAAGGAGAGGGACTAATAGTTACAATAGCATGCCGGACAAGAGAGCTAATGGGACATGCCATGAGTTTTACAAAAAAGACTAGTTTTCGTGGTAGTAACTCCATTGTCTGATCAAAGCACCTCCACTGGAGGCAGAAAGTAAACTCTCAACCTGAACTTTAAAAGGACTTGAAAGTAGTGGAAACTACTTGAATCAGGAGATCACTAGTGTAAAACAATACATAGTTCCAAACAACAAATTTAATAAGACATTCCATCTAGTCCTAGATCGTCAGAAATCTACTATGGGATTGCCACATTCAAACATGAAACCAAATCCATTATTAATCTATATGGATAGACACAAGCAAAAATGTCTGAAAATGATCCTTGGTTGTGATTAGGAAAAAAATAGTTATCATCCTTTAAAGAAGGTGAATACTTCAGGTTGTGCATTTGGTTTGAAGACATGGCTTCCAGAATTTAGGTGAACTACGAAAGGAAAATGTGAACAAGACAACAAGGAAAATGAGTCGTAGAAACCAAACATTCCTACTGATATAACCACTAGTGGTAGATAGAGCGAGGACATAGGAAGACTTTTATGTCAGGAGTTATATTCTAAGATAGCGTAGGTCAATGACAATCCATCGATTTCTTCGTTTAGAGAGTTTAAAGGATGCAAAGCATGAAGACAAAAACATCCAAGCATTCAAGATAAGGAACACATCAAGTTGCCAACAAAAGAGTAACTCAGAAGGCAATGTGGAAGGAGACGGATTCGAAGTCAAAATAGCGGTTCGGGAAGCTTCCATCCGAAGTGAAGAAGCAGGGGGTACATTCCGCCGCACCATCTTGTTGACCTGTGGGACAAGGGAGCTTCGAAAAGACTGGATCGATTTCTGGTCTAAACACTTCAAATACTAATATCTCATGTTTACGATAGCATTAGTAAAACATAAATGACTTTTACAGTCTTGCCTACAAAGCCATATTGTGTTAGACATGACTCAAACACTAGAGAAATAATTCGCAGCATACGACAAAAGTAGGTGTCATGTTAATGTCGATCGATGTATAGCCATATCTGAGTTTGTGTTTGTGCAACGTAACTATTCAACCAAGAACAAATCATAACTTATACATGGCCCAGCACCAAAGCAGAGGAAACTAGTACTCCGAACTAGAAGAAGAAGGCTACCTATACATGTCCTCAGGCTTGTTGACGGACTCTGCATCAGGGAGCAGCCTGCAGGGGGGAGGATGATCCTCTGCCCTCGTTGTCTCCCTCTCTCAGTAATAACCAACCCGCACCGTCTCCGTTCCTCCTCCTTTTCCTCTTCAAATGTAGTATCAGCTTCCGACTCGGCCTCGTGGCGGTGACAGATGGTTCTTGAATAGGGTCGTACTTGCACTGCCTGTACCTGGCGGTTCCCGTGGTGACAGATGGTTGTTGAATAGGGTCGTACTTGCACGCCCGTTCCGTGGTGACAGATGGTTCTTGAATAGGGTAGTACTTGCGCGGCTTGAAACTGTCCCTTAGCATAGGGGGCGTGGGCACGGGGGGTGTGGGTGTGGGTGTGGGAGAAGGTGGTAAGGAGAAGCGTGGTGGGTGGCGGTGGGATGTGATTATGATGTCTGCTGAGAGTAGGAGCTTGCGGAGGTAGTAAGGGAGGAAGTTGGAGTGGGCAGGGGGGAGGGAAGGGTAGGCGGACACGATGAAGGACGAGATGGACGAAGCAGTCGACCCATCCAACTCCGACAGAGACCGCAGGGCTACCTGGACCATCTACATCAAAAAACACCATTAACACTCTTCTTCTTCTTCTTCTTCTATTTAAGGAAATAAATACAATTTAATAGAACATCTCACCTCAGAATAGGGTGGGTGGTCAGGGGTAGTCACCCTCCTCTTCCTCCTGCCATCTCCTTCCTCCCCCATACCCTTTCCCTTTGGAGAGTGCATGCAACGTAAGGATTTGGGGGTTTGGCGTCAACTCTAATCCCTTTTCTTCTTCTTCTTTTCTCCCTCTCACAAACCTCTTGCCCAAATAGGGGCGAGAAGGCATTTTTTTTTGTTTTTTTTTTCTTTTTTTGTTTTTCTTTTTATCGTTCCTTTCTTTTATAAAGACACTACAAAGAAACAGTCCAAATTTTAATCCTTAAAAATTATAAGTTTGTCACTCCTAAAACTTGCTTAGAACTGTTCATACCAACCTATATAAGTTAAAATTATTTCTCTTATTCCTTTTCACCTTCAAATGAAGATTCCGTCATTATCTCCTAGTCCTAAAACATAAACCTAACTTTGGAATTGGATGTGTTGTGGTCTCAAGTGGAAGAAAATTCTGATTTGGTGATTCTCCAACGAATATTCTTTGTTAAATTCGGTATGTGTTCGATAACATACGATGAATAAGTTTCTCAAGCATACGATTGTCACCAAATTATTGAGTTTTATTCGACCATTGTAGGAGCCATGCACTCCGCTCATTCCGAAGAACACCGCGGTTGTTCCGAAGCACCTACGGTACGCAAAATGACAATCCTATTTCGACAGTCATCGTGTTAGGACTGTATAAATTACGACAGTCCTATATAATAATTTCTACAGTCCTATATACTGTATGGACTGTCAAAATACTGACAGTCCCGAAGATAACATGCTGAACATCATATTTCCTCAAGACTGTAAATTTTTTGACAGTCTACTCAATACATTAGTCTGTAGAAATTATGACAATCATAATTTGGACTGCCAATTATTTGCAAGTTATTAATTTTTAGATTCTTTTATATTATAGGACCTACCTTGTACAGATGCTGTGGTACATCCTGCTATTGGGATTGATGTGGAGAATATATTCTCAACGGATATTCGCTTTGCATCCCATGAAGAAGCATTAGATTTGTGCAGAGAAGTTGGAAGATGATATAACATAGTCATTGTCTTTGCAAGATCGATCAGATCTCGGCCGGGCAGAAAATATTTAGAGGTGAGTTGTGAAAGAGGTGGTGTGTTCAGGCACCATGGAAAAAAAATTGTTATTGAAAAAAAGTCCTTAAGAAAAATGTTGAGACGAGAAAATATGGTTGTCCATTTAAGGTGTTGATTGTAAAAGTAGAAGATGTGAAGTGGGTAATCGAAGTTAATAATGGAATACACAATCGGTTGTCGAAAGTCCAAGAAACGGAGAGAAAATTGATTGAGGTTAAAATCCAAGAACTTGCTAGCCCGGCAACTACTCGATTGCAAGAGCCATCTGTTGTTAGATCTCCTAAGGGAAGACCACATTCAAGAATCACTAGAGCACAAAAAAATAAGTTGGAGTCAACTAAAAGAGATCCATCCTTATTTGAGCATATTGAATGCAATTTTGAGCAAGCTGAGCCAACGTCGGTTGTCGAAAGTGTGATAATTTCGAAGAGGAAGAGTAAGCTGAATGTTCGAAGGAATAAACATAAAACGAACGATGCAGTCACGACCGATGATTCATACGGTCTATACATTCATCATTTTCTACCTGAGATACGAGATTTTATTTGGTCTATTGTTGATGTTCCTAATGATGGCCATGGTGGATTTCATGTACTTGCAAGACATCTTGGCTATTCTGTCGAAGACGGATGGAGACAGGTTACGGAAGAGCTGTACGAGGAGTTTGAGTCTCGTCTTCCCTTCTATAGGCAGATACTCGACGAAGAAATTGTTGAAGATTTATTGGAAAGCATACCTTGTACTCATATTGTTACCGGACCATACCATACCATTACATGGATGTCCCGCCGGCTGCATACGTATTCTCTAATAGGTATAAGATACCTATTGTAATGATCTAAAAAGGCACTAACAATACTTTCTTTCCAATGTGCTCTCCACCGGCCGAACACAGACTATTCAACCTATGTTCAATAGGGATTGTCGGATAACACTTTGTCATCCCAAGGTTCATCGGTCATTCTTCTATTCCTCTACCTGCTACGCTTTGGTATAAACACGCACCGGTCGAAGCGATCGCCTGGACGACACCTTATATGGATACAATAACTGTCTATAAGAAGATGATGAAGATGGAGGATCCCAAAATCGTAGCGAAGGACTACTATGATATTGTAATCGACTGATACATCTTACACTTTTGGCAGTCCTTTTGTATGCAATAGATATATAGTAAAATTTTGTATCATTTTATACTTTTGTATCATTTTGTACTTTTCGGACAACATTTTGTACTTTTGTATCGTGATAGTGCAATATATAATAAAAATTTGTACTATGGTTTTGTAACATTTTATAATTTTGTAACATTTTGTACTATGGTTTTAATTCCCTGTCTTTCATCAAATATATAAAAGTTACAGTTAAATCTAGGACTGTTAAGATACTGACAGTCATAAATACTACTAGGACTGTCAAAATCTTCATAGTCCTGATTTTTGTTCCCTGTCTTTCATCAAATATATAAAAGTTTCAGTCAAAACTAGGGCTGTCATGATCTTGACAGTCCTTAAAATTATTAGGACTGTCAATATTTTGACAGTCCTGATTTTAATTCCCTGTCTTTCAATCATAAACATAAAAGTTCCAATCATTACAAGGACTGTAAAAAATATGAAAGTCCTAATAGCAAGTAGGACTGTCATTATTTTGACATACCTAAATACTATTAGGACCGTAAAAATTGTCACAGTCCTAGTTTTTATTCCATGTCCTTCATAAAAGTTTCAGTCAAAACTAGGACTGTCAAAAATTTGACAGTCCTAATAGCAACTAGGACTGTCCAGATTTTGATAGTCCAAAATTCTATTAGGATTGTCACAATCTTGACAGTCCTACTTTTAATTCCCTGTCCTTCATCAAATATATAAAAATTTTAGTTAAAACTAGGACTGTCAAGATTTTGACAGTCCTAAATACTATTAGGACTATCAAAATTTTGACAGTCCTACTTTTAATTCCATGTCTTTCATCAAATATATAAAAATTTCAGTTAAAACTAGGACTGTCAAGATTTTGACAGTCCTAAATACTATTAGGACTGTCAAAATCTTGACAATCATACTTTTAATTTTCTGTCCTTCATCATATATATATAAGTTTCGCTAGGAACTAGGACTGTCCAGATTTTGGTAGTCCTCAAATACTATCAGAACTGTCAAAATCTTGACAGTCCTACTTTTAATTCCCTGTGCTTCATCATATATATAAAATTTCTACTAAGAACTAGGACTATCAAGATTTTGACAGGCCTAATAGCAATTAGGACTGTCAAAATCTTGACAGTCATAGTTCTTAGTGGAACTTTTATATATATGATGAAGGACAGGAAATTAAAAGTATATTAGGTGTCTTTTGAACAAACTAATTTTTTACCAACATAAAAGAACAAATATAAGATTTTCAACAAAACACACAAACTAAATTAAAATATGGCATAAACTTGCTAACAACAACATGAATTGAAACATGAATTCAAAATATAGCAAAATACTAAAATTTTATATCCAACATAAAAGTTTGCTAACAAAGTTACATCCAACATAAAATTTTAAAATATTTAAAATGTCAAAAGTTACATCCAATATAAAAGTTTAAAATGTTAAAGTTACAACAATTTTTTTAAGCTTGCTAACAAAGTTCGACAACGCGCACTTGAATTGAAACATGACCTAAACTTCATGCCGCCTCTTTGTACGTTGCTCCCTATTATCCAAGAAAAAAAAATTATTAGTGTTGTCGATGTGTTGTAATTCCTCATTAATTTTCATATAATTCTGACACTGGCAACTGACGAGACTTCTTCCCAACTTTTTTACTTTCCTAGCCTATTGATAACAATACAGTAAATTTGTTAGGTTATAAACATTTACAAATCTTCAAAGTGAACATTTTATCCCTCACCACCTTGACCAATACAGTATACAAGACTGATTTGGTGGAAAGATCTGCTGGTACGCATATAATATCGCCTCTGCGTTTGAACAACGTAGGTAGTCCGACACTAGCGTAATAGGCGATGTAGTCGTCGTTACAGTCCGTCATATTAACTACTACTTCTCATTCAGATTCTCTAATAACGTTATGTTGCTACTCAGTGAAGAAATCGGAGACCCAGTTGAACGCCGCAGGAATATAGTTTAGGAATTTTGTACCTCTCGGAGCACTTATCATTTTTAATGTACGCTTCGGTACTGTTTCTACGTAGCCAAACTGACGGAGCACTCTATTAGACATATACGGCTCCTGGATTCCATAACAACTTAACAAACCATGATATAAAGCAACTGGTTGCAATGGATGACTACTCTGTCGCAAATCCTGATATGGATTTCAAACTATCTACAATGTATGAAATTGACCATAACGTAATTTAGTAAATTATTACAAAAAAAAAAACAAATCTGTTTAATATTCACCTCGGGTTCGACGATAGTGAGGGTTGTCTCAACATCACGCTCAATATTGCGTTACTTATGCATCGACGCAGTGGGCCATCTTCTTATGATACCTTCATCCTCAAGGCCCTTCCGAGGGTCGTGGCTATAAAACAAACAAGATATATATTTTAACAGTCCAAAAGTAATTGAACAATTATGACTGTATATAGGACTGTTGAATTCTCTACAGTCCTCTATACATAAAGGACTACAGATAATTCAACAGTCCAAAATATATATAAGACTGTAGAAAATTCTACAGTCCATCCTACTTCGCTCTCGACCGTTCGACGAAATTCGAACATCCATACCCTAAATTAGGGTTCGAGACTCCAGAAATACGTCGATACTACATCCAAAACCTATTTTACCTTATTATACTATAATTTAAGCCATTAACGAAGATTAAAAAGATTTTTTTTCGATTTTTTTTGAAATGCAATGAAAAATACAAAAATTAGAGAGGGAGAAGGAGGAAGAAGAATTGTACCTTAATTTTTTTGAGGGTTTGAGAGCTATCGATTAATGGCTGGAATTAGAGGAGATGGAGATTCAAATGGAAGGAGTGGAGGAGGAGGGCTCCGGCCAAGTGCATCAGTGGTAGAGGTCAGGGGGGTTGGGGGTGGGGTTGGGCTAGTATGAGTAGGATTTGAGCTAGTATGAGTATGATAAATTTTATTCATTAATGGGCTAGCACAAATACTGGGCTAGCCCCAAGTTTTTTTTTGTAGTGCCTTTATCAAAGGCCTTCTTCTTCTAGAACTTAGTTTCGTTGTCATTGTGAATAGTGAACTTGCACTCCTGCACTAATGTCATGTTTGGATTTTAGCTATATTTCATCAGAGATCATGTTCGGCACCAAATGCAAGAAACATGAGTTGAATAATATCACTATACCGGATGATTGTTTTCTTTTTTTCACAAGCATCTCAATCATTTCATAACTCAAATAGTCATTATCGATATATCAGTGGACATTTGGACAAGTCATGGTTCGCAATATCGGTATCGAACCATTCCTGTGAGTAATAAGATCGACAGTATCGACAATTTCGGATCGGAGTATCAAATTTTTTGGTATCAGAAAGTAAATAATTATTAATAATTATTAACATTTATAAAATATATTTTGTACATTTAGACATAATTTTAAGTATTTTCAGGGTTGTTTCTTAGTAATTTTGTAATGTAATAAAATAGTTGTCGATTGGTTTACATGTGATAGATAAGTTTCTTTTTTGACATGCTTTTAAACCCTTGCTGATTGGTCTTTTCGTTCAATTTTTTGCCGAATTGACCGGATAAGAGACCCTAATGTCTGTATCAGTCGGTATTGGATCAGGATATACCAAACCTATCGGTGTCGGTTGTATTGGATTGGTATTGGCCGATACTACAAACTATGGGACAAACAAGATGAAGCGTAACTGCAATCCGAACAAGCCATAAGTAGTAAAAAATTGTCTACAGTCAAGTCGAGTTGAGCTGAAATGAGGCCAGCTTTGCATGTTCATGCTTGGCTCATTTTTGAAAGATAATTAACGAGTCAAGCTCTAACTTGAGCTTGAGAGTCATGTTCAAGATCAAGCTTGAATTGGCTTAATCTTGAAAGGAAATTCGAACAAGCCATATATAGTAACCATTGTTTCATTGTCATTGCGAATAGTAAACTCGCACTCTTGCACTTTCGTACTAAGGGCTTGTTTGGTTCGACGAAGTGTGGCAAAATAAAAAATATCCAAAAATTAACATTTTGTGTGTGCATTGCATACACATGTCATGCGTACACATATTTTTCACTTTTTTATTTGGGTTCTTTGAAGAAGTGGAGGTTAGAAGTAATTTTTTTAAAGTTTGGTGTTTTGATGGTTGTTAAAGTGAGTTAGAAAATTTAACATTTCTACAGTTCCTATGTAATAATTGATCAAAGTAGTAATTTAATAAAAAAAGAATAAAAATCCTAATTTTCCACTTTAGAGTACCAAATCCATAAATTTTCTTTAGATGTCAAAACTCGAATTTCACTGGGGATCAGATTTTCTATTCAGGTCACCTCAACATACTTTTTCCAAGCCCATGTTTTCTAACTAAACATCTGAAGTGGAGAAGAGTAATAAGAAATCCCCTACTTCTCTTCACTTCATGCTCCAAATCTAGAAACCAAACAACCCCTTATGTCTTGATTGGATTGCAGCTATATTTCTTCGGAGACTCCATTCGGTGCCAAATGCAAGACATGAGTTAAAGAAAATCACCCTATCTGATGGATATTTTTTTCTTCTCTAAATAATCCTATTCATTTCATAACTCAAATAGTCATTTCTGAAATGCCAACCCTACGAGCATTTAGGAAATGAACATTTGGACAAACAAGATAAAACATAACTATAATTCGAATAGCCACAAGAAGTAAAATTAGGTCTACAGTCGAGTCAAGTCGAGTCAAGCTAAAATGAGTCCAACTTTGCATGTTCAAGCTAGGCTCGTTTATGAAAGGAAATTAACGAGTCTGAGTTCCAACTTGAGCTTAAGAGTCATGTTCAAGATCGAGATTGAATTAGCTCCCGATAAATCCAAATATGTTTAGCTTGACAAGGGCTCGCGAGTTCCAAAAAATTGAGCCGCGATTGAGCACAATTATACAAATCGACTCCAAAACATTGGACTTAATTATACGACCCGACTCACTACTATTGTTAGGCTTGGATTTTTAAACTTTAGTCCATTAGCATATTTCTCAAAGACTAATATTTGCTCGAGATACTATAATTAGTGTCAAGCCATAATCGAGTTAGAAGAGTCAAATTATGTACTCTTCAAGCTTAACAAGTCGATCTTGTCCATGAGCTCTCAAGGGAGCTTCCTACATTCAAGTCCAACTCTTAAGAAAGCTATGTCTAGCTTTTATTGAGTGGAGTAAAATCGAGCTCTCACGAGTTGCTCTGTTTATTTGTAGCCCTAAGTAAATTAGATATATATAATTTGCATACATAGGTACTTCCTCACCCTATGAATCTCCAACCCATGCTCTAATATTCTTCTCAAGCCATGACATTCTCAGAAACCGACTAACACCGTTGTTATACTCATTTCAAACACCGGACATACATCTGACAGAAGTTGTCCTCCCTTTCTCGGCCCATCTGAACTATTAATCTGGTGGAACTCGAGGGAGGAGTTATTTTTGGTACAAAAGTTGATAGGTTAGTATCACAGTTGGATTCTACGTAGAACATGTCATCTTGATATTTTACGTGGCTAGATGCAAAATGAATTATGCTTGTGTATTGACGATGTTTTCTTACCACTATCCTCAGAAAGCTTCGTAGATCGAATCAATGGCCTTCTTATCCTTGATTAAGATGACTCCTTGACCATGTTCATCTCTTTGCTTTTTTGCATAGTGGGGCGGGTATAGTTCTCTTGGTGCCACTCTAACGCTCAAGTCAAGCTAAGATTTTAGGTGAGCATGAAATTTGACAGAGTTTCAAGGTAAAAAAAGTGAGCTATTTATATCTTGTCAAGCATTAACCTAAAATATTTACTTGTATGTCAAGTTAGAATTAATAACTACTTTCTAGAATTAAGAGCATGATATACTAGTAATATACCATAAGGTAATACAAAATGCTAAATGCACGTACTTGTATGTCGATTGAATCAGAAATCCAAAATTTTAACGGTCAATAATCTAGCAGGAGCTCGTTATGTCTATACAAACCACAATTGTCACACCTATTTCCAGATTTGGTATTCTTGAATTTGTGACATTTAATAATATTTTTGATAATATATTCATGCTGTATTTTACATGTTGGTTCATGTCATATATGTTGTATTTTATTTGTTTGAATTATTGTTTATTATGGGAGACTACCCTGGACCAATAGTGAATATTGGCAAGTGTCATGGACCCGTACTAGGATCCGTATATATGATGGGTACCTGACCCGGTTCACTTTTGGAACCACTAAGCTTATTTTGGATGGTTAAGATTTGTTTGGAGAGTGTCATGACTTAATCCTATGGCTAACCTCATTTCCCTACTTGGTATATATATGAGTATTTCTCTCCTCCCATTCGTTCTTCATTTTCTACTTTCTTTCTTCTTTTATTCTTCCTCCTTGCTCCTTCCCTTGGACGACCATAACCCGGTCCCAAGCCCTAGACTTGGCTCAAGGAAGAGGTTTGTTAACTAACCAAGGCAAGTACATCTTGCTCAAAGTGGTAAAGCCATAATTTTTTGGTCTCTCTCTCTCTCTCTATATATATATATATATATATATATATATATATATATATATAGTAATTAAAATGTGTTCGATGAAAAATGTTCTCCTTGATGTTGCCATTTATTTTAGTTCTTGGAGTTTTGGGTTTTGGTGAATGGTTTGGAGTAGATCTGAGTTTCAAGATAGAGTTTTTCATGGGTTTCATAATTTTTTCTTAGTTTTGATCTATTAAAACTTATTATTTTTGAAAATTAATTGTTCGGTGTTGTGGAGAATTTGATTTCGTGCTATTTTGGTTTTTGTTTCACTGGATTTGGACCTAAAACAGAGGTTTTATGAAGAAAACTATTTTTGGAGGCTTTCTCGGATTTTTTATGGAGTTATTGCTGTTTTGGGACCATAGAGTACCATACGACCCCACAACATACGCCCCCTCCAGCATGCGCCCATCTTGTTGGACGCATGTCTGCTTTGTGCATGCATTTGAAAGTCGGACGCATAGTACCTTGAACACATGGAAATTCATTAAGCCCAACTCTATGCGCCCAGAGTCCATGCGGCCAGGAAACTATATGGCCAGATGCCATGCGTCTCTTCTTTTGGGCGCATGCCTCTGCATGACTTTTTTGACTCTTCACGGCTTTATGTACTTTTGTCTTTTCCTCCTAACACACTTTTTGGCTTGTCCCATTAGGTCACATCAGTCACTTCTCCAATACGCATTTATGATCCATCACTTAGCACTCGTCCTTAGGAGTAGACTTGCTTAGTCCTATGTGCCAGCCCGTCCATGGAGCTAACTTTCTCATGCGTCTGATCAGTGTATACGACCCCGTCCCTGTTTGCGATAAAACAAAAGTTATACAAACCCTGTATTACAAACTATTAAAAAGAAAGAAATTATACAAAATATCCTAGACAAGAATCTTAGTACAATTGATCCTGGAAAAGTATAACTGTGGAGATCTGATCTGTGGGCGATCATTTTAATCCTTGGACCACACAATGGGTACGAAGAAATGCAAGAGTGCTACGAACAATTTGAAGAGTTGGACAACGAGAAAGCCTTGGCAACAACGACACAACAAGCTTCTGTTTCTCTTCTTCTGTTCTCAAAAATCAAATACTTGATATCCCCCCTCTGTATACGCCTATGCCTCTATCTATGTCTAATCAAATACTTGAAGAGTTGGACAACAAGAAAGCCTTGACAGCATCGACGGTAGCACGCTATAAAGGTCCTCAACATAATCTAACAAACTCACGCAATGATATATACATAACCTATCTTGGTAACTCAACTCCATAAGTATGAAAAAATGAATATATATAGCACCAATACTCAATCACCAAACTAGAGACAGATAATGGCACGATATCATAAAGAGAATAGGAAATAATAAGTCACAATAATATACAAGTCTAGAGTCTAGAAATAAACACAAATGGTCTCAAATATAAATAACATGCCATAGTCTAATGCTGGAGACATATCCAGTACAATAATAAATACTAGCTAAGGGTCTGCTATAGCTAGATGTGTCTCCTCGATAGTTGGTACCAGATCGTCCTTGCCTACAGGTGCTACCTAAGCTGGCTCTCCGTCCTATGGGTCATAGTATGTAGGACACTAGTCCTCTAAATAATCGTTTAGAAAAATATATCCAGTCAGGAATGGAGCAAGTACAAAACTTTGAAAGCAATTTTATATACATGGTAGAGAATATATAATAATAATAGAAAAGAATACAAGAACGTACAAGTAAGCAGGAAATGGAAATATAGCTGAAATAGGCATATAAACACAAGGATATCTGGAAAAGTAGATACAGACAACATGGTATGAGATAACTGTAAAATATGAGAACTGATAGTACTACTAAGTGCTTTAGATTACAAGTTCATTATGTGATCGATTTGGGTTGCACACGAATATACTAAGGTAACTCAATTATACGTGTCTTGTATAATTGGCATGCACACGAATACACTAAATGGTGTGATCACATAATCGACTCCTACTCCCCCTCTCCGACTAATATTCATGGATCCAATCATGATACATTATGCACACAAATATGATACGTGAACACGGAGCACACGAATATAGTGTGAGCACACGGGGCCCCTGAATAGATACGAGCACAAGGAACAACAATATCTACGATAAGATATAGGTACAAGGAATGTCTGATGTACCCGTCAATAAATAATATCTCCTGATTTGATCCATACAATACCAGCCCGTGTAATATCGTGTCAGAATCAAGTAATACGTTCTAGAACATGTGATATATGCACTATCAAGTACTAAAAACGAACAAAAAATATACTCGCCTGAGGTCCCGAGCAAATAAGGTGGAACAGTATCTGAACTGGTGTCACACAGACCTATATATGAATTATCATGTCACTCGGTATATAATAAAGGGATAAAAAAGTTTAAATGAGTCAAAATATGGTTTCTAGGTCAATTTTAGGTCATACTAGTCAAACTAGGTCAACATCTTGATTTTAGGTCCAAACTTAGCTTCTAGGTTGATCAACAAGGCTAAACTAGGTAATACTATATGATATTAGGCTATACCTAGGTTCTTAGGCCATACTAGCTAATATAGTATACTATATATCATATATACATAATGTAGACTCCTAGTTAGTACTAAAGTATAATACCTTGGCTTATACTAATATAACACACTAATACCTTACTACCTATCTTGCTATGAACTCAAAACCTAGTGCCAAACTCATTTCTAGTACAAATACTCTAATACTTATTACCTTAGACATCTATATGAGTTATTACCTAATACCTTAACTCATAAACACTTACCAAAATAATCTCACAAGCCTATACTTATACCTTATCATTACCAATACCTTAAAACATAGCCTCTCACAATACCTTAATCACACTAGGTACCCCTCATCATTTATCATTCATACATACCTACCTCACCTTGATACCAACTAAGTTTATACACTCAACCCAACATCCTATACTAGTGCTCACCCCAAATCAGCACAACAACACCCTTCCAACTAATACTGAACATAAACTCCTCCCCTTTTATGTTGCTACTGCAGATGCTATAACCCTTGCTATTTGTTGTTCCAGGTCTGCAACGGACCTGGTGCTTCCTCCTTGCTACTGATAACCCAATACCCAACTCCCTTACTGCTGCTGCTGCTCTTCATGTTAACCCGATACCCAATATGCTCTGATACTGTTGTGCATAGATGGTACTGCTGCCAATGCTTGTTGCAGTGTAATATCCAAGTATTCTCCCCCCTTACCTCCTCACTGTTGGCTAACTTTCTCACTTCCTCTAACAAAATACCATACTTCAATACCCCCAACTGCTATATGCTTCTGCTGTATTTGCTTATTTACCCTCAAGTTACTTGTATGTGCACACGAGCACTGATACAAGAACTCTTCTTCACTAAATCTAAACTCCACTTCAAAATACTAATGCATGCCACCTGCACCCTCCTTACCCGAGCTCCCAATCCAATATACTACTGCAGAACTGAGCTTCTCTCATCAGTTCCCCCCATAATATACCATCTTGTTCACTATCCCATAATCCACATGCATGACTGATACATCTAAGTATCAGACTCGAGCCCCCTTCTTACTGATACACCTGTATCAGTCTCCTTACTCCAACTGGATGCCTGCATATCCTACTCCAATGACTTGTACTAACTTCACACAGTCCTCATCCTCCCCTCAATCTGTGCCTATGCCTTACTTCACACTCCATTACCTAAACTGCGAATACCACAGACTCTCTCTTAACCTACGGACTCCAATGCACTGCAGTACACTTGGATTTAGTGTACTGCACACCACAGTCCCAACAATGGACTGCCATTCCATCCATCTCCTCACTGCCTGTAGGAAAACTGTAACCCACTGCACACAGTCACCTAAACACTCTATGCACACACTGTGATTCAATCTCTCGAGCTCCTCTACATTATCTACTGTCACATACCAATATATATATATATATATATATATATATATATATATATATATATATATATATATATATATATGTCATGCCCCAGTCCCAAAAATACGTAGGACTAGGACTAGGACACGTAAGCATGCCAGCCGTATGGATATGGAAACTCCAATATATGGAAACCATAACCCATACGTACGCTGTAATATGAATATCAAATCCACAAGTGGTATAAATCTATCACAAGTCACAAGGTATAATCTAGATCTCATCCACAAAAAAATCAAATATAAACAAATAACCAGTATCTCTGAAACTAGATCTCAATAAGAAGTATCTAAGGATGATAGTTGGGTGGAAACAAATCCACTACCAACTCGAATGGAAAGGTACAACACGATAAACACAATATAAGAATACCAGCTAACGACCATGGGGATCGAATAGAAGACTTCCTCGAAACATATATGACCATCCAAACCTGCGCTCCTGCAAATACTCAAGAACAGATACACCTGGAAAGGGACCTGGTCCTCAGAGGGACGTAACAAGATACATAGAAGCAAGCCAATTTGAATACAGTAAACATGCATAATGTTTGAAAATAAATAAGTACGCTGTACAAGACAATCTATATGAATGCAAATGAGGACAACTTTTTAACGTATGGGCAAGGGTAGGCTACTCGATCTAATCCTCATAACTCATACGCTCGTCAGTGGACATCACCAGCCGACATACCTCTGGGGTAGCGACCCTCGGACTCCATCAATCGACATACCTCGGGGGTAGCGACCATCGGACACGACCACCATAGTGCATGCTAGTTACTACGATTTATCAGAGTGGTTAAAAGCCCATACGCCTAATGATTGTCCTCTATGATACTAAGTGCCATGTGTGTGTCAACATATCTAATACATAGTAATGACTGAAAGAAAACTACACATGCAAGAAATATACAAAAATGTAATAAATATACAGAAATATACTAAGCATGCAAAATACTGTAAGCAAATTGACAAGGTATCTTGTCTGACAAGAAAGCTGTAAAGTATAACGTCCCGAAGTCCAACACACAGGATCAGAAGCTATGGCCGCAAAACAAATGTCTTCGGATGCTGAAATGAACATCACCAACATTCTCAGAATAAGCAAAATAGCTAAAAAGCACTTCTCTTTCGTCCAATTTGGACACAGGGGCAAAATGGTAATTTCGGATAAAAGTGGAATCCACGTGTGGCCCACTTTGCACCGAAAAGTGTGCCAAAGGTAACAGTCTCTAAATAGGACAAATTATAGGTCAAATAACTCTAAATGTCAATACGAACCCAATGATATGTCCAAATGTGGATTCCGATGAGCCGAACACAATTTCATCCAAAAAGTCAACTGTGTGGCCCGCCAATTGGCGATTTGGTCAACCGTCTCAGAATTGTATAAAAATTGGGTCACAGGACCAGCGCGTTACCACGAGTCCAGTGGCATAAGTTTTGTCAAAATCTGACGAGCGTGCACAAAATGCACGCGACTTCCACAAAAGTTGCAATACGAGGTGTGTCCGCGGATACGGGCTGATTCCGGCGCGCACACGCGTCCAAATCAGTCTTCGCGAATTTTTCGTGTTCGGTTATGCTGCGTGCACCGTTCGGTACACTTTGTACACGGCGGGGCAGTCCCGTTTGGCGGGACGCGCTCCGTTTCACAACTTTTGGAAATCTGGGAAAAGTGGGTTCGCGAGATTTTGTGACAAATTTAATTCTGTCCATATCAGTTAATAATCTAGGATTATTTAACAGAAATTAAACTAGGTCAAGTGGTCTACGCATACCAAAAAGAATTATCGAATTCGGATCTCTGTGGTGGGAGATACGAACTCTGAAACATGGATGGTCACCGCAGTTTTCTGTGATCCTAGAATTCGGTCTGTTTGCGCCAATTTTGGCGCTATTTTTGCCTAGGGTTTCGTGTTGTTCGAGGTCTACTAACATACAGATATGTGAGAGGGTTAAGGGGTGAGTATACCGGTGAAGATAAGATGGTATTTGGTTGAGCGAGTCGACTGTAAATAACTCCGGAACACATGTACCTCGCTGTGGGAATCTGCAGTGCACGGGGTCGCGGTCGTCGGGATTTGTTTGGACGGCCTGGTGGGGTTCTCCGGCTGAGGTGGCAGCGCTCTCTAGGTCTAGATGGGAAGAGGGAGAGTCTGGATGATTAGGTTTAGGGTTTAGAGAAATAAAATAATATATATATGTATTTATATATATATGAATATGAGAGAAGGGGTTGGTTTTGCTATTAGCCGCGGGGGGCACGGATGGCTCCTGTGAGCAAAAAGGAAAAGGGGGGGGGGGGGGGGGGGGGGGGGCGTTGGTTGCTAATAGGAATAGGGGGCGTTGGTTGCTAATAGGAATAGGTAGTTTAGTTGTAATGGTTTAGTTGGTGGAGTAAGTTATTAATAGGTTTAGTAATAGTTTATTAGTAATATATTTAATAGTTTTCTTTTCTTTTGTTTTGTTTTCTTTTCTTTTATAAATCTTTTCCAATTAAATATATATGCATATATATATATATATATATATATATATATATAAATCCTAGTATTACACTAATACATAACATTAAGCTAGCAACTGCTCAAGGGGTCTCCTACATGAAATAAATTCCAAAAAATTTCTAATGGTCCCATAAGTCCTCTAAGTGCTCCAACACCTAAAATAAAAATTATTAAAAATCTATTTTTCCTAATTAGCCACTAATTACCATAATTAAATTAATAAAAAAAATAGTATATACGATTTCTAGGAATAGGGGTTTTATATTCTACCAAACTTATAAAAATTTTGTCCTCGAAATTAAAATTAAGCCACGATAGAATGCAAGGATGGTATAAGATTTGTATTGTTTAAAATGCAAGGCTAGGTTTAAAGGGGTGGGCGATGTTGCGCGTTGTACATCCCAAAAAAATCATGGAAAAATCCACATGAGCGAAAATAGGTTTCTTCATGTGTCATGTCTAACGGTGTGGACACCTAAATGCTCTTTTGCATAAATAGTCCAACAATTAGAAAATTGCACAAAGATGAGAATTGGATGATGGACACGTCTAGGATAAGGGTGCAGAATTTATAGGAAGGCAGTGGCTAGTGTAGTGCTCCAATTATCGGAGCACGATAAGGGACGTTAAGTGATATAATTATTGCAAAATTAAATAAAAAAATATAAAAAATATCGTGTTCTATCTCTAACTGGACTTAATCTAACCTTAGTCTCACTATCTCAACCAGGTAGGTCAAATTTTGGGTGAGGGGTTCACAATCTACCGAACTTAAAATTTATCCATCTATCACCTAAGGCTATACATCTAGGAAAACTATTCCTTAAATTATTTAATTATGTTATTCAATTCTCAAAGTTTTAACACCAAATATATCACCTATGATATGCCCTTAATCAATTATAAAAGAGAATCACTAAGTCATGTGATTAGCTCTATGGGGGTATATCTAGTACTATCAGTGTGTCAACGTATACCAAGCACGAGATTTCGTCTTTCCGAAATAAGGGAAGACGGAAAGCAATAATAAAGAATTCAAGGTGAAGGTGACAGAATACGAGTACGAGGTTCAAAGAGATTAAAGAATTCGAAAAGAGAGTTGTCAGGACAGTTGTGGATTGAAATCCTATTTTTTTTTTGTAATTTCCTATTTACATGCTCGTATCAGTACAGTTATGTAACCGATACGATGTGTCATACATGTCTAGGGGCAAGTATATCCGTCTACTAGCATATATCTCAATCCACGTAAAGTAGTCATGCGAAGAGCGAACCAAGCGCACTAAGGTTAGCTAGACCTTAATACACCGATTCTGAGTAGGCAATTGTATCATTGTGTGCACCCAATAATACATATGCCATAAGAAAGTTCGATAAAAGAATAAGCTTGCAAAAACTAGGCTATAATAGCAGCATAAATCGAGGTAGTACATCAAATATAAATACGCTGGATTATGATGAAAGAAGTTACATAACAATTCAAGTTCACAAAAGATAAGACTCTATAATCTCTACAGTTGTCATACTAATTCCTTGTCTAAGTCGATAGTCGACAAAGTGGGGGTATAGCCTCTAAGTTCTACAGTCTAAAAAAAATACTGTCGTCCTAAGCTAGCATACAGTTAATGTTGTTCAATCATACTTCAATAATAGGGCAAAAGACTATGTGATACTAGGTTGTGAGGTATACTACCCAACTTATAACAATAAACTAATACCATAATTGTCTTAAGGATAACGTAGAAACTCCTGTTAAGGTCTACGAGAAGGGGTCTTGGTACTTATTAGGGAATAGGTCATGGTCGTCCTAAGTCTTAGTCTTAGTGCAAGTGTCAATAGTAAGAATGGAACAGTTACTGGCCTCAAGGGAAAGGGAATATAACTCGTATTGAGGTGGGGTACATATTATACAATTTAAAACTATGGGATAAGCACCAGGTCTCAATCTACAAGAATAGCTTAAACCATCAAGTTCTAACTACTAAGCACATAATTTTAAAATTTAACATTAACAACCAAAATCCTAGCAAGCTATATATATCCTAACATAGAATAAATTCACTTGGTCTATAATCAGAAGTGTCAGATGGCACGAGTTGAAAGATGAAGAATAAAGGAACAAAATTTAGTCGTCGTGCAATTAGCGAACGCTAAGGTCGCAGAGGAACAATATATGAAATTAAAATAGGGACTCTAGATAGCATCGTGGTTTTTTAAGGAGGAGTGATATGCTAGTTGCTATGTTCGAGTTATGTTCAAGAGAAATGTTATATTCATTGCTCTTGGCTTCCTAAGGTACTGTCTGCTACTAATAAGACAATGATCTAAGTTTATAGTTCTAATATTATCTCACCATAAGAGTTAGGTCCAGCCCTAATATTTAACCTTGGATTTCTATTGGTTCCTCAATACTAGGGTCAAACAATATGGTCAAACTTCTAACTAACTCTAGTAGTATCTATACTACTCCCAAGTCCTCATAATACATCAGGGGATAATGGTAAACCACTCTATAGATAAGGAATTTTAGGGTTCACTAGATATTCTAAACTTAGTAGTGTGTCTATATTCTCGTTGTATTCTTAATAGGTGTGCTACCCTAATTATCATCCTAATAACATGGGTTCCTATATTCTAGCAGAAGGCTATACTCAAAGAACTATTAGGGAAGTACAGGAATCAAGCATGATACAATTGTTCAAATAGAACAGATAGGAGGAAGATAAATCATAGTCAATTGTGGATGATATCCTATACTCTAGTCCTAGGTGCATGCTTGTTCGGTACAATAACGTAACCGAGACAATATGCTCTCGACCTGCATGGGCCACCACAAAAATATGTCATGTCCCAGTCCCAAAAATACGTAGGACTAGGACACGTAAGCATGCCAGCCGTATGGATATGGCAACTCCAATATATGGAAACCATAACCCATACGTACGCTGTAATATGAATATCAAATCCACAAGTGGTATAAATCTATCACAAGTCACAGGGTATAATCTAGATTTTATCTACAGAAAATCAAATATAAATAAATAACCAGTATCTCTGAAACTAGATCTCAATAAGAAGTATCTAAGGATGATAGTTGGGTGGAAACAAATCCACTACCAACTCGAATGGAAAGGTACAACACGATAAACACAATATAAGAATACCAGCTAACGACCACGGGGCTCGAATAGAAGACTTCCTCGAAATATATATGACCATCCAAACCTGCGCTCCTGCAAATACTCAAGAACAGATACACCTGGAAAGGGACCAGGTCCTCAGAGGGACGTAACAAGATACATAGAAGCAAGACAATTTGAATACAGTAAACATGCATAATGTTTGAAAATAAATAAGTATGCTGTACAAGACAATCTATATGAATGCAAATGAGGACAACTTTTTAATGTATCGGCAAGGGTAGGCTACTCGATCTAATCCTCATAACTCATACGCTCGTCAGTGGACATCATCAGCCGACATACCTCTGGGGTAGCGACCCTCGGAATCCATCAATCGACATATCTCGGGGGTAGCGACCATCTGACACGACTACCATAGTGCGTGCTAGTTACTACGGTTTACCAGAGTGGTTAAAATCCCATACGCCTAATGATTGTCCTTTATGATACTAAGTGCCATGTGTGTGTCAATATATCTAATACATAGTAATGACTGAAAGAAAACTACACATGCAAGAAATATACAGAAATGCAATAAATATACAGAAATATACTAAGCATGCAAAATACTGTAAGCAAATTGGCAAGGTATCTTGCCTGGCAAGAAAGCTGTAAAGTGTAACGTCCCGAAGTCCAACACACAGGATCAGAAGCTATGGCCGCAGAACAAATATCTCCGGATGCTGAAATAAACATCACCAACGTTCCAAGAATAAGCAAAATAGCTAAAAAGTACTTCCCTTTCGTCCAATTTGGATACAGGAGCAAAACGGTAATTTTGGATAAAAGTGTGGTCCACATGTGGCCCACTTTGCACCAAAAAGCGTGCCGAGGGCAACAGTCTCTAAATGGGACAAATTATAGGTTAAACTACTCTAAATGTCAATACGAACCCAACAGTATGTCCAAATGTGGATTCCGATGAGCCGAACACAATTTCGTCCAAAAAGTCAACTGTGGGGCCCGCCAATTGACGATTTGGTCAACCGTCTCAGAATTGCATGAAAATTGGGTCACATGACCAGCATGTTACCACGAGTCCAGTGGCACAAGTTTCGGCGAACTCTGACAAGCGTGCACAAAATACGCGTGACTTCCACAAAAGTTGCGATACGGGATGTGTCCGCGGATACGGGCTGATTTCGGCGCGCTCACGCGTCCGAATCAGTCTTCGCAAATTTTTACGTGTTCGGTTACGCTGCGCTCACTGTTCGGTACACTTGGTACACGGCGGGGCGGTCCCGTTTGGCGGGGCGCGCTCCGTTTCACAACTTTTGGAAATATACAAAAAGTGGGTTCGCGAGATTTTGTGACAAATTTAATTCTGTCCACAGCAGTTAATAATCTAGGGTTATTTTACAAAAATTAAACTAGGTCAAGTGGTCTATGCATACCAAAAAGAATCATCGAATTCGGATCTCTGTGGTGGGAGATACGAACTCTGAAACATGGGTGGTCACCGTAGTTTTTTGCGATCCCAGAATTCGGTCTGTTTGTGCCAACTTTGGCGCTATTTTTGCCTAGGGTTTCGTGATGTTCGAGGTCTACTAACACACAGATATGGGAGAGGGTTAAGGAGTGAGCATACCGGTGAAGACGGAGCAGCGTTTGGTTGAGCGAGTCGACGAAAAATAACTCCGGAACACAGGTACCTCGCTGTGGGAATCTGCAGTGCGCGGGGTAGCGGTTGTCGGGATTTGTTTGGACGGCCTGACGGGGTTCTCCGGCTGCGGTGGCGGCGCTCTCTAGGTCTAGATGGGAAGAGGGAAAGTCTGGATGATTAGGTTTAGGATTTAGAGAAATAAAATTGTATATATATATATATATATATATATATATGAGAAAAGGGGTTGGTTTTGCTATTAGCCGCGGGGGGCACGGATGGCTCCTGTGAGCAAAAAGGAAAGGGGGGGGGGGGGGGGGGCGTTGGTTGCTAATAGGAATATGGGGCGTTGGTTGCTAATAGGAATATGTAGTTTAGTTGTAATGGTTTAGTTGGTGGAGTAAGTTATTAATAGGTTTAGTAATTGTTTATTAGTAATATATTTAATCGTTTTCTTTTCTTTTCTTTTCTTTTGTTTTCTTTTATAAATCTTTTCCAATTATATATATATATATATATATATATATATATATATATATATATATATATATATATATATATACTCATAGAAAAAAATCCTAGTATTACACTAATACATAACATTAAGCTAGCAATTGCTCAAGGGGTCTCCTACATGAAATAAATTCCGAAAATTTTTTAATGGTCCCATAAGTCCTCTAAGTGCTCCAACACCTAAAATAAAAATGATTAAAAATCTATTTCTCCTAATTAGCCACTAATTACCATAATTAAATTAATAAAAAAATGGTATATACGATTTCTAGGAATAGGAGTTTTACAATATATATATATATATATATATATATATATATATATATATATATATATATATATATATATAATTCACACACACACACACACACACACACACACATAATGGATGATACTTGAGATTCACTCTCGAACTCCCCCATCCCCTCGATACAACATATACAAATAAATACACACCCACATACTTGAACACAAGCACTTGGTGTGCAACTAGGCTACACATGGATATCACACCATGATATTCATGTGATTCCCTCCAAATACATACTCAAATCACTCCCAACACCACCAAATCACCATGACACATCTAGAATACCAAAGGTAATTTAAAACAACGGGGGAATGACCCATTAGGCATTTTATCAAATACTTGGTGTGCCATCTCGAAGTTTTTTCTAAATGGACACGAAACTCAATTTAACTTTCTCCATAGGCCTTATATGAACCTAGTTCTTCTTCCTATGGGTAGTCTTAAACCAAGAAAGAATTCTTATGTGTTTATTACACCATTCTAGAGTTTAAATAACAAGGGCAATGTGATTTTACCTATTTGGAGATAGATTTCTAATGTGGTTCCTTCAAATGAGCATAAGAGTCAGGAATGAACACCAATCTCTAGAAAAACTCATCTTCCTCAAGCCTCTTGCAATCTTCAAGCTTCTAGCGCTCCTTGGGGATAAAATTGAGAGGGATTAAGATTGATTTGAAGAAATTTGGTGGAGGAATGAATACTTGGGGAAGAACTCAACTTAGGATTTTTCCTCATGAAATAATAATGAAGGAGAGGGGGCTCCCTCTACCTATATAGGGCCAGCCACTATAGGGTTAGGGTTAGCTTGGTTACAATATCCAAAATGCCGTCCAAGGTTAGTTATGAAGGGTTTAACAAATAAAGGGTTTAACTAATGAATGTTCTAATTTAAATGAATGAGATATCCTATTCATTCTCTCTACTTGAACTAGTTAACTAAGACTAATTAAATGGTTACACTATTGGTCATGACAAGTCTAGTTGGATTCAATTCTAGTTGGGTTCATTAGCAATTAGTCTAACTAAGGGGTTAATCATGCACCATCCTCTATATTAAATATTTATATATATATATAACTATACTAATTATTATTAAATAAGGATATATCAATAAATAATAATACCAAATGACACAAATATCCCTATCCTGAAAAGTATTGGTTACAAGTCGGCATCGTCCCGATAGATTGGAGATGAACCTCCTAATGTATGCCAGACGACCTTGCAGACCACGAAGTTCTTTGAGATTATACGGGGGACGTATTTCGAGGATAGCTTTTATCTTATCAGGATCAGTATGAATACCCTTAGAGGTTATAATAAATCTAAAGAATTTGCCACTAGAGACTCCCAGGAAGGATTTGGTTGGATTCATTTTCAACTGGTGGTGCTGCATTAATTCGAACACCGTCTTTAGATCTTGAAGGTGATCATTTTTAAGACGACTCTTGATAAGAATATCGTCCACATAGCATTCTATTGTCTTCTATAAATACTTATGGAAGATTGTACTCATGGTCCGTTGATACGTTGCTCCCGTATTCTTTAAGCCGAAGGACATGTCTGTATAGCAGTATACTCCTAGTGGTATACAAAAAGAGGTATTTTTTTTCCTCGAGAGATATCTTGATTTGGTTGTATCATGAGAATCCATCCATGAAAGACATACGTTCAAAGTCGCATGTATTGTCGATCAAGACATCTGTGATGGGGAGAGAAAACTCGTCTTTTGGACAAGCAGAGTTTAAATCTCAATAGTCTATGCAGAATGGACCTTCCCATTTTTTTTATGACTGGAACAACATTAGTTACCCAGTCAGGATACTGCTCCTCTCGAATAAAGCCACATGCTATTAGTTTATTGACTTCTTCCTCGATTGCATCCATCATATCCAGACGAAATTGCCTTTGTTATTGTTTTACCGGTTTAGCATTAGGAAGAATATTTAGCTTGTGTATGGATATTTGAGGATCTAAGACAGGCATATCCTCGTAACACCAGGCGAAGACATCAATATACTCTTTTATTAGCTGGAATAAAGCTTGTTTATCATTTTCAGGAAGACTCTTACTGACGAAGATTGGTCTTGGGAAATATTCTTCTCCTACGTTAATTTGGACAACTTCATTCTCTGTAGGTGGTTCACGTTGCTCAAACGAAGTTTCTATTGAGTATCCATCTGTTGTGCCCATGGATCATTCTTGAATGGTTGTGAGATTTTATCGTCTTCATCATCTAGGAAAGTTAAAACCATATTCGAAGATAATATATGTTTGAATATGTCATCCATGCTTTTATCAGAATCCCACAATGATGAGTCAGAAGAATGATAATGCATCTCTTCTTTTGATTCTGTACTTTTAGGAGTTGTTGGCGGTGTGACATACTCTAAATTATGACCAGCTCGCTGATAGTATGTTTCAGGTTTGCCTTTTGGAGAGAAGTAACGTTTAGTTGCCCGTTTGAATTTTACATAATTAAGCCCTAACCAGACTTCAAGTTATAGCCCATCCCCTGCATAATGTTCTTGGTTGGCTGGCTGTAATGATACAGTTGTATTTTTTTGCTATCTTTGTCAGAATCGTTGGTCTGTGTGACTCTTTTGTTTCTAGCCTTGCCAAAAAGTATCTGACGTTGCTTGTCTTATTTTGTTGGGACTATAAAGTATGCCTCCTGATATGGTCCATATGATAAACTGTATTGAAATAGAGATGCTACGGGTATGGATAGAGGTTCGTAAATATGAAGAGCTTATAAATTTTTTCCAGCAAAGGGATCAACATTAATGTAGTGTGAAGGAGTATCTTCTTTATTCATAGAATACAAGATTTCTTCTTTCTCTACATAGTCAACAAAAACTTCAGTCTTAACAGGAGGCTTGGTAAAATTGATGACTAGGGGTTGATCTACTTATATTGATTGCTTGTTACGATGGAGGTCGATAAAAAGTGGTTCATTCTTCCATATCAGCTGTTCATTGCTTCGAAGGTTGATGACCAAAAGATGTGACTTTTTAGAAAGATTTATCACCAATGTCTCTCCGGCTTTCACCTTACGCATCGACTTGCATAGATTGATGATAATAGTCTCCAAAGGAATTGGATGAGTAGCACATCCTTTGGCTCGGATCATCAAAGGTTCTCCTTTTGAGGTATTCCCAGCTTTATCATTAGTCTAATTAGCCTCTTCTTTCATGTACTCTGGTATATAGAGTACTGAGTTAGAGAAATAGGCTTCGACGTCATTGAATGTGTTGAAGTCATCTACCTCTATTCTGATCTCTCCCAGACTATCTACGTATTTGTAGCATTGGTGCAGGGTAGATGGTATAATTTTATGCTCATGTATCCATGGTCGTCCCAGCAAGACATTATAGGATACATCATAGTCAATCACATAACATGTGATTTCAGTACGCATATCGCTTATCTGAATTTTTAGGCGTATCTTTTCCAGCGGTTTACTTCTTCCAACATTGAAGCCTAGAATGGTAGTGCTAGTGGCAGACATGTTGTGCATCAGTATCTTCAAACCTTTCATTAGGCTTTTAGGAATTATGCTAAGTGAAGAACCGGGGAAGATATGAATCAGGTTCACATTGATAGATCCGTTGTAACCGGTATAATAAAGAGGCCTGTCATACCGATCGATTATCCTTAAGTAGCATATTATCTTAAATGAAGGTGATGTTAGGAATCTTCTCGATTATGCTGTGGCATTGAGGGCACGCTAATGGATCTTCATCAGGAGTCTTGAGATGAGCTAAGCATGAGTCTTCATGTATTAGAGCTTCTTTCAAAGCGTCATGAGTCTCTTTTGACAAACAAAGTAACTCAAAATGGAAAATGGGGTTGGAGTATTGGCCAATTGTGCCAATATGTCAAAATTGTAGGGCTTTTCGAGTCCCTGAGGTGTATTCTTCTTCATGGATTTATCAAAGTGCACTTCTTTCTGCTTTCCTTTCAATGTCGTAGTAGGCTTCGAAGGACCAGGTCCAGTTGTGACCGGAGCAACATGAGTTGACGAAGTAGGAGGAGTGTCATGAACATATTTTGGGACAGAATCATGAGTTTTATGATAATATCTTTTGGACCTGGTACCATTCATGGCTTCTTCTTCGGATATCGGAGAAATAAGTACCATGTTACAAGTCTTGATTTTCTTCTTGGTATGCCTCTTCTTGGAGCGAGTCTGTGGGCTAGTCTTATCTTAGCCCAATCCACTACGGGATTTGCTGGACTGTCCTTGTAGAGGAAGGCATCGTCCCTTACCAAAGATTAAACCTTTATCTTTCTAGAAATTATACCCTATATTTTGTATCAAGCGTACAGATTCTCGACTGTATCGATAAAATTGGGGTTGATTCTTGTAGAAGCATAAAAAGTGTGCCTCTTGAAGATGTTATAATTTCCTATAAATAAACTAAACATAGGAAGAATGAAGCACTTTCTCTCTGTTCTAAAGAATGGTGCACTTTCTACTTGCTTCAGAGGATGGCGCACTCTTCCAAAGACCAGAACAGTGGCGCACTCTAAAGATGTTCTTATCCAGCCCAATACAAACGCACAATTGGCCTGTCATTTTTTCCTCCGAGCATTAAATGTGATGAATATGATAGCTGAACAGTAGTCGAGGATGTCAGAAGCATCATTACAACTGAGTTATGGCACACAGACCCAAGTTGTCGTTTAGCGGCCAGTATGAATCAGCTTCTTCAAAGTGCGCCGTAAGGCCAACTTCTTCAAAAGTGCGTCGTAATGCCAACTTCTTCAAAAGTGTACCGTAAGGCTAACTTCTTCAAAAGTATGCCATCATGGCTACTTCTTCAAAAGTGCGCTATCATGACTATTTCCTCAAAAGTGCGCCATCATGGCTACTTCCTCAAAAGTGTGCATGTTTGCAAGAAACTTTTTATACGAAACTTTTGTGTTACAAACTATTGAAAAGAAAGAAAAGTACAAGAGATCCTAAATATGAATCTAAGTATAATTGATTCTGGTAAAATATAGCTTTAGAGATCTGATCTACGAAAGATCACTTTACACCTTGGACCACTCGACGACAAAGAAATGCACACGACAATGAAGACATATAGGGACTGATGTGAACAACTTGGAGAGTTGAACAATAAGAAAGCTCTGGCAACAACGACACGTAAAAATTATATTTATCTCACTTTGTTCTTAAATTTCAAAGACTTAAAAAATTCTTGCCCCCTCTCTCTGTCTGTTTTGGTGTATTTATAGAGTTTAGGAACAATTATGAGAGTGTGCGCGCACTTTGGACTGTCAACACTATTTTACCATTGTGCGCGCACTTCTAGTGGACTAACGCACCATGTTCTGAATGAGTGGGTGCACAACTTACTACATGCTTGACACGTAGCTTCCTATACGAGGAAAGGATAGGTCGTGGGGACAGTTATTTGTACACTTCTTACAAGAAGTACGACATATAAGACATGCACTCATAACTGTTCACTGTTGGTTAGAATAATATGCACACTTTAGAAGTCGTCTAGAGACTGGTGCATTCTTGCTTATATTGGCACTGTGGCACATTTTTGAAGCAGTTGGCACTACGACGCATTTTTGAAGGAGTTTGCACTACGACACACTTTTGAAGTTGTTAGCATTACGACACACTTTTGAAGAGATTAGCACAGCGACACACTTTTGAAGAGATTGTCACAGCGGCACTGTCACGACCCGCACCCAGATGAATCGGGCACCAGTTCGCGAGTACGTCCAGCCTACGCCGCAGTGTCGGCGGTAGTATGCTGTCTAGATCATATTCACAGGTAATTTAAAATCTAGCTCATTCACAGTGAATAAATAGGCAAGGATAATAATAGGAAATAGGAATGCTAAGATTTCATAAAATAAATTTGTGACATCCAAATCCACAGTTTAATACAGAACCAGAAGATAAATCGGGGACAAACCCGAGTACTATGTTGAAAGAAAATACTAGCTAACTGGCTAACTACTCCTCAAAAGTAGTCTCTTGAGTAGGAACCGGCTCCTCAAATATATCATCTGCTACGCCATATGGGCCATAAAAGGTGGGGGCATAGTCCTCATCATCGCCTAATATCAACGGATCCAGTCAGGAAAGGAGCAAAGTAACAATACACAACAAAGCTTAAACTAAATAATTATGACAAGTAGTAAAAACTAACTAAGTATCACGATAGAAATTATACATAATAAGTAATAAAATTAACTAAGGGTTAATTGCTATAAATCAGGAATATGAGTAAAACAGGAAGATAATGAGACAAGAAAATGGAACTGCAACAAGACAAGAAACTATGTGTGTGAAATTGTGTATTTAGAATACATAGTTGGCATGTAGGGGGTTATAAGGCTAATAAGGCACGTCATAGACGGCTAGCAGTCAGGAATAATCGAGTATAAGGCTGATGGTACAGTCGCGTACTCAACAGCTAGCAGTCAGGACAGGGGGAAGGGTAAACTACATGCCTCCTAGTATTCTCCCTCCCGACACAAAAATCAAGACATGAAATCCAAGTTCTAACACTAAGTGTAATCATCCAATGGTGCTAGTAGAGAAAGAAACTAATTATCATAATATAAAGAATAAACTTGAAGTGCAGGTACTTGCCTGATATTTGGATTCCAACTACGGTTCTGTTCTCGGAAAATTTCTAGAAATATCTTCGAATGCTGAAATAAATATTACCATCATGCTCAAAAGGTGTCAAATAGCTAGAAACGCCTGTCCTTGAGTCCAATTTGGACACAGGGGCAAAAATGATAATTTTGGGTCAAAACGGGGTCCGCATGTGGGCCTGCTTTGCACCGAAAAAATATGTCAGGGTCAAAGGTCTCCAAATTCACCAAACTTAGTTTCAACATGTCAGGAACGATGATACAAACCCAACGAAACTTCCAGAATTGGATTCCGATGAGCCGATCACAAAATCGCCTGTCGAGTGGAGCCTGTGGGGCCCACGACACGCGATTTCATCAACGTTCTCAGAATCGTACCAAACTTGGGTCACAGGACCAGCGTATCACTATGAGTCCGATGGTGCAAGTTTCGTTTCAATCCGACGTGTGTACACAAAGTTAGGGCATGATTCAGAAAAGGCAGATACGGGGCGTTGTCCGCAGATACGCGTTGATCCCGGTGTGCACGCACACCCGAATCGACTTCTGTGAAATTCCACACGTCTGTATCGACGGCGCGCACCTATCTGTGAAGACCGTGCGCGACCAAGTCGTCCCGTTTGGCGGGGCGTACCCAGTTCCGGGGTGAATCGGGTCGTTATTTTTCCTGTTTTTGGACCGCGGCTCGAGATCACCACAGGACGCGATGCCCCGAGCGGGTTACACGGGCACCGAGAGGGTCACGCAGGGTACACAATGCAACTGACGGAATTGAAAACGGGTAAACGAGCAGGGAGATACGCGTACCTGAACAGGGTCCAAAAAATAGCATTTCTCGTGTCCGTGTCGTGTCCGACACGTGTCCGACACGAGAGAGAACTAGGGTTAGGGTTTAGGGCTCGACGGAGACTCGCCAGAGGAGCTCGCCGAGGAAGGCACTGGGCTCTGGCAGGTCGGCGAGGCGAAGCCTGGGCGGCGCTGGGGCGACCGGGTCGAGGCTGGCCGGGGCTCGGCGGAGCTCTGGCCCATTTCTGCTGCTCTCGAGGGCGGCTGCTGGGTAGGCCGATGACGGAGGAGGGAAGGCGGGCTGCGGCGAGGTGCTGGAGGATGGCCGGGGTCGTGGCGGCGGGGGTCTAGGGTTCAGGTGGGGTGTGGGAGTGGCCGGAGTCGAGGGGGTTAAGGGGTTTATATAGGTGGTGGAGGAGGCGAGGGGGCCGAGGGAGGCGCTGGGTGAGGCGGCGATGTGGCGGAGGTCGCGGGGGTGCGGGGCCGGAGGATGCGGGGGAAACGGCGACGTGGCCGGGCGTGGCAGAGGGCGGCGGGGAATTCGGGCTAGGCAGAACGTGGGGAGGAGAAGGTCGCCCGGGTCGGGCGGCTGGGTCCGGGTCTGGCCGACCCGACCCGCTAGCCACTGGGCTGGGTTTGGGCCCGATTGGGGCTGGGCCGGTTTTGGGCCAGGGTTTTGGGTATTTAAAATAAATAAATAAATAAATAATTAAATATAATAGTTTTTAGATGTTTTAAAATAGGTCCGGGACCCAATAAATTCCAGAAAAATTGCCCTAAGTCCAGTTTTTAATTCTACACCATAAAATATTCATAATATTTTAATAGTAATTAACAGCAAATAAAAATCAATTAATTACCAAGAGCCTAGGTTTTAATTACAGAAAAATCCCGAAAATTTCAGAAAATTATGAAAAGTCCAAATTAATAATTCCTGAAAATCAGGGAGCTTACAGGCACACTTTTGAAAAAGTTAGTACAACGGTGCACTTTTGAAGAAGTTAGCATAGTGACACACTTTTGAAGAAGTTAGCACAACGGCTGGGTCGCTAAACGACAACCTAGGTCTGCGTGCCACAGTACAACTGTAATAGTGACTTTTGACTCTCTGGTTTCTGTATCTGTCAGCTGTCAGTCTGTTGCATTAAATGCTGAGAGAGGGACAATCGTTTGTGAGCTAGCTTTCGTAACACTAAGAAAGTGTGCTATCTTCCAAAAGTGCGCCAAAGTATTGAGCACTTAAGAAAGTGCGCGTCTTTCTTCTGAAACAAGTAGAAAGTGTGCCAAACAGATAAAAAGTGTGCCATATTTCCACTGTTGGATTTATTTATAGAAAACTGTGCCATCTATCTGAGGCGCACTTTTTATGCTTCTACAAGACCCCCTTTAAAGTTTTTGAATTCGTTCAAATGAATTCAAAATACTTTGAATTAGAAGTATAACAATTTTGAGATGTTTGTGCGCGCACTCTGGGCAGAATCATAACAAATTTGCTGACATGGGTGACATGCACGTATCTTTGGCTTACTTTATGGTTTTGATGCGGTCTTTGAGAAGACACATGCAGCTTTTCAGGAGCAATTTTTGAGAACTATGTTAATTTTGGCATATCTTCTCCTATAAATAAAAGTAAAACTTTACCAACATTCCTAGACTTATCTCTTTCTTGCTGTGAGGCTTGAGTATGGCTACTGTTAAGTGTTAGCCTATGGAGATGACCGTAGCAGTATGGCTCTATCGTTTTTGCTGTCCACCGAGAAGACGCAAGAGGAGACGCTTCTAAACGATGGGTGAGAGGCTCATCTAGAGATTGTTGCTGCCGAGCTCTTTGTGTGATTGAGCATGGAAGGATATCATAGGCTTCGTCATTCGTTTTGAATTAATAAATTACCCAGAAGACTGTTCGTTGTCTTCAAACCCAGCTCGCTGGAATTATTCTCTTAACATGGCCCTTGTGCTGATTACAGGATTGGGATTAGAATCCTAACCGGGACTTTTAGCGGTGGCGCTGGATGGCGATAGTGGAACAACTTCTGTTTGGATCACTATGTCCTCCATCGAGTCCAACAGAAATGGGGCCGTGCTAATTTAAACAGGCCCAGTCCTGAATAACATTCTTGCCCATAACATGTATTTCTTCTCCATGTACTATGGTTTGCACTGAGGAGCCTATTTTTTTGTGCCTATATTCCTCCACATTGGGAGCAGACATGATGCATAGATGGGGATGGCTCTGTGATATATCTCCGTCATATAAAAATTTGGGTGTAATAGATTTTCATATGTATAATCATGATTTTTAGAATAAAAATTTAGGTGTGATAGATCTCCATCATTTGTAATAATGATTAAGCTTCAATAAAAATTTAGCCTTGGCTTCATTGTGCTGTATGTGTGTTGCTAACTGAAGACTTTGGTCGACATACACAAGAAAAGACTGAACATGTTTCCTTTCCTTTGTCATCCCAATGATATACGCATAAATATGCATTCAGAGAAAACTGGATTTTGTGTGCACTGTGCGGTTTATCATAAACATTTTTGCAACTTGTCTGGTCATACACACTATGCAATATTTTATGTCAATCAGACATGTACGCACGTGGGAATCCTCGAACCAACGTTGTCCATTCCTCATTTTCTATCAATAATTTTTTTTTTGTTTTACCTTAGTAATACTTTCAAATTGAGACCCATCGAATATATATATCTGCTCAGAGGTATTATGGACATGGCAGACTAACTTTATGGGAGAATTTGGTAGATATATCACCCTAGGCATACTTAAGCTGAGAAAAAATAATAAATTTTAAAGGATACAATACTATCAAAGGTGATATGGATGTAATAGTTTACTAGTTTACTCCACCGGAGAAGAGAAGAAAGTGTAGTTCAGGGACGAACTATTGTCTCCTCTTTAGGGGATAATAAATGGGATATGATTGGGAGGTAATATGGACATGAATCACATTATATTTATTGACTGGTGAATAAACCTTTGAGATTATTTCTGACCCAACTAGGGATCAGGAATATGATATCCTTAAAACAACTGGGGTTTAAGAATAAAATATTTTTGTTGGAGAGAATTATTTAGATGATCTTAACGAGAGTGTTCCGTTGGATCTGAGTATTGTCCAGTTGGAAAACTTTGAGGACCCATTATCCATGTCTTATTAAAAAAATTAATATATATAATAGTTTGAGAGACCGTATAGGCTATGAGTTGCTAGGGATTAAATAAAATATATTTGTTGTACATCTTATTTTATCTGCTGGAGATGAAGAATATGTCGTGCTTAGACATAATACTTCTTGAGAAATTTTCCATTGATAGGCATCATTATTAAATCTCCACTAGGCTTCGTGAGCCTGTAGGCTCCGTTGGAGAATATTATCTCCACCACATAAGGACCTTCCTATTTAGCTTAGAATTTTCCTTTGCTCTTATGGGTTGTGATCATAGGTCTCCTCACTGAAAGGACCAATTCATCGACCTGGAATATTCTTTCCTAGATATTTTGATTAAAAGCTCTGAAAATGCGTGCTTGGTATAGTTTAATACGTTATTGAACGTGCAGGCGCTTTTCATCCAATGCTTCTAATTCTTGCAGGCATAATCGATCAGTATTCTCTACTGTCAGCTTATTAGCAATAGCTATTCTGAGAGAAGGTACCTGGATTTTGAGTGAAAGGACTACTTCACACCCATAGACCAGAGAGAATGGTGTACAATCCATTGAAGTTTGAACTATTATATGATAAACCCATAAACACTCCCTATGTTCTCATTCTAATCGCATTTGTTGGATGAGACAAACTTTTAAAGGAGTTTGATTATGGTCCTGTTGAAGGCTTCTGCTAAGCCGTTGGCTGCTGGATTGTAGGCCGTAGATGCTACATTCTGGATTTGATTCTTGTCACAGAATCGATAAAATGCTTGACCGGCAAATTATGGCATATTGTCATGTATTATCCTTCGAGGAACACCAAAACGATGGATAACATGGTATTTAATAAAGTTAATTACGTTGGACGTCTTAACTTCAATGAGCAGGACTGCTTCTATTTATTTGGAGAAGTAATCGGTTATTGCAAGTATAAACCGATGTCCTCTAGAAGAAGATGGGCTGATTGGACCAATAATATCCATTACCCAAGCTTTAAAAGGCCAGGAAGCAGCTGTAGGGTGTAAGAACTCTACTGGCTGGTGGATAAAATCAACAAATATATGGCATGACCTATAATTATGAGCATAATCCACAGCATATGCCACCATGGTGGACCAATAATAATCTATTCCCCTTAGGCGGTCTTATAATTTAGGACCTGGCTGATGTGCTCCACAGATGCCATCATGAGCCTCACAGAGTGATTATCTCACTTCACGGTATAAAAGACAACATAGCAGCAATCCCTTATAAGAGCAATGATATAATATTTTGGATGATGCGTCATAGTAGAATCAGAGTGAGCATTTTTAATAGAAGTTGCTTCTTTCGGATCTTCTGGAAGAATCCCGTAAGTAGCGTAGTCTATAAAAGGGTCTTTTCAATATTTATCTATGGAGTTTGAAGTTAGGATGTAACTCTATTCAATATGCAAGTTATTTTTTATACAGAACAACTCTCGTCCTATTATTATAATTGAGTGTCGTCTCTTTAGGGGAACGACCAACGATGCTGCTAGGCCGACTAAAGCATCTGTTTCCATATTCTATAACCGAGGCACATGCTCGATGAAGAATCCTTTGAAAGTAAAAGCCAGTTCAACTTTTGCTTGATGATAAGGGATGAGGTCTTCATGCCGAACCTCGTACTCTCCCCTGATCTGATTAACTATCAGCTTGGAATCTTCGTAGGCTTCAAGATATTCTATGTCCAATTTTTTAGCTCATTGAAGACCGATGAGTAGAGAATTATATTCTGCCACATTATTGGAATATGGTTCACTGAGAAAATATACTCGATGAATGAGTAGTTTGTTTGGAGATACTAGGATAATTCTAACTCCATCTACTATGTTGCCTTTGTGTCCTATTCTTGAAGCGCCTTCAAAGAATAATTGCCAGGTGTCATCTTCCATTGCTATATTAGACTCTAAAGACTTCATCTGGGAGGTCATCGTATAGTTTAGAAGTTTTCAGTACAGGATGAGCTGCGAGAAAATAAGCTAGCGCTTGACCCTTCACTGCTTTTTGTAGGACATATACCATGTCATAAGGCGATAGCAACATTGCCCATGTAACTAACCGAGAATTGAGTGTGCTCAGCTTGGTCATCAATACCTGGAAGGGATTTACTCTGGATATGACATGAATGGTTTGACCTGACACGTAATGTCGTGTCTTTTGAATAGCAAACATCAAGGCGAGATATTTTTTCTACCAGATTGTATCTATGTTCAACGCCGACCATCATGCGACTGAGATAATAGATTGCCTGTTTATGGCCTTTGTTACTCTTATTTACAATAAGAGCTCATAGAAATTGATCCATTATTCGAACATACAACAAAAATGATTTTCCTACGATCGGAGATACCAGAACAGGAAGATTTGTTAAATATTATTTGATGTCGTCGAATACTTATTGACATACTTCATCCCAGAAAAAGGATACGCCTTTCTTCATTAACTGTGTAAAGGGTTGGCATCGTCCCGAGAGATTGGATATGAATCTCCTAATATATGCCAGACGGCCTTCCTGACCACAAAGTTCTTTGAGATTATGTGGAGGCGGCATTTCAAGGATAGTTTTGATTTTATCGGGGTCAATGTGAATAACTTTGGAAGTTATAAAAAATCCAAGGAACTTGCCACTGGAGACTCCCAGAAAGAATTTAGTTGGATTCATCTTTAACTTGTGGTGGCGCATTAATTCGAACGCAATTTTTAAATCTTGAAGGTGATCATCTTTGTAGCGACTCTTGACAGCATTATCATCTACATAACATTCAACCATTTTTCACAAATACTTTTGGAAAATTGTACTCATGGCTTGTTGGTACATTACATCCGTATTCTTTAAGCCGAAGGGCATGATTGTATAACAGTAAACTCCCAATGATGTATGAAAAGAGGTATATTTTTTGTCTTTAGGCGACATCTTGATTTGATTGTACCCTGAAAACCCATCTATTAAGAGCATACGTTCAAATCCATATGTATTTTTGATCACGACATCTGTGATGGTAAGAGAAAATTTATCTTTTGGATAGGCCGAGTTTAGATCTCAATAATCTACACAGACCCGGACCTTTCCATTTTTTTCATGACTGGAAGGACATTGGCTATCCAGTCGGAATGTTGCTCTTCTTGAACGAAGGCACATGCTATGACTTTATTGACTTCTACTTCAATCGCATTCATCATGTCCGGACGGAATCGCCATTGTTGTTGTTTTACTGGTTTAGCATTGGAAGAATATTGAGCTTGTGTGTGGCTATTTAAGGATCAAGGCCAAGCATATCCTCGTAACTCCAAGCGAAGACATCAATATACTCCTTGGGGTATTGGCCAGTTATGCCAATATGTCAAAATTATAGGGATTTTCAAGTCCTTGGGGTACATTATTGTTACCCCCATTTTTTTTCAAATGAGGGTATTTTGGTCATTTTGAATATCTATTTATTTCTAGTGATTAATAATTATTATAGTGCTATTTAATTTAATTTTGCTTTTATTATTTATTTATAGTAGCGGGCTAGCCATTAAATATACTTGACACTAGTAAACCTAATTAGACTTGTCATGACAATATTGAACCCAATATTTTGGACTAGGCACATAGACTTAACCCTTTTCATTAATTAGCTGATTTGATTAAACTTTTATTAGGATTAGATGCTTCCTAATTTATCCCTCCTAATTAATTACCTACATGATTATTAGTGAGGGGCATATGGGTCGAGTGTTGCTTGGGAAGCAAGTAGGGTGCCGACCTCTATAGGAGGAGAAGATATTCTTTCTCCTCTCCATTCTTTATTTTATTTAGATCCCCAATTATGTTCTTCCACAAATTGACTCATCCCTCAATCAAATTCTCTCAATTCATCCTTCTTTCCCTCTCAATTTCATTAGCAAGGAGCATTGGAGCTTGGATTTGCAAGGAACACCTGGAAGAGGAGTTTTTGGCAAGAAGATCATGTCCGGATTGAGTCCATTGTGTATTCTTTGGGAATGCATCTTTCATTAGGTATAGATCTTAATTCTCTTTTATTTAGACTATAATTCATGCATTTAACGATTATGAATCATAACTTGACTTAGGGCTACCCATAAGATCAAGAATTGAGTCCATATGACTTGTATTATAAAAGTTACATGGTAAATTGTGTCCAAATAGGGAAGAATTACGAAATTGACACATCAATTGTGTGTCATGGGACCAATTAGATCAAAGTAGACTTAGATTGAGTGTGTGAGACTAGTTACGTGTCCACAAATAGAAACGAGTAGGCCATGTCAAAATACTTTGTGATACAGGATAATTTTGGAGTTTTTTTTCTTCGATACGAGTGATACACATACCATAAATTGACATGACACTTAAAATAGTTTGCTAACACTTAGTTTAGACTCTAATTGTTATTTAGAACTTGTTGGTAGAATTTGGGTTGGTTTTGAATAGGTTTGGGGTGTGTATCATGAGCTTATCCTAGTGTACCACTTGTGTGCACCCAAGTGTTTGTTAGAATGCCCATTTGGTCATTCTAGACTTAATTCTCAGTTTTGCACTTAATGTACGTATGTATATATAATCATTGTATGATAGCTATATATAAATATATAAATATATAAATATAAGTGTTTATATATACATATTTATATGCATATGTGTTGGTGTGTATTTGTGTGTAATATGGCAATTTAGAAGGGGTTATTTTACTAAGATTATAGAAGTATGGTGGTGATGAATCATTGAAAGGGAGGGGTTCGTGATTGGTTGAAAGGAATGATACAATAGCAGTAACAGCAGGGTTGGTCGGGGTCAGGTTGAGCCCAGCAATACAGTGCACTGAGTGCACTGCTATATAACAATAGTCACAACTTATAGTTGCACACATTAGGATATAAGAGGGGACAGGTAGAGACCTGATGCAGACCTAAATGAGAGGAACAACAGTAGCAGCAGGTATAGGGCACTGCAATGGAGCAACACCAAGGTTAACACTGATACTTGAGTATCATTTGTACTACAACAAGGGGTGTCTTAAGGTCAGTGTAGATAAGTGTCAATAGATTGAGCTTTAGCTTCAATAGTAGTGGTAAAATTTGGGTACAACAGTGAAAGCAACACATGTAATAAGGGGAATTAAGTTACAGTGTTCTAGTTGAACACTTGGGGGGGGGGTAAGGTTCCTTTAGCACCAGATACAATTGAATTAACAGATATCAGTCGGGTTAGTTAAACTCAGTACCAATGTACTTAGTATACTGGGTTAGGGTGCACAGAAATTTATAACAAATGTGTATTAGTGTATCAGACTATATATAAATGTTTATTAGTGAGTTATATGAGGTTAAGTTCAAATGCATCGGTGAGTGGCACTAGATATCAGTCGTCATTAACTTACTAATAGTAGCAGTTAAGTTATTAATTACTGTTAGTTGGTTAGTTAAGTTGGTTTATTAGTTGATAATATATGGATTAGCTAAGTGTCAATTAGTATATAATGTATTGGCTAATTAAGTTAGATGTTAGTATCAGTAAGGTATGTTAGTGAGTTATCAAATAAGTATTTGTTAATTCAGTTATTAATAGGTATATGAGTATCTGTTAGCTATATAAGATTAGTTAAGATAGTATACATAAATGATAATAATTAGTTAAGTATTATAGTTAGTATCAGTAATTGGTATGATAGTATATTAGTTTATTAGTTAGTGTATGTTAAATATAGTTAGTAATAGTTAAGGTATTAGTTATACTTAAGGTAGTATAGCTTTGTATATAACATCTCAATACCCAAGCTATCAAGATCGGCCAATAAGTGTCTGTCCCTCGTCAAGTACATAGCCACTGGATACCTGGTTAAAGAATCAATGACTATGTTCCACCAGCTGATTGGATAAAAAGGCTAGTCCAGTATTTGTTTTTTGGCTCAGTAGACCACCAGCTGAGGGATTATCCCAGGACTTTAGCTCGATCAGCTCAGGACAGAGCTCCAGTTCAGCGAGAACCTGCAAGGCCACTTGTGGGTCAGCAGAGAGGACCTCTATTTTAGACACAACAACAGAGGTTTGTACAATACCAGCACCAGTAGAGAGGTGCACAGCAGGGATGAGCTTTCGCTTTAAGAATTGAGGAGGCCGAGCCAGTCGGAGATGTCATTTCAGGTTCAATTATTCTCGATTATTTTCCAGCTTATGCTTTATTTGATTTCGGTGCTTCCCATAGTTTTGTATCTGTATCTTTTGCTCTTAAGCATCATTTAGAGGCTGAACCTTTGGCAAGGACTTGCAAGATCATGACTGGGCTTGGCATTATCCTGCTCAGTAATGTTTGTAAGGATCGAAGAGTTATACTGGAAGGCCGGGAGTTGAGTGCGTGCTTACTTGTAATGCCACTTCCTAGCTACAACTTAGTACTCGGGATAGATTGGTTGAGTAGGCACCATGCTAGTATATATTGTCGTGTAGTCAGAGTTTTATTTAGATCGCCAAGAGAGCCAGAGTTCAAAATTGTCAGAGAAGAAGCAGAGTCGAGCAGGGGTGTCATATATGGAGCCACGGTGAAGGAGAATGAACTGTCACATCCGTTTATAGCAGAGTTCATGGATGTCTTTCCGAAAGAGTTGCCGAGGTTGCCACCAGACAGAGATATGGAGTTCTCTATAGACTTGGTGCTAGGCGCAAAGCCAATATCATAACATATCTATAGGGTAAACAATATCAAACTGGCAGGACTGAAGAAGTAGGTGGATGAGTTACAGGACAAAGGCTTCATCCGCTCCAATTTATCACTGTGGGGTGCTCCGGTATTATTTGTACCAAAGAAGGATGGGTCGGTATGCATGTGTATCAACTACATGGCTATGAACAACCTCACTATCAAGAACAAATACCCGCTTCTGAGGATTGACGATCTGTTTGATTAGTTGAGCGGAGCAAAAGTATTCTCCAAGATTAATTTGAGGTCGGGATACCACCAGGTAAAAGTAAAGAAGGAAGACATTCCGAAGACATCTTTCAGGACTCGGTATGGACAATTTGAGTTCTTGGTTATGCCGTTTGGGTTGAAGAATGTCCTGACAGTATTCATGAACCTGATGAATAAGGTTTTTGATCAGTACCTAGATCAGTTCGTGGTAGTTTTTATTGATGATATATTAATTTATTCGAAGACCCCGGAGGAGCATAAGAAGCACATGAGGATAGTTCTAGAGACCCTCAGGAAGGAAAAACTGTTTGGCAAGCTTTAGAAGTATGAGTTCTTCCTTGATAAGGTTGAATTTCTCGGACATGTGATTACAGGAGATGGGATCTCAGTGGACCCAAAGAATATTTTAGCAGTTGAATCGTGGTCTATCCCGAGTTCAATAGCAGATATCATGAGCTATCTTGGATTGGTAGGCTATTATCAGAGATTTGTTCAGGAATTCTCCAGGATTGTGGAGCCAATGACTATGCTGATACGGAAGGACGTGAAGTTCGTCTAGACAGGGGAGTGCCAGATCACCTTTGAGGAGCTGAAGAAGAGGTTGACTATAGCTCCATTGTTAACATTGCCATCGGAGACAGAAGGCTTTTCCATATACAGCGATACTTTGGGTAAGTGTTTGGAATATGTGTTACAGTAGAACGGGAAGGTGATTGCCTATGTTTCCAAGCAATTACGTCTGCATAAGAAGAATTACCCTACCCATGACTTAGAATTGGTAGCAGTCATCTTTGCTCTAAAGCTGTGGAAATACTACTTGTATGGAGAGTGTGTGGAGAATTTTACAGACCACAAGAGCTTAAAGTATGTATCTACACAGAAAGAGCTCAAAATGAGATATCGGCGGTGGTTGGAGTTGATGAAGGACTTCGATATTTTCTTACAGTACCATATAGGGAAGGCCAACATAGTCGCTGATATCTTGAGCAGGTATCTAGTGGCTATGTACTTGACGAGGGATAGACACTTATTGGTCGATCTTGATAGCTTGGATATTAAGGTGTTAGTTTCTAGAGTTGAAACACAAATATAGGGATTGCAGATACAGTCTGAGTTGATGGACCGGATCAGAGCTGCACAGTTCAAAGATGAAGCTCTGAGGAGTATCAGAGCATAGGCTTAGATAGGATTGGTAGAGGACTTCAATATTGTAGAGGATGGATCATTGCGACACGGTACCAGATTATGTGTGTTGAGTGGAGGGTTTCATGAAAAGGTTCTTTAGGAGGCACATTGATCTCATTACTTTATGCATCTAGGTGCCAACAAGATATATAGAGACATGAGAGAGCATATTTAGTGGTATGGTATGAAGTGGGAAGTAGTGAGCTTCGTATCTAGATGCTTGGTATGTCAGAAGGTAAATGCGGAGAGATAGAGGCCAGGTGGATGTAGAAGCATGAAAAATACGCTAGAGAATTATACGTGTAAAACCCCCAACATACATGAAGCCCGCGTAAAATAGAGCTCCAGCACTGTGTGGCGTAAGAGATGACTTCAGAGCCATTGGCGTACAACAGAGCTTCAACGCTATTCAGCGTAAAACAGAGCTCCAGAATAACCCGCATAAAGCAGTACTTCCAAACTGCTTTGGCGTAAAAAGGTTGCTACATCGCCACTCCGGTGTAAAATATGTCTGCTTTTTAATGCAGCGTGCAGTTGTACAAGAAACTCTTCGTATTCCTCGAATGAACCTGTCAGACAGAACAGTGAACCTGACTCCTGATAAAGAGTACTGTACGACGATGGAGAGGACGGCGTAATGATGATTCTGCACAGATACCCAGACTGTCGTTTAGTGACATAATCCTTGATATAAGTCATTTTTATGCATTCAAGGAATACGCTGCCTATTCTACACAGGCAGACATGAGCTTTTACGCTCAAGATGAGACAAAATCAGACGCCACGTCAAAAGCTGTTCTTCGTACAGAACTCGAGGCACGTCTCTGTAGTTAATGCACGAGATGGAGGCAGATCTCTGCATTTAATGCACGAGATTTGGTTCTAATTTTAATGACTGGGAGAGCTAAAATTAAAGCTAATACGCTCACGTCACCATCCATGCATTTTATGCCAACTAGGCTATTTTTAATTATAGGAGCACGCCGTATGCTATCTCCTCGAAATACGCCAACTCAGGCTATATTTGCAAAGGTACGTGATAAAGCTATTTGGCCCAGTTTACGCTCAAGACCTTAGTCAAGGAAGGATAATTGTCTATCTTTACGCTGGTTACCTATTACACAGCTATTTGGCTTTTACGCTAACCAGACAGCTATTTGGCTTTTATGCCAACAAGACAGCTACTTGGCTTCTACGCCATCAAGACAGCTACTTGGCTTTTACGCCATCAAGATAGTTACTTGGCTTTTATGCCAACATGACAGCTATTTGGCTTTTATGCCAACAAGATAACTATTTGGCTGTTACGCCAACGAGACAGTTACTTGGCTTTTATGCCAATCATCTCTATGCGAGGGACAGTTACCTACGTGGCTTGCATACCGTGATCTTCGAAACAGTTATACATGTTACCTCATAATGGGACACACGGCACACGTAGATTCAGGAGATCATTCAGACGTGGGTAGCAGTTATCATAACCGCCGCGTAAAAAGCGCTGCTCTCTCCACTGTTCGGCTTCTATGCCGACTTGACAGTTACTGTGACTGAGCTCTATAAATAGAGACCCCTAGTCATAGGAGAAAGAGGTCGGGCAGTCATAGTCGGGAAAGAGGTCAAGATCGGTCAGGATCAAAGAGATCAGAGAGATCAGAAAGAGAGCTCATACAGAGAGTGTTGATTAACAACTTTGGCAACGAGAGTTCAATCCCTCCTGTAGTCTTTGAAGCTTCTTCTTCTTCTTCTACAACACTTCTTCGTCATCGTGTGGTCCAAGGGACAAAGTGATCGATTGCAGATCAGACTCCTATAGCAATATTTCCCTAGAATCATTTTTGTTGTACTTAACATCCTCGTATATGATTAATTGTACTTCTTTTTCTTGTTTGTAAACAAAGAAAGGGTTTTGTATAAACCTAGTTTTATTTCTTTCGTTTATCATCAAACACAAGATGGTGACTCTTTTGGGGAATACTTTCTCTTCTAACGAAAAAGTCATTGCTCAACACGATGCTGTATCCGTTGGAGCAACGAAGAAGACTTTGGTCGTCCAATTCGACCAATTTGCTTATGAAGACATGCTTCGCTCAGGGGGTGGCTCTCATTCTCTCTTTGTCCAGGACAACAGGAAGTTGCGTAAAGCATGGATGCCCCGGACATCCTCTACCCTTCCTGCAGGCTCTCCCTCTCTCCGACCAACAAGGTTGTGACATCACAACCTGTACGCCTTGTGCGTAAAAATCTGTCTTCCGTCTGTGACGTGGTAGACAAAGCTTCTGGCAATGCCTCAGTGCCAATTCAGAAGTCCAGAACGTGTCCTGCGCGTAAAACTTTGTCTCCCGTCTCTGACGTGGCATACTTAATTTCTGATAAGGCCTCAACGCCAATTTTGAAATTTCAAACGTGCCCTGCGCGTAAAACTTTGTCTCCCATCTCTGATGGGGCAGACATAATTTCTGACAAGGCCTCAGCACCAATTCAGAAATTTCAAACGTACCCTGCGTGTAAAAATGAATCTTCCATCTATAAGGAGGCAGATGTACCCTTGGATCACATTAAGGGACAACGAGTGGTGAATCTCCCGATCTCTAGGCTTGTACGCCATCAAGAGAAGAAGTTGCCCACTCTTCAGATTACGCATGACGCTGGAGGACGTTTGAGGACTTCCCCTATGTCACGCCAACCTGTGCAAAACTCCAGAGTATGCCAGGATAAATCCGTCCGCGTAAAGAAGACCAGGTTCACGGGAACATACGCTCCTTAGACGGATGATGGATCATATGCCACTCACATGGGTGGACTACTGTACTCTTATGGCAGAGAAAGGGTTCTGGTTTCTAATCTCCACAAGCCTACTGATGTAAAAAGGCAGAATAAACCTTCTTCTTTTTCTGTTAATCCCCCTGATTTGCGTGATTTTTTGATCCAAAAACGCAAAGACAGGGGTCAAAAGCAAGATTTAGCCCCCCTAACTACCAAGCGTGGGGAGATCATATGGGAGGTAGCGTCAACATCCAATATCGTCCTGACATATGGGCCACATAAAGAATCTGTCTTTATTGTTCCACCTGCTCGCGACGATCAGCATCTGATAGTCTTCGGTCGAATGCGAAATTGACCGATCATACAAGAAGATTCTCACGAGTCTGATGTTGGAAAAATCCAAGTCCACCGATATAGCCCACAGGCTTTAAAGATTATGCAAAACATGGGTTATGATTTGAAGTTGAAACAAGGCCTCAATTATGAGAAAGGCAGACGAATACCGTTGCATAGTGATCCTTACTATCAACGAACTCGTTCTGGGTTAGGGTATACCACATCTCTTGCAAACTCCAAACCTCCAGAGTCTGAGCCTGTAATACCAGAGGCAACTCCTCCTAAATCTGCTTCTGTGGACAAAGGCAAACAAAAATAAGAAGAAGAACCAAATGACGACGTGTCTGGGGGTAGTCTCCCTCGACAAAACAGAGCAGCATCCAAAGCTGGGGGTAGAATTCCCTCTGATTCCGAAGATGATGCAACTATGACCACCTTCCCTGAAGACCGTACGACTCAGGTATCGGGAGCCCGAAAGCCAAAGGGGACTTTCTCCTTTAATGAGGATGACACCATTAAAATCTTTAATATATTGATGAAGAAAAATAAACTTCGGCTACCCAACATCAGATACCCTGAAAGGGCTGACAAGGTCGATGACCCAGAATATTGTCTCTTCCATCGGTACATTCATCACCCCCCAAAGGCATGCTATGTACTAAAAAGGAGAATCCAGGAGTTGATTGACGCCAAAGTCATCACCTTGCGTTTATAGACAAGATGACGGTCACGGCAAATTGATATCACTCCAACGTGTCAATTTGCCCCTCAAGAAGTACCGGAGAATGGAATCCCTAAAATCTTCCCAGAGGAACAAACTTCAGGTCTATCCCCACTCAGCAAATCACTTTTCGGTGAATTCTTCAGACATTAGTTCACGTCCATATTACCTCTGAACTACGTCTCTCCACTTTCTCCGGCAGAGTAAATCTTTCACCACGAAAAGGGTCATTCCCATATTACCTCTGCCCTATTTTTCTTTATCTCCACAAAGTCATATCTTACCACGTCCTCATTATCTCTGAGTAAGATATTTTCAGAACTTTTCCATGTCCACATTACCTCAGAGTGAAGTTCTTCTCTTCGACTTTCTACTACAAGTTCGTATAACCCCTCGTAGTGCTAGTCACTTTAGCTTATTATCTGTACTTAAGGTACGCCATGGATAATAAGTCCACAACCCGGATGTACAAATCGACTCTTGGTTTTTCATCCCCAACAAGTGCTTATGTGCAACATTTTCTCCTTCGCTACAAATTCTTGTGAAGAGCCATCATCCGTATCCAAGAGTTTCGGATACACAAGGGATGATGGATCATCAATATCTCCCCAGCGGAGCAATCTTTAGGTCTACTTGCACACTCCTGCAGTGACTATTCAAACCAATCTCGTTTGATGCTAGCCATATTTATATTACCTCTGAGCTATCGTCCCATTAAATCTCCCCAACGGAATGATCCTTTGGTCTATACTCATATTCGAATAGACCATACTCAATAAATCATTCCTCAAGGAATTTTTTTTAGATATTAGTTTACGTCCATATTACTTCTGAACTGCTATCATAATATTTCTCCTATGATAATATTTCTCCCAGGCTGAGTTTGTCATGTTCATATTACCTCTGAGAAAACCTTCCAGATTAGGCTATCGATTATCATGTCCATATTACCTCTGATATCGGTTGTCATCTCAACTTAGCACCCGTACTTAACTATTAGTACGCCAGTGGTGTTAGGTCCACAAAAACTGCCACGTCCATATTACCTCTGGCAGGGCTTGTCCTAGACTTATTACTTGCACTCTCGTGCACAAGAAGTAATAGGTCCACCAAAAATTCCTCTGTGGAATGCCCGCAATAGAAACAGATTGCTCATGTTCATATTACCTTTGAACTATCCTCATTTTCCCCAGCAAAGAAAGAGTCAGTCCATATTCATCCCCACAGAGTCATATTTTACCGCAGTTATATTATCTCTGGCAGGACTTGTCTCAAACCTATTACTTGTACTCTCGTGCACAAAAAGTAATGGGTCCACAAAAATTCCCCAGCGCGATGTCTTTACTACCCACAAAATCTATCACGTCCATATTACCTCTAATAGGGCTTGTTTCGAACTTATTATTTGCACTCAACGTGCGCCACAAATAATAAGTCCACCAAAGATCCCCCAGTGGGATGTCCTCAACAAACACCGTATGGTACTACGTCCATGTTACCTCTGGTATGATATCCGAAGTTCACCCGAACAATCATAAATAAATGGAGGGCCCTTATATAATTGAAAATGACGCTTACAGATTAGCCAAACCTAATGAAAATTTGGTAATGGCTCATATCAACAGCAAATTCCCGAATAAGTACTATACTTTGATCTCCTTTGCCTAAACGGAGTATGATGAAGATCTTATTCTGACGATACCACGCACAAAGGTTAGCTGGATTATATTTTATCAGATTCATATGACCTCTTAATGGATATGCTTAACTAATTTGTAAACCTATCATGTTCTTATTACCTCTGATAGTGTTTAGTATACAAATTTAGTTGGATTATATTCTATCAGGTTCATATTACCTCTGAATGGATTTACATTCAGCAAAACCTTAACGAAAGTATGTCATGTTAATGATACCTCTAATATCACTTTTATCTTAGCATATCATATTTTAAAGTGATGGGTCCACAAAGTCAGAAAATGTATCTTTATTATCTTTGAGAAATTACAGGAGAAACAAAAAGGTACATCATTAGGGAGGAGTAGTTAAATCGTGAATCTATCACGCCAAAGCAGCCATCCTCTCATTCCTGGAGTTCAAGATGTTAGCACGAGTCCGTTCCAGCCTTGCCTTCTCATTGTTCAAGGAAGATAGTTCAGATAAAGCATTAACATAACTTGCGTGGATGGCACCCGCATGTGCCAAGTTCTGCAGAGCTGTCTTTATTTGGCCCTCAAACACATCATGAACTGCCGACGTCTTAAGAAACCTCTCCCTTGCCTGAGCGAGTTCAGCTTCTAATTCTCGAACCCTCACTTCATTTTCCTCACGTTCGGCCCGGCACTCAGTTAGATGAGGAATAACCTCCACCAAGACTGCTTGATCTTTATCCATCTCTTGCTGCTGTCCCTGGATGGATTTATTTAGCAATTCTATCTGCTGAGCAAGTTTCACAGTTAGGGAGTCATACTCAGCCTGAACCAGATCATCAATGCTGTCTCAGGATAATTGTAAATATTCGTTAATGGGTTGTTCTAAACCATTAACTATTTGCTCTAGCATATCAGCTACTTCGGCGTCATGGAAATTTCTAATCGGCGCTATAGTAAGCTGGAAGGACGTCTTCAGAGCATCAAAGCTTAGGTTTTTCTCCAGCACCATGGATATCACTTCTGTCAAAGTGTGATAGAATATTCTAGTGTATTGTTCAACTAGCGCAGCAAAGATCGGATGTACGCTGGGAGTGGCTGTAGTACCGGTAAATCTCCCTTCAGGAATGACTGCAGAGGATGTTGCCACAGTCGTCGCTTCAACAGATGGCACGACAAAAGAAGAGGTGCCAACAATGGTCAAAGTTGCTAGCATGCTCGACGAAGGAGGCACATTCGAGACAATGGGCTCATCCTCCTCCGATGTTATTTGGACTGCTACAGGCGGGATGACACCCGAGAATGTTGCGGATGAAAGATCAGCAGCGTCAAAGCCTGCTCCTTCAACGTCGGACACCGCCGTTTTATCTGCTGGATCCGCAACAAAGTCGGGAGTTGTGTCAACTTCGCCCTCCCCGTAGAAGTCTTCACCTACAAATAAGATAAGGAAAAGTTAATATCAATTTGATGTTAATTTTCCTGGAAAAAGCGTGAAGACAATATTTACCCATGGTTGATGGTATGTATGTTGCGTCTGCAGCCTCTACAGCTAAATCATTTCTTAATGATGCTAAGCAACATGTCATACCTGGAGAAGATGGTGCACCAAATAACGTCTGAGGGTAATCATCCCATTCGTCACCCAGATCCACTCTTGGTTCATCGGGCAAAATCTTGCTGGAAATACTTACAGACGAAGGAGGGGTTATTCCCATTATTGGTCTGGATAAAGGTATAGTAATTTTAAATACGCTCATTCTCGGAGGCAATCTTGAAGCGCTACCAGTAACGGTGGTAGCAGCAGCCGCGAGCAAAGAATCTCCAACACTGGCAGCCGGAACTGTGGAGGTTCCATCTCTAAAAGGCGAAGGACCTCTGATCAAAGAATCATCCCCAACAGGGGAAACAACAGGCTCACTCCTAGAGGCCCCTTTGGTGGAAGTCCTTTTCGGACCTCTGATAGTCTTCTTCTTGCGGGGGGAAGGCTCTTTCAGAGTAAATCCTTTCGCTTATTGGAGATAACGAGAGGCTCTGCTGGCGGAGCTATTACGCCTCTCGGTATTATCAACAAAAAATCGTCTACACCGGCAGTGTCTTTACCTTCATCAGAGAAGACGGAGGGGATCTCCTCTCTTCCAGTGGACTTATGGGAGGGCATCCTGAAACTTCCATGCACATCAAAATCACGATGGAAGGTATTGATGGACATATAAAACTGCGCGTACGAGTAAAAAATGCACAACTCCATGGAGAGAGAAGTCGCAGGCACAGCAAAGAATGCTCCGGTGTTGTAAACACCCTATTTTTCAGAATAATTTTAAATATAATTTTCCCCAATTTTTTCGGTAATTTTCGAGATGAAGAACCAAGGTAATTGTGATCGAAAGATTTTTAAATGCAGTTAATTGGTATTAAAATATTATGGAAGTAATATTATATGGTGTAAAATGGAATACCAAACGTAGGATATTTTTCGGTGAATTTATTGGACTCCGGAGTAGCGTTTTAAGCCCTAATAACTGTTGGATGTATAAACCGAACCAAATCTGAACCAACCCATACCAAACCAAACCAACCCTGACCGAATCCAAACCAGCATATTGGGTCGGGTCGGGTCGGATCTGAGCCAAACCTGACCCGAACCCGAAACCCATTGGGAAACCCTAGCCGCCGGATTCCCTGTAGCAAGGTATTAAAACCCCCTCCTTGGCGTGCGTGCCCAGCCGAAACCTAGGAATTTGCCCCGTCGCCTCCTGCACCTCGCTCCGACTACCTCGTCGGAACACCCGCCGCCCTCGTCGACCCTTTCTCTGCCACGAGCAGCCTACAGACCCCCACCGGCTCCTTCTTTTCTGCTCGAGTCCCCGCCGCCGAGACCAGCCCCGACCCGCGCGACCGCCGTCCACCTCTGCTCGGCTCCGCCGCCGTCCCCCCAGATCCCACCACCTCGCTGCTGCCGCCAGGCCGCCCTCGGTCAGACCACAGCGACCAACCGCCGCTGTCACCCCCACTTTTTGGATTAAGGGTATTTTCGTCTTTTCGTAATTAATGAGTAAATGATTGCATGGTAATCAATTTTATTTAACTTACGGTGACCTTAATTTATTGTTGCACATTATCGTTATTCGATAACTAGGACGCTAGCTTTGTCTTCCATCAGACTCGCACCCTTGTCCTAGACACGCCAGACCGTTCATTGATGCTTGTGTCCCACGTAAATCCAGCCTTGCACTCCTATTTAAATGGTAAAATACCTCATTGCATTTAATTATTATTAAGCAAACAATAAACCTATTTCGTGCAATTTTCGTAATTTCATTGAACCCATTCGAACCCTAGCCCATTGGAATATCTCCATAATAAGCCAAGGCCTTTTCCTAGTATTGACCAAAGTCAACATATTCTAGGTCAAACCCACACCCTTGTATATATATATATATATATATATATATATATATATATATATATATATATATATATATATATATATATATATATATATATATATATATATATATATCATCCTATTTACTCTTTCCCCTTAAACCTAAACCTAATACTCCCAGCCGACATCCCCTCTTCACCCTACTCGACTGTCGACCCCCTCCCCCGCGACTGAACACCGGAGCCGAGCTGTCAGAGCCGACCACTACTCGACTGTTGACCCCCCGCGACTGCACGCCGGAGACCGGTCAGACCCGCTGACCCCGAGCCGCCTAGATCCCATCGACCAAGCCCCGACTGCCCCGCTCGATGCTGCACAGACCGGACGACGCTGCACAGGCCGGACGACGCTGCCAGACTGGACGACGCTGCACAGACCGGACGACCGCTGACCTCGCGGTACCCGACCGGAACAGCCCCTCCGACTCGACGACGCATTGACACGCACGTCTCATTCCCGCGCCCAAGTTCGAGTCCCCTCTCGCGTACGTGTACGCGTACACGCACACACATATTCTTCCTTGTATGCATGCGTATGATTAGCTATGATAGTATACGCGTATCGTATGATGGTAGATTAGTATGTTGTATGTACATATTATATATCTATCTGAATATAAACCTAATTAATATATATGTATGGTACATGTATTAGTATAGGGTTAAATATATTTTTGGCATATATATATGGTATCTCTCAATTAGTATAAATACATATATATACGTATTGTATACATCTCACTAGTATATGTTTAATATATATATATATATATATAGTATTAATTTTATTTAAAGTATATATATACAAATATCTACTATTTTGTAACTAATAGACATTTATGTATGATTAGATCATATTATAGATGACTTGAATGTAACCACGGATACCCCGTAATTACATTGACCTGTGACCATGTAGTATGTTAGTAGACTGCCATATGTACACTGACGTACTGGCAAGACCGTACCATTGACTGTCTGTTATGCAAAGCAACTACAGACGTGACCCCTAGCATAGTCTGTGATATCATGGTGTTTGATTGTGTATTAGTGTAATGTGTGATACAGTATTGTGTTTATGATATATCTATAGGACTGCTGGATCACTCATACGGTACCTTGGAACCCGGATATTGGTATTGCCAGCTAAGGACCACAGGCGAGTACATTCTCTGACAGTTTTAATTATGTTGATTATCTCTATAATTCTTGTTGTATAGCGTACATGACTCTGACACTGTTATTTACACGAGTTAGCATCATTGAGACCTATCACGAGGAGTCGTGATTGGAATCCATCGTGCTAGCTGGGGAAAATGGGGACGTATTAGTAGTTATGTGATCATACCCAACTTACATGCAGCATTAGCTCACCCACATTCACGTCGGTGCAGCCTTACCCTTACATGCCTCATCGCTGTTACATATGGTTAGCCTGACCTGTTGGGGATGACCGCTAATCAATATAATGAGTCATATAGTCCCAAGCCGATCACATAATATACTGATGTTTCACACACTTAGATAGATGATTCTTGACATGTATCTTGATAGATTGATCTTGTATTTCCACATGTTCTAGTTGTTGTTCTTATACATACTTACATACCAGTTCTTTGTACATGCGTACACTTGTAGTTCTATTCCTTGTCAGATGCATATTGATGATGATGTTCCAGTACTTTATTCCAGCATTTCTTTTATTCCAGTATTTCTTATTGCCAGTCTTTCATATCTGTCGTGTATTTCTTTACACTGTGTTATAGTTTTTGTCAATATATGTGGAACTGCTGTTAGAGGTGTATTTTCGTTCCAATCCTGACTGAATATTTTTTTCCAGAGAATCTTGAGGATTTCTGTACCATGCACTACGGATCAGGTATAGATGCAGATTATGTACCAGAGATCCTAGAGGAGACCATGCTTCTAGATGAGGCTTTGCCTACAGCTACCTAGATAGTATTTATTTATTCTTGAGACTTATGGAGGTTATTTCAGTTTATGTTTAGACTTATGTTAAGTTTAATTGGAGACTTGTGTTGGACAGCTAGACTGTGAGTTATCTTTATGGTTGAGACATGGTGTTTAACTATGTCATTTCCTTTTATCTTTTATCGTGCCTTATAGTTGTTATGATTGAGTTACTTGTGAGATTATTGTGAGATGTATATTGACCTCCTTATGGAGATGGATATCATTGACAGGTGATTAGCTATATAGTATTACTGTGACCTAGACAACGTTCTACCGCCGATGCTGTGGCGTAGGCTGGACGTACCCACGCTCTCGTGCCCCTATACCAGGTGCGGGTCGTGACACATTTTTAGTGGTGGCCCATACATGTCTAGTTTCACAAGTTATGCGATATCGTGGTAGTGCGACAACTTAGTTGTACTGCTGCGAGCCTGCGCTAGGATATAGGAAATAGGATCTAGGATGAGAATATGCTCAATCACACTAGGAAATTCTGAACTTCTTATTGCTATTCTAATGGATTGCTTCCTTTAGCACTGTAGTGTCCTTCCTTGATAATATCACATCTATCACCTTAATTGATTCTTTGATTGGTATTCAGGATGTCGCCGAATACTAGATCCATGAGAATGGGAGCAACCAATTCAGAGAGGACTGCCACCTCTCAACCTGACGAACAGATACCTGGAGATTCTCCTACATCTCCTGTTCATGTGGGAGTGTCTGCAACTAACGAGATTCCTCCTCCACCTATACAGAGGATTGCCCCAGCTATGGCAGACAACCTTCCACCACCACCGATACCGATTCCCGGAGGAGTGCCCGCTGACGGGGCACAGATGTTCGCACTGATGCAGGGCATGCTAGAGGCCCAGAGAGTAACAACAGAGGCTCAACGTGTTCAAGCTGAGGTGCAGAGAATGCAAGCAGAAGCACACCAGGCGCAGATCGAACTGATGAGAGAGAGCATGGAGAATGCTCATCAGGTGACTCTCTAAGCTGTGGAGAGGGTAGCACGACAACCGCAACATCAAGGTCAACAACAATAGAGGCCCGGTACCATAGTGGACTTTAAGATGATGATGCCTCGAGAGTTCAAAGGCACAGAAGGAATACTATATGCTGACGAATGGTTAGAAGACATAGAGAGGAATCTGCGCTTATCACAGATTCCAGAGATTCTTCAGATAGAGGCCGCTGGCAGCCAGATGTTTGATATTGCACTAACGTGGTATCGTACAGAGCCGAGACTCGCCGCTAAGGACTTACTTGGGAGGACTTTAAGGAACTCTTCAAAGAGAAATTATTTCCTGACATAGCCTTGGGAGCATTAGAAAGTCAGTTCCATGACTTAGTCCAAGGAGGCATGTCAGTCGACGAATATGCTGCAGAGTTTTATCGATTGAATCGATTTGCACCATCGATGGTTCGAGACCCAGGAGATAGAGCTCAGAAATTTAGGAAGGGATTAAATAGGGAGATCAAGTCTCATACTTCGGGATGACATACTGCTACATTGAGAGTATTCTGATGGATGCCCAGATTGCCGAAGACGATTTGGACCTCAGTCCCAAGAGAGGACGCGATACATCTAGAGCAACCGGAGGTAACACAGGACCAGCCAAGCGCCCACACTTTTAACAACAACATAGGCCGTACCAGCAACAATACCAGCAACAACACCAGTAACAATACCAGCAACATACACCAGTTCGAGGACATGCTCAACAACAACAACCACAAAGACATAATCAACTCGTTGCCCCATGTTCGTATTGCGGAAAGATGGGACATACAAGAGACATCTGCAGAAAAAGGTTGGGCACTTGCTTATCGTGTGGATCAGCAGTACATCAGCTGAGGGACTGCCCAACTATTCAGACTCGCCAAGGTGGAGTAGCAGCTCAGAGAGGACCAGCCAGAGCACCTATTGTACCAGGAGGCCAGCAGAGAGGACCTCCACTTCCATCACAGCAGGAGAGGTTTGCTCAGCAGCAGCAGCAATAGAGAGGAGCACCACAAGGACGAGCTTACGCCATGACCACTGAGGAGGCCGAGCCAGCTGGAGATGTGATTTTAGGTTCAATTTTACTCGATTCTATTCCAGCACTTGCATTATTTGATTCTGGCGCTTCCCATAGTTTCGTATCTGTATCTTATGCCCTTAAGCATCATTTAGAAACGGAACCATTAGATAGGATTTGCAAGATCACGACAGGAGGAGGCATTATCCTAGTCCATGATTGTTGCAAGGATCGGAGAGTGTCATTGGGAGGCCGAGAATTGAGCGTGAGTTTACTCTTTATGCCACTTCCAGAATATGATATTATACTCGGAATGGACTGGTTAGGTAAATACCATGCTTCTATAGATTGTCATGGAGGAAGAGTAGTATTTTGACCACTAGGAGAGCCAGGGTTTGAGATTGCCAGAGGAGCAGAGGAGCGAAGCAGAGGCACTTTTTGCGGAGCCAGGGTGGAAGAAGAAGAGTTACCACATCCACTTATAGCGGAGTTCCTGGATGTATTTCCAAAAGAGTTGCCAGGTTTGCCACCAGACAGAGATGTTGAGTTCTCTATAGACTTGATACCAGGAGCAGAGCCTATTTCATAACATGTCTACAGAGTTAACGACAACAAATTGGTAGAACTAAAGAAACAAGTTGAGGAGCTGCAAGACAAAGGTTTTATTAGATCCAGTTTATCGCCATGGGGAGCACCGATATTATTTGTACCGAAGAAGGATGGCACGGTACGTATGTGTATCGATTATATAGCTTTGAATGACCTCACTTTCAAAAACAAATACCCGCTGCCGAGGATAGATGATCTTTTCGATCAATTGAACGGAGCGAAGGTGTTTTCAAAAATATACTTGAGGTCAGGCTATCACCAGGTGAAAGTAAAGAAAGAAGACATACCGAAGACCGCCTTTCGAACCAGATATGGCCAGTTTGAATTTACAGTAATGCCATTTGGTTTAACCAATGCACTAGCAGTATTTATGAACTTGATGAACAAGGTGTTCCACCAGTACCTTGACAAGTTCGTAGTGGTGTTTATTGACGACATTCTAGTATATTCAAAAACCCCAGAAGAGCATGAAGAGCACTTGAGAATAGTCTTAGAAACTCTCAGGAGAGAGAAATTATACGGAAAGCTTTCAAAGTGTGAGTTCTTTCTTGAAAAGGTTGAATTTCTTGGACATATGGTAACGGGTGACGGAATTTCAGTTAATCCAAAGAAGATAGAGACAGTGAAGTCATGGGCTACCCCCGGTACGGTAGCTGAAATCAGGAGCTTTCTCGGACTAGCAGGATACTATAGAAGATTTGTACAAGACTTCTCCAAGATTGCAGAGCCAATGACTAGGCTGACCAAGAAGGATGTGGAATTTGTCTGGACAGAAGAATGTCAAGCCACATTCGATGAGCTGAAAAGGAGATTAACGACAGCACCAGTTTTAACGTTGCCATCAGGGACAGGTGGATTCACTATCTACAGTGATGCTTCAGGAAAAGGGTTGGGATGCGTTCTTCAACAACACGGAAAAGTAATTGCCTATGCTTCAAGACAATTATGCCCTCATGAAAAGAACTACCCCACTCACGATCTGGAGTTAGCGACAATTATCTTTGTCCTAAAGCTGTGGAAGCACTATCTGTACGGAGAGCGTGTGGAGATCTTCACAGACCACAAGAGCTTAAAGTACGTATTTACACAGAAGGAGCTGAATATGAGACAGAGGAGGTTGTTAGAATTGATGAAAGACTTTGATATCTCATTAAAATATTATCCAGGGAAAGCCAACGTAGTCGCGGATGCCTTGAGCAGGTACCCAATGGCTATGTGCTTGACTTCGGATAGACACTTATTAGCTGATCTTGAGAGCTTGGAAATTGAGGTATTAGTTCTAGGAGCTGAGATTCAGATGTGGGGACTGTAGATTTAATCAGATCTGATAGAAAGAATTAGAGCTGCACAGTATGATGATGAGACTCTAAGGAATATTAGGGCACAAGTTCAGGCATGATTGATAGACGATTTCACTATTGCAGATGATGGATCCTTACGACATGGCACGAGGATGTGTGTGCCAAGTGGAGAGCTGCGCGAAGAAGTTTTACAGGAGGCACACCGCTCTCAGTACTCGATGCATCCCAGAGCCAACAAGATGTATCGAGATTTGAGGAAGCATGTATGGTGGTATGGTATGAAGCGTGAAGTAGCATGCTTCGTATCCCGATGTCTAGTGTGCCAACAGGTAAAAGCAAATCGACAGAGGCCAGGGGGATTGCTTCAACCTTTACCCATTCCAGAATGGAAGTGGGAGCACGTGACTATGGACTTCGTTTAAGGACTTCCTCGTTCTCCAGGAGGAAAGGACGCAATTTAGATCATCGTGGATAGGTTGACCAAACCAGCACACTTCTTACCTTTTAAAGTGGGTACTTCGACGGAGAAGATAGCAGAGATGTACGTACAGTAGATTGTCAGATTACATGGAGTTCCTGTAAGTATTGTCTCAGATCGGGATAGTCGTTTCATTTTCCATTTCTGGAGGAGCCTGCAGTCTAGCTTGGGCACTCAGCTCAAGTTCAGTACCGCATATCACCCTCAGATAGACGGGCAGTCTGAAAGGACTATTCAGACTCTTGAAGATATGTTACGCACTTGCGTATTGGATCTCGGAGGTTCTTGGGAGGATCATTTACACTTGGTAGAGTTTGCTTACAACAACAGCTACCAGGCCAGCATTGAGATGTCACCATTCGAGGCTTTATATGGACGAAGGTGTCGTACCCCTTTATCTTGGGATGATGTTGGAGAAAGAGCCTTGTTAGGACCAGAAATGGTCATGGATGCAGCAAAAAAAGTGAAACTTATCAGAGACAGACTGCGAGTGGCGCAGGACAGACAGCGGCATTGGGCAGATAGTCACCGTAGACCCCTAGAGTTTCAGGTACTGTTTTGATTTATTTTGTTTGGTTTGTGATTGCTTTGTTTAGGTTGCATGTTAAGATCGTTGTTCTAGGTTGGCAATTTGGTGTTCCTACGGATTTCTCCGATACGGGATACGATTCATTTCGGCAGAGGAGGAAAGCTTAGTCCATGATACATCGGGCCCTTCAGTATTCTTGCAGGGGTCGGTGCAGTGGCCTATAGACTAGACTTGCCGCCTGCTCTAGATGGAGTGCATAACGTGTTCCACGTATCACAGTTGAGAAGGTACATGACAGATCCTAGTCACGTATTAGATCACTCGGAGATCGAAGTTGGACCGACGCTCAGCAATCCTGAACAACCGGTGGAGATCTTGGATCGTAGAGAGAAGATATTGCGGAACCAGACTATTCCCTTGGTTCGTGTTGCATGGAGAAATTACTCTCCAGGAGAATCAACTTGGGAGAAAGAGGACGAAATGCGCAAGCGGTATCAATATCTCTTCGAGACTTGAGGTATAATTCATTAATTTATTGCTTGTTCTTGTGTTAGTCATTTTAAATTTCGAGGATGAAATTCTTTAAGGAGGGAAGACTTGTCACCCCCACTTTTTGGATTAAGGGTATTTTCGTCTTTTCGTAATTAATGAGTAAATGATTGCATGGTAATCAATTTTATTTAACTTACGGTGACCTTAATTTATTGTTGCACTTTATCGTTATTCGATAACTAGGACGCTAGCTTTGTCTTCCATCAGACTCGCACCATTGTCCTAGACACGCCAGACCGTTCATTGATGATTGTGTCCTACGTAAATCCAGCCTTGCACTTCTATTTAAATGGTAAAATACCTCATTGCATTTAATTATTATTAAGCAAACAATAAAGCTATTTTGTGCGATTTTCATAATTTTATTGAACCCATTCGAACCCTAGTCCATTGGAATATCTCCATAATAAGCCAAGGCCTTTTCCTAGTATTGACCAAAGTCAACATATTCTAGGTCAAACCCACACCCTTGTATATATATATATATATATCATCCTATTTACTCTTTCCCCTTAAACCTAAACCTAATACTCCCAGCCGACATCCCCTCTTCACCCTACTCGACTGTCGACCCCCCCCCCGACTGAACGTCGGAGCCGAGCGGTCAGAGCCGACCACTACTCGACTGTGACCCCCCGCGACTGCACGCCGGAGATCGGTCAGACCCGCTGACCCTGAGCCGCCTGGATCCCATCGACCAAGCCCCGACTGCCCTGCTCGACACTGCACAGACCGGACGACGCTGCCAGACCGGACGACGCTGCCAGACCGGATGACGCTGCCACGCCGGACGACTCGCCTGCACGCCGGACGACCGCTGACCTCACGGTACCTGACCGGAACAGCCCCTCCCACTCGACGATGCCGCAACACGCACACACATATTCTTCCTTGTAGGCATGCGTATGATTAGCTATGATAGTATACACGTATCGTATGATGGTAGATTAGTATGTTGTATGTACATATTATATATCTATATGAATATAAACCTAATTAATATATATGTATGGTACATGTATTAGTATAGGGTTAAATTTATTTTTGGCATATATATATGGTATCTCTCAATTAGTATAAATACATATATATACGTATTGTATACATATCCCTAGTATATATTTAATATATATATATATATATATATATATATATATATATATATATATATATATATATATATATATATATAGTATTAATTCTATTTAAAGTATATATATACATATGTCTACTATTTTGTAACTAATAGACATTTATGTATGATTAGATCATATTATAGATGACTTGAATGTAACCACGGATACCCCGTAATTACATTGACCTGTGACCATGTAGTATGTTAGTAGACTGCCATATGTACACTGACGTACTGGCAAGACCGTACCATTGACTGTCTGTTATGCACAGCAACTACAGACGTGACCCCTAGCATAGTCTGTGAGATCATGGTGTTTGATTGTGTATTAGTGTAATATCTGATACAGTATTGTGTTTATGATATATCTATAGGACTGCTGGATCACTCAGACGGTACCTTGGAACCCGGATATTGGTATTGCCAGCTAAGGACCACAGGCGAGTACATTCTCTGACAGTTTCTATTATGTTGATTATCTCTATAATTCTAGTTGTATAGCGTACATGACTCTGACACTGTTATTTACACGAGTTAGCATCATTGAGACCTATCACGAGGAGTCGTGATTGGAATCCATCGTGCTAGCTGGAGAAAATGGGGACGTATTAGTAGTTATGTGATCATACCCAACTTACATGCAGCATTAGCTCACCCACATTCACGTCGGTGCAGCCTTACCCTTACATGCCTCATCGCTGTTACATATGGTTAGCCTGACCTGTTGGGGATGACCGCTAATCAATGTAATGAGTCATATAGTCCCAAGCCGATCACATGATATACTGATATTTCACACACTTAGATAGATAATTCTTGACATGTATCTTGATAGATTGATCTTGTATTTCTACATGTTCTAGTTGTTGTTCTTATACACACTTACATACCAGTTCTTTGTACTTGCGTACACTTGTAGTTCTATTCCTTGTCAGATGCATATTGATGATGATGTTCCAGTACTTTATTCCAGTATTTCTTTTATTCCAGTATTTCTTATTGCCAGTCTTTTATATCTGTCGTGTATTTCTTTACACTGTGTTATAGTTTTTGTCAATATATATGGAACTGCTGTTAGAGGTGTATTTTCGTTCCAATCTTGACTGGATATTTTTTTCCAGAGAATCTTGAGGATTTCTGTACTACGCACTACGGACCAGGTATAGATGCAGATTATGTACCAGAGATCCTAGATGAGACCATGCTTCTAAATGAGGCTTTGCCTACAGCTACCTAGATAGTATTTATTTATGCTTGAGACTTATGGAGGTTATTTCAGTTTATGTTTAGACTTATGTTAAGTTTAATTGGAGACTTATGTTGGACAGCTAGACTGTGAGTTATCTTTATGGTTGAGACATAGTGTTTAACTATGTCATTTTCTTTTATCTTTTATTGTGCCTTATAGTTGTTGTGATTGAGTTACTTGTGAGATTATTGTGAGATGTATATTGACCTCCTTATGGAGATGGATATCATTGACAGGTGTTTAGCTATATAGTATTACTGTGACCTAGACAGCGTTCTACCGCCGATGCTGCGGCGTAGGCTGGACGTACCCACGCTCTCGTGCCCCTATACCAGGTATAGGTCGTGACAGCCGCTCCAGCACAGGCCTCCTTCCCCGCCGCCGATGGCCCGCGTGATCCCCCACCACGGCCTGACTTTCTCCGACCGGCGCAGTGCCCCGACGGCCGTGTTGAGCTTCCCCGCTCCTCCCCGTCTGACTTCAGCGTCACCACCCCTCGACAACCTGAATGCCGCCGCTGGCCGCCTGAACCCTAGCACGGACACGACAGGACACAGTTGACGTCGGACACGACCAGGATACAGTTCGCATCAAGTTGATGCACGGACGCGTGAAACTCAGATTCACGGAGCCCTGTTCAGGTAACGTTTTCTCTCACCTCGTAACTCTGTTTTCGATTCCGTCAGTTACAACGCATAGACTGTATAACCCTCTCGGTGCCCGTGCAACTCGCTCGGTGCATCGCGTCCTGTGGTGATCGCAAACCGCGATCCAAAAACAGAAAAAACAATGCCCTGTTTCACCCCGAAACTGAGTACGCCCTGCCAAACGGGACGACTTGGTCGTACGCGGTCTTTACCGAAATATGCGCGTCGTTGATACGGACGTGTGAGATTTCACAGAAGTCGATTCGGATGTGCGTGCACACCGGAATCAACGCGTATCCGCCGACACCGTCCCGTATCCGTCCTTTCTGGAATACGCTGTAACTTTGTGTACACACGTCGGATCGAGATGAAACTTATGCCATCGGACTCGTAGTACTATGCTGGTCTTGTGACCCAAGTTTGGTTTGATTCTGAGAACGTTGACAAAATCATGTATCGTGGGCCCCACCGGCTCTACTTGACTTGCGATTTTGTGATCGGCTCATCGGAATCTAATTCTGGAAGTTCCGTTGGGTTCGTATCATTGTTCCTGACTTGTAAACACTAATTTTGACGAATTTGGAGACCTTTGACCCTGACACGATTTTCGGTGCAAAGTGGCCCACATATGGACCCCGCTTTGGCCCAAAAATGTCATTTTTGCCCCTGTGTCCAAATTGGACTTAAGGACAGGCGTTTCTAGCTATTTGACATCTTCTGAGACAGTTGGTGATGTTTATTACAGCTTTTGGAGGAGTACCCACATGATCCACTGATACCGGGACGACTGTTGATATTCAAACACCAGACAAGTGTACCTTGCCAAACTCTGCAGTATTGTTATATATTTTCCTTGCTTCATTATATTACTGTACATGCTTAACCTAGGACCGTGTGACGTACTTAGCATCCGATTATTAATCGGGTGCCAACACTATACGCGGTGTTGGGTACTGTCATTTAGAGATGGACATTCGTGACACTTTATATTCTCGTACTTGTCTTACCAAGTACACTATAACCCAGGACACTTGATACCATTCATGAGACAGGATATTCCCGAGATATTCGTGGTGATTCTATATAGGATACAGGACTTGACAAACATACTATATTCATAGATACTTATGACTAGTTGCATTAGATATGATCCCGCTTGACATGGACATGAGACGTTATGGTCATGATATGCGTGGTTACATTGGGTGGGGAGAGACACATAGGCTACAGGCTATTTTCCATATATATCTACTACTATTGTGAGGCCGTAGACTCTCGTAGCAGAGCTAGGCACATTACGTGTTATTACCACTACCGGCTCCCCGACACAGAGTTTGTAGTGGCTCAGCCTGAGTACTCGTGCTGCTCTCATCTTGTATTTCACATAGATGGTTACTTATTTGCCCTATTTATTTCATTATGCTCTGTACTGCATTATTTTGGCCTGTATTTTCTATACCTTGCTATGTCCCCCTAGGACCTGGATATGGATTATGTCCCCAGGATTTGAGGACGAGATCTATCCCGAGGTATACGGGACTGCAGCAGGAGCTGATACAGGAGCTGTACCACCATTCGAGGACGAGGTGTTAGCCGAAGACTTTTCCTGAGTATCCATGTTTCATGCTCAGTATTTATTTATTTCAGTCATTTATATTCTGGTCTGTTGAACCATTGTATTAGATTTTTATCGGGTTGTTCCCCGAAGCACTTTATTGAGACTAGCTGATGATTTAAATTCCTTATTTATTCTGTGGATCATATTTTATATCTTGTGTGGATGAGATTAGTTGTGTCATGTTGTCGTAGACTTAATTTTACAGCTTAAGTATGCCCTGATGGATCCATTAAATTGGGTTTGTCCATCGGTGCGTATTGCTGGCCATTGCCACGTGTCTAGTCCCTCGGCATTTTGGGACTGGGGCGTGACAGGTGCAGCCCGTGATGAAATATCGCCATCCTCTGGCTCCATCAATGAGTCCACCTTTGGACTTGAAACTGGTGATAGCATTCCCCACATGCAACTGGTCATACCCAAATTGCCTGGCGAACCGGCTAGGCAGATAGGGCTCCAAGTAGCAGTGGTCCTCACTTCTGTATAGCAAGTGGGAAGGTCTAATACAGACCAACCAGTAAAAAGCTTCAGGAGAAAGAATAGACCTCCCTTGGCCTGCATCCTGAAGTTTTGTCCCCTGTTGATTGATATGTACGGGGAGGGGGGGACGGTATAGAAGAGCTTCCAGCCATGGGCAAAGTTTAATGCTCGCCGGCAATCAACGATGCTGGTCACATTCCATAGGGAATTCTTGTAATTCAACAAGAAGTTATTTCCCGAACTGCTGGAAGAGCCGGGAGACATCACTCTAGTGTTATGAAGGATTAACCATCACATCAGATATAGGAATGGCAATTCTACTCTAGGATATCCTTCACGCTGCGTATCATCTGCAAGCAGCCCATCAGTAAGGGCCCTCAGGCCAGCTTGTATTCTACATACCATGGCGGAAAGCAAGCCTAATCTTGCTCCAAATACCAAACGCACTGCGGGCCATAAGGTGTTGTGATGAATTCGATCTGCAGACGCGATGCCTGGCACTACCCATCGGCATAGCCAGACAGAGAGAAAGCCAGCCAGTTGAGCTTCCCTTGACAGAGGCTTGCGATAATGCCTCATATAACTGTAGGCTTTAGTGCCTGCAAGATAACCCCCTATCTCCTCATCAAAAATATGATCTGAAGCCCCTGCGTCTTCAATGAGGTCATCGACCGTGTTGGCACTAATCATGCTCAGGAGGTTCAAGGGCTTATCTCTGCTATCTACAACCTTGTCTGGCTTAGCATTTCTGGCCTGGTGGAAGAAGAGGTAGGATATCCATTTGTTGACATAGGCCAAATTAGAGGGCTCTTTGTAGAAGGTGGTGCACACAAGATAATGGCTCATCAGCTCCTGGTATACTACCACTGCCCGAGGGTTTGTATCCCTCAGCTCCCTATTCGTGGGAACGTACTCTTCATAAGGAGTGTCCCCATTGGCAGCCTTAAAATTTCTGCCATCTCATGAAGGGCCAGGCCCAACTCCCCTAGCGGAGTGGCGAATGTCCCAGTGAACGAGTTATACCGCTCCATCAAAGCCAAGAACAAGTTAGGATTGAGAGGTAGCCCAACAGTGGTGACACTCACAACTGCAAATAAGCCAATGCTTTCCAGCTCCATCTAAAAATGCTTCAGGACCCAGGCAGTTAAACTGGCCCATCGAAGATTCCCTGGGCTAAGCCACCCACTGGTCCGAGGGTTAACTTTGGGGTATACTCCTCCCTGCCCTATAAAGTCATTGCAGAAGGTCGATATTTGAACCGGCTGGATCAGTGAAGTGTCTTCACTCGGGACGCTACCCGGCAGTAATCCTCTGAAAGGCATAACAGGGCCGGAAGGGCTGCTCACAAAGACGCCTCGGTTCAAGAATTTCTTGTATGAGATCTTCCCTGGCCGCCCATGAAGATTTGGAGTCAGAGTCCACATCATATTCCTAGGATGAGTAGCATGGAAGAATGCCGAGATAGGGTAATCTCTGGGCATCCTGGGTAGATACATGATCGTACCCTCAGTAGTAAACACCCAATCCTCCTTCTTGGGCTTAGTCTGAGATTGCTTGTCAATCATATCCCCGAATAAGAAAGCTGGTTTCTTATATTCAGTCCCATCTATGTATGTCAGGGGCTCCCCACTGATCATACTCAGCAGCATTCGTTCTCCTTGGGACGAGATCAGAGTTCCCCTTTCCTGAGGATACTCGGCTCCAGAGATAGGGAATGTCACATGGGGCAAATCCTCCAGATAATTGGACTTCAGCATACCAGCAGCAGAGTCCATCACTTCAGCCAAAGGAGGGATCTGCAAATCCACTGCAAAATGCAAGAAAACAAGTCAGATTTTTTACACTAGATGCTACACTCTTGCAGTATACGCCAAGGACTAACAGTCTGAGCTTTTATGCCAGACTGCAAAAACTTGAGCTTTTACGCCGGAATCTATTTCCAGTACGTAAAACTCAAGGTTGGCAGTATACGCCAAAATCTAACAGTCTGAGCTTTTACGCCAGATTGCCAAAATTTGAGTTTTTTACGCTGGAATTTACATCCAATGCGTAAAACTCAAAGTTTGTAGTATACACCAAATTTCGACAGTCTGAGCTTTTACGCCAGACTACGAAAATATAGAGTTCTTTTTACACTGACACATTAGGAATGTGGGCGTAATGATAAAATATCTCTGTGCATCATCTTCCTCAAAGAGGCTCTCAGCACAGAAGATGACCTTGCGCGTTCACGTACAACGTGTGCGAAGGTTTTTTTTTCCTCGAAGTCTTTACCTGTGATACCCGGGGCGCAGCTCGTCGGAGGAGCACTTCGTTCAGATTGGGGCTCGCTCAGCCTAATGGGAGTTGCTCGTGCTTGAGCAGAGGAGCAAAAAAAAGAGGCGACTTTCTTTCCCTTAGCAGTGGAAGCCTGTTTTGGTGCCATGGCTAAACTCAGAGTTCTCAGAGAAGAGACGAAGACGAAAAGTTCTCAAAGAGACGAAGGGTTTTTGCAAAGACAGGTGAAGGATTTCTCTCTCAAGACCTTGGGCTATTTATAAAGTTCGGATAACTCTTCGAATCCCTAACCAAATACGATATTTAATAGTCGGTTATGATTTGGGACCACGTCAGCCTATCATTTGAAAAAGAAGATGGACAGTCAGTGGATCCAGATTTTACGTGCAGCAGCCACAAATCTATGGTTTTACGCACAGAAGCTTTTACGCTCAGCGGTTACAAATCTATGGTTTTACGCTCAGGAGGTTTTACGCTCAGTAGCTACAAATCTACGACCTTACGCCCAGGAGCTTTTACGCTCAGAAGCTACAGACCTATGATGTTACGCTCAGGAGCTTTTACGCTCAGAAGCTACAAATCTACGATCTTACGCTCAGAAGCTTTTATGCTCAGAAGCTATAGATCTACGATTTTACGCTCAGAAGCTACAAATCTATGGTTTTATGCTCAGAGGCTACAGATCTATGATTTTCTGCTCAGAAGATATAGATGCTACGGATCTATGACTTTCTGCATATCTTAAAATTACGCAGGACATCGTACGCATATATCCGAAAAATTTGGGTCTTACACTCGAGAAGGCCAGTTGTCAGGGTTTACGCAAAAAATAATCCTTTTGGCTACAAAACATTCTAAGTGTCTGAAACGCAGAGAGGTCAACATTTGAAGATGACTCTTCTTCTTGGGCCATTAGAAGTTTATTCAAAGTCTAGCCAGAATCCTTTACATCTAAGTTCAAGTATGGCCTGTTCGGCGGGCATGTCTTGCCCTATTTCGAGGGATTTTCGGGGAAACCATTCTTGAAGATGATGTTCTAAATAGGAAGTCTTCGCATCAGAGAAGTGATAGATCAGAATTTTTATGCGACTCATCGTCCAAAAATAGCATGACAGTTGAATCTTCAAGACGACTTAAATGCTAAAGAGCTTTTTATGCATCTTCCGTTATGCGTAAAAGTTAGGACGTGACCGGATAATCGTTTATCAAAATCAGTATAAAATTATTCAGACATGTCGAAGCTACACACAGCAAATATGGCGAATCAGCAAGGCGTAAAAGAAGACAAATATATTAATCATGATTACATATGATGGAAATCCAGTTTACAAAGAATTTTTTATTTTCATGATTACATATGATGGAAATCATTTTTCTACAAAGGGTTTCTCATTTTCATTTAAGATCTCGCCGAGAATTTGTTGTGCCAGGTTCTCATATTGGTGTAGATCTTTTTCTTCTTCTACGGCAGTTTATCGGCTTCTGCAGCCGATGAACAAGAAAATAATTAATTGTGGGAGGATACAGAATTGGACATATATCAATTATTCAAGCCCATCCTCCATGCGCCATGGCAGCCATACCCTAGAATTGTGTTAGAGATTCCGACCCAACACAATACTAGAGGACAGGGCCAAACTGCCCACTTTCGTCCAGCTTCATGATGGAAGAAAATACAGCTAGCAAGCTGTGTGGTCGAATACGACCCTTTCTCTCTCCAGGACGAATCGCCATATGAAATTGCTGATTATCCCGAGCAAAAGAATCTATGATATCCTTCTATGATCCATCATTGTAGAGGACATTTGCTCGAAGACGCCTTTTTTTGTAGCTCCTTACATGCTGGAAGAGCATGATCTTCTTCTTCCTCAGGTCAGCCCGACGAATCTCGACAAATATCTCTTTTTGGTGAAGGAAGTATGGAGAAACAGGTTCACTCACTTGCCTTTTTATGGGCAGAAGAGAACATACCAAATCCCAAAAATTCCCAAAATCCGTCGAGAAATCAGCCTCGTAGAATGAGTCAAATTTGACCATTTTATGCTTCATTCAAAGTATTTCAAATTACGAGGAATTTGAAAACTTTGAAGGGGGTCTTATAGAAGCATGAAAAATACGCTGGAGAATTATACGCGTAAAACCTCCAACATACATGAAGCCCGCGTAAAACAGAGCTCCAGCACTGTGTGGCGTAAGATATTACTTTAGAGCCATTGGCGTACAACAGAGCTTCAACGCTATTCAACGTAAAACAGAGCTCCAGAACAACCCGCGTAAAGCAGTACTTCCAAACTGCTTTGGCGTAAAAAGGTTGCTACATCGCCACTCCGGCATAAAACATGTCTGCTTTTTAATGCAGCGTGCAGTTGTACGAGAAACTCTTCGTATTCCTCGAATGAACCTGTCAGACAGAACAGTGAACCTGACTCCTGACAAAGAGTACTGCACAACGATCGAGAGGATGGCTGTAACGATGATTCTGCACAGAGACCCAGACTGTCATTTAGTTACATAATCCTTGATATAAGTCATTTTTACGCATTCAAGGAATATGCTGCCTATTCTACACAGGCAGACATGAGCTTTTACGCTCAAGATGAGACAAAATCAGACGCCACGTCAAAAGCTGTTCTTCATACAGACCTCGAGGCACGTCTCTGCAGTTAATGCATGAGATGGGGGCAGATCTCTGTATTTAATGCACGAGATTTGGTTCTACTTTTAATGACTGGAAGAGATAAAATTAGAGCTAATACGCTCACGTCACCATCCCTGCATTTTACTCCAACCAGGCTATTTTTAACTATAGGAGCACACCGTATGCTATCTCCTCGAAATACGCTAACTCAGGCTATATTTGCAAAGGTACGTGATAAAGCTATTTGGCCCAGTTTACGCTCAAGATCTCAGTTAAGGAAGGATAATTGGCTATCTTTATGCTGGTTACCTATTACACAGCTATTTGGCTTTTACGCCAACCCGACAGCTATTTGGCTTTTACGCCAACAAGACAGCTACTTGGCTTTTACGCCATCAAGACAGCTACCAAATTGGTCCACTTTTTGCCATTTAAAGTGGGTACGTTTATAGAGAAGCTCGTAGAAATATATGTGCGACAGATAGTCAGATTGTATGGTATTTCTGTAAGAATAGTCTTGGATCGGGAAAGTCACTACATATCCCACTTCTGGAGGAGTTTGTAGGCTAGCTTGGGCATACAGCTCAAGTTTAGTACCGCATATCACCCCCAGACAGACGAACAGTCGGAGAGAACTATTCAGACTCTTGAGGATATACTTCGCACCTATATTTTGGATTTCAGAGGCTCTTGGGAGGATCATCTTCACATGGTAGAGTTTGCTTATAACAGCAGCTACCATGCCAGTATTGAGATATCACCATTTAAGGCGTTATATGGATGAAGATATCGTACTTCGTTATCGTGGGATGATGTTGGTGAGAGAGACTTATTGGGACCAGAGATGGTCGTGGATGCAGTTGAGAAGGTGAAGCTTATCAGGGATAGAGTTCGAGTGGTGCATGACAGACAACATCATTGGGCCGATAGCCACTAGAGACCATTGGAGTTTGAGGTATAGGTTTTATTTTATTTTGCTTATGATTGCTTATTTTAGACAGAGTGCTAAGGTGGTATTTTAGATAGCAGCATTATGGTTACCTATTACACAGCTATTTGACTTTTACGCCAACCAGACAACTACTTGGCTTTTACGCCATCAAGGCAGCTACTTGGCTTTTACGCCAACAGGACAGCTATTTGGCTTTTACGCCAACAAGATAACTATTTGATTGTTATGCCAACGAGACAGTTACTTGGCTTTTATGCCAACCATCTCTACGCGAGGAACAGTTACCTACGTGGCTTGCATGCCGTGATCTTCGAAGCAGTTATACGCGTTACCTCATAATGGGTCCACTTCTTGCCATTTAAAGTGGGTACGTCTATGGAGAAGCTCGTAAAAATATATATGCGGCAAATAGTCAGATTGTATGGTATTTCTGTGAGAATAGTCTTGGATCGGGATAGTCACTATATATCCCACTTCTGGAGGAGTTTGTAGGCTAGCTTGGGCATACAACTCAAGTTTAGTACCGCATATCACCCCCAGACAGACGGACAGTCGGAGAGAACTATTCAGACTCTTGAGGATATACTTCGTACCTATGTTTTGGATTTTAGAGGCTCTTGGGAGTATCATCTTCACATGGTAGAGTTTGCTTATAATAGCAGCTACCATGCCAGTATTGAGATATCACCATTTGAGGTATTATATGGACGAAGATATCGTACTTCGTTATCGTGGGATGATGTTGGTGAGAGAGCCTTATTGGGACCAGAGATGGTCGTGGATGCAGTTGAGAAGGTGAAGCTTATCAGGGATAGACTTCGGGTGGTGCATGACAGACAGCAGCATTGGGCCGATAGTCACCAGAAACTATTGGAGTTTGAGGTATAGGTTTAATTTTATTTTGCTTGTGATTGCTTATTTTAGACAGAGTGCTAAGGTGGTATTTTATTCTAAGTTGGCGATATGGTGTTCTTGCATATTTATTCGACACGGGGCATAATTCGCTTTGGTGGAGGCGAAAAGCTTAGTCCACGGTACATCGGACCCTTCGGTGTTCTTGCGAGGATCGTTACAGTGGCTTGCAGACTAGACTTGCCACCTGCACTAGAGGGAGTGTACAACATGTTCCACGTGTCGCAGTTGAGACAGTACGTGGCAAATCCTAGTCACATATTGGATCACTCGGAGATCGAGGTGGGTCCGACTCTCAGTTATCCAGAGCAGCCTGTGGAGATTCCGGATCGCAGAAAGAAGGTACTGCAGAACCAGAAGATTCCTTTGGTACATGTAGCGTGGAGGCATCACTCTCCAGGAGAGTCTACTTGGGACATAGAATCCGAGATACACGAGCGATACCCTTATCTGTTTGAGCCGTGAGGTATAATTCTTTCTTGCTTGTTGTGATTGCTTGTTGTAGTTAGTTCCTTCCTTAAATTTCGAGGACAAAATTTTTCTAAGGAGGGTAGGTTTGTCACCCCCATTTTTCCAAATGAGGGTATTTGGGTCATTTTGAATATCTATTTATTTCTAGTGATTAATAATTATTATAGTACTTTTAATTTAATTGTCCTTGTATTATTTATTTATAGTAGTAGGCTAGTCATTAAGTAGACTTGACACTAGTAAACCCAATTAGACTTGTCATGACAATATTGAATCCAATATTTTGAGCTAGGCCTATAGACTCAACCCTCTTCATTAATTAGGTAATTTAGTAAAACTTTCATTAAGATTAGATGCCTTCTAATTTAGCCCTCCTAATTAGTTACCTATATGAGTATTAGTGAGGGGGGATATGGGTCTTTGAGTGTTTCTTGGGAAGCAAGTAGGGGGCCGACCACTATAAGAGAGGGAGACATTATCTCTCTTCTTTATTCTTTATTTCATTTAGATCCCCAATTGTGTTCTTCCCCAAATTGACTCATCCCTCCACCAAAATTCCTCAATTCACCCTTATTTCCATCTCAATTTCATTAGCAAGGAGCATTGGAGCTTGGATTTGCAAGGAGCAGTTGGAAAAGGAGCTTTTGGCAAGGAGATCGTGTCCGGATCGAGTCCATTGTATATTATTTTGGAATCCATCTTCCAATATGTATAGATCTGAATTCCCTTTCATTTATTGTCCGGATCGAGTCCATTGTGTATTATTTTGGAATCCATCTTCCAATATGTATAGATCTGAATTCCCTTTCATTTATTGTTATTTAGAACTTATTGGTAGGATTTGGGTTGGTTTTGAATATGTTTGGGGTGCTTATCATGAGCGTATCCTAGCGTACCACTTGTGTGCACCCAAGTGTTTGTTAGAATACCAATTTGGTCATTCTAGACTTAATTCTCAGTTTTGCACTTAATGTACATATGTATATATAATCATTATATGATAGCTATATATAAATATAAGTGTTTATATATACATATTTATATGCATATGTGTTGGTGTGTGTTTGTGGGTAATATGGCAATTGAGAAGGGGTTATTTTACTAAAATTATATGAGTGTGGTGGTGATAAATTATTGACAAGGAGGGGTTCAAAATTGGTTGAAGGAAATGGTACAATAGCACTAACAGCAAGGTTGGTCGGGGTCAGGTTGAGCCCAGCAGTGCAGTACACTGAGTGCATTGCTATTTAACAATAGGCGCAACTTATAGTTGCACACATTAGGATGTAAGAGCGGACAGGTAGAGACCTGATGCAGACCTAAATGAGAGGAACAACAGTAGCAGCAGGCATAGGGCACTGCAATGGAGCAACACCAAGGTTAACACTGATACTTGAGTATCAGTTGTACTGCAACAAGGGGTATCTTAAGGTCAGTGCAGATAAGTGTCAATAGATTGAGCTTTAGCTTCAACAGTAGTAGTAACATTTGGGTACAACAGTGGCAACAACATATGTAATAGGGGGAGTTAAGTTACAGTGTTCTAGTTGAACACTTGGGGGGGGGGGTAAGGTTCCTTTAGTAGCAGATACAATTGCAGTAACATATATCATTCGGGTTAGTTAAACTTAGTACCAATGTACTTAGTGCACTGGGTTAGGGTGAACAGCAATTTGCAACAAATATGTATCAGTGTATCATACTTTATATAAATGTGTATTAGTGAGTTATATGGGGTTAAGTTCAAATGCATCAGTGAGTGGCACTAGATATCAATCATCATTAACTTAGTAATAGTAGCAGTTAAGTTAATACTTATTGTTAGTTGGTTAGTTAAGTTGGTTTATTAGTTGATAATATATGGATTAGCAAAGTGTCAGTTAGTATATAATGTATTGGCTAATTAAGTTAGATGTTAGTATCAGTAAGGTATGTTAGTGAGTTATCAAATAAGTATTTGTTAATTCAGTTATTAATAGGTATATGAGTATATGTTTGCTATATAAGATTATTTCAGATAGTATACGTAATGATAAAAATTAGTTATCAGTTAAGTGCATAACAATTAGTTAAGTATTATAGTTAGTATCAGTCATTGGTATGATAGTATATTAGTGTATTAGTTAGTGTATGTTAAATATAGTTAGTAATAGTTATACTTAAGGTAACATCCTTAGTACAACCTAGTATAGCTTTGTATTTGGTCTAGAAGCTAGAAATGGACCTAAAACTAGGGTAACACCTAGTTAATACCTAGTTTGACTAGTGACACATAGAAATTAACCTATAAATTATATTAGTGCATTCTTTTACCCATTTACCATCCATTACACCATTTGACATAATATTTTCCAAAATATGATTGTGTGACACCAGCTCAGACACCGAGTTATCTTTTTTTTCTCCGGACCAGAGGCGAGTACATCTCTCTGTTAGTTTTCATTTCATGATAGTGTATATATTACTTGTTCAAGAATTGATATACTTGATTCTGACACATTGTTAAACGGACTGGTACTACATAGATCCTGTCAGGAGATGTTATCCCCTACCATGTTCAACGGGTACTCCTTACACATGTATTTTATCGTGTGCATCGGGTATTATTTCATATGGTTCTTGTGCATCCACTATTTTGTGTGCTAGTGTGAGTATATCGTATTCATGTGCGTAACGTGTCATGATTGGATCCATGAGTATTGGTTGGGAAGGAGAGTAAAAGTTGATTATGTGATTAAGCCCTAGTTATCTCTTGTGTATGTCGATTATACACCTCACGTATAATCGAGTTACCCTATTTACCTTATGTGCAACCTAAGCCAATCACATAACGAACTTGCGCTCTAAACTCCATAGCAAGTATTACAGTTTCTCTACTTACAGTTATTTTTATATTGCCTGTATTTATCATTGCAGTTCATATTATACTTATCTGCCTATTCCAGCTATATTTATATTTCTAGTTACTTGTGCATCTTGTATTCTTTTCTATTTCTTGTTATATATTCTCTACCATATATTTAGAACTACTTGCAGAGTTTTGTACTTCGCTCTAGTCCTGATTGGTTATATTTTTTAGAAGATTGGCTAGAGGAGTTGTGTCCCACTTATTATGGACTGTTGGACGGTGAGCCACTATAAGGTACTCCCTAGAGCAAGGGGACTTAGTGCCAGTGACCGAGGAGGCTTAGAAATTATTTTGGACCTTGTGTTAGTCTTATTATTAGACTTTTGGCATGTATGTATTATTTGAGAATTATATTGTGCCTAGACTAGTGGTTTTGGACTTGTAATGTATTGTGACTCCTTATTTCTTCCTTCTATTCCATATTATACTTTTATCCTCCTTTAGTTTTATACTATAATTGAGTATTGATTAGCATTTATCTTATATCATATTGTTCCTCCATTTGGAGTTAAGATATCATTGGCAGATATATTATATTTATTGTATGAGATGTTAGATACTATTGATGACCTAGACAACATTTTACTGCCGATGCTGCAGTGTAGGTTGGACGTACCTACATACTTGTACCCTTACATCGGGTACGGGTCGTGACAATTCTTCTTTAGTGATTTGTCGAAGCGCACTTCCTTTTGCTTCCCTTTATCTTCCGTAGTTGGGTTCGAAGGATCAGGTTCAGTTATGACCGGAGCAACATGAGTCGACGAAGTAGGAAAAGGGTCAGGAACATCTTTTGGAACAGATTCGTAGGTTTTATGGTAATCTTTGTAGGATCTGGTACCAGGCATGGCTTCTTCTTTGGGCATTGGAGAAAGAAGTACCATGTTACAGGACTGGAGTTTTTTTTATCATGCCCCTGCTTGGAGCGAATTTGTGGGCTAGTTTTATCGTAACCCAATCCACTACCGAATTTATTGGACAGTCATTGGAGTTGTAGAGGAATACGTTGTCCCTTGCCAAAATTCAAATCTTCAGCTTTTTGGAAGTCATACCCCATATTTTGCATTAAGCGTACAAATTGCTGGCTGTAATGATAAAATTAGGGGCGATCCTCCTCAAGCATCTGAATTGAGGTTAATGCTCTAATGGTTACAGAAGGAGAAGGAGAAATTTGTATAGGAACACCTTCATAAGCACTGAAGATTTTTTTTGCCCTATACAGTGGAACGCTGCCAATCATGGACCATTGCCAGTGCGTCAAGCGAAGCTTGCGAGCAAAACTTGGTGGGACAATATTCATATTTTGAAATCTAATCTCGAGAGATACATCTTCCTGATGTTGGTCTTGATTTCTATCTCAATGAGGATCCGAAGAAATCATATTGCATGATTTATACTTATTATCCTTCTTGGATTTCGAATTGGAAGATATTGCTCCCTGGTTCTAATCTGGCAGCAGGTCGGGATAAATCCACATAATCTCGCCTTGACCATGGTAAGCGGCACCAATTATTCTATTTAATTTCTAGGAGATAAAAGATTTACCACTTCCATCGTAGCTTGAGGTATTGGGATGACACCGTTGGGGACTTCTTGTGCTGGAAAGTTACCAAATTGAAGTGACACCATATTGACAGTGACTGTTTTCTCTTCATTGTGAAGGGTGATAGGTTTAGCATCTATCAACTGATGTATCTTCCTTTTCAAAATATAACAAGCCTTGGTAGGGTGATGTATATATCAACAAGCAGTATTTTGGGTCGTCTGTTTTACCAACCTCATTTGGTCGCTTGATGTCAGGCAACTTCAATTTATTACTTTTTATCAAGCATTCAAAAATGATGTAGATATCGTTCTCGTCAAAGAAATATTCTTTCTTAGGCCTAAAAGACTTTGGAAGCTTTTGTGCTGGAAGAGATGTGGGTCACTTTGACAGGTTTATCGCCAAGGCCTTCTTTCCTTTGCTGTTGCAATTATTCGCACTATTGGAGGGACGCTTCCCTTCAGCACTGGTCATTTGTAACCCCAAATTATGTGCTATCTTCTCATTACCTTCAGCAACTTTGGCCCCGATGATAAATTTTGTCTAGTCTTGAAATTGGGTTAGACCTGTCCAGACCCCTACTATAGGTAGTAGGTTCTTTTTGCATGTATCAATGAATGCGAAGTTTGGAATACCGGGGGGTAACTTCAGAGTTGCCTGTCTGAAATGCTCAACGAATTCACGAGCGGATTTCTTCTCCTTCTGTTTGATATCAATGAATGAAGACATTGTCATATCCATGCCTTCCTCGTAGAATCATAAGAGGAAAAGATACTTTATGTCATCAAACGATGATATGCAGTTATCGGTTAAACTGTGATACCAATCGTAGGTTATGCCGGCCAATTATCCCACGAACAATCTGGTAAGGAGAGCATCCTCTTTCTGTAGATGAGCCATCATCATATTGAAGTAATTGATATATTGGCTCGGTAATATCTTGCCTTCAAACAAGACTATCCATTGGGGTTTGAAACATTATCCCAATACGGAGGATAAGGCTGTTTTACCCCCAACTTATGGAGTTGGTCTTTGTTCTTTAAAATATTGACCTGTGCATGCAACTCTCGGATATCATCGAGAGGATCTTTGGTTCAGAGTGGTGCGACATAGAGATAAGAACCTGGTTTAACAGGTATCATCACCGACGGAGATCTACTGCCAATATTGAGAGGATTAAGTGTTGGCGCTGCTGACTCTTGGTTTATAACCGCTTCTGGATTTGTGTTATCCTGCAGAGGTGTTGTTCCAGGAATAGGTTATACAGGTATGAATAAAGCTACTTGGACAGGTGCTGGTGTAGCAGAATGTTTGACTACCATTATTTGATGTATATTTTGTATCCTGGTGTGTATGTCCCTGAGAGCGGTCTCTAATGAGTTGAGGCCTTATTCAGTAAATTCTGATGGAGAAATGTCTTGTTCATCACCGATGACGTAAATGCTAATATCCCTGTATACAATAGAGACATTGGTAGAAAGAACCGTGTAGTTGGAGTCTACACTGTCAGTTTCAGAATTGAGGGAATTGCGACCGAGAGCCTCAGATTCTGAGGAATGGGGATTCTCCTGATGAACGAGTTCCCGTCTTCGAAAACGAATATTTTGGTATACTCCTTCAAATGAGTCGATGAGTTGGTCAAATCTCCTCTGGCTGGATGTTCTTAAAGAACTTAGTCTTCATTGTCTCCTACTACGGAGAAGATACGAAGCCATGTATGCTGAAGCAAAGAGCGGTTCGTTATCATGCTCCTGGTTGTCAACTTGCTTTATATGTCGAGATTTAGAAGACATAGTGTTAGTCAATCAATCAAACACAGACTGCTTTACTGATGTACAATAATATTCAATTATAACTTTATGACAATTGCAACGATGTTCATTGGGAAATATCGTTGTAATGTCATAAGGGTCCCTCTCTTCAAACTTTTGTAAAATAAGCTCATATAAATCAAAAAAGGGAATAAAAGAGGAGAAAGAGTGCATAATCTACCTCTTTACATGAGATGCATTAAATCTTCTATGCATATTTTTGGTCCCTTGTGTATAGAGTGATCTGCTGGCTTGATTGGCAAGTGATTCATCATATCTCGAGTTTTTGCCCTTCAGGGAGGAGAGGAAGTTGTTACTAGCAGTCATCTTATGTACATGCGGACAATCCGTATGTTGTGAAGAGATTGATCCTGCTTAGCGTACTTTCTGTCGCACATACATAGTTGGCACAGTTTATCTACATGCATTTAATTTGTATGAAGGTCTTGGCTTGGCGCACTAATAGTAGGCTTCTGACGAGTGGCGCATAATTTTTTCTCCACTGTGCACATAATCATGATGTTAGGAGAATGATTCTCCCTGACCGAGACTTTATTTGTGCGCTTGTTGGTTTGGACAACGATGTTTATACCTTGCTTGCCTCGCATATTACAACGAATATGCACGGGCTGAGAAGCTTGGGTGTGGATCACCCTTTGCTCAAAATTGCGCGAGTTACTGGAATTATATCCCTTGTTTAATACAAGGGATTCAGAAGCTTGGTTGTGGATCTATAAACTCTCTCGACCAAATTTTAGGTCTACTTAGCATAGATAGAGAGACTAGGGTTAGTTTGAAGCCAAATAGAATTATAACACAGTATTTTAGATTTATTGTGTAATATTTGTATCACTTAGTGTACCTTACCGTTGCTTCGATATTTGGAGCGCTACACTAGCATTTACCTTCAAACAAATTTTATACACTTTTTTTGGACGTGCCAACCTTCCTTTCTGACCTTTGTGTAACTCATAAATACTCTCTCTTGTGCTTCATTTTAGTCGCACAATATTTGTTACAAACGTACATGTTTAAATCCAAATAAATCCAACTTTGCATCTTTGTCCATTCCAATCGAAATTGAATACACAATCTCAAACCGTTTTGTCCAACCCAATTTATGACAATATTCTATTCTGAGTCTGCTACGTACATGATACTTGTGTTCCACCCAATTTTAATCTCATGTACTTCCAATTAATTAAAGAGCACCAAATATACCAATTTTAATTAAATTGGTGTAAGGATCCAACCTCACCCAAAACTAGACCCAACTCCAATCCAAGCCCCCACTCACACCCTAAAGGTTCATACTAAATACTACACACCGTTTTAGCCTACTACATCACACAAAACATGGTATTTTGCCTCATCCAATCCCAAATTTTATTAATTGTGCAATTTCCTAATTGTTAAAGGACTTTTATGCAAAAGTACAGTGAGGTGTCCACCCCTCATTGGACCCAACACATGAAAAAACCCTTCCCTCCTCTTTGATCGGTCCACCAAATATTTTCTTCCTATTTGTTGTACTTCCTACAACTTTATCCCCTTACATCTCCACCCTCCATTTCAAACCCCCATCACCGAGGCTATCTCCACCCTCTATTCCTTCATGTAGAGGTTTCCCTCATCCCCAAAAAAATATCCCAGCCAGCCCTAATCCCAAGGGGAGCCTCCCTGTCTCTCCTACATATACACCTACACTCTCCCTCTAAAACCCACAACCACCTACATCACAACCGAAACCCTAGAAAAACCACACCCCTTCCTCTTCAACCCGTACCACACTTCACCCAGCCACCTCCCTTCCCTCCGACCGACTTCTTCCACCGCCTGCCTCAGCCACGACTTACTCCTCCACCCGTCCCCCCACCGACATCAATCCGCCGCCTTTCTCCACCGTCAGCCACTCTCCTCCTCCTCCTCCGTTCACAACGTCATCGTCATCATCACCATCACTAACCCGACTCCCTTCTTCCCCGTTTATCTCAACCCGCCACCCTCACCACCATCTCCACTGCCACCAGTATCACTATCTCCACCGCCAACATCATCACCGTCTCCCCCACCATCAGCGACCACCGCCACCGTCAGCACCATCATCACCAACACCGCCCTCACCATTATCACCATCACCAACACCATCATAACCATCACCCACACCCATCCATCTCCACGGCCGACTATCGCCGGAGAACACCACTACCTTAGTCGCCGTCCTCCCACGACCTTTCCCCCTCCGCCAGTAACCCACCACCGCCGACCCAGCCGCCGCCGCTGCAGGCTGCACGCTGCTGCCTCTACCGCTGCTGCTGCTGCTACGTGCTGTGCACGCCGGAGCACCGCCCCCCCTCGCCGGAGGCAGGCCGCCGACGAGCCGCGGATACCCCCCCGGCCACGATCGACTAGGTATACATTTACCTCCCTTCTATATGTGTATTGGTGAACCCTAAGTGTTATGTATGTGTGTGTGTATATTTTAGAATAAAAATTTGTGTATAGGTGTACATATATTTTAGAATAATAATAGTGTTAGAATTTACCACATAAAAAATATGGTTATTTAATGTAAACACTTTTGTTGACCTAGAGTTTAGACAACTGGCGTTATGCACGTATTTTGATAATATGTTAGCTAGGACTTATAATTTTGTATTATACGTTATTTAGTTTCGTAACGTATCTTGATAATTCTTTGTCTTGATGTACACGGTAATTGAGGATATGACACGTGTATGTCTTAGCTGCATGCACACGCGACCCTGCTAGTTGACCAGACGTGACCCCCCTGCGTCAGTTCCTTAGTACAGTGTAGTTATAATTCCCGTGCGTACTAGTGTAATGATTGATGATTATATTATATTATATTATATTATATTATATTATATTATATTATATTATATTATATTATATTATATTATATTATATTATATTATATTATATTATATGTATAGGATCGCTAGACTATTCAGGCGAGACTTTGGGAGCAGGTTATTGGCACTCACAGCTTGAGGACCCAAGCAAGTATACCTTGCCTGATTTAGTGTTTAATTTAAATTATAAACTGTTGTATGATATCTTGTTGCAATATTACATATAATTGTGCGCGTCCGAGAATGACTCAGGTGCAGTCGACGAATGCGTCGTTGTGTAGTGTATTTGACTTAGTCACTAGCAGACTCACCTACCATTGTGAGGATATTCTGATATCTTCCTAGACCCTGACACTTTTACACGCATCATGGTAACAAACTCATGTTGGGATGCAGATTCGCGTACCCGACTAGCTATCAGTACATGTGACATGCATCACGGTTTAGTATGTAATCAGGGTTATCTAGATTAGTTGAGACTTGGCATGTAGTTTCGTGGTATGCATGTCGTCTATTCGACTTGTATATCTGTATTGGGCGAGGAGGACAACTGATAGGCGTATGGGATACACACATTGGAATCTGTAGTATCCAGAGGATCCACGGATCCAATGATTTCCTTTATACAGATACCACGTTCTTCGGAGCGATACGGACATATATATTTGCAGAAACCTCGTTCTTCGGAATGATGGATGTTACATATACAGATACCATGCTCTACGAAGTGTGGACATTATGCCTACACCTACCCATACGTACCAAGGTTGTCCTCACATTGCATTCACTTAGATGGTTAGCACACCTCTTTATTTTATTCAGTATTTATATTGGCATATATTTTTGCATCTTATTATGTCCCTCTGAGGACCTGGTTCCTTTCCAGATTTGGAAGAGGAATACTATCCTACCATGTACGAATTAGGGCAGGATACGAGGTACGCGTCCGATGAGGAGCTTAAGGTTCTACCATCAGAGTTTTCTTGATCACTGGCAGGCCTTTCGCCTAGGGCTGGAGCATCCTTATCTAGTTAGCTGATGCCCTCGTCGCACTCTCTTATCTGTCTTTTAGTACTCTTATTTCATCATTGTAGTGGATTTGTTCCCATCAAACATATCTGGATTATACTATGATATTTCAAACATGCACTTATTTTCCAGTATTTATTTCAGTACTCCTTGTTTATATTATGGATGAGATTAGACATTTACCTGATGTATGATAGTATTAGACTTGTTAGTATTTTAGGACAGTGTAGTACGCTTCGTTGGATCCATTAAATTGGATAATCCCTCGGAGACATATTAGTTGGCCATTGCCATGTGGCTTGGTCTTGAGTATTTGGGATTGGAGCGTGACATAGTTTTAGTGGTGGTCCATGCAGGTCATGTTTATCGCTTGTGGTATGGTAACATGCCCAGCGAGCCTGCAATAGGATAGAAATTACTAGATCTCATCCACTTTGATTACGTCTTTGAACCTCCTTCGTATCTTTGAATACCTGTATCATATTTGCTTGTTTCTGTACTCTTTTAATAAAGTTCTATATCTTGCAGCGAGATGAACTTGCGCAGTGGACGCGAGGCATACGGTGCCATAGTGCCATCCACTACCTTACCGAGAGAGGAGACATCCTAGGGACCACCCGGGGAGCAACCACCACCACAGGCCCTGGTGATCCCACAGGCCCCGCTGATACATTGGCACCAGACTTCTCCTGATGACCCGACACAGCAGCACGAGGGTCAGACTTCTTAGAATATCCCGATGCAGCACTTCGAGGGCCAGACTTTGAGTGCTACGCCGATGCCGTAGTCCGAGAGACCGACATCTGAGGAGACACCTACGAAGCAGCCGGAGGTCCCATTACCACCACCTCCACCCTTTCCACCTCAGATGCTATATCCGGAGGGACAACCGCAGATGTTCCAGTTCTTTCAGGCTATGATGTAGGCACAGTGGCATCAGACTGAGACCTTGAGACAGAGCTTGATGGCAGTTCTGGAGAGGACACCTGCACCAGCACCTACACATGTTCAGCCATCTGGTACTGTACGAGGGTTTTGCCAGATGGGCCCAGATACCTTTCGGGCAGCAAGACCGTAGAGGAGATCTTCGATTGGGTTGCCAACACGGAGATGCTACTGGAGGCTTCTCAGCTACATTCGAACCTTTGGATGACCGCAGTGAGGGCCCAACTGAAAGGCAACGTCGTTTGTAAACCCCCTTGACCAAATTTTAGGTCTACTTATCTTAGATAGAGAGACCAGGGTTAGTTTGAAGCCAATTAGAATTAGAACACAGTATTTTAGATTTATTGTGCAATATTTGTATCACTTAGTGCACCTTACCGTTGCTTCGATATTTGGAGTGCTACACTAGCATTTACCTTCAAACAAATTTTATACACTTTTTCTAGACGTGCCAACCTTCCATTCTGACCCTTGTGTAACTCATAAATACTCTCTCTTGTGCTTTATTTTAGTCGCACAATATTCGTTACAAACGTCCATGTTTAAATCCAAATAAATCCAACTTTGCATCTTTGTCTGTTCCAATCGAAATTGGAGACACAACCTCAAACCGCTTTATCCAACCCAATTTATGACAATATTCTATTCTGAGTCTGCTATGTCCATGACACTTGTGTCCCATCCAATTTTAATCTCATGTACTTCCAATTAATTAAAGAGCACCAATTATACTAATTTTAATTAAATTGGTGTAAGGACCCAACCTCACCTAAAACTAGACCCAACTCCAACCCAAGCCCCTACTGACACCCTCAAGGTTCATACTAAATACCATACACTGTTTTAGCCCACTACATCACACCAAACATGGTGTTTTGCCTCATCCAATCCCAAATTTCATTAATTGTGAAATTTCTTAATTGTTAAGGGACTTTTATGCAAAAGTGCAGTGAGGTGTCCACCCCTCATTGGACCCAATACATGAAGAAACCCTTCCCTCCTCTTTGACCGGTCTACCAAATATTTTTCCTCCATTTGTTGTACTTCCTACAATTTTATCCCCTTAGATCTCCACCCTCCATTTCAAACCCACATCACCAAGGCCATCTCCACCCTCCATTCCTTCATGTAGAGGTTTCCCTCATCCCCAAAAATATATCCCAGTCGTCCCTAATCCCAAGGAGAGCCCGCCTCTCTCTCTCTCTCTCCTATATATATACCTACACACTCTCTCTCTCTAAAACCCACAGCCACCTACATCACAACCGAAACCCTAAAAAAACCATACCCCTTCCTCTTCAACCCACACTATACTTCACCCGGCCACCTCCTTTCCCCCCGACCGAATTCCTCTATCGCCAGCCTCAGCCACGACTTCCTCCTCCGCCTGTCCCCTCACTCGACATCAACCCGTCGCCTTCCTCCACCGTCAGCCACTCTCCTCCTCCTCCTCCTTTCACAACATCATCGTCATCATCACCATCACCAACCCGACTCCCTTCTTCCCCGTTCATCTTAACCCGCCACCGTTATCACCATCTCCACTGCCACCAGTATCACCATCTCCACCGCCAATATCATTATCGTCTCCCCCACTATCAGCGACCATCGCCACCTTCGGCACCATCATTACCAACACCGCCCTCACCATCATCATCATCATCACCATCACCAACACCATCATCACCATCACCATCACCCGCACCGATCCATCCCCACGTCCGACCATCGCCGAAGACCACTACTACCTTAGCCGCCGTCCTCCCATGACCTTTCTCCCGCCGCCAGCAACCCGCCACCGCCGACCCAAACGCCACCGCTGTCGTTGCACGTTGTTGCCTCTGCCGCAGCTGCTGCCGGAGCTGCTGCGTGCTGTGCACGCCGGAACACCGCCCTCCCTCGCCGGAGGTAGGCCACCGACGAGCCGCGGACACCCCCCCTCGGCCATGATCGACTAGGTATACATTTACCTCCCTTCTATATGTGTATTGGTGAACCCTAAGTGCCATATGTGTGTGTATATTTTAGAATAAAAATTTGTGTATAGGTTTACATATATTTTAGAATAATATTAGTATTAGAATTTACCACATAGAAAAATATGGTTATTTAATGTAAACACTTATGTTGACCTTGAGTTTAGAAAACTGGCCTTGTGCACATATTTTGATAATATGTTAGCTAGGACATGTAATTTTGTATTATACGTTATTTAGTTTCGTAACGTATCTTGCTAACTCATTATCTTGATGTACACGGTAATTGAGGATATGACATGTGTAGGTCTTAGCTGCTTGCACACGCGACCCTGCTAGTTGACCAGTCGTGACCCCCCTGCGTTAGTTCCTAAGTACAGTGTAGTTATAATTCTCGTGCGTACTAGTGTAATGACTGATGATTATATTATATTATATTATATTATATTATATTATATTATATTATATTATATTATATTATATTATATTATATTATATGTATAGGGTCGCTGGACCATTCAGGCGAGACTTCGGGAGAAGGTTATTGGCACTCGCAGCTTGAGGACCCAGGCAAGTATACCTTGCCTGATTTACTGTTTAATCTAAATTATAAACTTTTGTATGATATCTTGTTACAATATTATATATAACTGTATGTGTCCGAGAATGACTCGGGTGCAGTCGACGGATGCGTCGATGTTGTAGTATATTTGACTTAGTCACTAGCAGACCCACCTACCATTATGAGGATATTCTAATATCTTCCTAGACCCTGACACTTTTACATGCATCACAATGACAAAATTATGTTGGGATGCAGGTTCGCGTACCCGACTAGCTATCGGTGCATGTGACATGCATCATGGTTTAGTACGTAATCAGGGTTATCTAGATTAGTTGAGACTTGGCATGTAGTTTCGTGGTATACACGTCGTATATTCAACTTGTATATCTGCATTGGACGGAGAGGACAACTGGTAGGCGTATGGGATACACACATTAGAATCCGTAGTATCCAAAGGAGCCATGGATCCAATGATTTCCTTTATACAGATACCGCATTCTTCGGAGCGATACGGACGTATATATTTATAGATACCTCATTATTCGGAATAATGGATGTTACATGTACAGATATCACACTCTTCGGAGTGTGGACGTTATGCCTACACCTACCCATACGTACCAAGGTTGTTCTCACATTGCATTCACTTAGATGGTTAGCACACCCCTTTATTTTATTCAGTATTTATGTTGGCATATATTTTTGTGTCTTGTTACGTCCCTCTGAGGACATGGTTCCCTTCCAGATTTGGACGAGGCATACTATCCTACCATACACGGACCATAGTAGGAGATAAGGTACGCGTCCGAGGAGGAGCTTGAGGTGCAACCATAAGAGTTCCCTTGATCACTGGTAGGCCTTTCGCCTAGGGCTAGAGAATCCTTATCTAGTTAGCTGATGCTCTAGTCGCACTCTCTTATCTGTCTTTCAGTACTCTTATTTCATCATTGTAGTAGGTTTGTTCCCATCAAATATATCTGGATTGTACTATAACATTTCAGACATGCACTTATTTTCCAGTATTTATTTCAGTACTCCTTATTTATATTGTGGATGAGATTAGACATTTACCTGATGTGTGATAGTATTAGACTTGTTAGTATTTTAGGACAGCGTAGTACGCTTCGTTGGGTCCATTAAATTGGGTAATCCCTCAGAGACGTATTAGCTGGCCATTGCCACGTAGCTTGGTCCTAAGAATTTTGGGATTGAGGTGTGACAGGATCACCCTTTGCTCAAAATTGCATAAGTTGTGCGAATTATATCCCTTGTTTAATGCAAGAGAATTATTCATCAAGTCATTGATCTGAACAGAATTGACATGGGAACTCTCGTCAACCAGAATGTTCTTTCCCTTGTTGGCAGCAACTTCGGGATATGCATGACGAGGGGTGGGCACCCATACTTTACGAGTTTTTCTCGACTTGAGGGCGGATGGGGGGTAAACACCACCCCCAGAGTGGAGCATTTCTTCATATTCATGTTGGTCGAACTTCATGACCAAGGTCTTCTACGTTGAGCCGACCAAATCAGTATCGAGTTGAGCTATCACCTTCTCGTCAGAGGAGAAAGAAGTCCCAGCAGAGTCACCATCTTGTTTGCGAGAAAAAATTTATACAAGAATTTTGTGTTACAAACTATTGAAAAGAAAGAAAAGTACAAGAGATCCTAAACATGAATCTAAGTATAATTGATTCTAGAGAAGTATAGATGTAGAGATATGATCTACGGATGATCACTTTACTCCTTGGACCACTTGACGATGAAGAAATGCACACGACGACGAAGAAATATAGAGACTGCTGTGAACAACTTGGAGAGTTGAACAATAAAAAATCTCTGGCAACAACGACACGAGAAGATTCTATTTCTCTCACTCTGTTCTTGAATTTTAAAGACTTCAAAATTTTAGCCCCCCTCTGTCTATCTAGGTGTATTTATAGAGTTTAGGAACAGTTATGAGAGTGTGCGTGAACTTTGGACAACCAATACTATTTTACTATTGTGCATGCACTTTTAGTGGACTAACATCCCACGTTCTGAATGAGTGGGTACACAACTTACTGCCTGCTTGACACGTAGCTTCCTATATGAGGAAAGCATAGGTCTTGGGGATAGTTATTTGTACACTTTTTATGAAAAGTATGACATGTAAGACGCACTCATAAGTGCTCACTGTCGGTTATGATAATATGTGCACTTTAGAAGTCGTCCGCAGACTGGCACATTCTTGGTACAATTGGCACTGTGGCCCATTTTTGAAGTAGTTGGCACTACGACATATTTTTGAAGGAGTTGGTACTACGACGCACTTTTGAAGGTATTGACACTGCGGCACACTTTTTAAAAGATTGGCACAACGGCATACTTTTGAAGAGATTGGCACATCGATGCACTTTTGAAGAAGTTGGCACAATGGAGCACTTTTGAAGAAGTTAGCATAGTTGTGCACTTTTGAAGAAATTAGCACAGCGATGCACTTTTGAAGAAGTTAGCATAATGGCTGGGTCGCTAAATGATAACCTGGGTCTGCGTGCTGCAGCACAGCTGTAATGATAACTTTTGACTCTCTGGTTTCTGCATATGTCAGCTGTCAGACTGCTGCATTAAATGCTGAAAGAGGGACAATCATTTGTGCACGAGCTTTCGTAACACTAAAAAAGTGCGCCATCTTCCGAAAGTGCGCCAAAGTATTAAGCACTTAAGAAAATGTGTGTATTTCTTCTGAAACAAGTAGAAAGTGTGCCAAACAGATAGAAAGTGCACCATCTTTCCACTGTTGGATTTATTTATAGAAAATTGTGCCATCTATCTAAGGCGCATTTTATCCTTCAACAGTGTCATCACAGCTAATTTTCTCAAAAGTGCGCCAACACGACTACTTCTTCAAAAGTGCGCCCATATGAACCATTTCATCAAAAGTGTGCCAGTTTCCAGACTACTTCTATAGTGCGCCTACAATCCCAACTGACAAAAAAAAGTTGCGATTACGTATCCTACTTGTCATATTCCTCGTGAAACATGCACAAATAAATATCCCATGACCTACGCTTTCCTCGAATAGGAGGCCACGTGTTAACCAGGAAGCAAGTTGTGCACGCACTCACTAGATCGTGGGATGGCTTCCCATCAAAAGTATGGGCACAGTGTGGATTGTCCAAAGTGCGTATAAACTGTCATAACTACTCTAAAATCCTATAAATATTGGATTATTGTGTACGTTACAGGGAAGAATTTCAAGCCTTTGAAGTTCAAGAACAGAAGGAGAGAAATAGAAGCTTGTAGTATCGTTGTTGCCAAAGATTTCTCATTGCCCAACTCTTTAAGTTGTTCACAGCATCCTTGCATTTATTTATCGTCGTGTGGTCCAAGGAGTAAAGTGATCATCCGCAGATCAGATATCTACAGCTATACTTTTTCAGAATCAATTGTACTTAGATTCTTGTCTAGGATCTTTTTGTTCGCCATTAAAACCAGTTTGAACAAACTTTCGGTGTTTAATTCACAGAAAAGAATAAAAAGAAGTCCTAAAAAGAAAATATAATTACAATTTTATTTTATTTTGGGGAGTAGGATGATGGAGATCGAGCACTGCAGTAGCTCCTTTACCCCATTGACGATCTCACTGAAGAAGGGAAATACTTTCTCTCTCCTGCCTGTGTCTGTTTCTCTGTGCTTGCCCTGTCTATTTGTGTATGGGTACCACCCTGATATTTATAGACATCGTGTTATATGACTATGCGCACGCATGTATCATAGGCACATAGATGTTGGGAGCTGCCACATGTACATCCTTAACATGATGTTGTTCCAACCGTGGGAGCGAGTCCAAGCCAAGCTGCCACGTAGACATTTGTTATGATTTTCTGTTGCTGAAGATCCAGGCGGTTCTCATCTTTTATGTGTGTGACTTAGTTAGCTAGACACATGGCCCGCACTTAGTTGAAGGGAATTACTTTAGTCATAATAAAAAGATTTTATCTCAGGGAACCTTGCCACTTTGGACGTATGGAGTCTTGGGCCGCATGTGACACATGGAACGCATGGAGTCTGGAATGCACGGGACCTGAGATGCATAGGATGCTTGGATTTTTGGATGAATGAAGCCAGAGATACATGGGACGCATGGAGCCTTTGCCATGTTATACACATGGCACTGCATACCCGTCAAGAGTAAAGTTCATGATGATGTGAGGTTCTATCGTTTAGCATACTCGGGTCTTTTGACTCGTTCATAAAAGTTTTTTTTGTCAGAATTCTGTGTCAGACACAATCTAATGTCAGGTCTTTATGTGGTCAATATTGCGGTGCATGGATACTGTTTTTATAGGCCGCATAGTCATTCTGCAGCCTGATTTCTTCTGAGTCGATCTTGGTGCGCATGGTTGTTGGATGCATGGATCCATATTTTCTATACTTCTATAAAACCCCTTCAAAGTTTTCAAACTGATAAGTTTGAATACTTTGAATAAGAAGCATGAAGGAGAAAACTTTGGAGTGCATGGACGATGGGCCGCAAGAGAGTACTGCCAGGCTGTCATCTCTGCAATCAATGAAGGAGATTTGGTTCGATCTCCGAGTCGATAATAGTTTCTAGGAGATAAAGTCAAAAAGGGCACCAACTGTTACATGGATAGAGGCTGTTCGGAACCCGAGACGTCAGTTTTGACCAAGGATAACCGTTTGACCGCAAAAATAAAGGCGTCAGATTCATCTTCATAATCACTCGATTCATTGCCTCATTCTTTCACACATCCCTTGTTAGCCTATAAATAGGCCGCTGGGGGAGGGCCTTCATCTTTTTTTGCTCCTTCTTTGATGTGGAGGGCTGTTGTCCTTTTTTCCTGGGAGTTCGTCAAGGGCAGACTTGATCCGTGGCCTCAAGACGCTGGTAGATCATACGGAGGTGAGGAAATGTTTCGATCTTCAGAGACCCAAAGACACAAGTACATGGTCATACAATCTTGCAGTGTGGATGAGAAATCATTTAAAACACACGCAGACTCCTCCAAAATTTTACAGCATGGATGAAAAAATCATCATGAATATGCGCAGAGATTTCACATAGCCCTGCCGCATACGCGCAGAGCCTATCCGTAGCTTGGCCACATGAACGAGGCATTGTCTATGTTATACGCACGGAGCCAATCCTTGGCTTGGCCGCATGGATAAGGAATCATCCACATCATGCATCTTTGAGAAATAAATCGACACGTCTTGAAGAGAAAACTGTCGTGTCTTGAGAAATAAGCCGGCACGTCTTTGAGAAGCGAACTATCGAGTTTTCTCTTATAAATCCTAGGGAATTTTGAACCCTTCATACAAAAATGGCTTCAAATGATGCTTCTAGGAGGAAGAAAACTGATGAGAAAATTGTTTTCTCGTCGATCGAAGTTAGTTCAGACCATGCTTCAACCACTCATGTGTCCTTTATGGAGAAAAATGAAGAAGTGTTCCCTGTGGAAGTACATAAAGCAGATCTTTTCCAGGAACTTCTTGGTCCTTCTTTGGATGGACGTCATGTTGGCTTGGAGAAATGGGAAGAGCATGCTGATGTAGAAGCATGAAAAATACGCTGGGAGGAGCGACGCAGCATACTGATACAGAGCAGCGTAAACAGAGGCCTTCAGAGCCATCAAGCGTACAAGCAGATCTTTCTCCGCTAAACGTAGCATAAAGTATAAGCTCAAAGGACCATCTGCGTAAGTGCAGTACGTCCAAGCCGCTTCAGCGTAGACAGGGTTCTTCATCGCCTCCATGGCGTAAAACTCATCCGCTCTCAAAGCATCGTTAAAGCGAACGAGGAACGCTTCGTCTTCCGCGAAATGAACCTGTCAAGTCACGCAGTGAACCTGACCTCTGACTCCTGATAAAAAGTACTGCACGGCTACTCAGACGACGGCTGGAAACGAGAACAGACCCCTCAGGATGCGCACCATAGTATGATGGCGGATCTCTGCATTTAATGCAGAGGATTTGGTTAAAATATCACCGAACCATCGTTTACTGACGTCCCCTCAGCGTAAACTGCTCTTTCGCGTACAAGGGGATACGCTGTCTTGTTTTACATAGGCAAACATGAGCTGTTTTATGCTTCGCAGTAGACAAACCGCCTGCCACGTCAAAAGCTGCACTTTGTACGGGGCTCGAGGTACGTCTCTACGTCTAATTGCACAGAGCGGTGACAGTTTCTCTTGAGGCACGTCTCTGCGACGGATGCACAGAAGGGCTGCAGACCTTCAAAATACGCCTCCGCATTTAATGCATAAGATGGTGGCAAATCTCTGCAAGAGATTTGATTATATCTTCAAAAGCCATAATTCCGGCTAAGACGTCCACATCAGCACTATGGCACGGTACGCAGCGGATTCTACGCCCATTCAGGATCTGTGCTCATTCGGCTTCTACGCCCCCTCAGTCTCTACGACCATTCGGCTTCAAACGCCCACTCAGTCTCTACGACCATTCGGCTTCAAACACCCACTCAGTCTCTACGACCATTCGGCTTCTACGCCTACTCGGCTTCTATGCCCATTCGGCTTCTACGCCTACTCGGCTTCTATGCCTATTTGGCTTCTACGCCAGGGTGATAGTCATTTGGCTTCTATGCCAACCTCTTCTACACAAGAGATACCTACCTACGTGGCTTCTATGACGTAATCTTCGCAGCAGATATACATATTTTGTCCCCTTAGTTGGACACGTGTCACATGCTCACTCAAAAGGTCATCTATACGCAGGCATTGGTTATTTAACCGTTGTGTAAAAAGATGCTGTACTTTTCACTCCTCGGTTTTTACACCGACGGAGTGGTCACTGTCACCAAAACTCTATAAATAGAGACCCCTATCAATGGGGAACCAGGTCTAAAAACTTTAAACTTGAAGATCGAATAAGGTCGAAAAACTTAAAACTTCAAGATCGAACAAGGTCGAACTTCCAAGAAAGATCGAACCGGAGGTCAAGAGAGAGAGAGAGAGAGAGAGAGAGAGAGGGAGAGTCCGGAGCCCAGGCAAAGAGCAGGGATCTACGACTTTGGCATCGTGCATCCACCCTCTTCTGCAACCTTCGAAGCTGCTACCTGTCTTCCACGGCACTTCTTCAACATCGTGTGGTCCAAGGGCTAAAGTGATCGACCACAGATCAGACACCTATAGCAATTTATACCCAGATTAAATAAATTGTACTCCCACATCCTCGTATAGGATTAAATTGTACAAGTTTGTTTGTAAACCAAAGGGCACGGGTCTCGTATAAACCCCGTCATTGAAATACACTTTCATTCTTTCGTTTAATACCACAAACAAGATGGCGACTCTGCTGGGGACGTCTTTCTCTTCTGATGAGGAAGTAATTGCTCAACACGATGCGGTATCTGTAGGAACCGTGAAGAAGACACTGGTCGTTCATTTCGACCAGTCTGCCTATGAAGACATGCTTCGAATCGGGGGTAGCTCTCACCCTCTCTCCGTCCAAGACAACAGGAAGCTGCGCAAGGTATGGATGCCCAAGACATCCTCCGCCATTCCTGTGGACCCTTCGATCTCTCCGACCAATGAGGTTGTAGCATCGCTCCCTCCGTGCCCCGCACGTAAAATTCAGTCTCCCTCTACGCGCGGTACAGACGAAACTTTGGGCAAAGCCTCAGCGCTAACCCAGAAGAATCCACTGCGCTTTACGCGTAGGAATCAGTCTCCCTCTACACGCGGTACAGACGAAACTTTGGGCAAAGCCTCAGCGCTAACCCAGAAGCATCCACTACGCTCCACGCGTAGAAATCAGTCTCCCGCTCTGCGCGGTACAGACAAAACTTCTGATGGTGCCTCAACGCCAAATCAGAGGTACAGATCACGCTCCACGCGTAAGACAACATCTGACCTCTACGGTGAACCAGATGAGCGCTGTGATCTCCGCGAGGGAAAGCAAGCGGCAGAGTACTCAACTTCTCGGCCTTTACGCCAGCAAGGGAACTGTCTGCCTACCCTCCGGATTATGCGAGAAGTCGATGGCCGACTGAGGGCCTCTCCAGCTTTACACCAGTCTGAGCAAATCTCCAAATTATGCCAGGCAAAGTCCCTCGGTGTAAAACAAGCTCAGGTTGCGTAAAGACACCCTCCCAGGGGATTATCCGCCACCCAGATGGCCAACCTGTTGTACACAGATGGCACAGGGAAAACCGGGGTGCCCAATATCCGCATACTCGCTGATGGGAACAGAAGAAACAAGCCTTCGCCTTCTTCTTCGGCAACTCCTCCTGACCTGCACAAATATCAAATCCAGAAGCGTAAAGAGCGGGGACCTTCCAACATGTCTATTACGCCTCCTAGCGAGCACTATTGTAATAGTCATAAGGTTGTGATTAATTGCTGCTGTTCCAAAGCAAAACGATCGATTTTCGACCGGTTGAGCTACTCTCTGTCTTTCCAGGAAGAGGAACCCGTGCATGCATCTGTGAACATGGCTTCACACATACGTAGAGGAGGGTCGAGCTCGAGACGTCATTCCTCTAGGCCTCCGAGCCGAAGGAGGTTCAGTGAGCTCCTCAGGAACGCTGAAGCCGGGGTATTCTAAAACACTCGCACGAGGTCACGAAAACCAGCTTTGTCCTCTTCTGATTCCGATGCTGGGGGTCGCCAAGCCCCCGAATCAGAGGCAGAAAGTGTGGAGTCGACTTCTACAGCGACCTATACTAATCCTTCAATGACACCCAGGGAGATGGGAGTTTACGTCGTTGAAGATGAATGCGAGGAAGCTTCGCCGTCAGGGAATGCGGAACAACGCATCACTATACTGGAGACATCTCTGAAACAAATGCAATCCATGATGGAGAACATGCACCAGATAATGCTAAATCAGCACGCAACTGCCATAGCTCAAGCATCGGTCCCGCCAACTCAGGTACGTGTGGGGGTGGATTTACCACCATCTAACCCGAGCCAAGAGCCTGCTCTAGATCAAGAGTCAGCAATACCTCCGCTTTCTCACTCAGAGAATGTCTTGCCTCCCGCTGGAGTTATGATACAACCAACTCCGCACCACTCTGTAGCCCCGCTTCCGACTGAAAATCCGATGCAGGCAGTACGGGAGTTGAAAGCCTAGTTCGACGCCTTGAAGCACAAAGATCAGCTCAAGAAACTGGGAATCAACCAGCCCTACCCAGCTATCTGAGAGGAGGTCCCTTTCCCGTCGAGGTACAAACCTTAGACTATGGCTCTGTTCGAGGGAAAAACATCACCAAGTCAGTACATGAACTATTTCAGTATGATGACGGTATTGCTACAAGGGAACGACGCCCTCCTCACTCGGGTGTTCAAAGGCTGTCTCTCAGGAGTAGCCTATCAGTGGTACCGTAGCTTGGCGGACAACTGCATTACTTCCTTCGAGGACTTCAGAGCTTTATTCTTCACGCGATTCTACGAGGGAGGAATGGACATGTCTATGTCCTCTCTCATCGAAGTCAAGCAGAAGGAAAAGGAGGACGTTCGCATCTTCATCGAACGTTTTCGTCAGGCCACCTTACAGATGCCTCCAGGAGTTCCAGACTCTGTATTGGTAGACATTTGCAGGAAAAACCTCCTTCCCGTGGTCTCGGTGTTCACAGGACCATATCAGTTCCATGATTGACCTTCGTTCATCATCTCGACAGTAGCCGCCGAAGGCAACAGTCGCAAGGCGTGCGACAATGGCATCATGATCTCCGCCTCTGACAGAGGCAAAAGGTCATCTCCTAGCAGCGACCATCCTCGTGGTCCCAAAGGGAAAGAAGCCCTGACAATCAATACGGCCAGACCAAAGATTGCGGCAACCACGCAAACGAGACCCGGGACTTCCAGGCCCGTCGAAGTCTACTCTTTCGACGACGACGATATCCCAAGTATATTCGAGTGTCTCGTCAAAAGTGGCAAGATCACCCTTCCAGAGCTGAGGCGGCCCCAGGAAGTCGGCAATACTAACGACCCCAAATACTGCATTTTCCACAGATACGTACACCACACGACAAAGGCGTATTACATACTGAAAAGGAAGATCCAGGGGTTAATCGATGCTAAAGCCATCACTCTGCACAACACCGAGAAGATGGTCACGGCCAACATGATCTCTCTGCAGTTTGGCAATCTGCCTCCCCAAGAGGTCCCGGATGGTGTTGCACCTATCTCCCGGACAACGATGAACATCGTCAATCTCCCTCCAACTAAGGATCAAAATCATGACCTGGTACCCCTGACTACCCGGCAAGGCGAGATTATGTGGGTTCATCCAGATTTGGTATCAGAGTTCGAGGAAGAAACTAAGGCTACTAAGCCTACATCCAAAAAGAGCTCCAAATGCAGGCCATACCAAATAATCACGACTTCTTCGGCATCAGACGAAGATGAGGTATTTGCTGCAACCCGTTCAGGGAAGGCCTACCTCAACGACTACGGAGCAAGTCAAAAAGGTGCACCGGCGGACGCTCCAGCAGCCAAACCTTCAGAGCAAGGTCCCGTCGTACCAGATATCAGTCCTTCGAAACCAACTCTGGCGGAGAAGGGGAAGCAAAGAGAAGAAGGGGTACATCATTACGGGGGAGCGGTCAGATCGCGAATCAGCCGCTCCAGTGCAGCTATCTTCTTATTCCTGGAAACCAAGGCATCGACGTGAGCCCGCTCCAGCCGTGCCTCGGGATTGTTCGTAAGGGTCAGCTCAGCCCTTGCCCGAAGAGAGCCCGCACGGGCAGCTTCTGTACGCTCTAAATCCTATCTTGCTGCGCTCATTCGACCAGTCGCTACATCTAGACCTGCCAACGACTGAGAAGCCCACTCCTCTGCCAGAGCGAGTTTTTCCTTCAGCTTGCGGGCCCTCGCTGCGTTCCCTTCGTGCTCGGATCGGAGCTTCGTCTCAAGAGCGAGAGCCTCTTCCACGACAGCTTTTCTTTTATCTATCTCCAGCTTATGTGTTTTGATAGAGTTGTCCAGGCTTTCCAGCTGTGTAGAAAGCCGCGCAGTCATGTGGTCGTATCTGGCCTGGACCTCAGCATCAAGGCTGCCCCAAGTCAGCTGCAAGTATTCGTTAATGGGTTGCTCTAAACCATTAACCACCGCCTCCAGGGCGTTAGCTACCCCAGGATCGCCGAACTCCCTGACGGCCCTGATCGAAAACTGAGAAGTCTTCTTCAGGCGCTCGAAATCTAGACTCTTCGCCAACACCAATAATATTATCGTTTTCAAACCGGTGTAAAAGAGGCTAGTATGTTGCTCGGTCAGCGCAACTAGATCCGATTGAACGCCAGGAGTGGCCGCGATATCAGCAAGTCCCCCGCCAGGAATGACTGCAGACGAGGTGGCCACAGCCGCCGCCTCGACGGATGGTGCGACCGAAGGAGGTGCAACGACGACGGTCAAAGTCATCGGCATACTAGCGAGAGGCGAGGTCACGATGACGGGCTCGTCCTCCTCTCGAGGTGACGAAACTACTCCAGGCGAGCTGGCCCCCGAAGGTATTTCCTCCTCGAAGTTGAAAGCCTCCGTATCATCGCCAGGAGCCAGAGCAGAGCCAGAAGGTGCTTCAATGCTGTACTCCCCATGGACGCCATCCCCTGAGAAAAGGACCAGAAAGTTGATATTAATATGATGGTAATCTTTCTAAAGGGAGACATAAAGACGACATTTACCCAAAGCCAACGGTATATATGGCGCATCTGTAGCCGATGTAGCTAAACCATGCTTTAATGACGCAATGCGAACTATCATACCTGGAGAAGGAGGTGGGCCGACCGACATCGCCCAGAGTTCTGCCAAGCCTTCACCAAGACGCAGTCGAGGTTCGTCAACTGGAATCTCGCTAGGCGTGCTCGCTGACACAGCGGGAGTTTTATCCGTTACTGGTCTAGGGAAAGATTATCCCATCTGCCGCGGCCACATAGGAAATCTCGCTCCACTACATGGAGCAGTAGCAACGACAGCGACCTCTAGCGAAGATTCTCCGGCACCGCTGGCCAGAACTGTAGAAGGTCCCTCTCTAAAAGGCGAGGAACCTCCAGCCAAGGAATCATCCCTGATATGGGGAGATGCAGGCTCACTCCCAGGAGCCTCAATACCAAGAATGCGGAGAGGACGAGCAACCGTCTCCTTCCTCCTCTTACGAAGAGAAGCTTCCTTCGGAGCAGAAGCCCGTCGCTTCCCAGAAGAGACTACCAAAGCCCCCGCAGGCGGAGGCACTTCACACCTCGGCACCGACACCAGAGGCTCATCCGGAGTGCCAGACTCCTCACCCTCGTCAGAAGAAACCGAGGGGACTTCAACTCTTCCCCCAGGCTGGGGAGGAGGCACCCTGAAGCTTCCACGCATGTCAAAATCACGATGGAAGGTGTTAATCGCCACATAGAACTGGGCGTAAGAATGGAGGACGCGGAGCTCCGTGGAGGTTGTAACGACCGGCACAATGAAGATTGCTCCCGTGCAACCCATGATAAAATATTGTCACCCTCTGGCTCCATCAATGAGTCCGCCCCTGGACCTGAAGCTGGTGACGGCATTGCCCACGTGCAACTGGTCATACCCAAACTGCTGGGTGAACCAAGTAGGCAAGTAGGGCTCGAAGAAGCAATGATCTTCGCTCCTGTACAGCAGATGGGAGGGTCTAATACAGACCAACCAATTAAAAGCTTTCGGAGAAAGATCGGCCTTCTCTCCACCTGAATCCTCAAGCCTCATCCCTGATTGATTGCGATGTACAGGAGGGGGAGTACAGAGAAGCTTCCAGCCGTGACTGAGGTTCAACACCAGCTGACAGTCCAAAGTTGTGTTCACATTCCAGGGAGAGTCTTTGTAGTTCAGCAAGAAATTACCCTCCGAGCTGCTACTAGAGCCGGGAGACATCACCCGAGGGTTGTGGAGAATTAACCATCCCATCAAGTACAGGTATGGTAATTCCATCCGGGGAAAACTATCACGCCGAGCTTCATCGACGAGCAACCCATCAGTCATGGCTCTCAGGCCAGCCTGTATACGGCACACCATGGCAGGAAGCAAGCCCAGTCTCGCCCCCAACACCAGGCGCACTGCCGGCCACAGGATGTTCCGGTGAATGCGGTCCGCGGACGCAGTACCAGGCACTACTACTCGACGTAGCCATATCGAGAGGAAATCGGCCAGCTGGGCTTCCTTAGACAGAGGCCTGCGGCAGCGCCTCAAGCAACTATAGGCCTTAGTGCCTTCGGGATACTTTCCTGCCCCCTCAACGAGAATCTGATCTGGAGCTTTAGCCTCCTCCATAAGATCCTCAACGACCTGGACACTAAGTACGCCCAAACAGTTCACGGGCTCATTCTTGCCCCCCGAGGCTTTCTCCGACTTGGCGGCCCTAGCTCGGTGGAAGAAGAGGTAGGACATCCACTTGGTGGTGTGAGCCAAATCAGAAGGCTCGTTATAAAAAGTGGTGCACGCGAAGTATTGACACATCAGCTCCTGATATACTTCCGCCACCCGAGCGTCCAAGTCCCCCAACTCCCGGTTGGTGGGAACATACTCTTCATATGGGGTATCCCCCATCGGCAGTCTCGAGACAACTGCCATCTCATGAAGGGCCAATCCTAGCTCCCCCAGTGGAGTGGCGAAGGTCCCAGTGAGCGAAATGTATCGCTCCATCAGTGCCAAGAACAAAGTAGGGTTGGGAGGCAACCCGACACTTGTCGCACTCACAGCGGCATACAGTCCAATGCCCTCCAGCTCTCTCCGAAAGTGCTTTAAGGCCCAGTTAACTAGGCAAGTCCATCGGAGGTTTGTTGGGGTGATCCACCCATTGCACCGAGGATTCTCCTTGGGATATACACCACCTCGTCCCATGAAGTCGTTGCAGAAGGTCAGTAATTGGACCGGCTGGATCACTGAGCTGTCTTCACTCGGGACACTGCCCGGGCACAGTCCCCTGAACAACGTCACAACACCGGAAGGGCGGCTGACAAATGACCCCTGGTCAGCCCCTTTCAGATGAAAGATCTTCCCTGGCTTGCCGTGAAGATCGGGAGTCAGCGTCCACGACATCCTCCTGCGATGCGTCGCATGGAAGAAAGTCGAGATAGGATAATCCCTCGGCATCATTGGCAGATACAAGACCAAATTCCCGGCAGAAAAAACCCAGGGTTCCCTCTTGGGCTTCGTTTGGGACTGTTTGTCAATCATGTCCCCAAAGAGGAAAGCCGGCTTTATGTACTGCTCTCCGTCGACGTAGGTTAGGGGCTCTCCGTTGATCATATTCAGCATCGTCCGCTCGCCCTGAGCCGATATCAAAAATCCCCTTCCCTCAGGATACTGGGGTCCGGAGAGGAGAAATGCCACGTGGGACAGATCCTCCAGATAGTTCGAGTGCAGCATCCCGGCAGCGGAACCCATCACCTCAGCCAGTGGAGACTCACCCAAATCAACTGCAAAAGTGCAAGGAAAATATGTCATTACAAATCTTGCACAAACATACAGACCAAAGAAACGACAGTCTGTGCTCTACGCCAGGATTGTACGAATTTGGTTATTTTACGCCGAAAGTCCCCTCCACAAGCGTAAAACTCTAATTTTACGATATACACCAATTTTTGGTAGCCAGAGCTTTTACGCTCGGAACTACAAAAATATGGAGTTTTTACGCTGGCACATTAAAAATATGGGCATAAAAGATGAAAATGCCTCCGTGCATCATCTTCCTCAAAGAGGCTATCAGCGCAGAAGACGACCTAGCGCGGTCACGCTCAACGTGTGCGAAGGATTTTTCGTCGTTTTTGTCACCCCAAAGGCTCTCCTCTAAGACCGGGTGTGCTGCTCGTCGGCGGGATACTTCGCTCAGAAGAAAGTTCACCTTGCCCGACCGAAGACTCTCTCCCTGGGGCAGAAGAAGGAGAAGAAGAACCTATGCTCTTTCCCTTAGTGGAGGGGGTTTGTTTCGGCGCCATTTTTGATGACTCGAAGTGCTCGGAGAAGGAACGAAGAAAAACTCGAACAGTCGAAAGCTCTTTTTCGCAGAAGACGGATAAAAGATTTTTCTCTCAAAGGCTTGGGATATATATAGAGTTCGAGTCGACTCCTCGAATCCTCGGACGGACTCCTCGAAACCCTAACCAAATCTCCTAATTAAATATTTGGTTATGATTGGGTCCTACGTCAGCCTATTATTCAGAGAAGGCGGACAGTCAGCGAATTCAAAAAATTCTTTGCGCAAAGCAGTTCAGCGGTTCCTACGCTAAAGGAGCTTTCTACGCTCGACAGCAACAGATCTACGGTTTTACGCTCACAAGCTATAAGTCTATGATTTTTTGCCCGGATGCCTTTGTGCTCGGTAGCTTTTATGCTTGAGAGGCAACAAACCTACGACTTTATGCTCAGCAGATACCAAATCGATGATCTCACGCTCGGTGGCGCTCAGTTTACGCTCAAAAGCAACAGATCCGCAAACTTCACGCTCGGAGAAATTTTTTTTTAGGAGCTACAGATCTCCAGTTCTACGCTAAAGGAGCTTTCTACGCTCGACAGCTACGAATCTACGGCTTTACGTTCGACAGCTATAAGTCTATGGTTTTATGCCCGGATGCCTTTGTGCTCGGTAGCTTTTATGCTCGAGAGGCTACAAACCTATGACTTCACGCTCAGGAACCACAAGTCTACGGTTTTACGCTCGATGGTGTTTTACGCCCAGAGACTACAGACTGATGATTTCATGCTCCACGACTTTCCGTATATCCGAACAGTCCCCGAAGCGGTCAATTGCAAAGAGTTCACACAGAAGATACTCGTTCTTGACCCCAAAGTATCCCAAGTACCCGAAACATACAGAGTTCAAACATGAGAAATTACTCTTCTCGTGTCCAAAATTGGAGGTTCATCCAGACTCCAGTCTGAACATCTCGTCTATCAAGATGACAACTCAGTTTGACAGCCAAATCCTCGACCCTGTTCCAAGGGAGTTTTGAGAGATCATTCTTGAAGACAAAGTCTGAACAAAATTTCTGCTCATCAGAAGCAGCAGTTCAGAGCTCTACGAGGTCCCTTAGTCCTAGCAACAGAACAGGTCTAAATGTTCAACATGCTTAAACAGCGTTCTATGGACTATTCGCTACGCGTAAAGGACAGGGCCTAATACTCTTCTTATCAGAGTTGGCATAAAGAATCAGACGTGTCGAAGCTACACATATTCAGACTTCACAGCAACGTATGGCAAGATGATCATATGAAGAAGAAGACAATTTTATTAAAATCAAAATCATGATTACATATGAGGGAAATCCAATCTACAAGTATTTTTCTCTATTTTTTGTGATTACATCTGAGGGAAACTCCGTCGACAAAAGGATTTCTCCACCATCGTCTGAAGATAGCCCAGAAGCTGTTCTGACAGGTTCTCACGGGGCTTCAATTCTTCATCCATCTTCTCCAGCAATCAGTCAGTTCCAGCAAACTGACTGACATGGCAATGATCAACGGCAGGAGGATACAGAGCTGGGCCTGCATAAATTATGCAGATCCCATGCTCCGTGCGCCTCTCAAGCCGGGACAGAGCAAGTCTGTCTGACTCTCATCACCGGAGGCAACGGGAGAAGACACCACTTGCAAGCGGTGTGGTCAAATACGACCCTTCCTCTCTCCTAGGCAAACGCCATATAAAGTTGCTGATTATCCTGAGTAAGGGAGGCTAAGATATCCTTCCATGATCCATCATTGCAGTGGACACTTGGTCGAAGATGCCGTCTTTTTCGGCTCCCTACATGCTGGAAGAACATGATCTCCTTCTTCCTCAGGTCGACCCGACGAACTCCGGCGATCATCTCTGCATGGTGATGGGAATGTGGGGAGAACAGGTTAACCCCCCAGCCTTTTTATAGGCGAAAGAGATCACAACGGTCCCCAATAAATCTGCCATAAAGTCCGCATCGACCGTTTCAACGCTCCATTCAGAAACGTTTCAAGTTACAAGGGGCCGTTCATGCTTCATTCAAAGCGTTTCAAATTTTGAGGAATTTAAAAGCTTTGAAGGGGGTCTTGTAAAAGCATGAAAAATACGCTGGGAGGAGCCACGCAGCATACTGATACAGAGCAGCATAAACAGAGGCCTTCAGAGCCATCAAGCGTACAAGCAGAGCTTTCTCCGCTAAACGTAGCGTAAAGTATAAGCTCAAAGGACCATCCGCGTAAGTGCAGTACGTCTAAGCCGCTTCAGCGTAGACAGGGTTCTTCATCGCCTCCATGGCGTAAAACTCATCCGCTCTCAAAGCAGCATTAAAGCGTACGAGGAACGCTTCGTCTTCCCCGAAATGAACCTATCAAGTCACGTAGTGAACCTGACCTCTGACTCCTGACAAAAAGTGTTGCACGGCTACCCAGACGACGGCTGAAAACGAGGACAGACCCCTCGGAACGCGCACCACAGTATGATGGCGGATCTCTGCATTTAATACAGAGGATTTGGTTAAAATATCACCGAACCAGCGTTTACTGACGTCCCTCAGCATAAACTGCTCTTTTGCGTACAAGGGGATACGCTGCCTTGTTTTACACAGGCAAACATGAGCTATTTTATGCTCCGCAGTAGACAAACCGCCTGCCACGTCAAAAGCTGCACTTCGTACGGGGTTCGAGGCACGTCTCTACGTCTAATTGCACAGAGCGGTGACAGTTTCTCTCGAGGCACATCTCTGCGACGGATGTACAGAAGGGCTGCAGACCTTCAAAACACGCATTCGTATTTAATGCATAAGATGGTGGCAAATCTCTGCAAGAGATTTGATTATATCTTCAAAAGCCATAATTCCGGCTAAGACGTCCATATCAGCACTATGGCACGGTACGCGACGGCTTCTACGCCCATTCAGGATCTATGCTCATTCGGCTTCTACGCCCCCTCAGTCTCTACGACCATTCGGCTTCAACGCCCACTCAGTCTCTACGACCATTCGGCTTCAAACGTCCACTCAGTCTCTACGACCATTCGGCTTCTACGCCTACTCGGCTTCTATGCCCATTCGGCTTCTACGCCTACTCGGCTTCTATTCCTATTTGGCTTCTACGCCAGGGTGACAGTCATTTGGCTTCTACGCCAACCACTTCTACACAAAGGATACCTACCTACGTGGCTTCTACGTCGTGATCTTTGTAGCAGATATATGCATTTTGTCCCCTTAGTTGGACACGCGTCACATGCTCACTCAAAAGGTCATCTATACGCAGGCATTGGTTATTTTAACCGTTGTGTAAAAGGATGCTGTACTTTTCACTCCTTGGTTTTTACACCGACGAAGTGGTCACTGTCACCAAAACTCTATAAATAGAGACCCCTATCAATGGGGAACCAGGTCGAAAAACTTCAAACTTGAAGATCGAACAAGGTCGAAAAACTTAAAACTTCAAGATCGAACAAGGTCGAACTTCCAAGAAAGATCGAACCGGAGGTCAAGAAAGAGAGAGAAAGAGAGTCCGGAGCCCAGGCAAAGAGCAGGGATCGACGACTTTGGCATCGTGCATCCACCCTCTTCTGCAACCTTCGAAGCTGCTACCTGTCTTCCACAGCACTTCTTCAACATCATGTGGTCCAAGGGCTAAAGTGATCGACCGCAGATCAGATACCTATAGCAATTTATACCCAGATTAAATAAATTGTACTCCTACATCCTCGTATAGGATTAAATTGTACAAGTTTGTTTGTAAACCAAAGGGCACGGGTCTCGTATAAACCCCGTCATTGAAATACACTTTCATTCTTTCGTTTAATACCACAAACAGCTGAAATAGAAGCCTCTCGTCAATTGTTTGCAACTTCAAACGTCTGCATTCTCCACGCTCTTACGATGTTCATAAATAATTCGAAGGATTCTGATTCCTCATTTCTTTAAGATCTGTATTGTTGTTTTTTCTTTCTTCTACTGAAGAAGAGTTTCCTTTTCTGGGAAAATAAGTTTCCACCAGAGGTAATATGAACGTGGTATGATACCGTAGTTTTTAAGGATATCCCACTGAGAATCTTTGGTGGACCCATTACCTCTTGCACACTTGGGTGCAAGTAATAGATTCGAGACAAACCCTAGAGTCGATATGAACGTGATAGATTTTGTGGACTTAGCACCGCTGGCGTACTTAGGGTCAAATATTGGTGATAAGTTTAGATGATGACTGATATCAGAGCTATTATGGACGTGATAATCGATAGTCAAATAGCGAAGTTTGCTCAGAGGTAATATGGACATGGCAAACCCTACTGGGAAAAATGTTAAGCTATTCAGAGGTGATATGGACGTGAACTAATGCCCAAAAAAGGAACTGACTTTTGAATGGTCTACCTGCGAGTGTAGGTAGAATTGAGGGTTACTCCACTTGGGAGCTTTTGAGGATCCATTATTTATTGCGTATTTAGGACTCCTGAATTCAGATAATAGATTTTATAGTATTTATAGAAAAAATCCCATATTGTGGTTATAAATTTGCTGGGGATGAACAACGAGAAATATAAACATTATATACCTTAGATGTCCTGATGGGTATAAAGGGATTACAAGTCTAGTTCAGACATAGAAATTTTTAAGGAACTTGTCGTTGATAGGTATCATGAGCAAGTCTCCATTGGGTTTCGCTTGCCGGTAGGCACCGTTGGAGAATACGGACTCCACAATGAACGGGCCCTCCCATTTGGGTTAGAATTTGCCGGTCGTCTTGTGGGTCATAACCATCGGTATTCTTACTGTTAAGACGAGGTTACCTACCCGAAATATCCTTTCCTTGACACGTTTATTGAAGGCTCCAGAGAGACGTGCTTGGTATAACTCAATGCGCTATTGAGCTAGGATACGCTTCTCATAGAGTGCCCCCAATTCTTGCAGTCGTCGACGGTAATTATTGTTAGCGGTTAACTGGTTGGAGAGGGCCACTCGGAGTGATGGAATTTGGATCTCGAAAGGGAGGACTGCCTCACTTCCGTAGACTAAGGAGAATGCTCCACTGCTGGTTGGTGTTCGAACCGTTGTGCTATAGGACCAAAGACATTCGTTGAGCTTCTCGTTTCAGTCATGTTTGTTGGATGACACAAACTTATTAAGTATCTTAATAATGGTCTTTTTGAATTCTTATGATAAACTATTGCCTGCTGGGTTATAAGCTGTCGAGGCTACATTCTGAATTCTATTTTTGTCATAAAATCGGTAGAAAGCATAGCTTACAAACTGCGGACCATTGTTGTGGATGATCCTCTGTGCAAGCCGAAGTAGTATATAACATGATGCTTGACGAAGTTGATCACGTTTGATGTCTTTACTTCAACAAGCGGCACGGCCTCCGCCCATTTGGAGAAGTAGTTGGTAATAGCCAAGATGAACCAATATCCTTTAGACGATGGTAGACTAATTGGTCCAATAATGTCCATTTCCTACGCTTCAAACGGCCAAGATGCTACCGTTGGGTACAAAAATTTTGAGGGATGGTGGATAAAGTCTACATGGATTTGGCATATTCGATATTTTCTTGCGTAATCGACTATATCTGATACCATTGTTGGCCAATAGTAACCCATTCTCTGGAGGCGGTCCTAAAACTTAGGTCCTGGCTGATGGGCACCACAAATACCGTCGTAAGCTTCACGAAGTGATTACTTTGCCTCCGCATTAGATAAGCATCGTAGAAGAAGTCCATTATAGGAACAGAGATACAACATCTTAGTAGTTGTATCATTATAGAACCGGATGGACCGTCTTCTGATTGAAGTGGCCTTCTTTGGATCCTCAGGCATGATCTCATAGACTACGTAGTCGATTAATAAGTGTCTCTAGTCTTGGGTACTGATATTTGTCTCCACCAAATATCTTAGGCACGTGCTGAGGTTATTCTTTGGGCAGACTAGTTCTTGGCTGACCAAAGTGATCAGATCATCGTATTGCCCGGGACGACCAAAGAGGCTGCGAGGCCGGCGAGGGCACCGACCTCGATATTCTATAGTCCAGGAACGTGCTATATAAAGAAGCACTCGAAAGTAGCAATTATACTGAGTGAGGCTTGATAGTAGGGGATTAAATCCTCATACCAGACTTCATACTCTCCCTGGATTTAACTGATGATCAGCTTTGAGTCGCCATATGCGTCCAGGTATTCTACCCTACTTCTTTAGCAAGTTGGAGTCCAATAATGAGAGCGTTGTACTCTGCTATATTGTTAAAGCATGGCTCTGTGAGAGAGTAAGTGCGGTGGATTACCAAATCATAGGAGAAATCAGTGTTATCCCGACCCCAGCGATGATATTGCCTTTGGGCCCTGTTCTTGAAGCACTATCGAAGAACATTCGCCAGACAGCCTCGCATGTGGTCACATTTGAGTCCACCACTTCGTTTGGGATTTTATCGTAGATCTTAGAGGTTTCAGGCACTGGGTAGGATGCCGAAAAATTAGTCAATGCTTGGTATTTGACTGCCTTCTGTAGAACGAATACCATGTCATATGGCGACAATAGTATCGCCCATGTAGCTAGGCGAGAGTTGAGTACTCCGGGCTTATTCATGAGAACCCTGAGAGGGTTAACTCGTGAGATCACATGGATTGTTTGTCCGGCTATATAATATCGAGTCTTCTGGATAGCAAAGACCAGAGCAAGACACTCCTTCTCAACGGGGTTTTATCTGTGCTCCATTCTGACCATCATTCTATTGAGATAATAGATAGCCTTCTCATGACCTTTATCACTTTTCTGAGCTAGTAGACCACCGAGAGAGTGATCCATCGCACGTACGTATAGCAAAAAGGATCTTCCTACAATGGAGGCACCAATATTGGAGGGTTTGAGAGATACTCCTTGATGTCATTGAATGCATGCTGCCACTATTCATTCCAGACAAAGGAAACTCCCTTCTTCATAAGCTGGATGAATGGTTGGCAACATCCAGAAAGATTTGATATGTATCTTCGAATATATGACAACCTTCCTTGAAGGACGCAAAGTTCTCTAAGGTTCTTTGGTGGATGCATCTCAAGGATTTATTTAGTCTTATCAGGGTCTATATGGATAACCTTTGATGTTATAACAAAACCCAAGAACTTGCCGCTGGAGACTCCCATGAAAGATTTGGTTGGGTTTATCTTGAGCTGGTGCGCACGCATTAGGTCAAAGACGATCTTTAGATCCTGGAGATGGTCACTTCGGAAGCGACTCTTGATGGTGATATCATCGACATAGAATTCGATCGTCTTGCGCAGATGTTTACTAAAAATGGTACTCATAGCTCGTTGGTATGTAATACCCGTGTTCTTCAGACTAAAGGGCATGAATGTGTAGTAGTAAACTCCAATTGGCGTTCAGAATGACGTTTGCTTCTTATCGCCGAGAAATATCTTTATTTGATTGAAACCTAAGAATCCATCCATGAAGGACATACGCTAGAAGCCACAAGTATTGTCGATCATTATATCTGTGATCGAGAAGAAAAACTCGCCATTTGGGCACGCTGCATTTATATCGCAAAAATTGATGCAGATTCGGATCATTCCATTCTTTTTAACGACGGGCATGATGTTGGCTTCCCAATCTGGATATTTTTTCTCGCGGATGAAGCTACTGGATATTATTTTGTTAACTTTAACCTCAATGGCATTCATAATGTCTAGACAGAAATGCCATTGCTGCTGCTTTATGGGCTAGGCATTTGGCAAGATGTTGAGTTTATGGATCACAATCTGGGGGTCCAACCCTAGCATATCTTCATAGCTCCAGGCAAAGACATCGATATATTCTCTTACAAACTATAATAGGGATTCACGATTCTCTCTGGACATACTTTTGCTGATGAAGATAGGTTTAGGGGAGGATTTATTGCCCAGATCGACTTGTACAACTTTATCCTCAGTGGGAGGTTTCCGTTGCTCGAACCATATTTTCTATTGTGAGTCTAGGCGCTGGACCCTCGGTTCTACTTCAAAGAGTTAAGGTGGATCCTCGTCGTCTTCCTCAGGGTCAGCTGACACCATGTTGGCAGACAACGTCTGTTTGAGCGTCTCCCCGATACTGATATCAGAGCCCTAAGCGAAAGATTATGAAGAGTGAGAGTATAATTCATCCTCTTCTTCCAAGGGATCAAGAGTTTTCTGGTAGTATGCCTCGGATTTGCCCCAACCCATATCGAGTTAGATTCTTGTCTACGATCTTCTTGTTTGCCATTAAAACCAGTTTGAACAAACTTTCAGTGTTCAATTCACGAAAAAGAATATAAAGAAATCCTAAACAGAAAAATCAAATTACAAGTTTTTTTGATTCTGGGGAGTGGGACGATGAAGATTGAGCACTGCAGTGGCTCCTTTACTCCGTTGATGATCTGACTGAAAAAGAAAAATACTTTCTTTCTCCTGCCTGTGTCGGTTTCTCTGTGCCTACCCATATCTGTTTTGTGTGGGTATACCACCCTGATATTCATAAAAGTCCTTTTTGTCAAGATTCTGTGTCAAACACAATCTAGTGTCAGATCTTTAGGTGGCCAATATTGGGATGCATGGATGCTATTTTTCTGGGGCGCATAATAATTTTGTGGCCAAATTTCTTTTGAGTCGATCTTAGGGTGCATGGTTGTTGGACACATGGATCTATATTTTCTATGCTTCTACACTTTTGTACTCTTATTTCTTTTAATAGTTTATAATACAAAGTTCGTACAACTTTTGTTCATCGCAAACAAAATGGTGACTCTGCTGGGGACGACTTTCTTCTCTGACGAGAAAGTGATATCCCAATGCGCCGCTGCTCGGTTGGCTCGATGTAGAAGACCTTGGTCGTGAAGTTCGACCAACAAGCATATAAAAAAATGCTCTATTCTAGGGTTAGTGCTCGCCCCTCATCCGTACTCAAGACAAAGAAGACCCACAAAGTGTGGGTGCCCTAGTCTCGTCACACATATCCCAAAGTTGTTGTCAATAAAGGAAAAAAGTATTCTGATTGACGAGAACTCCCTTGTCAATTTTGTTAATGTAAAACCCCTATTCCTAGAAACCGTATATGATTTTTTTTAATTAATTATTAATTTAATTGTAGTAATTAGTGGCTAATTAGGTGAAATATATTTTTATTAATTTTTATTTTAGGTGTTCGTGCACTTAGGGGATTTATGGGGCCATTAGGAATTTTTTCGAATTTATTTTATGTGGGAGACCCTTTGGGCAGTTGCTAGCTTAATGGTATGCATTAGTATAATTTTAGATTTTCCTATGAGCATATATATATATATATATATATAAAAGAAAATATAAAAGATTAGAAAAAAAGAAAAAAAAAGAAAATAATTATTTATTGGATCCTAACTATTAACTAAACTATCCATCCTAAAGCAAAACCCACTGCCATATATTAAGCACCCGCACCTTCTTTACACTAGCAGCCAACCCATTAGTTAAGAACCCAACCCATTGTTGCAAACCACAACAACAAATCCCTTTAAGTAATCCACAGCATGTATATAGCCAAACCCGCCCCCAAGCACGGACCCCCCCTCTTCCTCTCATATATATATATATATATATATATATATATATATATATATATATATATATATATATATATCGACTAAAACCCTAACCCTAGATCACCCTAAACACTTTCTCTTCCCATCTAAACTTAAGGAGTGCCGCCACAGCAGCCGGAGAACCCCGCCAGGCCGTCCAAACCAATCCCGACGACCGCGACCCCGTGCACCCCGCGCACTGTAAATTTCCGCAACGAGGTACCTGTGTTCCCGCGTTGTTTTCCGTTGCCTCGCTCAACCAAACGCTACCCCATCTTCACCGGTATGCTCACCCCTTAACCCTCTTCCATATCTGTGTGATAGTAGACCTCGAACAATGCGTAACCATAAGCGAAAATAGCGCCAAAGTTGGCAAAAATAGACCAATTTCTGGGATCGCAGAAAACTGCGGTGATCACCCATGTTCCCGAATTCGTATCTCCCACCACAGAGATCCGAATTTGATGATTCTTTTTGGTATGCAGAGACCACTTGACCTAGTTTAATTTTTGTTAAATAACCCTAGATTATTAAATGCTGTAGGTAGAATTAAATTCGTTAGAAAATCTCGCGAACACACTTTTTCCAGATTTTTAAAAGTTGTGAAACGGAGCGCGCCCCGCCAAACGGGACTGCCCCACCGTGTATCAAGTGTACCAAATAGTGCGCGCAGCATAACCGGACACATGAGAGTTTGCAAAAACTGATTCGGACGCGTATACGCGCCGAAATCAGCCCGTATCCGTGGACAAACCCCATGTCACAACTTTTGTGAAAGTCGTGCGCATTTTATGCACTCTCGTCAGATTACGACGAAACTTGCTCTACTGGACTCGTGGTAACGCGCTGGTCCTGTGACCCAATTTTCATGCAATTCTGAGACAGTTGACCAAGTCGCCAATTGGCAGGCCCCACGGTTGACTTTTTGGGCGAAATTGTGTTCGGCCCATCGAAATCCATATTTGGGCATGTCGTTGGGTTAGTATTGACATCTAGAGTTTGTTTGACCTATAATTTATCCTATTTAGAGACTGTTACCCTTGGCACATTTTTCGGTGCAAAGTGGGCCACACGTGGACACAACTTTTACCCAAAATTACCGTTTTGCCCCTAAATCCAAATTGGACGAAAGGGAAGTGTTTATAGCCATTTTTCTTATTCTGGGAACATTGGTGATATTTATTTCAGCATCCGGAGACGTTCATTATGAGGCCGTAGTTTTTACTCATGCGTGCGTGACATCTGGACATTACATTTTTTTAGCTTTCTTGCCAGGCAAGATACCTTGCCAAATTGCTTACAGTATTTTACATGCTTATTATATTTCTATATATTCATTGCATTTCTGTATATTTATTGCATGTGTAGTTTCTTTCAGTCATTACTATATATTAGATATGTTGACACACACTTGACACTTAGTATCATAGAGGACAATCAGTAGGCGTATGGGCTTTAACCACTCTGGTAACACCGTAGTAACTAGAACGCACTATGGTGGTCGTGTCCGATGGTCGCTACCCCCGTGGTATGTCGATTGATGGAGTCACGAGGGTCGCTACCCCCGTGGTATGTCGGCTGATGATGTTCTAGATGGGTGTGTGAGTTGTGAGGCTTAGATCGAGTAGCCTACCTATGCCCATATGTCAAAAAGTTGTCCTCATTTGCATTCATATTGATTATCTTGTACAGCGTACTTATTTATTTTCAAACATTATGCATGTTTACTGTATTCAAATTGGCTTGCTTCTATGTATCTTATTACGTCCCTCTAAGGACCTGGTCCCTTTCCAGGTGTATCTGTTCTTGAGTACTCGCAGGAGCGCAGATTCGGATAGTTATATATGTTTTGTGGATGTCTTCTCTTCGAGCCTGTGATTGTTAGCTGGTATTCTTATATTATGTTTATTGTGTTATACATTTTCATTCGAGTTGGTAATGGATTTGTTTCTATCCAACTATCATCCTTAGATACTTATATTGAGATCTAGTTTCATAGATACTGGTTATTTATTTATATTGATTTTTTGTAGATGAGATTTAGATTGTACCCTGTGACTTGTGATACAATTTATACCACTTGTGGATTTGATATTCATATTACAACGTACGTATGGGTTATGGTTTCCATATATTGGAGTTGCCATATCCATGCGGCTGGCATGCTTACGTGTCCTAGTCCTATGTATTTTGGGGCTGGGGCGTGACATATTTTTGTGGTGGCCCATACAGGTCGAGAGCATATTGTCTCGGTTACGTTACTGTACCGAACAAGCCTGCACCTAGGGATAGAGCATATGATCTCATCCATAATTGACTATGATTCGCCCTCCTTCCAGTCCATTCTATTTGAATAATTGTATCCTGCTTGATTCATGTGCTTCCCTAATGAGTTCCTTGAGTATAGCCCCCTCCTAGAATATAGAAATCGCTGTTGTTAGATGATAAGTAAGGTAACCTTCCTATTAAGAGTACAACTAGAGTGTTGACAAACCATTAAGTTTAGAATATCTAGTGAACCCTAGAATTCCTTATCTATAGATTGGTTTACCATTACCCCTTGATGTATTATGAGGACTTGTGAGTAGTATAGACACTACTATAGTCAGTTAGAAGTTTTACCATAACGTTTGACCCTAGTATTGGGGAACCAATAGAAAACCAAAATTTAAAAAATTAGGACTGAACCTAACCTCCATAGTTAGATAGTATTGGAGAACTATAAACTTAGATCATTGCCTTATTATTAGTAGACAGCACCTTAGGAAGCCTAGAGGAATGTAATTAACACTTTTTCCTTGATCATACCTCGAACATAGCAACTAGCATACCACTCCCCCTTAGAAAACCATGATGCTATCTAGATCCCTCTATTTTAATTTCATATTGTTCCTCTGCGACCTTAACGTTCGCTAATTGTGTGATGACTAAATTTTGTTCTTCTACCCTTCATCTTTTAACTCATGCCATCTGACACTTCTGATTGTAGTCCAGGTGATTTATTCTGTGCTAAGGACATATAGTTGCTGGGATTATAGTTATAAATATTAAATTTTGAAATTGTGTGCTTAGTAGTTAGAACTTGATGGTTTAAGCTATTCTTGAAGATTGAGACCTGGTGCTTATTCCTTAGTTTTAAATTGCATAACATGTACCCCTACCTCGATACGAGTTATATTCCCTTTCCCTTGAAGGCCAGTAACTGTAACACCCCGTTCCGTTTTAGCGGACTGCCGGCTCAAACGGCAAAATTGCAACTGTCCCGACCCGCTTTGCCTCAAACGAGAAGCAAAGGATATCCAGACTTGTCCCTACAGGAATCCTGCTTAGACTTTCAGAGGCTCGCTTGACGTATCGTTCTACCGAGGCGAATCATCGCTAAGGTGGGTGGCTACGGTGAACTTGTCTTTGCTTAGCCAGCACACATAAAATATGGAATGATACATGCTAGTCGCTAGGTGAATCACCCCCTGCATGCTAATGAATCCAACGCACCTAGCTAAGGGAATAATTCCAACTGTAGAGATTATGGAGTCTTATCTTTTGTGAACTTGAATTGTTATGTACCTTCTTTTATCATAATCCAGCGTATTTATGTTTGATGTACTACCTTGACTTATGCTGCTATTATAGCCTAGTTTTTGCAAGCTTATTCTTTTATCGAGCTTGCTCATGACATATGTATTATTGGGTGCACACAATGATACAATTGCCTAATCAGAATCGGTGTATTAAGGTCTAGCTAACCTTAGTGCGCTTGTTCGTCCTTCGCATGACTACTTTACGTGGATTGAAATATATGGTAGTAGACAGGTATACTTGCCCCTAGACATGTTTGACACATCGTATCGATTACATAACTGTACTAATACGAGCATGTAAATAAGAAATTACCAAAAATAGGATTTTAATCCACAACTATCCTAACAACTCTTTTTTCGAATTCTTTAATCTCTTTGAACCTCGTACTTGTATTCTATCACCTTTACCTTAAATTATTTATTATTGCTCTCCGTCTCCCCTTATTTCGAAAAGATGAAACCTCGTGTTGGTATAAGTTGACACTAATAGTACTAGATATACCCCATAAGGCTAATCACATGACCTAGTGACTCTCTTTTATAATTGATTAAGGGCATATCATAGATGATATGTTTGGTGTTAAAACTTTGAGGATTGAATAACATGATTAAATAATTTAAGGAATAGTTTTCCAAGATGTACAGCCTTAGGTGATAGATGGATAAATTTTAAGTTCGATAGATTGTGAACCCCTCACCCAAAAAAAAAAATTTAGACCTACTTGGCGGAGATAGTGAGACTAAGTCTAGATTGAGTCCAGTTAGAGATAGAACACGGTATTTTTATTTAATTTTATAATAATTGTATCACTTAATGTACCTTACCGTGCTTCGATAATTAGAGCACTACACTAGCCATGACCTCCCTACAAATTCCATACCCTTATCTTAGACGTGCCCATCATCCAATTCTCATCTTTGTGCAATTTTCTAATTGTTGGGCACTTTTATGCAAAAGAGCATTTAGGTGTCCACACCATTGGACATGACACATGAAGAAACCTATTTTTCGCTCATGTGGATTTTCTCATAATTTATTGGGATGTGCAACGCGCAACATCGCCCACCCCTTTAAACCTGGCCTTGCATTTTAAACAATGCAAATCTTATACCATCCTTGACTTTCTACCGTGGCTTAATTTTAATTTCGATGATAAAATTTTTATAAGTTGGGTAGAATATAAAACTCCTATTCCTAGAAACCGTATATGGCTTTTTTTAATTAATTATTAATTTAATTATAGTAATTAGTGGCTAATTAGGAGAAATAGATTTTTATTAATTTTTATTTTAGGTGTTCGTGCACTTAGGGGATTTATGGGGCAATTTGGAATTTTTCCAAATTTATTTCATATGGGAGACCCTTTGGACAGTTGCTAGCTTAATGGTATGCATTAGTATAATTTTAGATTTTTCTATGAGTACATATATATATATATATATATATATAAAAGAAAATATAAAAGATTAGAAAGAAAAAAAAAGAAAAAAAAGAATTATTTATTGGATCCTAACTATTAACTAAACTATCCATCCTAAAGCAAAACCCGCTGCCATATATTAAGCACCCGCCCCTTCTTTACACTAGCAGCCAACCCATTATTTAAGAACCAAACCCATTGTTGCAAACCACAACAACAAATCCCTTTAAGTAATCCACAGCATGTATATAGCCAAACCCGCCCCCAAGCACGGACCCCCCTCTTCCTCTCTCATATATATATATATATATATATATATATATATATATATATATATATATATATATATATATATATATATATATATATATATATATATATATCATTATTTCGACTAAAATCCTAACCCTAGATCACCCTAAACACTTCCTCTTCCCATATAGACTTAAGGAGCGCCGCCACCGTAGCCGGAGAACCCCACCAGGCCGTCCAAACCAATCCCGACGACCGCGACCCCGCGCACCCCGCACACCCGCCGCACTGCAGATTTTCGCAGCGAGGTACCTGTGTTCCCGTGTTGTTTTCCGTCGCCTCGCTCAACCAAACGCTACCCCATCTTCACCGGTATGCTCACCCCTTAACCCTCTTCCATATCTGTGTGATAGTAGACCTCGAACAACGTGTAACCATGGGCAAAAATAGCACCAAAGTTGGCAGAAATAGACCAATTTCTGGGATCGCAGAAAACTACGGTGATCACCCATGTTCCCGAATTCGTATCTCCCACCACAGATATCCGAATTTGATAATTCTTTTAGGCATGCGGAGACCACTTGAACTAGTTTAATTTCTGTTAAATAACCCTAGATTATTAACTGCTGTAGGTAGAATTAAATTCGTTGGAAAACCCCGCGAACACACTTTTTCTAGATTTTAAAAGTTGTGAAACGGAGCGCGCCCCGCCAAACGGGACTATCCCGTCATGTACCAAGTGTACCAAACGGTGCGCGCAGCGTAACCGGACACGTGAGAGTTCACGAAAACTGATCCGAACGCGTGTGCGCGCCAAAATCAGCCCGTATCCACGGACAAACCCCGTGTCACAACTTTTACGAAAGTCGCGCACATTTTATGCACGCTCGTCAGATTGCGAAGAAACTTGCGCCACTGGACTCGTGGTAACGCGCTGGTCCTGTGACCCAATTTTTACGCAATTCTGAGATAGATGACCAAGTCACCAATTGGCGGGCCCCACGGTTAACTTTTTGGGCGAAATTGTGTTCGGCCCATCGGAATCCACATTTGGATATGTCGTTGGGTTCGTATTGACATCTAGAGTTTGTTTGACCTATAATTTATCCCATTTAGAGACTGTTACCCTTGGCATATTTTTCGGTACAAAGTAGGCCACACGTGGACCCCACTTTTACCCAAAATTACCGTTTTGCTCCTGTGTCCAAATTGGACGAAAGGAAAGTACTTTCTAGCTATTTTGCTTATTCTGGGAACGTTGATGATATTTATTTCAGTATCCGGAGATGTTCATTCTGAGGCCGCAGCTTCTACTCCTGCGTGCGTGACATCTGGACATTATATTTTTTCAGCTTTCTTGCCAGGCAAGATACCTTGCCAAATTGCTTACAGTATTTTGTATGCTTATTATATTTCTGTATATTCATCGCATTTCTATATATTTATTGTATATTTAGTTTCTTTCAGTCATTACTATATATTAGATATGTTGACACACACTTGACACTTAGTATCATAGAGGACAATCAGTAGGCGTATAGGCTTTAACTACTCCGGTAACACCGTAGTAACTAGCACGCACTATGGTGGTCGTATCCGATGGTCGCTACCCCCGCGGTATGTCGATTGATGGAGTCACGAGGGTCGCTACCCCCGCGGTATGTCGGCTGATGATGTTCTAGACGGGTGTGTGAGTTGTGAGACTTAGATCGAGTAGCCTACCCATGCCCATACGTCAAAAAGGTGTCCTCATTTGCATTCATATAGATTGTCTTGTACAGCGTACTTATTTACTTTCAAACATTATGCATGTTTACTGTATTCAAATTGGCTTGCTTCTATGTATCTTGTTACGTTCCTCTGAGGACCTGGTCCCTTTCCAGGTATATCTGTTCTTGAGTACTCGCAGGAGCACAGATTCGGATGGTTATATATGTTTCGTGGATGTCTTCTCTTCGAGCCCGTGATTGTTAGCTTGTATTCTTATATTGTATTTATTATGTTGTACATTTTTATTCGAGTTGGTAATGGATTTGTTTCCATCCAACTATCATCCTTAGATACTTATATTGAGATCTAGTTTCATAGATACTGGTTATTATTTATATTGATTTTTTGTGGATGAGATTTAGATTGTACCCTGTAACTTGTGATACAATTTATACCACTTGTGGATTTGATATTCATATTAAAGCGTACGTATGGGTTATGGTTTCCATATATTGGAGTTGCCATATCCATGCGGCTGACATGCTTACGTGTCCTAGTCCTATGTATTTTGGGACTGGGGTGTGGCAGTTAACCAAGTTTAAGTCGATAATTTGGTTGATAACTCCCTTACGTTAACCAAGGGATACAATTTGTGCAACTCGTGCAATATCAAGCTAAGGGTGATCCACACCCAAGCTTTTGAGGCCATGCATACTCGTTGTAATGTGCAGGATAAGCAAGTCATGGATACTGCTTTCCAAGCCATTCTTTTTATAGGTGCGCTCTTCAAAGAGAGACAAAAGTTTCTCCAGAATCTACGCCAACAGAAGAAAACTACAGGCGCATTAATGAAGAGTTAGTCAGGGAAAATTATTCTCCTAACATCATGATCACGTGCACAATGGAGGAAAAGTTATGCGCCATTCGTCAGGAACCTACTATTAGTGCGCCATGCCAAGACCTTCGTGCAAAATTAAATACACGTAGGCAAACTGTGCCAACACTGTCTGCACCACAGAAAGTGCACCAAATAGGGTCAACCTCTTCACAATATATTGTTTGTGCGCTTGTACATGAGAAGACTGTTGGAAACAACTTTCTCTCATCCCTGAAGAACAAAAGCTTGAGAGATGACGAATCATTCACCAATCAAGACAGCACCTCACTCTACACACAGGGGACTTAAAATGTGCGTAAAAGATTCAATGTATCTCGTGTAAAGAGGTAGAGTATGCCATTTTCCTTCTCTTCTCTCTTCTGATTTATGTGAGCTTATTGTACAAAAGCATAAGAAGAGAGATCCTTTTGACTTTGCAACGGTGTCTCCTAATGAGCATCGTTACAATTGTCATAAAGTTATAATCAAATATTGATATGCATCAATAAAATGGTCTGTGTTTGACCGATTAACTTATACTATGTCTCTCAAACCTCGATATGCAAAGCAAGTTGACAACCAGGAAATGATGACAATGAACCGTTCTTTTCTCCAACATACATGGCTTTGCATCTTCCCTATAGCAGGAGGCAATTAAGACAAAGTTCTTCAAGAATACACAACCATAGGAGGTTTGACCAACTCGTCGACTCCTTTGAAGGAGTATACCAAAATATCCATTCTCGAAGATGGGAGCTCGTTCTTCACAGGAATCTCCATTCCTCAGAATCCAAGACTGGGGATAGCAATCCCCTTGAATCTGAAAATGACAGTGTAGACTCCAACTACACAGTCCTTTCTACCAATCCTACTGTTGTACACAGAGATATTAGCGTCTATGCCATCGGTGATGAACAAGACACTCCACCATCAGGAAGCATCGAACAACGCCTCATTAGAGGCCGTTCTCAATGACATGCACACCATGATGCAAAATATGTATCAAATAATGATAGCCCAATATTCTGCTTCACTAGCTCCTGTCCACGTGGCTCCATTCATACCTGCACAGCCTACTCCTGGAATAAGACATCTGCAGTGTAACACAAATCCAGAAGCAGTCACAAGCCAAGAGTCAGCAGCGCCAACTCTTAATCCTCTCAATATTAGGGGTGTACCTTCGTCGGTGCAAATACATGTTCAACTAGGATCTTACCAGTCAGTTGTACCACTCCAACTAGAAGATCCTTTTGAAGCTATCCGGGAGTTGCATTCACAGATCGATATTTTAAAGAACAAAGACCAACTTCGCAAGCTGGGGGTGAAACAGCCTTATCCTCCTAATTGGGATAATGTTCCTTTTCCTCAAAAATACAAATCCCAATCAATAGTCTTGTTTAAAAGCAAGACATTGTCGAAAAAATATATTAATTACTTTAATATGATGAAAGCTTACCTGCAGAAAGATGATGCTCTCCTCACCAGATTGTTTGTGGAATGCTTGGCCGGCATAGCCTATGATTGGTATCATAGTTGACCCGATAACTGTATATCCTCATTTGATGACATGGAGTATCTTTTTCTCTCACGATTCTACGAGAGATGTATGGATATGACGATGTCTTCGCTTATCAATATAAAACAGAAGGAGAAGTAATTCGCTCACGAATTAATAAAGCGTTTCAGGCAAGCAACCCTAAAGTCATCCCTCAGTATTCCAGAATTCGCATTTATCGCTACTTGCCAAAAGAATCAACTGCCTATTGTCACTCCCCATTCCCAATATATGTATTTGGAACATAATTATTTTCTTTCTAGCATAGTTATATATTGTAAAGAGACTAGATTCATTCTTTGGTTCACTTGGTTCTTGGTCTATTTCTTATTAGTGGAGTGCAGTATCTAACTTATTTATAAGCCGAGCCAGTATCTTTCCTATAGAAAGCCTGGAACTGCTACTAATTATTAAATTAGCTCAGGACCCTTGTAAGGGACTGGTGCATCATATATTCTTGCTTGTATATCATTGGTTCAGCCAGCCCTGCTCGATTATGGCATGATCTGAGGATACTTATATATTGTATTACTAGGATAACTCAGAGATCACTTATCAATCCATAACATATGTTTGGCCGTTAAACCTGTTTTAGTTAGAGAAGTGGACCGTTGCAGCATGAAAGTTTAACTCAAGTCCTTGTTTGGTTGTTGAACTGCGTTATTGTGTTACAACAGGACACGGATCAAAGCTACTTGTTATCACTAGGTTATTTTACTTAATATTGTATCACTTCTTGTGTATTGTGCCTTCTGTTGAGAGGAATTAGGGACATAGACTGTCATGGCATAATAGTTCAACTCATGTCCTTGTTTAGTTATTGGGTTGCGCTATTGTGTTATGATTGCTCATGGACTGAAACTACGATGCAGATTTATTCTAGCTTGAACATAATCAAGGGACGTATTCTATCTTGATATGATATAGCACTTCTTATCCTTGTTTGGTGAAGGGGTGTCGTGTCATATCATGGATGGGATATATGCCATTGATTATTGGTTTAAGCATCTTATGCTATAGAACTGGTTTTGTTACTTTATTTTGTGCTTCCTTGTGGTACTTGCTATTTGGGGCCTGCTCCACTAGTTTTGCATGACCAGGTTTAGAGCCAGAACCCGAGGATCAAGCGTATCTCTCCCTCACTGATGGCACGCACCAGAAGGATGGCTACTGAGGGTCACGAGTGGGTTCCTTCATTTACTGCTCATCTTTTGTAAACTATAATATTTTAGGTATTTAGCCAACCGGCACATGTTAGCCGGATAATCTGGACACTAGTTCCCTACATGACTGTAATATATTCAGACTGCAACTAACTCACTGCCATGTATACTTTTGATTGTATATATGGCATATCACTTGTATTGCTAGATCTCTAGAATATTCTGATGCGTGTTGGGGATGCCTTACTGCGTATTCTAAAATTTTCTATATTATTTCAACTTGATTGAATGATTGAGATATAAAAGTTCTTGGCCCTAGAATTGATTGTAGTATATACCCCATTGTCTCTAGAAAACCTTAACACATTGCGGGTTGCTTCGATATTCTGCGAGGTATGGTTGGCTGAGGTATTCCCCCTCTCTTCAGTATTTTGGATCTGGGGCATGACAAGGTTTTATTGGTGGCCCATGCAGGTCTATTTTTCAGACTCGTGGGGTGGCCTGATTATAGAAAATCTCAATAAAATATGTTCCTCCTTGAAATCTTGAATCAGCTTTCTCGAACCCAGCTTGACTTCTGTACCAATGATTCCTCGATCCTTTCTTGTCTTGTTCTTGATTTATCTTGTGTCCTTTTCTTTAGGGCTTCTCCAAAATTAGTGGTTGGAGCACCAGTAGTTTCAGCAGGACAAGGATCCGTTGGCCCATAACAAGGGATATCATTTGTTCCTAGAAGGATCAGGGTAGACCCCGTAGAGGAGAACGAAGAACATGTACCAAAAATTTCAGTACCCCCGATCATACCAGCAGTGCCAGTAGCACTTGATATACCGATATTGCTAGAGATTATTTGAGGAATGATGGTGGCTCAACAACATCAACAGCTCTAGCAGCATGAGCAGAATGTCTTGTTGCATCAAGAATTACAGACGGCCTAGGAGAGAAGTGTTAGAACAGACTAAGGGGAGTTGGTGAGGTTCTGCCAACTCAACCCTAGGCACTTTGATGGCACGAAGGATTCCATTATCATAGATGCTTGGCTGCAGAACATTAAGATAATACTGATAGCAGCAAGGGTTTCAGCTGAGGAACAAGTTAATCAAGTCCGATTGTAACTGCAGGACCTTGCCAGAGATTTATGGGCAGCAGAAGAGGTTGGTTTAAGACAACATGTCTTATGGGATAACTTTAGAACCCGTTTTAGGGTCAAGTATTTCGGAGTGGTAGCACAATACGAGCTACAATAGAGGTTTATCAATCTCAAGTAGTCTGAGAGGATGGTGTGTAAAACCCCCTTCCTAGAAATCGTATATACTTTTTATTTATTAATTATTAATTAAATTGTAGTAATTAGGTCTAAATAGGAGAAATAGATTTTTAATAATTTTTATGTTAGGTGTTCGGGCACTTAGATGACTTGTGGGACCATCAGGAATTTTTCGAAATTTATTCCATGTAGGAGACCCCTTGAGCAGTTGCTAGCCTAACGATGTGCAATACCCTATCCTATAAATTTTCTTATGAGTATATATATATATATATATACAAATATATATGTATATATATTTTATTTAAAGAAAGAAAAAGAAAAGAAATGAAAAGAACTAAGATAATAATACTAATAATAATAAACTATTACCTAACCATTCCAAACCAACTTAGCATTACTTCCTTAGCTAATTCCATCCGCTTCCTTCCTGCTGCATGTGAACGCCCTTTTGCTAATGAGCCCAACATATGTGAGCCGCTCACAGCAACAATAAAACCCTTTAGCTTTTAAACCCATAACCTCCTTAGCCGCATGCGACCGAAACCCTCTCTCTCTCCCAATTCATATATATATATATAAAATATATATTTATTCCTCTAAAATCCTAACCTAAAATTCCAGACTTCCCCTTCCCATCTAGAGCCGTCACCGCAGCCAGAGAAGCCTCCCCAAGCCATCCAACCACCCCGTCGACGCCGACATCGCGGACTGCAGATTCCCACTCGAGGCACCTTCGCTCCGGCGCGTTTTCCCGTTGACTCGCTCGACCAAACGCAGATCCGTTTTCATAGGTATGATCTTCCCTTAACCCTCTCAAATATCTGTTTTATAGTCAACCTCGGAAAACGTGTGCCCCTAGGTGAAAAACAGCGCCCAAGTCAGCACGAGCAGACAGAATTCTGCAATCGCAGAAACTTGCGATGACCATCCATATTGTCGGGTTCGTATCTCCCACCACAGAGATCCGAATTCGACGATTCTTTTTGATACCTGTAGATTACATGACCTAGTTTAATTTCTGTATTATAACTTTGTGCTAATAGTTGCTGTGGACCAAATTATAGTCGTCACAAAACTGCGCGCACCCACTTTTTTCGGTTTTCTAAAAGTGGGAGATCGGAGCGCGCCCCGCCAAACGGGACCGCCCCGCCGTGTGCCAAGTGTACCGAATGGTGCACGCAGCATAACGGGACACGTGAAAATTCGTGGGGACTGATTTGGACGCGTGTGCGCGCCGGAATCAGGCCGTATCCGCGAACACATTCCGTGTCGCCACTTTTGTGGAACTCGCGAGTATTTTGTGCACGCTTGTCAGATTTCGACGAAACTTGCGCCACTGGACTCGTGGTAACACGCTGGTCCTGTGACCCAATTTTCATGCATTTCTGAGACGGTTGACCAGATCGCCAATTGGCGGGCCCCACAGTTGACTTTTTGGACCAAATTAGGTTCGGCTCATCGGAATCCAAATTTGGACATACCGTTGAGATCGTATTGACATTTAGAGTTGTTTGACCCATAGTTTGTCCCAAATAGAGACTGTTACCCTCGGCACGCTTTTCGGTGCGAAGTGGCCCACATATGGACCCGCTTTGGCCCGAAAATGACCTTTTTGCCCCTGTGTCCAAATTGGACGTAAGGACAGGCATTTCTAGCAGTTTGACATCTTCTGAGACTGTTGGTGATATTTATTACAGCTTTCGGAGTAGTACCTACCGGATCCACCGATACCAGGACGACAGTTGATATTCAAACATCAGGCAAGTGTACCTTGCCAAACTCTGCAGCTTAGTTATTTATTTTCCTTGTTATATATATATTACTGTGCATGCTCAACCTAGGGCCGTGTGACGTACTTAGCGTCCGATTATCAGTCGGGTGCCGACACTGTACGCAGTGTTGGGTACGGTCATCTAGAGATGGACATCCGTGACACTTTATATTCTCGTACTTGTCTTATCAAGTACCATATGACCCAGGACACTTGACACTATTCATGAGACAGGATTTTCCCGAGATATTCGTGGTGATTCTGTATAGGATACAGGACTTGACCTAGATTTTATATTCTATATACATTATGACTTGTTGCATTTAGCTATGATCGCGCTGGACATGGACATGAGACGTTATGGACATGATATGCGTGGTTACATTGGGTGGGGAGAGATACACAGGCTACAGGCTGATTATATATATATATAAAACATAGTAAACACATAGTAAACACATAGTAAACACATAGTTATTGCTGCTACCGGCTCCTAGACACAGAGCTTGTAGTGGTCTCAGCCTGAGTATTCGTGCTGCTCTCACTTGCATTTCACTTAGATGGTTACATATTTACCCCATTGTTTTATTTAGTTATTTATTTGCTGCACTGTTTATTTATTTATTGGCATGAGCTTTCTTGTACCTTGCTGTCCCCTGAGGACCTGGATCCGGATTTTGTCCCCAGATTTTGCAGACGTGGTTTATCCCGAGGTTTACGGGACCGGAGCAGGAGCTGATCCAGGAGCTGTACCACCATCCGAGGACGAGGTCTTAGCTGAAGACTTCTCTTGAGCATCCATGTTCATGCTCAGCTTTTATTGTTTATTTCAGTCATTTACTTTCTGGTTTGTTGAACCATTGTACTAGATATTTATCGGGTTGTTCCCCGAAGTACTTTGTGAGACTGGCTGATGATTTACATTCCATATTTATTCTGTGGATCATATTTTATATCTTGTGTGGATGAGATTAGTTGTGCCATGATTGTCGTAGACTTGTTTTACAGCTTAAGTATGCCCTGATGGATCCATTATATTGAGTTGGTCCATCGGAGCGTACTGCTGGCCATTGCCACGTGTCTGGTCCCACGGTATTTTGGGACTGGGGCGTGACATGGTTTTTGTGGTGGCCCATGCAGGTCTACGACTAAATTGTTCGGTTTCAACTTAGGGACCGGACCAGCCTGCCCTAAGGATAGTATAAACTATAGGATCTCATCCATCATTTAACCATTTGTTGAACTCTATATCGAACTCGAAATTTGTTACTTGAACTGCATCCTGTATTGATTCCTCTGAGCGTTCTCATAGTTTATCTTTGATTTCAGAGCAATGGATTCCGGGAACAGAGATGATATCCCTTTGGATACACCACACGACGCTGTGGTTACTTATGGAGACGAAGTGACACCAGGGGATGGTGGACAAGCATCGCAGAGTGATCAAACCGGACAGCCTAATCCAAGGTTCCGGAGAGATGACATTCCACCACCACCTCAGTTCATTCCCCAGATGCCAGTATTCCCGCCAGGACAAGCCATGGACGGGCAACAAATGTTCCAGATGATGTATGCTATGATGCAAGCACAGCAACAGATTCAGCAAGAGGCCCATCGGCAGGAGGCCGAGTATCTGAGGACCAGCCTGGTATCCGCATTGGAGCAGGCTAATCCAGCAGCGAGGCGAACATTGACGGGATCTATCACTGACTTCCGTCATCTCAAGCCTCGCACATTTTCTGGTAAAGAAGGGCCAACGGAAGTTCATGAGTGGCTCACAAACATTCAGCATCAGCTGGAAGCCGCTGAACTTCCAAGAGAGAAGTGGATGACTGCAGTCAGAATGCAGTTAACTGATAATGCGCACCACTGGTGGTTAGCAGAAGAAAGGAGACTTGGACAGGACAGAGTCACATGGGAAGAGTTCTCCAGACTCTTCCAAGAGATGTACATCCCGGCAGTTGTACGGTCAGAGCTCAGGGACAAGTTCAACCGCCTCATCCAGGGCAGCATGACAGTGGAAGAATACAATGCGGAATTCATTCGTCTAAGTCGCTTCGCCCCAACCTTGATCCCGACAGAAGAAGAAAAGGCTGAGAAGTTCTTCGACGGACTAAACTTGGAGCTACAGAAACTAATTGGATCCGTTGCACCTACATCCTACTCAGACGTCCTTGCAGCAGCCCGACGCATGGAACGCGTCACTAGGAGAGAGACCAGTCTGAAACGGTCTTCCACATCAGCCAAAGTACCACAAGAAGAAGCTGCAAAGAGACCTCACCTACACCAGCCACCCAGAGCCTCTCCGCAGATATCACCCACATGTCAATACTGTCACAAGGTAGGCCATATTGAGAGGGACTGCAGACGCAAGTTAGGATTATGCTTGATCTGCGGAACCAACCAACACTTAGCCAAGGATTGTCCTCATCATCGAGAGAGAGCACCAATATTAAACAGACAAGCTCTCCCAGCGCCAGGAGGGTATCAACCAAGGCCACCCATGGCTCCACAGGCAGCACTCTTCCAGCAAGCCCAACAGCAACAGCAGAGGAATCCACCGCAAGGACGCGGACAAGCTTTTGCTATGACTTTGGAGGACGCGCAGAATAATGGAGTAGCTAATGCGCGTAAGTTTTTATAGTTTCTGCTTTTAGATTTGCTTAGTTTTTGCATGTTGATTCGTGACCTAGCCTTAACCTAGTAATTAATTTGAACTTGCTAATAACTTATAACCTAGAATGTTTTTATAATTAATAACTGTAGAGATTGTAGAGTCTGTTATTATTAGGGTTGCTTGTTTATTTTGTTTTGTGAACTTGAATAATTGGTACCTCCTTTCATCATCATCTAGCGTACTTAAATTTGCTGTACTTGACTTATGCTGCTATTCTATAGCCTAGTTTTGCAAGCTCATTCTTTATCGAGCTTGTTCATGACATATGTATTAGTGGACATGTACACTAATACGTTTCAGAATCAGTGTATTAAGGTCTAGCTAACCTTGGTGCGCTTGGTTCGCTCTTCGCATGATTACTTGACGTGGATTGAGATATATAGCTGACTAGTATACCTACCTCTAGACATATCAGAGCATATCGTATCGGGCACATAACCGTTCCAATATGAACATGCGAATAGAAATTTACCAATAGGATTTCAATCCATAAACTGCCCGGACAACTCTCCTAATTTTGAACTCTTTAATCTCCTTGAACCTTGTACTTGTCTTATGTTACCATTCCTTTGAACTCTTTATTAATGATCTCTGTCTTCCCTTATTTCGGAAAGACGAACCTCGTGCCTAGTATAAGGTTAACACGCAGAGAGTACTAGATATACACCATAGGCCAATCATACTACTAGATGACTGCCTTTATAGCTGATTGAGGACATATCACAGATGATATGTTGGTGTTAAAAACCTTGAGGATTCAACAACATAATTTGGGGCATAGCTTTCTTGGATGTATAGCCTTAGATGATAGATGGGTAAAATCTAAGTTGGGTAGAGACCGCAATGTTCACTTGAGAGGAACCCTTTTGACTGTAATCAAATGAGATTTGATAGAGAGACCCTAACCCATTTTTAATTTCGAGGACGAAATTTTTATAAGTTGGGTAGAATGTAAAACCCCCTTCCTAGAAATCGTATATACTTTTTATTTATTAATTATTAATTAAATTGTAGTAATTAGGTCTAAATAGGAGAAATAGATTTTTAATAATTTTTATGTTAGGTGTTCGGGCACTTAGATGACTTGTGGGACCATCAGGAATTTTTCGAAATTTATTCCATGTAGGAGACCCCTTGAGCAGTTGCTAGCCTAACGATGTGCAATACCCTATCCTATAAATTTTCTTATGAGTATATATATATATATATATACAAATATATATGTATATATATTTTATTTAAAGAAAGAAAAAGAAAAGAAATGAAAAGAACTAAGATAATAATACTAATAATAATAAACTATTACCTAACCATTCCAAACCAACTTAGCATTACTTCCTTAGCTAATTCCATCCGCTTCCTTCCTGCTGCATGTGAACGCCCTTTTGCTAATGAGCCCAACATATGTGAGCCGCTCACAGCAACAATAAAACCCTTTAGCTTTTAAACCCATAACCTCCTTAGCCGCATGCGACCGAAACCCTCTCTCTCTCCCAATTCATATATATATATATAAAATATATATTTATTCCTCTAAAACCCTAACCTAAAATTCCAGACTTCCCCTTCCCATCTAGAGCCGTCACCGCAGCCAGAGAAGCCTCCCCAAGCCATCCAACCACCCCGTCGACGCCGACATCGCGGACTGCAGATTCCCACTCGAGGCACCTTCGCTCCGGCGCGTTTTCCCGTTGACTCGCTCGACCAAACGCAGATCCGTTTTCATAGGTATGATCTTCCCTTAACCCTCTCAAATATCTGTTTTATAGTCAACCTCGGAAAACGTGTGCCCCTAGGTGAAAAACAGCGCCCAAGTCAGCACGAGCAGACAGAATTCTGCAATCGCAGAAACTTGCGATGACCATCCATATTGTCGGGTTCGTATCTCCCACCACAGAGATCCGAATTCGACGATTCTTTTTGATACCTGTAGATTACATGACCTAGTTTAATTTCTGTATTATAACTTTGTGCTAATAGTTGCTGTGGACCAAATTATAGTCGTCACAAAACTGCGCGCACCCACTTTTTTCGGTTTTCTAAAAGTGGGAGATCGGAGCGCGCCCCGCCAAACGGGACCGCCCCGCCGTGTGCCAAGTGTACCGAATGGTGCACGCAGCATAACGGGACACGTGAAAATTCGTGGGGACTGATTTGGACGCGTGTGCGCGCCGGAATCAGGCCGTATCCGCGAACACATTCCGTGTCGCCACTTTTGTGGAACTCGCGAGTATTTTGTGCACGCTTGTCAGATTTCGACGAAACTTGCGCCACTGGACTCGTGGTAACACGCTGGTCCTGTGACCCAATTTTCATGCATTTCTGAGACGGTTGACCAGATCGCCAATTGGCGGGCCCCACAGTTGACTTTTTGGACCAAATTAGGTTCGGCTCATCGGAATCCAAATTTGGACATACCGTTGAGATCGTATTGACATTTAGAGTTGTTTGACCCATAGTTTGTCCCAAATAGAGACTGTTACCCTCGGCACGCTTTTCGGTGCGAAGTGGCCCACATATGGACCCGCTTTGGCCCGAAAATGACCTTTTTGCCCCTGTGTCCAAATTGGACGTAAGGACAGGCATTTCTAGCAGTTTGACATCTTCTGAGACTGTTGGTGATATTTATTACAGCTTTCGGAGTAGTACCTACCGGATCCACCGATACCAGGACGACAGTTGATATTCAAACATCAGGCAAGTGTACCTTGCCAAACTCTGCAGCTTAGTTATTTATTTTCCTTGTTATATATATATTACTGTGCATGCTCAACCTAGGGCCGTGTGACGTACTTAGCGTCCGATTATCAGTCGGGTGCCGACACTGTACGCAGTGTTGGGTACGGTCATCTAGAGATGGACATCCGTGACACTTTATATTCTCGTACTTGTCTTATCAAGTACCATATGACCCAGGACACTTGACACTATTCATGAGACAGGATTTTCCCGAGATATTCGTGGTGATTCTGTATAGGATACAGGACTTGACCTAGATTTTATATTCTATATACATTATGACTTGTTGCATTTAGCTATGATCGCGCTGGACATGGACATGAGACGTTATGGACATGATATGCGTGGTTACATTGGGTGGGGAGAGATACACAGGCTACAGGCTGATTATATATATATATAAAACATAGTAAACACATAGTAAACACATAGTAAACACATAGTTATTGCTGCTACCGGCTCCTAGACACAGAGCTTGTAGTGGTCTCAGCCTGAGTATTCGTGCTGCTCTCACTTGCATTTCACTTAGATGGTTACATATTTACCCCATTGTTTTATTTAGTTATTTATTTGCTGCACTGTTTATTTATTTATTGGCATGAGCTTTCTTGTACCTTGCTGTCCCCTGAGGACCTGGATCCGGATTTTGTCCCCAGATTTTGCAGACGTGGTTTATCCCGAGGTTTACGGGACCGGAGCAGGAGCTGATCCAGGAGCTGTACCACCATCCGAGGACGAGGTCTTAGCTGAAGACTTCTCTTGAGCATCCATGTTCATGCTCAGCTTTTATTGTTTATTTCAGTCATTTACTTTCTGGTTTGTTGAACCATTGTACTAGATATTTATCGGGTTGTTCCCCGAAGTACTTTGTGAGACTGGCTGATGATTTACATTCCATATTTATTCTGTGGATCATATTTTATATCTTGTGTGGATGAGATTAGTTGTGCCATGATTGTCGTAGACTTGTTTTACAGCTTAAGTATGCCCTGATGGATCCATTATATTGAGTTGGTCCATCGGAGCGTACTGCTGGCCATTGCCACGTGTCTGGTCCCACGGTATTTTGGGACTGGGGCGTGACATGGTGGATGGCTACGCAGCAGAGTTCTACAGGTTTAGCAGGTTTGCCCTAACAATGGTGGCAACAGAACCAAAGCGGGCGATGAGGTTTCAGAATAAACTTCATCTGGAAATTAAGCAACTGGTAGAGGGCTATAACTACCAGAACTTCGACTAAGTATTGATCGCATCCAGGCGACATGAGCTGAAAATGCATAGGTTAGCTTTGAGAAAAGGAGGCCAGAAGAGGTCTCATGCAGAGAGCGAATAAGGAGGAACAACACAACGAATGTCAGCACGATCTCATGGCATTCATATTCATGACACAGTACTGAGGAGGCCAGTAGCATCGACAGTAACGGCACCAGCTAGGCCATATCAGTCGAGGCAACAACAACAAAAATGATTGGGAGCCCCAGTCGGATGTACATATTATGGCAAGAGAGAATATACCAAAGATGTGTGTAGGGTAGCACAATGGTTGTGCCTACGATGTGGTACTCCAGACCTAATTGTCCTATGACGGAGAGGATTGAAGGCCAGTGCAGCAATTCGACCTACCAGAACCAGGGGCAGCATAGTACAGGGGACCAGCACTCGCAGTCAGGCCTTTGGCTCAGCGTCCATTGCCGACGCAAACTCAGATGTACAACCAGCAAAGGAATCAACACTATGGGCAGCAGAGGCCACAACTGCATTTCCCAGGGAGGCAGCAACAAGGAGCAAAGCAAGGCCAAGGGCAAGCTTTTATCCTATCTCTGGAGGAGACTTTGGCATCATGTGACGTGGTGGAAGGTAACATTCTCGTTACATCTTTTTTTGCCATAGTTATTTATTTCAGGAGCATCCCATTCATTTGTATGTGCACGATTGTGACATGTATTGGATTGGAGTTCAAGGCATTGCCATAGAGGCTAAATATACTTAGTGGTAATGGTTTCGTAGGAGTTGATAGAGTATGTCTAGCATATCCAATCGTAGTATGCGAACATTTATTACCTGCAAGGTTGATCGAGTTTTCTATGGGTAATTTTGACGTTATTCTAGGCATAGACTGGTTGAGAGACAGTCATACAACGATAGATTGCCGTAAGGGTAGAGTGTTGTTTAACATCCCGGACAAGGAAGAGTTTATCTTCAACAGAAAGGTGAGGGACTAGCAAGAAGATGGCATAGTAGCAGTAGTGGGAATTGGGGATCAGTTTCCCAGAATAATTGAAGAATTTCTTAATGTATTTCCGGAAGATCTTCTAGGATTAGCCCCTATAAGAGAAGTGGAGTTCTGCATAGAATTGAGGCCAGCAGCAGAACCAATTTCCAACAAAGTCTATCAGATGTCACCGATAGAACTAAACCAGCTATATCAACATGTGGAAGAACTGAAGACAAAAAAGTTTATTCGGGCTAGTGGATCACCATGGGAAGCACCAACGCTTATAGTAAAGAAGAAAGATGGGACGACACGGTTGTGTATCGACTACAGGCAGCTGAATGCAGTAACAGTAAAGAACAAGTATCTATTTTCTAGGATTGATGACTTGTTTGACCAATTGAGCGAAGTAAAAGTATTTTCCAAGATAGACCTTCGATCATGATATTATCAAGTGAGGGTCTGGGAGCAAGATATACTGAAGACAGCATTTCGATCTCGATATAGGCAATACAAATTTTTAGTTATGCCATTCAGATTGACTAATACGCTAGCAATATTCATGAATTTGATGAATCGAATCTTTATGCCATACCTAGATCAATTTATAGTGGTATTCATAGATAACATTTTTGTCTACTCTAACAGTGAAGAAGAGCATAAAGAACATCTTTGGAGAGTGCTATAAGTTTTAATGGAGCATCACTTGTATGCCAAGCTCAGTGAGTGTGAATTCTAGTTAGGTCATGTGTCATTCTTGGGGTAAATTATTTCAGGAGTAGTAGTATCAGTGGACCCCAAGAAGGTCGAAGTAGTAGAGAATTGGCCAGTCCCGAAGACAGTAGCAGATGTGCGAAGTTTTTTGGGGTTAGCAGGATATTACCGGAGGTTCGTGGTAGACTTTGCACGAATTTCAGCGCCAATGACTCATCTAACCCACAAGGAGATAAAGTTTGTTTGGATGGTAGAGTGCCAAGTAGCATTCGAGATGTTAAAAGAGAAACCGATATCAGCACCGATCCTTATACTTCCAGTAGGATCAGGAGGGTTCACAGTTTATTGCGACGCATCTAGGAAAGGACTCGGGTGTGTGTTGATACATCATGGGAAAGTGATAGCTTATGCTTCTCGATATCTTCGAGATCCTGAGAAAAATTAGTCAAGACATGATTTGGAGTTAGAAGAAGTAGTATTTGCACTCAAGCTATGGAGACACTACCTATATGGCGATCGGGTGGAGATATTCACATATCATAAGAGTTTAAAGTATATTCACCCAGAAGGACCTGAACATGAGGCACAAGAGGTGGCTAGAGTTGCTTGGTGATTATGATGTAGCACTTCAGTATTATCCAGGCAAGATAAATGTAGTAGCAGATGCTCTAAGTAGGAGAGGCAGCTCATTTATCTTGATAACTCAGAAGCACATATTAGAATATCTTCGAGAGATAGACATCGAGGCAGTGTTACCTCAAGGAGCGGGAATACTAGCCAGTCTTCAAATTCAGTCAACCTTCGCGGAGAGAGTCAAGGCTGCTTAAGCAGAAGATTCTCAGATTCAGAACCTTAGGATAAAATTTGAGTCAGGCCTTAGAAAGAAATTAAGGATTCATGAAGACGGAATACTTAGATTTGGAAACCGTCTTTGTGTGCCATATGGAGATATCAAACAGGAAGTAATGACCGAGATACACAATTCTTAAAATTTTATTCATCTAGGAGGCACAAAGATGTTCCATAATATCAAGCAACATTTCTGGTAAAACAGAATAAAAAGAGAGATAGCTCGGTTCATTTTACAATGTCTCATATATCAGCAGGTGAAGGAAGAGCAGCAGAGACCAGCAGGATTATTACAACCCCCGTCTATTCCAAAGTAGAAGTGGGAACATATTACGATAGACTTTTTGACCGGCTTACCTAGATCCCCTACTGGACGTGATGCAGTTTGGGTAATAGTAGATCGACTCACGAAGGTGGCATATTTTCTTTCCTTCCGAGTAGGCAATCCACAGAGCAGTTAGCAGAGATGTATATACAGAATATAGTGAGGGAGTACGGAGTTCCAGCAAGTATAGTGTCAGACCGTGATACCTGCTTTAAGTCTCATTTTTGGAGAAGCTTATACGAGCGCTTGGGTACTAAGTTGAGATTCAATACCATGTACTATCCTCTGACAGATGGCCAGTTAGAGAGGATAATACAAGCAATAAAAGATATATTATGGGCTTGTACTTTAGACGTTGATGGGTCTTGGAAATATTACCTTCACTTGGTAGAATTCTCGTACAACAACAATTATCAGGCCAACATACAAATGGATCTATTCGAGGCATTATACGAAAGGAGGTGCAAGTCACCTTTAACATAGGATGACATTGGTGAACGAAAGATATTGGAGCCTGAGATGATCACACAGACCGTTGAAGGGGTTAAGTAGATTAGAGAGTGGCTTTGAGTTGCACAAGATCGTCATTGTCAATGGGCAGATCAGCATTGTAGGCCGTTAGAGCTTTCTATCGGCGACCATGTATTTTTGCAGATTTTGTCTACCCGTGGAGTCATTAGGTTCGGGGTTCGCGAAAAGCTTAGTCCGCGGTACATTGGACCGTTCAATATTCTCGAGAGGGTAGGGGATGTTGCTTATCGTCTTGCCCTTCCGCCTTCGCTACCTGAGGTGCACGATGTCTTTTATGTGTCTTAGTTGTGTAGGTATGTCCCAGATCTAAGTCATATTCTCGATCACTCTGAGTTAGTCGTTGGCACCGACTTGACTTACAAGGAATGACCCATGTCCATTTTGGATTAGAGAGAGAAGGTACTCAAGAATCGAACTATCCGTCTTGTTCGTGTTGCTTAGGGGCATCACTCTTTGGGAGAGTCAACGTGGGAGCACGAGGACGATATTCGATCTCGGTACCCTTACCTATTAGACTCATAAGGTATATTTTCTTCGTATGCCTTCGCATCTTTTATTTTGTGATCGACAAACACTCATAAGGGATGAAGTTGCTTCATTTTATTATAGGTGTTATTGTTATACTTGGTTATTTGAATATGTAGAATAATTATAGATAGTTATTGCTTGCTTTGACATTTCTAACTAGCCTTGAGTTTGAATTCCGAGCATAAAATTTTTCTTAGGTGGGTAGAGAAATCACTCCACATTCCCAATATACATATTTGGAACGTAATTATTTGTTTGCTAGCGTAGTTATATATTGTAGAGAGACTAGACCCATTCTTTGGTTCACTTGGCTCTTGGTTTATTTGTTTGGTTTAGTTTTATCATGAGTTGAACCCGTGGTCCAAACTTTAAATCCTTCACATATAACCCAACTTTACTCTCTCTCCTCTCATTTTTTCTCTTCCATTCTCTTTCTTAGGTTTTCCTCCCCCCTCCATAGGCAAGTACATCTTTCAAGAAATAGAGAAATCCTTTATATTTTTGTCCCATTATGTTTCTTATATGATTTCTCATACATTTAGAACTTGATATTTTTGGATTTGGTAGATGGATTAGTGTAGATCTAAGTTTTAAGTTTTACGGTTTTTTATGTGTTCTTGAATATTCTTGGGTTTTGATCTCTTAAAACTTTTTTTCAAAAACTTATTGTTCTATGTTGATAAGAACTTGATTTTGAGTAGTTTAGAACTTTACTTTGCTGGATTTGGACTTTGTTTGAGGTTTCTGTGAAAGAAACAAGGTTTGGATTTTGGAGCTTTTCTGTGGCCAAACTTACTGGAATGGGATGAAGGAGCTCCATGTGCCCAGCAGATTGCATGAGGCTTAGACTTCTCGCCCAAAATATTTTATGCGGCCATCTTATTTGACACATGGAATAGATTTCTGCACATGCGTCCCTTGGCCAAATGTTTAAAACTTGAACAAATAAAATTTCTCTAAGTCCCAATAGATTTTATGTGGCCAAGTGTGCATGCGGCCCAGAGGAGCATGCGGCCTACTCGACCATGCGGCCAGGAGTTATGAGACCCTCTTCTTCTGGACGTATAACTACTGACTGACTCGGCACGACTTTTTTATTTATTTTTCTTTTCTTCTGTCACTTTTATCACATGTCACACCAGTCAATTTTTTGACTTGACTTGACTTGCATTTATTGTTTGTCACATCACATATTTCCTGAAGAGTGGACTTGGCTCTATTTATGCGGCCTTTGACCTTATGCGGTCTTGACCTCATGCGGCCTTGACCCTATGCGGCACATTACTATGCGCCTTTGCTCTTATTCGCCTATTATTTCTTACACACTTTGGAAACTTGCTTGGTTTAACGTGGATATTGATTGAACGATTGTGATGTTATGTGTTAATTTAGAAATAACTTGTATGACCCAGATGTGACCATGTGTTAAATAACTAAGCACCTGGCATGAGCCTGTAGATATGTCTCTACATGTACTTACTTGCTAATTAGGCTATTTTCTCTAGATCACCTTATTATACGTTGGACAGAATAAGGGGCATAGTTCAACTCGAGGGAGGGTCTGCAATCCCGGTCCTTGTTTGGTTTAAGGATTGTGGATCTGATCTCGAGGGGTTCTCGCACTAATCTTATTTTATCTATTGATATAATAAAGTAACAAATTATTGTGACCATCATTTGCTTGTCCTATCCTGAATACATTGCTACTTGATAACTTGACCACAACCTTAATACTAGAACTCATTTTTGCCCTGACTACTGTATCCGTGCTGATATACTTGATCGCACCAAGAGTGCTACTTGATATATAGTAAGTCGTCGTGCCACATACACTTGCTACTTGATATATATAATTATTTTCTTGTACGGATCTGGTAGTTGGATAGTGACTTTAGTCGTGACTAGATAGTATTGATTATCGTATCACACTTGGATGAATTCAGATTTAACTTTAAGAGACAATATGGATTTGTATCAAGAGTGCCCGTACTTAAAGTAAAATATTTAAGAAGAAATGTTCATGTGACCACAGTATGAGATTCTAAATCACCTAGGGTTAACTAGGCAACTTAATTTGTAGAGCATTGGGAGGGAAAGGTATCTCGAGATCGTGCATGTCGAACCACTCTAAGTTAGCTGAGAGTAAAGGCTGGCCACCACGAATACTGTATATCATCCGCACTAGTGGAGTGCAGTATCTGACTTATTTATAAGTCGAGCTAGTGTCTTTCCTATAGAAATCCTGGAACTGCTACTAATAATTAAATTAGCTCAAGGCCCTTATAAGGGACTGGTGCATCATATATTCTTGCATGTATATCATTGGTTCAGTCAGCCTTGCTCGATTATGGCACGATCTGAGGATACTTATATATTGCATTAATGGAATAACTCAGAGATCACTTATCAAGTCGTAACACATGTTTGGCCGTTAAACCTGTTTTAGTTAGAGAAGTGGACCATTGCAGCATGAAAGTTTAACTTATGTCCTTGTTTGGTTGTTAAGTTGCGCTGTTATGTTACAATGGAACACAGATTAAAGCTACTTGTTATCACTAGGTTATTTTACTTAATATTGTTTCTTTGCTTGTGTATTATGCCTTCTATTGAGTAGAATTAGGGACATAGACTATCGTGGCATGATAGTTCAACTCATGTCCTTGTTTGGTTGTTGGATTATGCTATTGTATTACGATAGCCCGTAGACTGAAACTATGACGTTGCGTTATTCTAGCTTGACCATAATTAAGGGACGTATTCTATCTTGATGTGATGTGCACTTCATATCCTTGTTTGGTGAAGGAATATCGTGTCATATCATGGATGGAATATATGCCATTGATTGTTGGTTCAAACTGTTGCTGACGCATTGTCATGTATACTTTTGATTGTGTATCTGGCATATCACTTATATTGCTAGATCTCTAGAATATTCTGATACAGCGTTGGAGCTGCCTTACTGCTTATTCTGAAATATTCTATGTTATTGCTACTTGTTTGAATGATTGAGATATAGAAGGGCTCTGGACGGAGCCAACTCAATTTCAAGACTGGACGTCGTTCACCATCAGGGCCAAAGCTGTTGAAGGTAACACGAAGGTGACACGTAGTTTGGGGTTACAAATGACTAATGCAGAAGGGAAGCACTCCTCCTCCAACAACAACAATGCGAATAATCGTAACAACAAAGGAAATGAGGCCTTAGCAATAAATTTGGCAAAGCGACACACCTCCCTTCCAGCAAAAAAGGCTATTGAATCTTCCAGACCTAAAGAGGAATATTCCTTTGACGAGAGTGATATCCACAGCACTTTCAACTGTCTGATGAAGAGCGGCAGATTGCAGTTGCCCTATATCAAACGACCGGAGGAGGCCGGTAAAATAGATGACTCGAAGTACTACTTATTCCATCGATATGTATATTATCCTACCAAGGCTTGTTAAGTCTTGAAAAAAATACAACAGTTGATAGATGCTAAAGCTATCACCCTTCACAATGAGGAGAAGACGATCACCGCCAATATAGTGTTGCTTCAATTTGGTGATTTTCTAGCACAAGAAGTGCCTAATGGCGTCATTCCAATACCTTGAGCTACAATAGAAGTGGTAAATCTTCCTCCTCCTCGAAGTAAAACTGAGGGATTGGTGCCTCTTATCACAGATCATGGCAAGATTATGCGGATTCATCCCGACCTGTTACCAGATTTGGACTAGGGAACAGCATCTTCCAATTCAAAATCCAAGAAGGAAAAAAAGTATAAACTATGCAATATGATTCTTCGGATTATCACTCAGACGGAGATCAGGATCAACCTCAAGAAGAAATACCTCTCGAGAACAGATTTTAAAATCTGAATATTGCCCCCACCAAGCTCTACTCGTAAGCTTCGCTTGACACACCGATAATGGTTCATTGATTGGCAGAGTTTCGTTGTATAGGGTACAACAAATCTGTATTACTTATGAAGGTATTCCTACACAAATTCTCCCTCCTCCTTCTACAACAATTAGAGCATCGACCTTAACTAGTGTGGCTGAGGAGGAGCGTCCCCAGTTTCATAAATACAGCCAACAATATGTATGCTTGATGCAAAATATGGGGTATGATTTCTATAAAGCTGAAGGTTTAAACTTTGGCAAGGGACAATGTATTCCTCTACAACTTCAAGGGCAGTCTAACAAATTCTGTAGTGGATTAGGCTACGATCAAATTAGCCCACAGACTCACTCCAAAAAGAGACATGCCAAAAATAAACTCAAATCTTGTAACATGATGCTTCTTTCTCCGATGCCCAAAGAAGAATTCATGACTAGTACCAGGTCCAGGAAAGATTATTGTAAAACTTATGAGTCTGTCCCGAAAGATGCTATTAATGTTCCTTTTACTTCATCAACTCTGGTTGCTCCAGTCACAGCCGAACCTGGTGCTTCGAAGCCTACTGCGATAAAAAAGGGAAACAAAAGGAAGTATACTTCGACAAATTCCTGAAGAGAATATACCTCAAGGACTTGAAAAGCCCTACAATTTTGACATATTGGCACAACTGGCCAATACCCCAGCCCGACTTTTCATATTCGAGTTACTTCATTTATCGAAGGAGACTCGTAAAGCTTTGAACGAAGCTATGATACATGCAGACTCATGCTTAGCTCAACACAAGAATCCCGATGAAGAGCCACTAGCGTGCTCTTAATGCCACAGCGTGATCGAGAAGATTCCTAACATCACCTTCACGCGAGATGACATGCTACTTAAGGATATCTGGTATGACGGGCCTCTGTATTATACCAGTTATATCGAATATATTAAGGTGAACCGAATTCACATCGACCTGGTTCTTTACTCAGCATCATTCCTAAAAGCCTATTGAGAGAATTAAAGATACCAATGCACAACCTGTATGACACTAACACTACCATTATAGGCTTCAATGTTGGAAGAAGTAAATCGCTGGAAAAGATACGCCTAAAAATTCAGATAGGCGATCTACGTACTGAAGTCCCATGCTATGTGATCGACTCTGACGTATCCTACAACGTTTTGCTAGGACGGTCATGGATACACGAACATAAAATTGTACCTTCCACCCTACACCAATGCTTCAAATATGTGGATAATCGGCGAGAATTCAAAACAGAGGTAGATGACCTCAACCCATTCAAAGGTGTCGAAGCATATTTCTCTGAATCTGTACTTTATACACCAGAGTACATGAAAGAAGAGGCTGATCAAGCTTTAGATGAAGCCAAAAATATGTAAAACCCATCATTTTTTAATTTTATTTTAGTTAATTAATTCAAATAATAAAATAATTATAATAAGATAGGTATTTATACCCATGGTAGTATATAGAAATATAGCTAATAATATAATAGAAATAAATAAAATTATGTACGAAAATAAACAAATTTAAATAATATAAACAAAGAAGCAAATAAAAAGAACAAAAATAATGGTAATGATAATAATAATAATAATAATAATAATAATAATAATAATAATAATAATAATAATAATAATAATAATAATAATAATAATAATAATAATAATTGAAAGAGGAAATAAAATAAAATAAAATAAAGTAAAAGAAAAGAAGAAGAAAAAACCAAAACCCTAACTCTACCCGACCCAGGTTCCCCCCCCGCGCGAAGCAGACTCTTCCACCGCTCTCCTCTTTATATATATATATATATATATATATATATATATATATATATATATATATATATATATATATATAGACACACACACACGTAAGACTCAAACCCTAACCCACCACTCTAACCCCCAACCAATGCTGTCCATGGTCGGCGACCCCCCGGCCATCGCCACGAGAGACAGCAAGGCGCACGAGAAGTCGCGCGAATGCCAACGCTGTCTCTCGACAAAGTAGCAGCACACCCACGCAGTACAACATCCTAACCCCCTGTTTATGTCGATGTTTCTCCCACGTTTTTTGATCCGCTTTCTCTGGTATGCTCACAACCTTACCTTCTTCGAATACCATCAATTAGTTTTAATTGAATCGATTTTAATTTAATAAAAAAATACATCAAAAATTGAGGAAAAATATCCAGAAATAGGACTTAAATTTAGTCCAAAGACCCTATTTGGAAGACTGGTTTCTTCCAAATTGTTGAATGAAATTTTTTCTTCTTTTTCTAATAAAAAGCTTATATGACCAGGATTAAGACCATATAATTACTTTAAAATAACAGTTATTAATCCTATATGAAAATCTAGTTTAAAATCATAAAAAATAGTTTTAAAATAATAAAAAACTTGCGATATAGAGTATGTTCCGCCAAACGGGACCACCTCATCACGTATCAATTGCACCGAAAGACGCATATGGTATATTTGAACGTGTGGGCATTCGCGAAAGTTGATTTGAACGTGTATGCATGCCGAAATCAACCCATATTCGTAAAAAGTCTCCTGTATAAGTGTTTTACAAAAAATTTAATTAGTTTTTGTACGCTCATCGGATCACAAATATAATTGCATCACTAGACTCATAGCATTTAACATGTCATGTGACCTAATTTTTGTCCAATTCTGAGTTAGTCAACGATTCACCTTTTCGTAGGCCCTACAATTTGACTTTATAAGCGATTTTGTTATCCGCTCGCCGAAATCTAAAACCGGACATACCGTTGAGTTCGTATCATCGCTTATAATTTGTTTGACATATAATTTATCTTATTTAGAGATATTTACCCTTGGCATATATTTTGGTGCAAAGTGACCCACTAGTGGACCCCGCTTTGATCTGAAATGACCATTTTAGCCCCTATGTCCAAATTGGATGAAAGGGTAGTATTTTCTAAATATCTTGCTTATTTTGGGACCATTGATGATGTCTATTTCAGCATTCAGATATGTTTGTTCAGCTTTCGCATTTTCTGGTTCGTTGTACTTATTGTCTTGTGTCATTTCAGCACCAAACCATTTCCAGGCAAGTATACCTTGCCACAATTTTTGCTTATTTGTATTTATTTATGCATATTTTATTTCTATTATTTATTTTCTTTTTTCTGTTATTAAAATGCGCATCCAAGAAGACTTGGCGACAACGACGAGATGCGTCGTTATTTGTTTATTTATTTATATTATGCATATTGACTTAGAGCTAAGAGACAACTCCATGATTTTGAGGCATCATTATATTTTATTTGGCCATGACACAGGTGTTACATGAGTTGTGAGTCTCATATAGATCACAGACTTGCGTATTGACTGATCATCAGTTCGTAAATGATGTGTTTTAGGAAATAACTGCTAATAGAGATATGCTAGAGGACATGGCAGTTATTAGAGGTATCAATGTGTTGTGAATACAACATGTATAAAGCATGGGGTGGAGAGAACAATGAGTATGCGTATGTTACTCCCTTATACTTTTCTTTATTTGCCCATAAGCTCCACTGGAGACGCGAGGCGTTATGACCCTATTATTTATTGCAGGCCTATGACGATCGAAAGACGTTATGCCTGTGGCCCCTGAATTTTTGAGAGAGCTATGCCCATACCATTATATTAGCCAGATAGTCTATACGCGGAAAAGTTATTCTATATATCACTTAGAATGGTTAGGAACTTTGTTGGATGTTTTTTGTAGTTTATTGTGGCATGCTTTTATGTATCTTGTTACGTCCCTCTGAGGACCTGGTCCCTTTCCAAGTGTAGACGATCATGACTATTTGTAGTAGCATGGATCAAAACTTGCTACTTCTTTCTCTTTCGAGGAGGTCTTCTTTTTTAGCCTCTTTTATCATTAGATGATGTACTTATTATATTTTATTTCATATTCTAGTTTGGTAGAGAATTTGTCTCTACCCAACCATTGGTCTTTTTGACTATTTCATATTGGTTCTTTGTCAAATTTGATTATTTATTTCTATTTGGTTTTGTGGATGAGATTAGTATTGCCTATGACTTGTGATATTATATATCACTTGTGAATTATTATTCATAATACAGAGTACGTATGTGTTATGGTTTTCATATATTGGAGTTATCATATACATATGGCTGACATTCTTAGTATTTCTAGTCCTACGTATTTTGGGACTGGGGTACGACATATTTTTGTGGTGGCCCATGCAGGTCGAGAGTATATTATTTTAGTTACGTTACTGTACCGAGCAAGCCTGCATATAGGATTAGAGTATATGATCTCATCCACTTACTTGATTGACTTTCTTGATTTCATTTCCAATTCTTTGAACTCAACTATCTCCCTTGGCCCTCGAAATTGTATTCGCTTAATTTCCTTGACATCGCTATCTTTGTTTCTCACCTCCTTCTATCCAAGGGATGAATGCACTTGCTTTATTGTTCTTTAAGTATAATTCTTTGCCAAGTATAGAAACCCATTATTGTTAGAATGTCATAAAAGATTAGTAGGATAACATACCTCATAGGTAAATAATCTCTAAAATAATTTAAGGCTAAGTATAAAGAATAGACTTTAGCAGCCAATACCTATAAATTAAATTGTCCCTTACCCTTGTTTTATTCAGGTATGACTTGAGAGTAGTATAGATACTACTAAGTCTAGTTAGAAAGTAGTCATATTGTTGACCCTAGTATTAAAGAACTAATAGGAATTCATGGTTGAATATTAGAGCTAAGCATAACTTCCATAGTAAAATAATATAGGAGTTAACAGGTCTTACAAATTTGGATTCATACCTTGATAGTTAGCAAAGCATTATCTTAGGAAACCAAGATGAAGGAACCAATGCCCTAGTATGACAGGAATATCCTCTTTTCAGCCTGGCAGATTACCTAGACCCTGTGATCCTTTGTGTATTCGTATTCGAGTACTCATAAGTTATCGGCCGAGGCATAACCTTCCACAGTAAGTACTTATCCTTCATTTATCATACTTTGGCATTGCTTTAATTATTCAACATTGCAATGGTCTGAATCTCTCTCTTAATCGTACCAATCTAGGCAACTATCATGCCCTAGTGAAATATCTTCTCTTAGGAAACCATGTGATCATCTAACTATCTATAAGCTACTTACCATTTCCCTCAAATGTAGCCTTATCGTCATTATTCTATAATCAATGGAACATAGCAATTGAATATATTCTTTTCCTCAATCATCCTCTGACCTCGGGAACTAGTATACTATCTCCTCTTATAAAACCATATTATCATCAAGAGTCTCTATTTACTTTTATATATTGTTTTTCTCTAACCTTAAATTTTGATGCTCGCTATTTTGTGCGATGACAAAACTTTTCTTCATCTTCAAATTGTGCCACCTTACCCTTCTAATTGTAGGCCAAGTATTTTCTTTTATAACATTAGGATTATAGTTGTTATGATTATAGTTTGTTAGTTTTAAAATTCTAATTTTGTGGTTAGTTGTTAGAACTTTATAGGTTGAGTTGTTCATTACGATTTGATGATTATCCTTTAGTTTTAAATCACGTAATCTGTATCTATATCTCAATACAGGTTATATCCTCTCCCACTTAAGAGCCAGTAACCTCCACATTCTTAATATTAACACCTTTTTTTCTATAAGCATTGCTTATAAATAAGACTTAAGGATGGCCATCACCTTAGATAGTTTTATAAATGCACTAGTACCAAGATATTTTTCTTGTATATATTAACAAAAGCTTTATTTTATTTACAATAATAAGCTATTTTATAGAATTATAATTCAATTACAATGCTAGTTGAATTTTTGTAAGTTGGGTAGCGTGTGTAACATGGAATCCTATAGTATTTAAAATAAACTAATGGGACATAGTTGAACGACATCAGAATATATGCTAGCGTAAGAAGATAGTGTTTGACAAGACTACAAAATTCTAGCGGTCCAAACCCTAATTGGTCAACCATAGACTTAGACAAGAAGTAGTATGACAACTATAGAGGCACAAATACTGGACGAGTATTAGATTCTTGATGAACTTGAACTATTTTGTACTTGTATCATAATCTCACATACTTATTTTTTTGGACTATCTCGACTTATGTTGTTATTACAGCCTAGTTTTGCAAGCTTATTCTTTACGATATTTTTTATGACATATGTGTTATTGGGGACGCCCACTAATATATTGTTTAATTAGAATCAGTATATTATAGTCTGATCAAACTTAGTGCACTTGACTCACTCTTTATATAACTATTTTACGTGGATTGAGATATAGTTGACTTATCTTATTAGACAAATATACTTGTCCTTTAGACAGGTCTGAGTATATCATATCGGTTATGAAACTGTTCTAATATGAGCCAGCGAATAGGAATCTACCAAAAAAAGATCTCATCCACAACTACCTTGACAACTCTCTTTTGAATTCTTCAATCGCCTTTGAACCCCGTATTTGTATTCGATCACGTCTTCCTTGAAATCTTTATTATTTTTTCCTACTTATCCTATTTTAGAAATACGAACGCTCGTTCTTGATGGAAGTTTGACACATGGGTAGTACTAAGTATAGACCCCATAGGCAAATTACCTTACAAGGTGCTTGTCTTTTCTAGTTAAGAGCATATCACATGTAACATATTTGTGTTAATATTTTGAGGACTATAAGCGCTATTGAATGATTGAGGGATTTTCTTTCTTAAAGGTATACCTTGTGGTTATGAAAGATTGGTAAATTCTAAGTTGGATAGAGGTTGCATTATCAACTTGAAGTAAAATCTTAGATTGTGATCAAGTAAGATAAGATTGAGAGATTTAAGTCATTTTAATTTCGAGAATTTTTTTTAAAAAGAAAGATTATGATGATAAAGATTTAACTTTAAGGAAAAGAATTTCTTATGGAATGAATTTTAACTTTTGATATAAAATTTGTAATTAGAGTATATGATTTAAATTTTAAATATTTGAATGTTGAAATTGTCGATGTAAACTTCTGAGGATAAAAATAGAATTTTAAATTTAAACATTGACGGATTGGATTTAAAATTTTACAACTTGAGAAATTGAATTAAACATTAAATTTTTAATGTTGAATCACCTATTTAAAATTTTGAGGGTCGAAATTGAATTTAGAATGTGGTGACTATGAAATTCTCAAATTTGAAACATGGAATAATATTTGATTGAAGAGATTTTTGGTTATTTAAATTTACAGGGAATTATGATAGCTTGAATCTTGATTTAAAATTTGATGTGAGTTATCTAAATTTTGAAGATGACATATAGATTTGACTTAAATTTAAATTATGATTACTATTAATTTGAGAAAAATTATGATAGATTGAATTTTGATTTAAATAGTGGTTATTTTAATTTTGAAAGATTGCGATAGATTTGAGTAGATTTTGTTATTTAATTTTTAAACAGATTACGGTTGGCTTGAATTAGATAAGAATTTTGAGAATTTAAAATTTGACGCCTTCGATGAGTACAAATGAAGGCAATAGGGACTATGAAGAGTTTATAGAATAGAGAGACACAATTTTAGACCATTAGAGTATGAAGAACTTAAGATCGTTCATGTATCTAAGTAGTGACAATTCATCCCCCGTCATAACAACACCATTTCATATTGCATTATTCATTCATACTTTTATGCCCTTCTCAACCGTGATTCTATATGTAGCAACTTTGTACGTAAGAGTCAATTCGTGCTTTATTATCTTGCTTAAGGCAGACTAGACTGGCCCTTAAAACTTAATGCATGATTTACATTTTTCTTCTTTCGAGTTGAAGGTACGATAATTTGTACTTAACTCATTTCAACCTTATTTTCTTTCCTTGTTCTAAAACTTTTTCTTAGCTTTAAGTTCGAGGAAGGTACGATAATTCGTACTTAACTCATTTCAACCTTATTTCCTTTCCTTGTTCTAAAACTTTGTCTTAGCTTTAAGTTCGAGGACGAAATTCTTGCAAGTTGGGTAAAATATAAAACCCCTTAATTTTTAATTTTATTTTAGTTAATTATTTGAATAATAAAATAATTATAATAAGATAGGTATTTGTACCCATGGTAGTATATAGAAATATAGCTAACAATACAATAGAAATAAATAAAATTTTGTACGTAAATAAATAAATTTAAATAATATAAACAAAGAAGCAAATAAAAAGAACAAAAATAATGATAATAATAATAATAATAATAATAATAATAATAATAATAATAATAATAATAAAAATAATAATAATAATAAAATTGAAAGAGGAAATAAAATAAAATAAAGTAAAAGGAAAGAATAAAAGAAAAAAAAACCTAACTCTACCCGACCCAGGTTTCCCCCCGCGCGGAGTAGACTCTTCCACCGCTCTCCTCTTTATATATATATATATATATATATATCCCGAACCCCCATGTTCACGTTGATGTTTCTCCCTCGTTCTTCGATTGTTTTTCGATCCGCTTTCTCTGGTATGTTCACAACCTTACCCGCTTCGAATAGCATGAATTAATTTTAATTGAATCAATTTTAATTCAATGAAAAATCACATCAAAAATCGAGTAAAAAATGTCCAAAATTAGGACTTAAACTCAGTCCAAAGACCCTATTTGGAAGACTGATTTCTTCCAAATTGTTGAATGAAATTTTTTTCTTCTTTTCTAATACGGAGCCTATATGAATTGGATTATGACCATGTAATTACTTTAAAATAACTGCAATTAATCCTTTGTGAAAATCTAGTTTAAAATCATGAAAAATAGTTTTTAAAATAATAAAAAAACTTGAGATAAGGAATGCGCCCCGCCAAACGGGACCACCTCATCGTGTACCAATTATATCGAAAGGCGCGTATGGTATATACGGACATGTGGGCTTCAGTCGAAGTTGATTTGGACGTATATGCACGACAAAATCAACCCGTATTCGTAAAAAGTTTTCCGTATCATTGTTTTGTAAATTTTCCAATTAGTTTTTGTACGCTCACCAGATCGCAATGAAACTTACATGATAGGACTCATAACGTTTGACCTGTCATGTGACCTAATTTTTGTCCGATTCGAAGTTAGTCAATGAATCGCCATTTTGTGGTCCCTACGATTCGACTTGACAAGCGATTTTGTGATCAGCTCGCCGAAATCCAAAACTAGACATAACATTGAGTTTATATTATCGTTTATGATTTATTTGACCTATAATTTATTCTATTTAAAAAACTTTACCCTTGGCACGTATTTCGGTGCAAAGTAGCCCACATGTGGCCTCACTTTGGCCCAAAATGACCATTTTAGCCCATGTGTCCAAATCGGACAAAAGGGTAGTATTTTTTGACTATCTTGCTTATTTCGGGATTGTTGGTGATTTCTATTTCAGCATTCGAAGATGTTTGTTCAGCTTTCATATTTTCTGGTTAGTTGCACTATTGTCTTGTGTCATTTCAACACCAAATCATTGCCAGAAAATTATACCTTGCCACGCTTACTGTTTATTTACATTTATTTATGTATGTTTTATTTTTATTTTATTTTTCTTATTTTCTTTTGTTATTAAACTGCGCGTCCAAAAAGACTTGGGTGCAACGACGAGATGCGTCGTTATTTGTCCATTTATTTATATTATGCATATTGACTTAGAGCTAAGAGACTACCCCATGATTTTAAGACATCATTATGTTTTATTTGGCCATGACACAGGTGTTACACAAGTTATGAGCCTTATATAGATTATGTACTTGCGTATTGACTGATCATCAGTTCGTATGGGACGTACGTTAGGAAATAACTGTTAATAGAGATATGTTAGAAGACTTTGCAGTTATTAGAGGTATCAATGTGTTATGGATATAATATGTATAGAGCAATGGGGTAGGAAGAACAATGAGTAAGCGTATGTGACTCCCTTACACTTTTATTTATTTGCCTGTAAGCTCCGCCGGAGACGCGAGGCATTATGACCCCATTATTTACTGCAGGTCTATGACGATCGAAATATGTTATGTTCGTGGCCCCTGGATCTCCGAGAGAGCTATGCCCATCCCATTATATTAGCAAGATAGTTCATACGCGAAAACGTTGTTCTTAAACTGCATATCACTTAGAATGGTTAGGAACCTTGTTGGATTTTTTTGCAGTTTATTGTGGCATACTTTTATGTATCTTGTTACGTCCCTCTGAGGACCTAGTCCTTTTCTAGGTGTAGACGATCATGACTATTTGCAGAAGCACGGATCATGACTTGCTACTTCTTTCTCTTTCGAGGAGGTCTTCCCTTAGAGCCTCTCTTATCATTAAATGATGTACTTATTATATTTTCTTTCATATTCTAGTTTGGTAGTAGATTTATCTCCACCCAACCATTGGTCTTTTTGACTATTCCATATTGGTTCTTTGTCATATTTGATTATTTATTTCTATTTGGTTTTGTGGATAAGATTAGTATTGTATGTGACTAATGACATTATATACCACTTGTGAATTATTATTCATAATATAGCATACATATATATTATGGTTTCCATATATTGGAGTTTTTATATACATACGACTGGCATACTTACGTATTCCCAGTCCTACGTATTTTGGGACTGGGTCATGACAAAACACCTCGAAAGAAGAAGCTAATCAAGTTGGTGATGAAGCTGAGAACACCCCAAAGAAAGCGCCTTTGATGATTCGAGTCAAAGGACGGACTACTCGTCTGACTCCTTTTAAGCATCTCGTCATCAACCTGTACAAGTCACCTCCATTGGTTATCAACCTTTGATGTAATGAACAGCCGACGCTGAAGAATGAGCCACTTGTTATCGACCTTCATTATAACAAGCAACCAACATCAGTAAATAAACCCCTAGTAATCAATCTTGCCAAGCCTCTTGTCAAGGCTGAAGTTTCTGTTGACTATGTGGAAGAAGAAAAAATCTTGTATTTCATGAATAATGAAGACACTACTTTGCACTATATTGATGTTGAACCCTTTACTAAAAAATTCTTAGAGGCTCTTCATCTTTACGAACCTCTATCCATACCCGTTTATTTCAATATAGTTAATTATATGAATCATATGAGGATGCATACTTCATAGTCCCAGCAAGACAGGACAAGCAATGTCAGATAATTTTTTGGCAAAGCTAGAAACAAAAGAGTCATGAAGAGCAATGATTCTAACAAAGATATTGGAAAGATACAACAGTCCGAAGAAGAGACGCATTCTCATTCCTCTGACTCATCATTATGGGATTCTGACAAAAGCATAGATGACATATTCAAACATATTTTCTCTGTACATATGGTGTCAACAGGCCCATATGATAAAGACATTGAAACCTTGGAACCATTCGAGAATGATCCAAGGTCACAACGGATGGATACTTAATAGGAGCTTCGGTTTGAGCAACATGAACCACTTACAGGAGTATACTTAGAGAATGAAGTAGTCCAAATTGATGTAGGAGAAGAATCTTCCCCAAGACCAATCTTTATTAGCAAGAGTCTTTTTGAAGAAGATAAACAAGTTTTAGTCCAGCTAACAAAGGAGTATATTGATGTCTTCGCCTGGAGTTATGAGGATATGCCTGACATGGATCCTCAAATAGCCACATATAAGCTTAATATACTTTCGAATGCTAATCCGATAAAATAGCAGCAACAAAAATTTGGTCCGAATATGATGGATACAATTGAAGCAAAATTCAAGAAACTTATAGCATATGGCTTTGATCGAGAAGAGCAGCATCCTGACTGGGTAGCTAATGTCATCACAGTTATAAAAAGAATTGGAAGGTCCCGGGTCTGCATAGATTATCGAGATCTAAACTTTGTTGTCCAAAAGACGAGTTTCCTCTCTCCACCACATATGTCATGATCGATAATACATATGACTTTGAACGTATGTCCTTCATGGTTGGATTCTCAGAATATAACCAAATTAAGATGTCATATGATGACAAAAAATATACCTCGTTTCGTACACCACTAGGAGTATATTGCTATACAGTCATGCCCTTTGGCTTGAAGAAAGCGAGAGCAACGTATCAACGAGCCATGAGTACAATTTTCCAAAAGCATTTACGGAAGACAGTAGAATGCTATGTAGATGATATTGCTGTCAAGAGTCATCTTAAAGATGACCACCTTTAAGATTTGAATACTGTGTTCGAATTAATATGCCACCACCAATTGAAAATGAATTCAACTAAATCCTATTTGGGAGTCTCTAGAGGCAAGTTTCTCGGATTTGTTATAACTTCCAAGGATATTCATATTGACCCCGATAAAATAAAAGCTATCCTCGAAATGTGGCCTCCACAGAATCTCAAAGAACTTCGTGGCCTGCAAGACCGTCTGGCATACATCAGGAGGCTCATCTCCAATCTCAGGATGATGCCGACCCTTCACTCAGTTAATGAAAAAAGGCATGTACTTTGTCTGGAACGAAGCATGTCAACAAGCATTCGACGACATCAAACGATATCTCACAAATTTGCCAGTTCTGATGTCTCCGATCGTAGGAAAGCCATTTTTGCTACATGTTCGAGCAATGGATCACTCTCTAGGAGCTCTTTTTAAATAAAAGAGTAACGAAGGCCATGAACAGACGATCTATTATCTTAGTCGCATGATAGTTGGCGTTGAAAATTGATACAATCTTGTGGAAAAAGAATGCCTCGCCTTAATATTTGCTATTCAAAAGATGTGACACTATATGTCGGGTCAAATCATTCATGTCATATCTAGAGTAAATCCCCTTCGGGTATTGATGACCAAGCCAAGCACACTCAATTCTTGGTTAGCTATATGGACAATGCTGCTATCATCTTATAACATGGTATATTTTCCAAAAAAAGCAGTGAAGGGTCAAGCGCTAGCTGATTCCCATGCAGCTCATCATGTACCGAAAACTTCTAAAATGTACGATAATACTCCAAATGAAGTCTTAGAGTCTAATATGTCAATGGAAGATTACACCTGGCAACTATTCTTTGATGGCACATCAAGAATAGGACCCAAAGGCAACATAGTAGCTGGAGTGGGCGTAGTCCTAGTATCTTCTGACAAACTACTCATTCATCGAGCATATTCTCTCAGTGAATTATGTTCCAATAATGTGGCAAAATACAATGATCTACTCATTGGTCTCCAATTAGCCAAAAAATTGGACATAGAATATCTTGAAGCCTGTAGTGCTCCACTCTGCGTTGGTATTATATACAAGTGATATCACTTTGTTGGCTTGAGCAGAAGCCTTCTCGAAGAGTTTTTCGATCGAAACACAAGATAATTAATCTGGGTGAGTGGGCAAAATTTTATTCTCTGATTCTTGCACGCCTTAATAATGAATCTGAGTTTTTATAATGCTTGTTGCTAAGTAGAGAATGTTCGCATAAAAATGATAGAACGAGAACTTGCATGCTTAACTAGAGAACTTGTATGCTTGTCTAAAAGAGATAAAACCATTGCTATGCAAAGTCAAGATATAAATATTGCATGCTAAGTTACACGGTTACCGCTATCGAACGAACCTTGCCATGCTAAGTAAAAGAATAGAATATTGTATGCTAGGTCACACTGACACAGTATCAAACGAACATTTTTATGATAATAAGAAGAGTAAAAGAATGATTGAACATGTCAATATATGGTATGCTAAACAAAAGTAGAACTGCATGCTTAGCTAGAAGAAATAAAAGAACCGTGCCAAGCTTGATTAAATTAGAGATCGTTTATATGTTTGCTTGTCATCGATGCAAAAAATATAGAACTGTATGAATAACTCGTAATATGCTTCTAATGATTGATAAGAATGAGCAGAGACTAATAGTGCACCCTGAGATACAGTCCTTATGCTCTAGTGGGGTATGCTATTAGTTTTGTGAAAAAAGATTAAACCACTAATAGTGCACCCTGAGGTACGGTCCTTATGATCTAGTGGGGTGTGCTATTAGTTTTGTAAAGAGAAGATTGATCCCATCGCTTGATTGATAAGAAGAAGAGATAAAATTTGCTTAATCGTTGCTTGCTTGCATTATAGCATTATATGTTAGATGTTTCATGTCATGCATTGGTCTCGGATAATTTGTGCACAAAGTTTAGTCTCTTGAACGGTTCATGGGGCACTGGGAATCGGTCAGTCCGAAAAAGATTTTTGAGAGCACCCTGAGGTACGGTCCTTGTGATCTAGTGGGGTATTGTGTCTATTAGAGAAGAACGGGACCATGATGTCACAGCTTCTACTATTCGTGTGTGTTGGTGCAGAGCTGAACTTTGAGTCACAGTTGTTGATATACGCATGTACCAGTGCAGAGCTGAACCTTGAGTCACCGTTGCTAATCATGGGGTAACCCATGGACCATCATGTAGTTAGGATGCATGCTAGGTTAGCCTTCTTGCATACCTAACTGTTTGATGCAGAGACAAACAGGAAATAAAACTTATTTGTATATCCAAATTGTTGCTAACTTGTATGTCTGTTGTAGGGATAATCGTTCGGCGAAGGTAAGAATCACTGAATAAGTTATGTATTAATTTATGACTATGCTTGAATTGTGTACTGCCCCTAGACTTGCATATTTTACTTGAATATTCTACTATCCATTTAACTGATTTGAATAAGTCCACTTGTTGAACTTTATTTTGAACTGAGATGAATAGTCCACTAGAGATAGCTTGTGTTCCAAAAGAGGAAGTAGATATGATGCACGATACATGTTGCGCATTGCATGATAGAATATTGCCCTTACTGTATGCTTGAATATATTGAATATGGAAATTGTTTGTCACCCCCACTTTTCTAAATGAGGGTATTTTGGTCATTTTGAATATCTATTATTCCTAGTGATTAAAAATTATTATAAGTGCTATTTAACTAAATTATGATAGTTGCCATTTAACTAAATTATGATAGGTACTATTTACTTATAGTTAGTAGGCTAGCCTATTAAATAGACTTGATACTTGTGAACCCAATTAGAATTGTCATGACAACTTATGAGCCCAACATAGACCAAGCCCAATAAACCCATTCTCCTAATTAATTAGGAGGATTAGAGTTCATTTGTATTAGTTAGAAGTCTTTATAATTTACCATTTCCTAATTAGAACCTATATGATACTAGTGGAGGGTAATTAGATATTTGTTAGTAGCTTGAAAAGGGAAAAAAGGGCCGGCCACATAAAGAGGCTCTCTTCTCTCTCTCTCTTTCTCCTCTTCATTTGCATTCATTTTGAGATCCCCAATTCTCTAGATGCCTAATTCACTTTATTCCTTCATCAATTGACCTCAATTCACTATCATTCTATCTTATTTTCATCCTTTAAGGAGCTTTGGAGCTTGGAGTAGCAAGAAGCACAAGGAGAATGAACTTTGGTGGAGAGATTGTGTCCGGGTCGTGTCTATTGAGTATTTTATTTGGAATCCATCTCCTAATAGATATAATTATAAATTCATCTTCATTCTAGCTTCCAAATCATACATATGACCATTATAAACTATCTCATGGCATAGGGCTACATATAGGAACAAGTTCTAGGCTAATTCGATATGTATTATGATTGCTACATGATAATTTATGTCCTAATAGGGACAATTACGAGATTGACACATCAATTGTTTGTCATGAGACCAATTGGATCTAATTAGACTTAGATCGAGATTGTGGGACTAGGTATATGTCCACAAATAGATACGAGTGTGCCGTATTACAATACGGTGTGATACGGAGCTCAATTTAGGTGTTTTGTGCAATTACTCCTTAATTCTTATTATAGCAAGTTACTTTAGTTATATTATGATATATTTAGCTTCTATAAATGCAAATTATAGGAAATTATGGGTTTTTAAATTTTGGTTGGATATGTATCATGAGTATTTTAGCTTTGCACCTAAGGTGTTTAATTAATTATCATTAGTATATATGTATATAGCTATAGAGATATATAAATATCTTTATATAAGCTTGGAGATGTGTATAAGTGATAATGTAGGTGTATGTTTAGTTTAAGTATTGTATGTGTGTGAGTGAGACTGGAAGTTCGGGTCTGATGCAAGCATCAAGTAGCAGGTTTCAAGAAATTGGATGGTTGTGTGTGTGTGTGTGTGTGTGTGTGTGTGTTGTGTGTGTGTGTGTGTGTGTATGTGTGTGTATTGGTGAGTTGAGTTGTGAAGTGAGTGATAACAGTAAATTATGATCGGGATAGGAGATTGTGACAATGAGTAATAACTATCTTGGTCAGTGTCATTGTATGAAGGTGATGACCATTTGATTTTAGGAACTGGTTTTATGTGAAGAAAAGGGTGTGACAATTATGAAATTATTTCTTGGAGACAGTTGGTGCAGGCACTGCACTCTAGTCCAGTGCACACTCGAGTACAGACCTGGCACTAGGGAAGGAAGGATGAGGTTGCAATATTGCAAGCTTTGGCAATTTGGGATTTCAGGCAAGAGAAGTTTAGTAGTAACATCAGTTGCAATGGGGCTTGATAATGTAAGAAAGTGGTACATGTGGGGGAAAGGATTCCTTAAACATCATGCTTGGATATCAGTATGAACTGATACTTGAGATTAGGTTGGGGGCTTGGGTAATTAGTATCTGAGAAGTCTGGAAAGTGTGCACTGCATCCTTGTGCATTGCAAGGGTGGGACTGGGGCAGTGAATTATAGGATGGATTTTGAGTTCTATTTGACAGCAAGTGTTAAGAGTGCACTATAACTGAGGTTGGACTGATACCTTGTATCAGTAGAAGGATTTTGCAAGTGTTAAGTGTTAAAGACTAGTCTTGTTGTAGTAGTTCACCTGCAACCTGGGGTTACCTGGAGCTCAACACAGCAGTAGTTGCAAGGGCAGTATTGAAGGGGTTGGATATCTTAGTGTATCAAAATCTTGGGTCATATTCAGTGATGAACTAATGGGAAAAAATGGATAACATTATAAGAAGTGGCCATTGACTGATACCAATCTATCAATACCAATGTATCAGTCATGTTGGGGTCAGGTTCATATGCAGAGGTATTAACAGCAGCAGAGGAGATAGTATAAGTAGGGTGTTAATAAGTATGGGAATATATGTATAGTCAAAGCATATTGATACAAATTAACTAATTTAGTTACTATAAGTCATGTATCAGTAAAGATAAGCTAAGTTAGTAATTTAGGATGATATAAATAGAGTGTATCAATTAGAGTATCTATGTTATTCTGTGATAAGTATCACTAATATGGGTAGTGAGTTACCAATAGCATTAGCTAGATGTTAGTTAGTATATAACTAGATACCAGTTAGCAACAGTATTAGTTAGATGTAGTTTAGGTTGGTAAATGTTAGTGTTATTAGTTAAATAGGTGTCAGTATCACTATAGTATCAGTTATTTTATGAGTATCAGTTAGCTATTTATATATAGTTAATGTTAAGGAGAGACCTAGTTTAAGATAATTAGAGGCCATTATAGACCAATTAACCTAGTTGGACCTAGTTTAGCCTAGAATCAACCTAAAAAATATGTTAGTGCATTATTTAACTTAATTCTCCTTCATTACACAAATTAAATTAATATTTCCTAAATAAGATTGTGTGATACCAGCTTGGGCATCAAGAGACACCTTTTCTCAGGACCAGAGGCGAGTACATATCTCTATTAGTTTTCAGTCATGATAGTGTATATATCACATGTTCTAGAACTGTTTACTTGATTTCTACACAGTGGCTACACGGACTGGTACTAAATGGATCATGTCAGGAGATGTTATCCCCTACCATATTCAGCGGGTACTCCTTACATGTATTTTATCATGTGTATCGGGTATTGATTATGGTGTACTTTGTATTTACTCACTTCTCGTGTTCAGTGTGCTTATATTCGTGTTCGTAACATATCGTGATTGGATCCATGAGTATTGGTTGGGGACGGGGGAGTAGGAATTGGTTATGTGATCAAGCCCAAGTATATTTGTGTACATGTCGATTACATATCATACCTATAATCGAGTTACCATATTGTATTTGTGTTCAACCTAACCCAATCACATAACGAACTTGTACTTTACAGCACTTTAGCTAGTTTATCTATTTTTATTACTTATAGTTATTCCATATTGCATGTTCTTTATTCTAGTACTTCACATGTTTACTCTAGTTCATTTCTATTTCCTATTGCTAGTTATCTTATATTATTTTTTATTATTTTTCATATGCTCTACCATATATTTGGAACTGCTTTCAGAGTTTTGTACTTTGCTCCAATCCTGATTGAATATTTTTTTTCAGATGATTGGCTTGAGGAGCAATATCCCACTTATTACGGGCTGTAGGATGGTGAGCCATGAGAGGATACTCCCCTAGAATAAGAGAACCCAATGCCAGTGACCGAGGAGGCCTAGTTATATATTTTTGGACATTTTATTAGTCTCATTTCTAGACTCTTGGCATGTATATATTATTTTAGGAGTGGCTATGTCTAGATTTATGGATTTTGACTTATGGATTTATTGTGACTCTTATTTTCTCTTTTTATTCTATATCGTGCTTTCATCCTCCTTTAGTTTTATATTTTGATTGAGTATTGTTTACCATTATCATATACCATAATGTTCCTCCTTTTGGAGTTGAGATAGCATGAAAGGTATCCTTTTATATATCGTGTGAGATGTATAGATAGTTATATTGACCCAGACAACGTTCTACCACCGATACTGAGGCGTAGGCTAGACGTTGTTCACTACTCGTGCCCTTATTCTGGGTGCGGGTCGTGACACATTTTTAGTGGTGGCCCATGCAGGTCCAGAGTCGCAACAAGTATGATATTATAGTAGTACTCTAAGTCTGAGATACTTCTAAGAGCATGCTTTAGGATATATGATATAGGATGAGAGTATACTCAATCACAGCTAGGAACACTTCTAATTCATACAGTTGCTATCCTTATCTACTTGAATGCTTGCCTTACTTTGAATAATTATGTCCTTCTTTGATGATATCGTATCTTACTTAATATTGATTTTCTTTGTCTCAATCTATCTTCAAGATGCCGCCGAAGACACGATCCCAGCACTCAGGCGCAGTGTCAGAGAGTTCGGTCACTTTGTTGCCTCTGAGGAGGGAACCAGCAGACAATGCTCCAGCAATTTCCTTTCAGAGGGCCGTTTCACCTATCAAGGTGGGAGTATCTGTTGCAGCTTTGGGGGGGTGCTCCACCTCCGGTACAAAGGATAGTGCTGACTGCCTCAAAGGAGCTTCCACCTCCACCACCAGCATTTGATCCGGCGCAGGTATTTGCTCTCTTGTAGCAGATGATAGAGGCACAACGGGCCTAGGAGGAGTCCCAGCAGCGCCATCTGAGGTCATGATGTAGGGAATTGAGAATGCCCACCAGCTTGCACTCACCGCAATCGAGAGAGTTGCCTTGGCCCAGCAACAGGTAGCTCCACCTCCACAAGCCCCGCAGCAGCCGAGGCCGGGGACTATCATAGACTTCAAGAGGATGGGGCCAAAGGACTTTAAAGGCACCGAGGGGATTATTTATACTGATGATTGGATCGAAGATATTGAGAGGAACCTGTGACTGGCTCAAATTCCAGATAGCTTACAGGTAGAGGCAGCAGGGAGCATGATGTTTGATATCACATTGACTTGGTTCAGGACGGACCCCAGGTTCTCAGTGTCGGGACTTACTTGGGTCTTTTAAAGAGATTTTCAAGAAAAAGTTCTTCCTGGATGTGGCTCTGACTTCTCTAGAGAGCCAATTTTAGTACCTCGTCCAGGACAACATGACGGTAGACGAGTATGCAGTAAAGTACTGCAGGTTGGGTCACTTTGTGGAGGGACAGAATCCCGGGGGGAAGGCCCGAAAGTTCAAAAATGGTCTGAACAGGGAGATCAAATCCTATACTAGCAGATATCGTACCACTAAATTTGAGGAGATCCTGGCACAGGCACAGTAGGCGGAGGATGATTTGGATCTTGGCTCCAAGATAGATGTGGGTTCCTTCAGGAGCTAGCAGTAGTATGAGCCCAGCAAAGCGACATCACTTTCAGCAGCAGCATCAGAATTACTTCCAACAGCCGAGACTGTAGTTCCTCGTACTAGCTAGAGCGTCAGTACAGCAGACGCACCAGATTTAGAGGTCATATAAGTTAGTTATTCCTTGCCCATTCTGTAAGAAGTCGAAACATGGATAGGATGCGTGCAGGATGAGATTGGGCCAGTTTTTGTTCTGCGTATCAGAAGACCACCAGTTGAGGGCTTGTCCTAGGGCTCTAGATCGTCCAGCTCAAGGCAGGGCCCAGGCACAGAGAGCACCTGCGAGACCATCAGCGGGACAACAGAGAGGACCTCTGTTGCCAACACAGTAGCAGAGGTTCTTACAACACCAGCAGCAGTAGAGAGGTACGCAGCAGGGGCGAGCTTTTGCCTTGACCGTCGAGGAGGAGGAGCTAGTTGGAGATGTTATTTTAGGTTCAATCTATGTTGATTCTTTTTCATCTCATGCTTTATTTGATTTTGATGCTTCACATAGTTTTGTACTTATATCTTTTGCTTTGAAGCATCATCTTAAGACTGAACCGTTGGCAAAGACTTACAAGATCACCACCGAGGGTGGCCTTATCCTGGTCAGTGATGTTTATAAGGATCGAAGAGTTTATCTGGGAGGCTGAGAATTAAGCGCGTGTCTACTCGTGGAGGCAGAGTTTTTTTTCAAATGCCAGGAGAGCCAGAGTTTGAGTTCGTTAGAGGATAAGTAGAGCAGAGCGAGGGATACTTTTATGGAGCTATAGTAGAAGAGAAGGAGCCGCCACATCCATTGATTGTAGAGTATATGGACGTCTTTCTAGAGGAGTTGACGGGGTTACCACCAGACAGAGATATAGAGTTCTCTATAGACTTTGTGCCATGCACAAAGCCGATATTACAGCACGTCTATAGGGTGAACAACAGCGAACAAGTAGAGTTCAAGAAGCAGGTGAATGAGTTACAAGACAAGGGCTTCATCCACTCTAATTCATCACCGTGGGGTGCTCCAGTATTATTTGTACCAAAGAAGGATGGGTTGGTATGTATGTATATCGACTACAGGGCTCTCAACAACCTCACTATCAAGAATAAATACCTGTTGCCGCAGATTAACGATCTGTTTGATCAGTTGAGCGGAGCAAAGGTATTCTCGAAGATAGACTTGAGGTAGGGTACCACCAGGTAAAAGTGAAGAAGGAAGACATTCTGAAGACAGCTTTTAGGACTCGGTATGGGCAGTTCAAGTTCTTGGTGATGGCATTTGGGTTGACCAATGCCCCGATGATATTCATAAACTTGATGAATAAGGTATTTCATCGGTACCTGGATCAATTTGTTGTTGTCTTCATTGATGATATATTGCTATATTCGAAGATCCCGGAGGAGCATAAAAAGCACCTGAGAATAGTTCTGGAGACTCTCAGGAAGGAGAAACTATATAGAAAGATTATGAAGTGTGAGTTTTTCCTTGATAAGATTGAATTCCTTGGGCATGTGATTATAGGAGACGGGATCTCAGTAGACCCAAAAAAGATATCAGCAGTTGAGTCATGGCCTACCCCGAGTTCAGTAGCAGGAGCTTTCTTGGATTGGCAGGCTATTATCGAAGATTTGTTCAGGATGTCTCCAAGATTGCAGAGCTGATGACTAGGCTGACCATGAAGGACGTAGAGTTTGTCTGGATAGAGGAATGTCAGGTCGCTTTTGAGGAGATAGAGAAGAGGTTAACTATAGCTCCAGTATTAACGTTGTCATCGGGGACAGGAGGATTTTTTATATATAATGATACTTCGGTTAAGGGTTTGGGTTGTATGTTGCAGCAGAACAGGAATGTGATTGCCTATGCTTCCAGGCAATTATGCCCTTATGAGAAGAATTACCCAACCCATGATTTTTAGTTGGAAGCAGCCATTTTTACTCTACAGTCGTGGAAACACTACTTGTACGGAGAGCACATAGAGATATTTATAGACTATAAGAGCTTGAAGTATGTGTTTACACAAAAAGAGCTCAACATGAGACAACGATGATGGTTGGAGTTGATGAAGAATTTTGACATCTCTTTGCAGTACCATCCAGGAAAGGCCAAAGTAGTCGCAGATGCCTTGAGTAGGTATTCAGTGGCTTTGTACTTGACGAGGGACGAACATTTATTGGCCGATCTTGATAGTTTGGGGATTTAGGTGTTAGTTCCTAGAGTCATAGCACTAATGTGGGGACTTCAGGTACAGTCAGAGTTGATGGACCGGATCAGAGCCACATAGTTCGAGGATGAGTCTCTAAGGAGCATAAGAGGCAGGTCCGGATGGGATTGGAAGAGGACTTCAGTATTGTAAGGATGGATCATTGCGATACGGTACTAGATTATATATGTCGAGTAGAGCGTTGCGTGAGGAGGTTCTTCAATAGGTGCATCGATCTCAGTACTTTATGCATCTAGGTGCTAACAAGATGTATAGTGACATGAGAGAGCATGTTTGGTGGTATGGTATGAAGCGGGAGGTGGCAAGCTTCGTATCTAGATGCTTGGTATGTCAGCATGTAAAAGCGGAGAGACAAAGGCTAGGTGGATTATTTTAGCCTTTACCCATTCTATAATGGAAATGGGAACATGTGATAATAGACTTTTGTAAACTCCCTCACCCAAAATAGATATTTTGTGTATATTTTATATTATTATATTTATTATAAATGTTGAATTTATTTAGAGTATTCTCTTAGTTAATTAGAAAATAAATTTTCTAATAGTATATTTAATTATATAAATATTTATTTAGAATTATTTTTAGGCTATTTTAGATTATTGAGATTTTTTCCATAATTTTTAGTTAATTAAAAACTAGTAACACTAATTTTCTAGCACTTTAAAGAATTTATTTTATATTCAAACTTAATTAAAAATATTCCAAAATTTTATTTTAGGTTCTAAATAGTCAAATATATTTTCTAGAATTTTCTGGGAATTTTTTGAATACTTTTAGTATTTATTGGGAGTTATTTAGACTAATAACTAATTTTTAGGACTTGTAGAATTTATTGTGCAAGTCCAGGAATATAGAATGGACCCACGTTATTTTCTAGAGTTTATAATATTATTATATATTTTCTAGAATTATTTCAGAATTTTTGGAATAATGTTAGTATTTATTTTTAGTTAAATGGGTAAAACTAATGTTTATCGCTTCTCCTAATTATAGTAGAAAATCTATGAATATAAAATTATCCCAAATATTTTTTTAGAGTTTTTAAATTCAAAATATATTTTTTGTAATTTTTCCAGATTTTTATGATTATTTTTAATATTTATTTGGAGTTATTTAGATTTAAAATGACTTAAATAATGTTTTGATAAAGGCAAATCAAAAACAAATAATATAACAAAAACTATCCAATCAGATTCTGACACGTGTCAGTCTATAAATATCCATTCAGCCGCAGGTACATCCCTATATATATATATATATTATTATAACCCTAATTATCCCATTATTTTAGAGAGAGAGATTTTGGAGAATTGTCATCTAGGGTTCCTTCATCTTCCACAAGCCATTGCGCATAGCTCCGGACTCCAAACGAGGCCTAGTTTTTTGTGTTAGAAAGATATTGAGGTTAGATTTCTTATTATATAATTTATTTTATGAAATTATGAGTATTAAATTCTAAAAAATTCGTAGAGCATAGCATATCCAAAAATAGACGTGTTTTAATATTTTTGCGATTCCGGGAGAACCAGGAATCTGAATCATGAACCGTTTAAAGTTTCGAAAAGCTAATGTCGAGATCATTGACATATGTTTTTTCCATAATTACTTCGAAGTATTTATATACTGTTAATTTTGTAGAACTTCTAGGTTAGAATTTAACCATCGGTGCACAATACAAAATTTGTATGTGCCATAATTCCCAAACGAATTTGAATTCGGATGAGCCGTAAATTCCAGAATATTTTTGACGCTGAAATCTACAGGAAATCATGCATAAAAGTTGAGTTTGTGTCAGTTGACTTTTTGGTCAACAGATCGTCTCGATTTGAGTGCCATGAGTCTCGAGTTAATAAAATTCAGTTTCTTTGGACAAAATTTAGTAATTAACATAAAAATCAGAATAATAAGATTAAAATAGGATTTTAGAGTAATTATTCCAGAATTAAATAAATTAAAATAAATTATCTTTTGACGTGATAAATTTGTAATACATAGGCTATTTGGACTGTGACTTGGACTCTGATTCATACCAGCAGCAGGACCCCAGGCAAGATATCTTGCCAAATTACTTACAGTATTTTATATGCTTAGTATATTTCTGTATATTTATTGCATTTCTGTTTATTTATTGCATGTGTAGTTTCTTTCAGTCATACTATATATTAGATATGTTGACACACACATGGCACTTAGTATCATGAGAGGACAATCATTAGGCGTATGGGATTTTGACCACTCTGATAAACCGTAGTATATAGTTCGTACTATGGGCGTGTGTCGCACTGGTCGCTACCCCCACGGTATGTCGATTTCTGGAGTCTCGCTGGTCGCTACCCCCGCGGTATGTCAATTTCTGATGTCCATTGACGTGTGTGTGAGTTGTGAGGTAGATCGAGTAGCCTACCCTTGCCCATATGTCAAAAAGTTGTCCTCATTTGCATTCATATAGATTGTCTTGTACAGCGTACTTATTATTTTCAAATAATATACATGTTTACTGTATTCAAATTGGCTCGTATTTTCTGTATCTTGTTACGTCCCTCTGAGGACCTGGTCCTCTGCCAGGTGTATCTGTTCTTGAGTATTTGCAGGAGCGCAGATTTGGATGGTGACATGTGATCCGAGGATGTCTTCTCTTCGAGCCCATAGTCGTTAGCTGGTATTCCTATATTGTATTTGTTGTGTTGTACTTTTCCATTCGAGTTGGTAGTGGATTTATTTTCATCCAACTATCATCCTTAGATACTTCTTATTGAGATCTAGTTTTATAGATACTGGTTATTTATTTCTATATGATTTTGGTGGATGAGATTTAGATTTTACCCTGTGACTTGTATTACATTTTATACCACTTGTGGATTTGATATTCATATTACAGCGTACGTATGGATTTGGTTTCCATATATTGGAGTTGCCATATCCATGCGGCTGGCATTCTTACGTGTCCTAATCCTACGTATTTTGGGACTGGGGCGTGACATATTTTTGTGGTGGCCCATGCAGATCGAGAGCATATTGTCTCGGTTACGTTACTGTACCGAGCAAGCCTGCACCTAGGACTAGAGTATAGGATCTCATCCACAATTGACTATGATTCATCTTTCTCCTATCTGTTCTATTTGAACAATTGTATCCTTCTTGATTCATGTGCTTCCCTACTAGTTCCTTGAGTATAGCCTTCTGTTGAGAATATAGGAACCCCTGTTATTAGGATGATAATTAGAGTAGCATACCAATTAAGATTACAACGAGGATATAGACACACCACTAAGTTTAGAATATCTAGTGAACCTAGAATTCCTTATCTATAGATTGGTTTACCATTATCCCTTGATGTATTATGAAGACTTAAGAGTAGTATAGATACTACTAGAGTTAGTTAGAAGCTTACCATAATGTTTAACCCTAGTATGGAGGAACCAATAGAAAACCAAAAGTAAATATTATGACTGAACCTAACCCTCATAGTTAGATAGTATTGGAGAACTATAAACTTATATCATTGTCTTGTTATTAGTAGACAGCACCCTAGGAAGCCTAGAGGAATGCAATCAACACTTCTCCCTTGATCATACCTCGAACATTCAACTAGTATACCACTCCCCCTTGGAAAACCATGATGCTACCTAGAGCCCCTATATTTCATATATTGTTCCTCTGTGACCTTAATGTTTGCTAATTGTGCGATGACCAAAATTACGTTCTTCTTTTCTTTATCTTTCAACTCGTGCCACCTGACACTTCTGATAGTAGGCTAAGTAATTTATTTCTTTGTTAAGGACACATAGTTTGCTAGGATTATAGTTGTAATCTTGAATTTTGAAATTGTGTGCTTAGTAGTTAGAACTTGATAGTTAAGTTATTCTTGTAGATTGAGATCTGGTGCTTATTCCTTAGTTTTAAATTGCGTAACTTGTACCACACCTCAATACGAGTTATATTCCCTTTCCCTTGAGGCTAGTAACTGTTTTATTCTTACTATTGACACTTGCACTATGATTAAGAGTTAAGACGACCATGACCTATGTAATATAAGAGGATACCCTAACAAGTACCAAGACCCCTTCTCGAAGACCTTAACAGGAGCTTCTACGGTACCCTTAAGACTGTCACAGTATTAGTTTATTGTTTTAAGTTGGGTAGTATACCTCACAACCTAGTTTCACATAGTCTTTTGACCTATTATTGAAGTGTGATTGAACAACATTAATTGTATACTAGCGTAAGAGGACAGTGGTTATTCAGACAATAGAAGTTAGAGGTCCTTGCCCATATTTGGTCGACTAGCGACATAGACAAGGAGGTTGTATGATAACTGTAGGGATTGTAGAGTCTTTTATTATTGTTGCTTAGTTGTTTTGTTTTATGAACTTGAATTAATTTGTACCTTCTTTCATCATCATCTAGCGTACTTATATTTGCTGCACTACCTTGACTTATGCTGCTATTATAGCCTAGTTTTGCAAGTTTACTCTTTTATCGAGCTTGATCATGAGATATGTATTATTGGGGACGCCTACTAATATATTTCAGAATTAGTGTATTAAGGTCTAGCTAATCTTAGTGTGCTTGATTCGCCCTTCGTAATACTACTTTACGTGGATTGAGATATGTAGTGATTGGTAGACGAATATACTTGCCCCTAGATATGTCTGAGCGGATCGTATCGGTTACATAACTGTACTAATACGAGCATGCGAACAAAAAATTACCAAAATAGAATTTCAATCCACAACTGCTTTGACAATTCTCATTTGAATTCCTTAAACTCCTTGATCCCGATACTTCTATTCTATTAACTCACCCTTGAACTCTTTATTATTGGTCTCCATCTTCCCTTATTTCGGAAAGACAAAATCTCGTGCTTGGTATAAGTTTAATACACAGAGAGTACTAGATATATCCCGTAGGCCGATCACATACTTGAGGATTATTCTTTTGTAATTAAGGACATATCATATATGATATAATCGGCGTTGAGTTTTGAGGATTGAATGACATGAGTAAATAAATTAAGGAATATTTTTCTTAAAGTATATAGCCTTCTGTGATAGATGGGTAAATTCTAAGTTGGGTAGCAGTACATTGCCAACTTGAGAGAAATTTCTTTTAGATTGTGATCAAGTAAGATTAGATTGGGAGATTCAAGTCATTTTAATTTTGAGAAATTCTAAAAGAAGGATTAAGATAATGAGGATTTAACGAATTTTAAAATCTTGATATTGCGGACCAAATATTTATACTTTGAGCACATGATTTAAATTTTGAATATTGAAGGATGAATCATCGATTTAAATTTTGAGGATAAATATAGAATTTTAGACTTGAACAATTGGTGAATTAGATTTAAATTTTACAATTTGAATTAAAAGTTTAATTTTGATTATTGGGTCACCTATTTGAAATATTGAGGATGTAAATTGAGTTTAAATATTTGAAGAGTACAAAATTCTTAATTTGAGAATAGGAATAAGATTTGATTAGAATTATTTATTGTTCAAAGTCTAGAGGAGATTATGATAGTTGAAAATGGTGATATAAATTTTGATGTGGGATGTCATATAGAATTGAGTTAGATTTGAAGGTTGATTATTTAAAAATAAATCGAGAAGAGATTACGACAGGTTGAATTTTGATTTAAATAGTGGTTATCTTAATTTTGAAGTGATCGCGATAGATTTGAATAGATTTTGTTATTTAAATTTTTGGAAGAGATTGCGATTGACGTACCTTATGTACAAATGTGAAGGATTTAACAAATTATGCCTTATTTTAATTTTGAGGACGAAATTATTTTAAGTTGGGTAGATTGTAAACTCCCTCACCCAAAATAGGTATTTTGCGTATATTTTATATTATTATATTTATTATAAATATTGAATTTATTTAGAATATTCTCTTAGTTAATTAGAAAATAAATTTTCTAATAGTATATTTACTTATATAAATATTTATTTAGAATTATTTTTAGGCTATTTTAGATTATTGACATTTTTTCCATAATTTTTAGTTAATTAAAAACTAGTAACACTAATTTTCTAGGACTTTAAAAAATTTATTTTATGTTCAAACTTAATTAAAAATATTCCAAAATTTTATTTTAGGTTCTAAATAGTCAAATATATTTTCTAGAAATTTCTGGAAATTTTCTGAATACTTTTAGTATTTATTGGGAGTTATTTAGACTAATAACTAATTTTTAGGACTTGTAGAATTTATTGTGCAAGCCCAGGAATATAGAATGGACCCACATTATTTTATAGGATTTATATATTATTATATATTTTCTGGAATTATTTCAGAATTTTTGAAATAATGTTAGTATTTATTTTTAGTTAAATGGGTAAAACTAATGTTTAGAGCTTCTCCTAATTATAGTAGGAAATCTATGAATATAAAATTATCCCAAATATTTTTTTAGAGTTTATAAATTCAAAATATATTTTTTTGTAATTTTTCCAGATTTTTATGATTATTTTTAATATTTATTTGGAGTTATTTAGATTTAAAATGACTTAAATAATGTTTTGATAAAGGCAAATCAAAAACAAATAATATAACAAAAACCATCCAATCAGATTCTGACACGTGTCAGCCTATAAATATCCATTCAGCCTCAGGTACATCCCTATATATATATATATATATATATATATATATATATATATATATATATATATATATATATATATATATTATTATAACCCTAATTATCCCATTATTTTAGAGAGAGAGAGATTTTGGAGAATTGTCATCTAGGGTTCCTTCATCTTCCACAAGCCATTGCGCATAGCTCCGGACTCCAAACGAGGCCTAATTTCTTGCGTTAGAAAGATATTGAGGTTAGCTTTCTTATTATATAATTTATTTTACAAAATTATGAGTATTAAATTCTAGAAAATTTGTAGAGCACAGCATGTCCAAAAATAGACGTGTTTTAATATTTTCGCAATTTCGGGAGAACCATGAATCCGAATCATGAACCGTTTAAAGTTTCAAAAAGCTAATGTCGAGATCATTGGCATATGTTTTTCCCATAATTTAATTCGAAGTATTTATATACTGTTAATTCTGTAGAACTTCTAGGTTAGAATTTAACCATCGGTGCACAATACAAAATTTGTATGTGCCATAATTCCCAAACGAATTTGAATTCGGACGAGCCGTAAATTCCAGAATATTTTTGACACTGAAATCTACAGGAAATCATGCATAAAAGTTGAGTTTGTGTCGGTTGACTTTTCGGTCAATATATCGTCTCGATTTGCGTGCCATGAGTCTCGAGTTGATAAAATTCAGTTTTTTTGGACAAAATTTAGGAATTAACATAAAAATCAGAATAATAAGATTAAAATAGGATTTTAGAATAATTATTCCAGAATTAAATAAATTAAAATAAATTATCTTTTGATGTGATAAATTTGTAATACATAGGCTATTTGGACTGTGACTTGGACTCTGATTCATACCAGCAGCAGGACCCCAGGCAAGATACCTTGCTAAATTGCTTATAGTATTTTATATGCTTAGTATATTTCTGTATATGTATTGCATTTCTGTTTATTTATTGCATGTGTAGTTTCTTTCAGTCATACTATATATTAGATATGTTGACACACACATGGCACTTAGTATCATGAGAGGACAATCATTAGGCGTATGGGCTTTTGACCACTCTGGTAAACCGTAGTATATAGTTCGCACTATGGGTGTGTGTCGCTGGTCGCTACCCCCGCGGTATGTCAATTTCTGGAGTCTCGCTGGTCGCTACCCCCGCAGTATATCGATTTCTGATGTCCATTGACGTGTGTGTGAGTTGTGAGGTAGATCGAGTAGCCTACCCTTGCCCATACATCAAAAAGTTGTCCTCATTCACATTCATATAGATTGTCTTGTACAGCATACTTATTATTTTTAAATAATATGCATGTTTACAGTATTCAAATTGGCTCATATTTTCTGTATCTTGTTACGTCCCTCTGAGGACCTGGTCCTCTGCCAGGTGTATCTGTTCTTGAGTATTTGCAGGAGCGCAGATTTGGATGGTGACATGTGATCCGAGGATGTCTTCTCTTCGAGCCCATGGTCGTTAGCTGGTATTCCTATATTGTATTTGTTGTGTTTTACTTTTTCATTCGAGTTGGTAGTGGATTTGTTTCCATCCAACTATCATCCTTAGATACTTTTTATTGAGATCTAGTTTTATAGATACTGGTTATTTATTTCTATATGATTTTGGTGGATGAGATTTAGATTTTACCCTGTGACTTGTATTATATTTTATACCACTTGTGGATTTGATATTCATATTACAGCGTACGTATGGATTTGGTTTCCATATATTGGAGTTGCCATATCCATACGGCTGGCATGCTTACGTGTCCTAATCTTACGTATTTTGGGACTGGGGTGTGACAACTTTATATCAGGGCTTCTGCGTTCTCCAGGAGGAAAATACCCAATTTAGGTCATTGTAGACAGGTTGACTAAATTGGCCCACTTCTTGCCATTCAAAGTGGGTATGTCTACGGAGAAACTCGTGGAGATGTATGTACGGTAGATAGTCAGATTGTATAGAGTTCCTATGAGCATAGTTTTATATCGGGATAGTCTTTTCATATCCCACTTCTTGAGGAATTTAGATGCTAGCTTGGGCACCCAGCTCAAGTTTAGTTTCGCATATCACCATGAGACAGACGACAAGTAGGAGAGGACTATCCAGAATCTTGAGGATATGATACACACCTGGGTTTTAGATTTTGGAGGCTCTTGGAAGGATCACAGTCACTTGGTAGAGTTTGCTTATAACAACAGCAACCAAGCCAGTATAGAGATGTCACCATTTGAGACATTGTATGAACGAAGAGGTTATACTACATTATCTTAGGATGATATTGGTGAGAGAGCTTTATTGGGACCGGAGATGGTCATAGACGTAGCTGAGAAGGTGAAGCTTATCAGGGATATACTTTGGGTGGCGCAGGAGAGACAACGACATTGGGCCTATAGCCACCGGAGACCTTTGGAGCTTTAGGTATAGGTTTTATTTTGTATTGCTTATGATTGCTTATTTTAGTCGGAGTGCTAAGGCTGTGTTTTGTTCTAGGTTGGCGATCTGGTGTTCGTGAGGATTTTACCGACATGAGGTATGATTTACTTAGGTAGAGGAGGAAAGCTTAGTCCACGATATATTGAACCCTTCAGTTTTCTCGAGAGGGTCGGTGCAGTGGAGTACATACTAGAATTGCCGTCTGTATTAGAGGGAGTACACAATGTGTTCTACGTGTCGCAGCTGAGATGGTACATGGCAGATCCTAGACATGTATTGGATCATTCAGAGATCGAGGTAGGTCCGACTCTCAACTACCCTGAGCAGCCCGTAGAGATTCTGGACCACAGGGAGAAGGTATTGTTGAACCAGATAATTTTTTTAGTACGTGTCGCGTGGAGGCATCACTCTTCAAGAGAGTCTACCTGGGAGCGAGAGGCCGAGATGCGCGAGCGATATCCTTATCTATTTGAGCCGTGAGATATAATTCTTTCTTGCTTGATATGATTGCTTTTGTAGCCAGTTTATTCCTTAAATTTTGATGACAAAATTTTTCTAAGGTGGGTAGGTTTGTCACCCTTACTTATCCAAATTAGTGTATTTTGGTCATTTTGAATATATATTATTCCTAGTGATTAATAATTATTATAAGTTCTATTTAATTAAATTATGATAGATGTTATTTACTTATAGTTAGTGGGCTAGCCTATTAAATAGACTTGACACTTGTGAACCCAATTAGAATTATCTTGACAACTTGTGAGTCCAACATAGACCAAGCCCAATAGACCCATTCTCCTAATTAATTAGGAGGATTATAGTTCATTTGTATTAGTTAGAAGCCTTCATAATTTACTATTTCCTAATTAGAACCTATATGATACTAGTGGAGGGCTAATTAGATATTTGTTAGTAGCTTGGAGAAGGGAAAAATGGGCCGACTACATAAAGAGGCTCTCCTCTCTCTCCCCTCTTCATTTGCATTCATTTTGAGATCCCTAATTCACTTCATCCCTCCATCAATTGACCTTTAATTCACTCTTATTCCCTCATATTTTTATCCCTCAAGGAGCTTTAGAGCTTGGAGTAGCAAGGAGCATAAGAAGAAGGAGCTTTGGTGGAGAGATCGTGTCTAGATCGTGTCTATTGAGCATTTTATTGGAAATCCATCTCTTAATAGGTACAATTATAAATTTATCTTCATTCTAGCTCCCAAATCATATATTTGACCATTATGAACTATCACATGGCATAGGTCTACATATAGGAACAAGTTCTAGGCTAATTGGATGTGTATTGTGATTGTTACATGGTAATTTATGTTCTAATAGGGAGAATTATGAGATTGACACATTAATTGTGTATCATGAGACCATTTAGATCTAACTAGAATTAGAGTATGATTGTAAAACTAGGTACGTGTCCACAAATGAATACGAGTTGGCCGTATCATGATACGGTGTGATACGAATCTTAATTTGGGTATTTTGCATAATTACTTCTTAATTTTCATTGTAGCAAGTTACTTTAGTTGTTTTATGATGTATTTAGCTTCTATAAATGCTAATTATGGGAAATTGTAGGTTTTGACAATTGGGTTGGATATATATATATATCATGAGTATTTTAACTTTGTACCTAAGGTGTTTGATTAATTATTATTAGTATATATGCATATATCTATAGAGATATATAAATTTCTTTATATAAGCTTGGAGATGTATACAAGTGATAATGTAGGTGTGTGTTTAGTTTAAGTGTTATGTGTGTGTGAGTGAGACTGGAAGTTGGGGTCTGATGCAAGCATCAAGTAGCAGACTTCGGGAAATTAGATGGAAGTATGTGTGTGTTGGTGAGATGAATTATGAAGTAAGTGATAACAGTAAATTATGATCGGGATAGGAGACTGTGACAGCGAGTAATAACTGTCCAGGTCAGTGTCAGTATGTGAAGGTGATGACCATTTGATTTTAGGAACTAACTGTATGTGAAGTGAAGGGAATGACACTTGTGAAATGATTGCCTGGAGACAGTTAGTGCAGGCACTGCACTCCAGTCCAGTGCACACTCGAGTGCAGACATGGCACTGGGGAAGGAAGGATAAGGTTGCAATATTGCAAGCTTTGGTAAGTTAGGGTTTCAGGCAAGAGAAGTTTAGTAGCAACATCATTGCAATGGGGTTTGATACTATAAGCAAGTAGTACAGGTGTGGGAAAGGATACCTTAAACATCATGCTTGGATATCAGTATGAACTGATACTTGAGATTAGGTTGGAGGCATGGGTTAGTATCTGAGAAGTCTGGAAAGTGTGCACTGCATCCTTGTCTATTGCAAGGGTGGACCTGGGGAAGTAAAGTGTAGGATGGATTTTGAGTGCTATTTGACAGCAAGTGTTAAGAGTGCAGTAGCACTGAGGTTGGACTGATACCTTGTATCAGTAGAAGGATTTTGCAAGTGTTGAGTGTTAAAGACGAGTCTTATTGTAGTAGTTCAACTGCAACCTGGGGTTACCTGGAGCACAACACAGCAGAGGTTGCAAGGGCAGTATTGAAGGGGGTTGGATATCTTAGTGTATCAGTCTCTTGGGTCATATTAAGTGATGAACTAATGGGAAAAAATTGATATCATTATCAGAAGTGGCTATTGACTGATACCAATCTATCAATACCAATGTATCAGTCATGTTGGGGATCGGGTTCATGTACAGAGGTATTAACAGCAGCAGAGGAGATAGTGTAAGTAAGGTGTTAATAACTATAGGAATATATGTATAGTCAAAGCATATTGATACAAATTAGCTAATTTAGTTAGTATAAGTCATGTATCAGTAAAGTAAAGCTAAGTTAGTAAGTTAGGATGATATAAGTAGAGTGTATCAATTAGAGTATCTATGTTAGTCAGTGATAAGTATCACTAATATAGGTAGTGAGTACCAATAGCATTAGCTAGATGTTAGTTAGTGTATAACTAGATACCAGTTAGCAACAGTATTAGTTAGATATAGTTTATGTTGGTAAATTTTAGTGTTATTAGTTAAATAGGTATCAGTATCACTATAGTATCATTTAGCTATTTATATATAGTTAATGTTAAGAAGAGACCTAGTATAAGGTAATTAGAGGCCATTATAGACCAATTAACCTAGTTGGACCTAGTTTAGCCTAGAATCGACCTAGAAAGCATGTTAGTGCATTATTTAACTTAATTATCCTTTATTACACTAATTAACTTGATATTTCCTAAATAGGATTGTGTGACACCAGCTTGGGCATCGAGAGACACCTTTGATCAGGACCAGAGGTAAGTACATCTCTCTGTTAGTTTTTAATCGTAACAGTATATATATCACATATTCTAGAACTATTTACTTGATTCTGACACAGTGGCAACATGAACTGGTACTAAATGGATCATGTCAGGAGATGTTATCCCCTACCGTATTTAGCAGGTACTCCTTCACATATATTTTATCGTGTGTATCGGGTATTGATTATTGTATACTTTATTTTTACTCACTGCTCGTGTTCAGTGTGCTTTTATTCGTATTCGTAACATGTCACGATTGGATCCATGAGTATTGGTTGGGGACGGGGGAGTAGGAGTTGGTTATGTGATCAAGCCCAAGTGTATTCGTGTACATGTCGATTACATATGAAACGTGTAATTGAGTTACCATATTGTATTTGTATTCAACCTAACCCGATCACATAACGAACTTGTACTCTATGGCACTTTAGCAAGTTTATCTATTTTCATTACTTGCAATTATTTCATATTACTTGTTCTTCATTCTAGTAGTTCACATGTTTACTCTAGTTTATTTCCATTTTCTATTGCTTGTTATCTTGTATTATTTTCTATTATTTGTCATATATGCTCTATCATATATTTGGAATAGCTTTTAGAGTTTTTTACTTTGCTCCAATCCTAATTAGATATATTTTTTCAGATGATTGGCTTGAGGAGCAGTATCCCACTTAGGGCCACAGGATGGTGAGTCATTAGAGGATACTCCCCTAGAGCAGGAGAACCCAGTGCCAGTGACCAAGGAGGCCTAGTTATATATTTTTGGATATTCTTTTAGTCTCTTTTCTAGACTCATAGTATGTATATATTATTTTGGGAGTGGTTATATCTAGATTTATGGATTTGGACTTATGGATGTATTGTGACTCTTATTTTATTTCTTTATTCTATTTTATGCTTTCATCCTCATTTAATTTTATATTGTGATTGAGTATTATTTACCATTATCATATACCATATTGTTCCTCCTTTTGGAGTTGAGATAGTATGACAGGTACCCTTTTATATATCGTATGAGATGTGTAGATAGTTATATTGACCCAGAAAATGTTCTACCGCCGATGTTGCGGTGTAGGCTGGGCGTTGTTTACTACTCGTGCTCTTATTCCGGGTGCGGGTCATGACAGTTTCCAAAGATATGTTTTTGAAAAGAAGTAATCTGACTCTAATCTTGGACTGCATGAAATAAACCTAGGTAAAAGTAGCAAGATCACTAGTAATTAATTATTTTTTAACATGATTATATAGTGTTTGTTTTAGAGAGTGTTGCTTATATTTATTGCTTTAATACTCACCAGTACTTTTTCTAAAGTGCTGACTCCCACCAGTTTGCTTGTTCGCAGGTGCTGGATCGTCCGAAGAAGCGATAGTATATCCTCATCCGCAGGAGCCAAAAATCTGGAATTAATACCTTGAGCCGTATCGAGATGTTTTGAGATAATTTTGTATAAAGGGATGTAATCTGTGGAACGATATTATTGTAATCTAGAGAGAAAGCGCTTGAGCAAATTGTAGTCTCGGCCAAGCGCCGCTTGTAACACTTCTTGGATATCAATAAAGAAATTATTTTCTTATGCCATTGTGTTCTTTACTTTTTTGTTATGTTGTGTCGCTGCTTCTTAACTTGAAAAGCCTCCTTGTCCTTGTTTAAAGCCTTGGCCTTGTGCAAGCGCAACTTAGGCTTGCACGGCATAACGCTCATGCGAGGACGATGGTTCCGCAAGGCGCCAAGCGAGGACGACCGATCACTTGCGGGAATCAGGGCATGACATAATGGTATCATAGCAACTTGATCCTTTTGCCTTTTCATTGCTTCACTTTAACTCAGAGATGTCCCAAATATTATTGCTGCAATGTGCGTTCCATACAATAAGTCCATATATATTCTCAAAGATGCACGCAAAAGTTTTCTGGATTATTTTATTGCTTGAGAGATATGATTTATGATTTCTTATTGCTAGAGTTTTATTGAGTTCTTGATTGCTAGTATTTTCTATTGATTATGGTGAGGGATGAGGACTATCGCTGCTCTGGATATTGTAAGTTTCTCCTTGATTTTCGAAGAAGAAATTTTTTCTTGGTGGGTAAGTATGTAGTACCCCGCTCCGCGTTGGCACTATGTACAAGAGATATCGCTTTGTTGGCTCGAGCAGAAGCCTTCTTGAAGAGTTCCCCGATCGAAACACAAGACGGTTATCTGGGTAAGTAGGCAGAACTTCTTTCTCTAATTCTTGCACGCTTTAATAATGAATCTGAGTTTTTATAATATTTGTTGCTAAGTAGAGAATGTTCGCATGAGAATGATAGAACGAGAACCTGCATGATTAACTAGAGAACTTGTATGCTTGTCTAAAAGAGATATAACCATTTCCATGCTAAGTCAAGATAGAAATATTGTATGCTAAGTTACGCGGTCACCACTATCGAACGAACCTTGCCATGCTAAGTAAAAGAATAGAATATTGCATGCAAGGTCACACTGACATAGTATCAAACGAACCTTGTTATGCTAATAAGAAGAGTAAAATAATGATTAAACATGTTAATATATGGTATGCTAAACAAGAGTATAACTGTATGCTTAGCTAGAAGAAATAAAAGAACCGTGTCATGCTTTCTTAAATTAGAGATCATTTATATATTTGCTTTTCATTGATACAAAAAGATATAATTGTATGAATAACTCATAATATGCTTCAGATGATTGATAAGAATGAGCAGAGACTAATAGTAGGCCCTGAGGTACGATCCTTGTGATTTAGTAGGGTGTGCTATTAGTTTTGTAAAGAGAAGATTGAACCTATCACTTGATTGATAAGAAGAAGAGATATAATTTGATTGGTCATTTCTTGCTTGCATTATAGTATTATTTGTTAGATGTTTCATATCATGCATTAGTCTCCGATAAATTGTGCACAAGGTTTAGTCTCTCGAACGATTCCTGGGGAACTGGGAATCAGTCGGTCCGAAAGAGATTTTTGAGAGCACCCTGAGGTACGGTCCTTGTGATGTATTGTGTCTATTAATGAAGAGCAGAACCATGATGTCACAGCTGCTAGTATTCATGTGTGTTGGTGCATAACTGAACCTTGAGTAATAGCTGTTGACATACGCACGTACTAGTGCAGAGCTAAACCTTGAGTCACCGCTGCTAATTATGGGACAACCCATGGACCATCATGTAGTTAGGGCGCATGCTAGTTTAGCCTTCTTCCATACCTAGCTATTTTGATACAGAGACAAATAGGAAATGGCACTTATTTGTTTATGCAAATTATTGCTAACTTGTATGTCTGTTGTAGGGATAACCGTTCGGTAAAGGGTAAGAATCACTGAATAAATGATGTATTGATTTATGACTATGCTTGAATTGTATACCGCCCCTAGACTTTCATGTTTTACTTGAATATGCTACTATCCATTGAACTGATTTGAATTAGTCCACTTGATGAACTTTTTCTTGAACTGAGATGAATAGTCCACTAGAGATAGCTTGTATTCCAAAAGAGTTAGTAAATATGGTATACGATACATGCTACGGACTGCACAATAGAACAATGCCCCTACTGTATGCTTGAACATATTGAATATGCAAATTATTTTTAAAGATATATTTTCAAAAAGAAGTAATTTGACTCTAATCCTGAATTGCATGAAATACACCTAGGTAAAAGTAGAAAGATCACTAGTAATAAATTATTTTATAACATTATTACTTAGTGTTAGTTTTAGAGAGTGTTATTTTTGTTCGTTGCTTTTATACTCACCAGTACTTTTTTCAAAGTACTGACCCCCCACTAGTTTGCTTGTTCGTAGGTGCTGGATCGTCTGAAGAAGCGATACCATATCCTCATCCTCAGGAGCCAAAAATCTGGAGTCGATGCCTTGAGCCGTATCGATATATTTTGAGATGCTTTTGTATAAATGGATGTAATCCATGGAACGATGTCATTATAATCGAGAGAAAAAGTGCTTGAGCGAATTGTAATCTTGGCCTAGCGCCACTTGTAACACTTTTTGGATATCAAAAAGAGATTATTTTCTTATGTCATTATGTTCTTTACTTTTCTGCTATGTCCTACCGCTGCTTCTTAACTTGAATAGCCTACTTGTCCTTGTTTAATGTCTTGGCCTTGTGCAAGCGTGTGAGCACCCCAATTTTTATATAGGGTTAGTTCGGTAATTAATTTTTTTTAATATTTATTCGATAATTTAATTAAACTTTGTAAACCAACCACCATGGTTTTAAAATCTTGAGTGCAACACTAACCTTTCACTTCCAACCAACCTAGCATGCTCGACTTAGACGAGTCAAATTAGGCTCCTGCCATGACTGTCCCTCACAAATTCGTAATCCCATGCCGTATTTTAGTCACACAACTTTCGCGACACAATTACGAGAAAACGATGATTAATTAACCCTTTTTGTTGTGGCGTACGATTTTAACACGCCATCCCAACCCATTACTTCCAACTAAATTTATACTATGAGCCTAAGTGGTCCTATTATGCACATAACACTCGAGTTGCGTTATCCGAACCCCCGCATGCTTCTAATATAATATTAAGTAGAAAATAAAATTTATGAATTTATTTAATTAATTTAATATTTATTCATAATTAGTTAATATTATTAGAATTGATATAAATTTGATTGTAAATTATTTGTTGGAGAAAATATAAATTTTCTAGAATTTTTTCAAGCGCCTAACTATTTTTGGAAATTTTCTACATATAACTATTAAATAAAAGAAAAGAAAAGAAAAAAAAAAGAAATAAAATAAAACCCAAACCCATTAACCCAAATCCATACCCGCTAACCTAACCCAAACCCAAACCCAAACCCAAACCCAAACCCAAACCCAAAAACCTAAAACTACCCAAGCCCACCCGCTAACTCTCCCCTGGCTCTCTCTCTATATATATACATTACAACTAAACCCTAACCCAAATCCTAAGCCACCTCCACCATCACCCCACCGGAGCCGCCGACCACCCGCACCACCGCCCGTACCACCGCCCGCAGCAGCACCGCATGCACAGGAAGTAGTAGCAGCCACGCAGGCGACTGCGCGCGCACGCGCACAGCAGCAGCAGCAGTCGTGAGGTACCCCTTCGTGCGAAGCTTCTGCCCTCCTTGCTCGTCCATTTCATGTCCCATCTTCGCTGGTATGTTCACAACATAACCCCTAGGGTTTCCTTCAAGTGAAACAAATTTAGGCACCCAGTTTTGATCAAAAAATCGATTAAAAGTTGGCCGAAAAATTGTTCAGAAATTCAATCCAAGTACCCCTATTCATGTCCAATTTTCTACCAAATTGCTAATTATTTTAAAAATATAATTGAAAGGACTTATTCACAATATAATAAATATTTTTACTGTTCTTTTAGTTTTTAGTAGTTTGCTTTAATGGTTAAATTATTCTGGTTCCAAAACGACCAAAAACTTATTTTTGAAATATCAAAAATCTTTGATACGGGGAGCATTCCGCAAAACGAGGCCACATCATCGCGTGCAAATTTTACTGAATGGTGCGTAACCTAAATGCGGAAGTGTAGAATTTTACGGAACATGATTTGGACGTGTGCGCTCGCCGAAATCAACGCGTATCCGACGAAAAATACCGTATCGGCCTATTCTGATACCTCACCATAACTTTGTGTGTACTCGTCGGTTCACAACGAAACTTATGCCATTGGATTTGTAGTGTTACGCTGGTCCTGTGACCAAAGTTTGGTTCAAATCTGATAACGTTGACGAAATACCATTTCGTGGGCCCCACGGTTTCACATGACGGGCAATTTTGTGATCGGCTCATCGAAATCTAGTTCTGGATGTCTCGTTGGGTTCGTATCATTGTTCTAGACTCATAGAAACTAAGTTTGATAAATTTAGAGAACTTTGTCTCTAGTACGTTTTTTGGTGCGAAGTGGATCATATGTGGACCCAGCTTTGACCCAAAACTGTCAATTTTGTCCTGTGTCCAAATTAAAATTATGGGTAGTCAATCCTAGCTAATTTAAGTATTCTGAGAATATTGGTGATGTTTGTTTCAGCATTCGTAGGTGTACGTGCATATTCCACTTTTTCAGGAGTAGTTGACGGAGTTCAGAATCCAGGCAAGTGTACCTTGCCAAACTTGCAGTAGATCCTGTTATATTATCTACTTGTGTTTTTCTTATATATATATAATCTTGTGATGTGCCTGCTCAACCTAGGACCGTGACATATTGCTTAGCATCCGAACAAGATTTAGGTATCTACGCCATATGCGGAGTCGTGTAACGTCACTTAGAGAGTTGATTCCACGATCCTATTTTTACGTACTTGCTTTACTAAGTACGCCATACCATAGGAAACTAGATACTTTTCCATGTGACAATCTTTCTTGAGTTATTCATGGTGATTATGTATAGGCTTACAGGATTCATGATATGAGACTTGCATATTATATGGATATTATTATGACTCGTTGTACTAGCTAGACGTCATGATCTTGCGTGTTATGGATATAAGATATTATGGACATGAGACATGAGGTTACATTGGGTAGGAAGAGACACACAGGCTACAGGCTGATTATTTATATATATACTAGTGGAGGTGCCTTAGACTCTGTCTCAGATCTTTGGCACATATACTGGAGTCATAATACACTACTTGCTGCTATGGGATCCCCGACACAAAGCCTATAGTGGTCTCAGCCTGAGTACTAGTGATGCTCTCATTTATATTTTACTTAGTTGGTTACATATCTTGCCATGCGGATCTGTTTATATTTACTTGATGTATTTTATTTGGCTTGAGTATTTATTGTACCTTGCTATGTCTCCTGAGGACCTGGATCTTGATTATGTCCCCAGGTGTAGCCGAGGAGAGCTATCCTGATGTTTATGGGGCAGGTGCTACTATTGGAGACGTACAAGTTGTAGAGGACGAGGTTGTTCCCGAGAACTTCTCATGAGCACACAGTATTCTCACCATTCATTTATTATGCTTAGTGTTCTTAGATATTTGATCTTGTAGTGACTTCTGGATATTGAACTTGGAATTATTTTCCTTTCCATTTTGATGACTGATTGTTCCCCGTGACATTATTTATATTGCTTTGGTTGGACAGATCATTTTATATTATTGTGACTGGACTTGTCTCTTTATGATTTTGATGCTTATCGTGGATGAGATTAGATATATAGACTGTGACAGGTATTTGTAGACCATTTTATATATATTACAGCTTAAGTGCACTCTAACGGGTCTATTAAATTGTGTTTGCCTATTGGAGTTATGATGCTGGCCATTGCCACGTGGCTAGTCTCTTGGCATTTTGGGACTGGGGTGTGACATGGTTTTTGTGGTGGCCAATGCAGGTTTACGAATATATTAATTTTATTTCAACTAAGCAACCTAGCAAGCCTGCGATTAGGATAAGAATAAATTTATAGGATCTCATCTATATGTTGACACGTTCTTGACCTCTATATCAGACTCGAATAAATTCTTTGACTTACATCATGCTTGATTCAACTGTTCGACCCTACATTGATCCCGACAGAAGAAGAGAAGGCAAAGAAATTCTTTGACGGACTGAGCTTTGAACTACATAAACAGATTGGCTCCGTTGTACCTACTTCTTATACGGATGTCCTTGCCGCAGCTCGACGCATGGAGCGCATCCACTAGAGGGAGTCCAGCCAGAAGAGATCGTATGCATCAGTACCAGCTCGAGCACCACACGGAGAGCCTACAAAGCGACCCCATATGAGTCTACCATAGAGAGCGGCATCACGAGACCCATCCCTTCCTACTTGTCACTACTGTGGCAAGGTAGGCCCATATTGAGAGAGAGTGCAGACGCAAATTAGGATTATGTTTAGCTTGCGGATCCAGTCAGCATTCAGCCAGGGATTGCCCTGAGCGCCGGGGAGGAACACCGATGGTTCATCGACCCGCTTTACCAGCACCGGAGCCAGTGCAGCAGCCATATCGACCAGCTTAACCAGCACCAGGAGCATTACAGGCGGAAGATGGAGGATTCAGACTACCAGCACTGTGAGGATATCAGCCGAGGCCATCCTTGGTACCACATGCAGCACTCTTCCAGCAAGTCCAGCAACAGCAGAGGGCACCACCACAGGGACGTGGACAGGCTTTTGCGATGACAGTGGAGGAGGCACGGACTCGAGGAGTAGCGAATATAGATTAGATTTAGTTTTATCATAGCTAGCTATAGTAACAAATATTTCTAGTAATACTTTAACATGTGCTTGTTAGTTTTATTACCTAGTATTATGTTAGCATAAACTTGTTAGTCTAGAGCAGTAATATGTAAGTGGTATCCAAGTTTTCATAAGCTGTAATTGATCCTCGTTCTAATCAGAATCCTTTACTCTTGAGTTACTCATCTCTCATTGTCGTAGAATAAAAAGTTTTTTTTATTACTTCCCTATGTATTCTGCTTGAACAAAACCCTCACCCTTCCTCTTAATTTTTCCTTGTTCATGGCCCTTTATCCTTTGTGTCGTGCTTCAACAAATGTCATGCAACCGCGTTATCTCTTCTTGAGCAAAGCTTTCGTGAGCAGTTACGTTTAATTTTTTCTTAATTGTGAGGAAGCAATTCTTTTAAGGTGGGTAGATTGTGAGCACCCTGATTTTTACATAGGGTTAGTTCGATAATTAATAATAATAATTTTTATTTTAATATTTATTCGATAATTTAATTGAACTTTGGAAACCAACCACCATGGTTTTAAAATCTTGAATGCAACACTACCCTATCCCTTCCAACCAACCTAGCATGCTCGACTTAGACGAGTCAAATTAGGCTCCTGCCATGATTGTCCCTCACAAATTCGCAATCTCATGCCTTATTTTGGTCGCACAACTTTTACGACACAATTACGAGGAATCGATGATTAATTAATCTTTTTGTCGTGGAGTACGATTTTAACACGCTACCCCAACCCATTTCTTCCAACTAAATCCATACTATGAGCCTAACTGGTCCTATTACGCATATGACACTCGAGTTGCGTTATCTGAAACCCCGTATGCTTCTAATATAATATTAAATAAAAAATAGAATTTATGGATTTATTTTATTAATTTAATATTCATAATTAGTAAGTATTATGGAATTGATATAAATTTGGTTGTAAATTATTTGTTGGAGGAAATATAAAAAATTTAGAATTTTTTCAGCTGTCTAACTATTTTTGGAAATTTTTTACATATAACTATTGAATAAAATAAAACAAAAGAAAAGAAAAAAGAAATAAAAAAAATCCAAACCCATTAACCCAAATCCATACCCGCTAACATAATCCAAATACAAACCCCAAAACCTAAAACTACCCAAGCCCACCCGCTCACTCTCCCCCGACTTTCTCTCTCTCTCTCTCTCTCTCTCTCTCTCTCTCTATATATATATATATATATATATATATATATATATATATATATATATATATATACATTACAACTAAACCCTAACCCTAATCCTAAACCACCTCCACCATCACCCCGCAGGAGCCGCCGACCACCTGCAGCATCGCCCGTACCACCGCCCTGTGCACAGGCAGCAGCAGCAGCCGCACGGTCGACCTCGTGCGCACGCGCACAGCAGCAGCAACTGTGCGCCTCCCCTTCGCGCGGAGCTTCCACCCTCCTCGCTCGTCCGTTTCGTTCCCCATCTTCCCTGGTATGTTCACAACCTAACCCCCTAGGATTCTCTTCAAGTGAAACGAATTTATGCAACCGGGTTTGATCGAAAAATCAAACAAAAGTTGGCCAAAAAACTGTTCATAAACAGTTCAGAAATTCAGTCCAAGTACCTCTATTCATGTCCAATTTTCTACCAACTTATTAATTATTTTTAAAATATAATTGAAAGGACTTCTTCACAATATAACAAATAATTTTACTGTTCTTTTAGTTTTTAGTAGTTTGCTTTAATGGTTAAATTATTCTGGTTCCAAAAGGACCAAAAATTTATTTTTGAAACACGAAAAATCTCCGATATGGGGTACGTTCCGCCAAACGAGGCCATGTCGTCACATATAGATTTCATATAATAGTGCGTAACATAAACGTGGATGTGTGGGATTTCGTGGAAAATGATTTGAACGTGTGTGCTCGCCGAAATCAACGCGTATCCACCAAAAAATATCGTATCAGCCTATTTTAATACATAGCCATAACTTCGTGTGTACTCGTCGGTTCACAACAAAAATTATGCCATTGGATTCGCAGCATTACGCTGGTCCTGTGAACCAACATTGGTTCGTATCTGAGAACATTGACGAAACACTATTTTGTAGGCCCCACAGTTTTACATGACGGACGATTTCGTGATAGGCTCATCGGAATTCAGTTTTGGATGTCCCGTTGGATTTGTATCATTATTCTGGACTCATAGACACTAAGTTTAATGAATTTGGAGAACTTTGTCTCCGATACTTTTTTGGTACGAAGTGGGCTACATGTGGACCCTGCATTGACCCAAAACTGTCAATTTTGTCATGTGTCCAAATTGGACTTATGGTTAGTCAATCTTAGATATTTCATATATTCTGAGAATATTGGTGATATTTGTTTCAGCATTCGGAGGTGTACGTGCAGATTTTACTTTCCCAGAAGCAGTTGACAGAGTTCAAAACCCAGGCAAGTGTACATTACCAAACTTGTAGTAGATCATTATATTATCTGCTTGTGTTTCTTTTTATATATATATAATCTTGTGATGTGCCTGCTCAACCTAGGATCGTGATACTTTGCTTAGCGTCCGAACAAGATTCGGGTGTCGACATCGTATGCGGAGTCGTGTAACGTCACTTAGAGAGTTGATTCCACGATCCTATTTTTACGTGTTTGCTTTAACAAGTATGCCATATCGTAGGACACTTGATACTGTTTCATGTGACAAAATCTTTCTTTAGTTATTCATGGTGATTCTGTATAGGCTTACCGGATTCATGATATAAAACTTGCATATTATATGGATATTATTATGACTCATTGTACTAGCTAGAGGTCATGATCTTGTGTGTTATGGACATGAGACATTATAGACATGAGACGTGAGGTAACATTAGGTTAGGAGAGACACACAGGCTACAGGCTGATTATGTATATATATACTACTGGAGGTGCCTTAGACTCTGTCTCAGATCTTTAGCACATATATTAGAGTCGTGATACTACTTACTGCTATGGGCTCCCCGACACAGAGCCTGTAGTGGTCTCAGCCTGAGTACTAGTGAAGCTCTCATTTGCATTTTATTTAGTTGGTTACATAGCTTGCCCTGAGGATCTGTTTATATTCACTTGTTGTATTTTATTTGGCTTGAGTGTTTATTGTACCTTGTTATGTCTCCTGAGGACCTGGATTCGAATTATGTCCCCAGGTGTAGACGAGGAGAGTATCCCGAGGTTTACGGGATAGGTTCTACTATTGGAGACATACAGGTTGCAGAGGATGAGGTTGTTCCGGAGGACTTCTCTTGAGCACACAGTATTCTCATAATTCATTTATTATGCTTAGTGTTCTTAGATATTTGACCTTGTAGTGACTTATGAATGTTGAACTTGGAGTTATTTTTCTTTCCATTTTGATGACGGGTTGTTCCCTGTGACATTATTTATATTATTTTGGTTGGACATATGATTTTAAATTATTGTGACTGAACTTATCTTTTTGTGATTTTGATGATTATCGTGGATGAGATTAGATATATAGACTGTGACAGGTTTTTGTAGACCATTTTATATGTATTATAGCTTAAGTGCACTCTAATGGGTCCATTAAATTAGGTTTGTCCATTGGAGTTGTGTTGCTGGCCATTTTCACGTGGCTAGTCCCTTAGAATTTTGGGACTGGGACATGACAAAGCGCAAATTAGACTTGCAAGGCATCACGCCCATGCGAGGATGATCGGTTCTGCAAGGCACGAAGCGAGGACGATCGACTACTTGTGGGAATCCGGGTGTGACAAAGTCTACGGAGATTCTAAGCTGATAATCAATCATATCAAGGGAGTGTATGAGGTTTGGCATAAAGACCTCATCCGATATCATCATGCGGCAATCGACCTGCTTTTAATTTCAAAGGATTCTTCGTCGAGTATGTGCCTCGGTTACAGAATATAGCATCAGATGCTTTGGCCGGCCTTGCAGTATCATTGGCTGTTCTCCTAAAAAGATGACACTCAATTATGCTAACATGTCGAGAGTTGTTATGTACCAAAAATAATCTGCATATTGAACAGAGTTACGTCATAAATTTAACCTCCATAGATAAAGATTAGAGAGACCATTTTATAGACTACGCTGCTTATGGGATTCTTCCAAAAGATCCAAAATAAGCCACTTCTATTAAAATACCCTCACTCTGTGTAAGCCCCTGATTTTTTTTTCAAAATATTAAAATTGGATTTTTCGCAATTTTCTGGAATTTTCTGGAAATTTTCTGTAATTAAAATCAGGGTTTTGAATTATTACATAATTTTTAATTGATAATAAACAACATTAAAATATAGTGAAAATAATATTTTTGGGTGTAAAATGGAAAACTGGACTTAGGGTAATTTTTCTGGAATTTATTGGACCCCGGACCTATTTTAATTACCTAAAAACTATTTATTTATTTAATTATTATTATTTATTATTATTATTATTATTTATTATTATTATTATTATTATTCTTATTATTTCAGCCCGGCCCGTTTCCCTGGCCCAGCCCACGGCCCACAACCTCCGGCCCAGCCCGCGACCCGCCCTAGCGGGTCGGGTCGGGTCCACCCGCCGCCCGACCCGACCCGAACCCATACCCGCCTGAACCCCCCTGACCAATTCTCCCCGCTCCGCTTTCGGCGCCGCCGCGCCACGCAGCCACGCGCCTCCGCCCGCTGCGCCTGACCCCGCGCTGGCCGCCGCACCCCTCGGCCTTCCTCCTCCGCGCTCCGCCTATATATTCTCCCCTCCCCTTCTTTCCCGATGACCACCGGAACCCTAATCCACCGCCACCGCAGAACCCCTCGTCGCCGCCGTGCTCCGCTCGCCTCGCAGCGCCGCCCGTCCACCGCCTCGCCTCGTCCCCGGCCCTCTCCTCCTCCCCCAGCAGACCCTCCGGCGTCGAGTAGCAGCAGCAGTCGACGGCAGCGGCTCCGCCGGACGCCCGAGCCGCCCTCGACCCGCCGTCGACGTCGCAGCCGCCAGCCCCCCGCCGGCCTCCCCCGCAGCGGCGCCACCCTCCTCCGGCCGGCCTCCCCTCGCCGTGTCCAGAAAACCCTAACCCTAATTTCCGAATCTCGTGTCGGCGTGTCGGACACGACACGGACACAGTTTTTCCCGATTTTTGGGTCCGGTTCAGGTACTCATATCTTTTTCCTCGTAGCTCCATTTTTAATTCCGTAAATTACGTTACGAAGCCTGTATGACCCTCTCGGTGCCCGGACACACCGCTCGGGGCACCGTGTCCTGTGGTGATCGCACACCGCGATCCAAAAACAGAAAAAATTAGACCCTGTTTCACCCCGGAACCGAGTATGTCCCACCAAACGGGACGACTTGGTCGCACGCGGTCTTCACAGATACGTGCGCAGCGTCGATACGGACATGTGAGATTTTGCGAAAGCTGATTCGTGTGTGCGTGCACCCCGGAATCAACGCGTATCCGCGGACATCGCCCCGTATCCGACTTTTTTATAATTCGTCCTAACTTCTTGTACACTCGTCGGATCGAGACGAAACTTGCGCCATCGTACTCGTAGCGATACGCTAGTCCTGTGGGTCAAGTTTGGTTCGATTCTGAGAACGTTGACAAAATCGCGTGTCGTGGGCCCCACAGGCCCCGCTCGACGGGCGATTTTGTGATCGGCTCATCAGAATCTAATTCTGGAAGTTTCGTTGGGTTCGTATCAGCGTTCCTGACCTATTGACACTAAGTTTGGTGAATTTGGAGACCGTTGACCCGGACGCGTTTTTCGGTGCAAAGCGGGCCCACCGGCGGACCCCGTTTTGACCCAAAACTGCCGTTTTTGCCCTTGTCTCCAAATTGGACCGAAGGACAGGCATTTCTAGCTATTTGATATCTTCTGAGCATAATGGTAATGTTTATTTCATCATATGGACTCATCTCTGGAAATTTCCCCGAGACACCCAACTATAATTGGATCCAAACAACAGGCAAGTACCTGCACTTCAAGTTTAATCTTTATATTGTGATAAATAAAATCCCTACTTAATTAGTACCATTGATGATTATACGTAGTATTAGAACACTGGATTTCATGTCTTGAATAATGTATTTCATGCCTTGCTTTTCATGTCGGGTGGGAGAATACTAGGCGGCATGTAGTTTACCCTTTCCCCTTGTCGTGACTGCTAGCTGTTGGTACGCGACTGTACCATCAATCTTATTCCTGATTGTTCCTGACTGCTAGTCGTCTATGACGGCCTTATTAGCCTTATAAACCCCTACATGCCAACTATGTATTCTAAATACACAAGTTCACGCACTTAATTCTTGTCGTGTTGTAGTTCTTGTTGTCTTGTTACAGCTACAGCTCCTGTCACATTTTATTCCTGTTTTACTCATTTCTGGTTATAGAAATTAATCATATTTTTCTTCTAGTCCTAATTTATAGCATAATTCTCAGTTAATTTCACTAATTACTTATGCACATTCTCAACTTGATGTTTAATCAGTTATTTACTACCTGTCACCAATATTTAGTTTAAATCTTGTTGTGCATTGTGTACTTTGCTCCTTTCCTGACTGGATCCGTTGCTTTAGGCGATGATGAGAACCTTGCCCCCACCTATTATGGCCCCTATGAGGCAGCAGGTGATACAGTTACAGAGCCGGTTCCCGCACAGGAGACTACTCCTGCAGAGTAGTTAGCATTAGTTATTTGTTTTCCTTTCATCTTAGTAATCAGGTTTGTCCCCGATTTAACTTCTGGTTTTGTAATAACTCTGGATCTGATTGTCACTTTCTGGTTATAAAATCTCATATTTCCTTTCATTTCCTTGTCGGTTTAATTACTGTGAATGAGCTAGTGTTAATTTAACTGTGGAGATGCCCTAGACAGCGTACTACCGTCGACACTGCGGCGTAGGCTGGACGTACCCATGCACTCGTGCCCGAATTTCTGGGTGCGGGTCGTGACATATTTTTGTGGTGGCCCATGCAGGTCAAACGACTAAATTGTTCGGTTCCAACTTAGGGACCGAACAGGCCTGCAACAAGATTGAGGATTTTAGGATAAAGCTCATTCATAGAATAGGATCTTTACTTCCAATCTTGATATCGGTCCTAGTCAATTTTCCTATCGCCTTTGATTTCTAGGTAATCTATTCTAATCTTCCTACCCCCCTTAATCTTTCAGAATGGTTCAGACGAGGAACACAGTAGGAGGCACATCAGAACCAGCTGAGCAGACTGTGCCCGAAACTCTTGCCCTCCCTCCACCTCCATCGATTCCGGCAGTTACTCTGGATGGGGCACAACTACTTGGAGTGTTCCAGGGACTAGTGGAATCCCAGAAGGAACAAACTGCCCTGCTACGGACCAGCCTCTCAGAAGCTCTTAGGTCCCAGGAGTCACCACAAAAGAGGCCAGGAAGTGCCAAGGACTTTAAGAACCTTAAACCCCTGGAATTCTATGGAACTGAAGGCATTCTCTATGCCGATGAATGGATAGAGAACGTAGAGCGACTCCTGAAGACTGTTCGGTTCCCTGATGATCTCAAAGTGGAGTCCGCAAGCCTGCAACTGTTCGACATAGCTCGGACCTGGTTTAGGGACGAACCTCAACTATCTACTCCTGACCTTACCTGGGAGGACTTCAAGAGGCTATTCAAGGAGAAATTCTACCCCGAAGTGGCTTGGGAAGCTCTCAAAAGCCAATTCGAGAGACTGGAACAAGGTAACCTATCTGTTGATGAGTACACTGCTGAATTTAGCAGGTTGAGCCACTTTGCGGAGTACATGGTTCGTACCCCGGAGGACAGAGCCCGTAGATTCAAGAAGGGGCTGTCTCCGGATATTTGCCTTGCTGTCACCACTAGCCGAGCTCGCACCTACGAGAAAATCTTGAGCGTGGCACAAGGCGTTGAGAGAGACATGGGGCATAAACTAAAGCGAGAGAGAGATACCGAAAATGTGGGACCCAACAAACGCCCATTTCAACAACAACAACAGCATAGGTCCCCGCAGCAAACTCAGCGTCCTCTCCCTCGAGCTCCAGCACCCCAACACCAGGCTCAAGGACAGAATCAACGAGTTCCCACTTGTGGCTTTTGTCAAAAACAAGGTCACACCTGGCAAGTTTGTAGGAAGAGACTGGGTGCCTGTCTATATTGTGGATCAACAGAACATCAAGTGAGGGACTGTCCCGCTGCTCCAGGACGCGGACAAGCTTACGTGATGACCGTGGAGAGCGCGCAGACTCTGGAAGCAGCTAATGTGCGTAAGTGATTCGTAGATACCTTTTCTAGTATTGTTTTCGTGCCTATTGGTTCGTGACCTCAGCCCAACCTAGTAATTTTGAACTTGCTAAATAACCTAGTATGCTTTTAAATTTGATAACTGTAGAGATTTTAGAGACTTTTGCTATTATGTTTATTTTGTGTTATTCTGTGAACTTCAATAAATTTGTACCTATTTTCATCATAATCTAGCGCACTTAATTTTGCTGAACTTGACTGATGCTGCTATTTTATAGCCTAGTTTTGCGAGCTTACCCTTTTTCGGGCTTGTTCATGACACATATATTATTGAGGCCTGATCAACCCCACTAATACAAGTGTATGTTCAGAATCAGTGTACTACGGTCTGATCAACCTTAGTGCATTTTGATTCGCACTTCGCACGACTACTTTACGTGGATTAAGATATATAGTTGACTAGTATACTTGCCCCTAAATACGTCCGAGCATATCGTATCAGTTACATAACTGTACTAATACGAGCATGCGAATAAATGATTACCAGAATAGAATCTCAACCCATAACCGCCTGACAATTCCTATTAGAATTCCTTAAACGCCTTGATCCCTATACCTCTGTTCTACCACCTCGCCCTTAAACTCTTTATTATTTGATCCTCGTCTTCCCTTATTTCGGAAAGACAAAATCCTGTGTTTGGTATAAGTTTGATTTGTAGTGCTAGATGTACCCCTCAGACCGGTCGAATTGATGATAACCTCTATGACTAAGGGAATACCATAGGTGGTGTGGTTGTGTTAAAGACTTAAAGATTCAATACCATAATTTATTAATTTGAGACCTAGCTTTACTAGTTGTACAGCCTTAGAGGATATATGGATAAAATTATAAGTTGGGTAGCGACCGCAATGTCCACCTGAGAGAAACCCGTTAGACTATAATCAAGTGAGATTGGACGGAGAGAACCCTGCCATATTTTAAATTTCGAGGATGAAATTTTATAAGTTGGGTAGATTTTAAGCCCCTGATTTTTTTTCAAAATATTAAAATTGGATTTTTCGCAATTTTCTGGAATTTTTTGGGAATTTTCTGTAATTAAAACCAGGGTTTTGAATTATTACATGATTTTTAATTAATAATAAACAATATTAAAATATAGTAAAAATAATATTTTTGGGTGTAAAATGGAAAACTGGACTTAGGATAATTTTTCTGAAATTTATTGGACCCCGGACCTATTTTAATTACCTAAAAACTATTTATTTATTTAATTATTATTATTATTATTATTATTATTATTATTATTATTATTTATTATTATTATTATTATTATTATTATTATTATTATTATTATTTCAGCCCGGCCCGTTTTCCTGGCCCAGCCCATGGCCCACAACCTCCGGCCCAGCCCGCGACCATCCCTAACGGGTCGGGTCCACCCGCCGCCCGACCCGACCCGAACCCATACCCGCCTGAACCCCCCTGACCTATTCTCCCCGCTCCGCTTCCGGCGCCGCCGCCCGCGGCCGCCGCGCCACGCAGCCACGCGCCTCCGCCCGCTGCGCCTGACCCCGCACTGGCAGACGCACCCCTCGGCCTTCCTCCTCCGCGCTCCGCCTATATATTCTTCCCTCCCCTTCTTTCCCCGACGACCACCGGAACCCTAATCCAACGCCACCGCAGAACCCCTCGCCGCCGCCGTGCTCCGCTCGCCTCGCAGCGCTGCCCGTCCACCGCCTCGCCTCGTCCCCGGCCCTCTCCTCCTCCCCCAGCAGACCCTCCGGCGTCGAGTAGCAGCAGCAGTCGACGGCAGCGGCTCCGCCGGACGCCCGAGCCGCCCTCGACCCCGCAGTCGACGTCGCAGCCGCCAGCCCCCGGCCGGCCTACCCCGCAGCGGCGCCACCCTCCTCCGGCCGGCCTCCCCTCGTCGTGTCCAGAAAACCCTAACCCTAACCCGAATTTTCGAATCTCGTGTCGGCGTGTCGGACACGACACGGACACGGGTTTTTTCGATTTTCGGGTCCTGTTCAGGTACTCATATCTTTTTTCTCGTAGCTCCGTTTCCAATTCCGTAAATTACGTTGCGAAGCCTGTATGACCCTCTCGGTGCCCGGATAAACCGCTCGGGGCACCGCGTCCGGTGGTGATCGCACACCGCGATCCAAAAACAGGAAAAATTAGACCCTGTTTTACCCCGGAACCGAGTATGCCCCGCCAAACGGGACGACTTGGTCGCGCGCGGTCTTCACAGATACGTGCGCATCATCGATACGGACATGTGGGATTTCGCGGAAGCTGATTCGGGTGTGCGTGCACTCCGGAATCAACGCGTATCCGCGAACATCGTCCCGTATCCGACTTTTCTGTAATTCACCCTAACTTCTTGTACACTCGTCGGATCGAGACGAAACTTGTGCCATCGGACTCGTAGCGATACGCTGGTCCTGTGGGTCAAGTTTGGTTCAATTCTGAGAACGTTGACGAAATCGCGTGTCGTGGGCCCCTCAGGCCCCGCTCGACGGGCGATTTTGTGATCGGCTCATCGGAATCCAATTCTGGAAGTTTTGTTGGGTTCGTATCAGTGTTCCTGATCTGTTGACACTAAGTTTGGTGAATTTGGAGACCGTTGACCCGGATGCATTTTTCGGTGCAAAGCGGGCCCACCGGCGGACCCCATTTTGACCCGAAACTGCCGTTTTTGCCCTTGTCTCCAAATTGGACCCAAGGATAGGCGTTTCTAGCTATTTGATATCTTCTGAGCGTGATGGTAATGTTTATTTTAGCATCTGGACTTATCTCTAGAAATTTCCCCGAGACACCCAACTATAATTGGATCCAAACAACAGGCAAGTACCTGCACTTCAAGTTTAATCTTTATATTGTGATAAATAAAATCTCTGCTTAATTAGTACCATTGATGATTATACGTAGTATTAGAACACTGGATTTCATGTCTTGAATAATGTATTTCATGTCTTGCTTTTCATGTCGGGTGGGAGAATACTAGGCGGCATGTAGTTTACCCTTTCCCCTTGTCGTGACTGCTAGCTGTTGGTACGAGACTGTACCATCAGCCTTATTCCTGATTGTTCCTGACTGCTAGTCGTCTATGACGGCCTTATTAGCCTTATAAATCCCTACATGCCAACTATGTATTCTAAATACACAAGTTCACGCACTTAATTCTTGTCGTGTTGTAGTTCTTGTTGTCTTGTTACAGCTACAGCTCCTGTCACATTTTATTCCTGTTTTACTCATTTTTGGTTATAGAAATTAATCATATTTTTCTTCTAGTCCTGATTTATAGCATAATTCTCAGTTAATTTCACTAATTACTTATGCACATTCTCAACTTGATGTTTAATCAGTTATTTACTACCTGTCACCAATCTTTAGTTTAAATCTTGTTGTGCATTGTGTACTTTGCTCCTTTCCTGACTGGATCCGTTGCTTTAGGCGATGATGAGAACCTTGCCCCCACCTATTATGGCCCCTATGAGGCAGCAGGTGATACAGTTACAGAGCCGGTTCCCGCACAGGAGACTACTCCTGCAGAGTAGTTAGCATTAGTTATTTGTTTTCCTTTCATCTTAGTAATCGGGTTTGTCCCCGATTTAACTTCTGGTTTTGTAATAACTCTGGATCTGATTGTCACTTTCTAGTTATAAAATCTCAGCATTTCCTTTCATTTCCTTGTCGGTTTAATTACTGTGAATGAGCTAGTGTTAATTTAACTGTGGAGATGCCCTAGACAGCGTACTACCGCCGACACTGCGGCGTAGGCTGGACGTACCCACGCACTCGTGTCCGAATTTTCGGGTGCGGATCGTGACACTCTGATTCTACTATGACACATCATCCAAAATATTATATCGTCGTTCTTATGAGGGATTGCTGCTACGTTGTCTTTCTGACCCTGAAGCAAGCTAATCACTCTGTTAAGCTCATGATGGCATCTGTAGAGAATATCAGTTAGGTCCTAAATAACAAGACCTTCTCAAGAGAATGGATTATTATTGGCCCACCATGGTGGTAGATGCCGCGTAGATTACAGTCATAAATGCATATCATGTCAAATTTATGCTGATTTTATCCACCAACCAACAGAGTTCTTACACCCTACAGCTACCTCATGGTCTTTTGAAGTCTGGGGAATGGATATTATTGGTCCAATCATCCCATCTTCTTTTAGAGGACACCGATTCATACTTGCAATAACCGATTACTTCTCCAAATGGGCAAAAGCAGTCATGCTCATCGAAGTAAAAATGTCCAACGTAATTAGCTTCGTCAAACACCATATTATCTATTGTTTCGGTGTTCCCCGGAGGATAATACACGATAATGGGCCATAATTCGCCAGTCAAGCATTTTATCGGTTCTGTGACAAGAATCAAATTCAAATGTAGCATATACGGCATACAATCCAGCAGCCAATGGCTTAGCGAAAGCCTTCAACAAGACCATAATCATACTCCTTACAAAGTTTGTCTCATCCAACAAACGCAATTAAAATGAAAAGCTCGAGGAATATTTATGGGCTTATCGTACAATAGTTCAAACTCCAACTGGTTGTACACCATTCTCTATGTTCTACGGATGTGAAGCGGTTCTTCCGCTCAAAATCTAGGTACCTTCTCTTAGAGTAGCTATTGCTAATGATCTAACAGTAGAGAATAATGATCGATTGTGCCAGCAAGAATTAGAAGCATTAGATAAAAAGTGCATGCACGCTCAACAGCGTATTGAGCTATACCAAGCACGCATTTTTAGAGCTTTTAATCGAAAAGTCAAGGAAAGATTATTCTGGGTCGGTAAATTTTTTCTTAAAATAAGAAGACATATTATCACAACCCATAAGAGCAAAGGCAAATTTCAAACTAAATAGGAAGGTCCTTATATAGTGGAAATACTATTCTCCAATGGAGCCTACAGGCTCGCTAAGCCTAATAGAGATTTGATAATGATGCATATCAATAAAAAATTTCTCAAATAGTATTATGTCTAGGCACGACACATTTTTCTTCATCTCCAACAGAATAAATTAAGATGTACATCAAGTACATTTTTCCAATCTCCAGCAACTTGTAGCCTACACGGTATCTTGAACTATTACCTATATTCATTCTTGAATAAGACATGGGTAATTGGTCCTCAAAGTTCTCCAGTGGGACAATCCTCAGATCCAAAAAAATACTCTCGTTGAGAACATCTAAACGATTCTCTCCAATAAAAAAATCTCATTCTTAAAGTCCAGTTATTTTAAGGATATCATATTCCTGATCCCCAGTTGGGTTGGGAATAATTTCACATGTTTCTTCAATTTATTTCAATAGGTGTAATGTGATTCATGTCCATATTACCTCTGAATCATATTCCATTTATTATTCCAACAGAGAAGATAATAGTTCACCCTTGAACTACTCTTTCTTCTTTTTCCCAACGGAGTAAACTAGCGAGCTATCACGTCTATATCACCTCTGATAGTATTACATCCTGTAAAATTTGTTATTTGTACTCAGCATGAGTACGCCACAGGTAACAAATCCACCTAATCCCCCACAGAATTATATTTTACCATGTACATGTTATCTCTGAGCAGATATATTTGTGGAATCCTCTTCGAAAATATATCACGTCAATATTACCTATGGTCTTGTTTTCACTCTAATCTATTATTTGTAATCTAATTTCAAATGCACAATAAATAAATAGGTCCACAAAAAACAATTTTTCTTTGAAAAGCTAAAGTTTTAATTTATTTTTATTAAAAAACCTAATAGAACAAGGAAAAGCATAAGGTATATTTCACTTAGGTAGAGTAGAAAGATAAGAAAGAAAAAGTCATTCGCCATACCTATCAGTGGAGGGTGTGCTACAGTTCCTGATGCTACTCTCGATAGTGGCATGTTGAGCCGCTCTCCGATGGGCTGAGCCACCATCGACCTCGTCGACGACCTCGCCCTCGTTGCACGAGAAAAGGAGGCCAATCCCTTCCCCTTGCTACCTTTCTTGGTCGCCTGAGTCTACTTGGGGGCAATTATTGTTGCTCGAGGAAGAAGAAGGCAAAGATTGAGAGCAGTAGAAAGGTCCTCTCTCTCTTCAACTCATGTATTTATAGATTTTGGGGGGGGGACTCTTCGGCTGCTAACTCTTTGAGATTCGTGCAGCAAATAATGACTACATCCATGTCAGCAATCTGCTAAAATTCTGCCCAAAATGTGTGCACAAAATCTCAACATCTCTTTTATGCTTCTAATTCAAAGTATTTTGAATTCATCTGAAGGAATTCAAAAACTTTGAAGGGGTCTTGTAGAAGCATAAAAAGTGTGCCTCTTGAAGATTGCGCAGTTTCCTACAAATAAATTAAACATAGGAAGATGGTGCACTTTCTCTCTATTTTAAAGAATGGCACACTTTCTACTTGCTTCAAAGGATGGTACATGTCACGCCCCAGTCCCAAAATGACGAGGGACTGGGCACGTGAGCAATGGCCAGCAGCACGCACCGATGGACTACCCAATTCAATGGATCCATCAGGGCATGCTTAAGCTGTAGTCTAGCAGGAAATAGATCCAATGTTACAGGTCACAGACTAATCTAATCTCATCCACAACAGATAATCACAGATTAAAAGACAGAGTAATATAATTAGAAATAACTGTCAAATCTCAATAAATTCCTCGGGAAACAAATCCGAGAATATGTCTGGTACAACCATGCAAATAGACAGGAAATAAACAACTGGAAATAGAAACAGAGATAACTGACTCTATACAGCCAATGCTCAGGAGAAGTCCTCTGGTGCGATCTCGTCCTCAGGTCCTGGTACAGCTCCTGGAAGTGGTCCTGTACGGTGTAGCTCTGGGTGGATCTCTTCGGCTATACCTGGGGACATAGTCCATTCCAGGTCCTTAGGGGACATAACAAGGTACAGAAAATACAAGCCAGAATAAATGCAGTGCAGGAATTAAATAAGCAATAGGGTAAACTATGTAACCAGCTAAGTGATATGCAACATGAGAGCAGTACAAGAACTCAGGCTGAAACTACTACAAGCTCTGTGTCGGGGAGCCGGTAGCAGTGATATCATGTAGTTGTCTAGCTCTTAGTGAGACTAAGACGCCGGAATAATATAAAATCAACCTGTAGCCTGTGTGACTCTCCCCACCCAATGTAATTACGCATATCATGACCATAACGTCTCATGTCCATGTCAGCGGGATTATAGCTAATGCAATAAGTCATAATGTCTATAAAATATCTCTGTCAAGTCCTGTAACCTATACAGAATCACCTTGAATGTCTCAGGAAGACTCTGCCTCATGAATAGTGTCAAGTATCCTGGGTTCTGGAGTACTTGATAAGACAAGTACGAGCATTATCGGGTCTCGATAACCATGCCTATGTGACGTTACACAACTCCGCGTACGGAGTTGGCACCCGACTATGATCGGACACTAAGCACGTCACCCGTTTCCTAGGTTAGGCAGTTGGGAACAAGTTACATTTAATAAAATCAAGTAAGCTACTATGTCAAGAATTACTGAGATTTGGCAAGCTTTACTTGCCCACTAATGTATAAACAAGTCAAGGAAGATAAGTAGCAAGCTGCAGAGTTTGGCAAGGTACACTTGCCTGTGGTTCCGGTTCCAGTTGCGGTTCTGACTTCAGCTGAAATTGCAGGCGGTACTCCGATTGCTGACACAAACATCACCATCAGATCCAGAAAATATCAATCAGCTAGAAATGCCTGTCCTTGGGTCCAATTTGGAGACAAGGGCAGAAACGGCAGCTTCGGGCCAAAACGGGGTCCACCGGTGGGCCCGCTTTGCACCGAAAAATGCGTCCGGGTCAACGGTCTCCAAATTCACCAAACTCAGTGTCAACAGGTTAGAAACGCTGAAACGAACCCAACAGAACTTTCAGAATTGAATTCCGATGAGCCGATCACAAAATCGCCCGTCGAGCGGGGCCTTTGGGGCCCACGACACGCGATTTCGTCAACGTTCTCAGAATCGAACCAAACTTGACCCACAGGACCAGCGTATTGCTACGATTCCGATGGCGCAAGTTTTGTCTCGATCCGACGTGTGTACACAAAGTTAGGGTGAATTGCAGAAAGTACGGATACGGGGCGATGTCCGCGGATACGCGTTGATTTCGGTGTGCACGCACACCCGAATCAGCTTCTGCGAAATCCCACATGTCCGTATCGATGAGGCGCTCGTATCTGTGAAGACCGCGCGCGACCAAGTCGTCCCGTTTGGCGGGGCGTACCCAGTTCCGGGGTGAAACAGGGTCTGGGTTTTTCCTGTTTTTGGATCGCGGTGCGCGATCACCACAGGATGCGATGCCCCGAACAGTTTGTTCGGACACCGAGAGGGTCATACAGGCTTCGCAACGCAATTTGCGGAATCAAAATCCGAGCTACGAACAGAAAGTTACAAGTACCTGAAGGGGACCCGAAAACCGGGGTCTGGATCGTGTCCGACACGTGTCGGACACAGGGCAGAAACTAGGGTTTGGTTTAGGGTTTCAGCCGACTCCGGCAGCTCAGCGGCGGTTCAGGGCGGGGGAGGCCGGCCGGGGGAAGCGCGGCGCGGCGCGGCGCTGACGGCGCGGGGAGGCGCGGGGCGGCCGGAGCGCTGCCGTGGCCGCTGCGGCTGCTGTCTGCTGCTGACGCTGCTGTCGAGCCGGAGGCCGGCCGGGGGAGGAGGAGAAGAGGGGGCGGCGCGGTCCGGGCGGTGGTCGACTAAGGCGGCGCAGGGCGTCGGCAGATCGTGGTGGTGGCGAGGGGTGTCGACGGTGGCCGAGTGGACCGGAGAGGGAGAGGGTTTATAAAGGCCGGGGAGGGCCGAGCGGGGCGGAGAGGGTGGCGGAGAAGGCGGAGCGGCCAGGGTCGTGGGGGGGTGGACGTGGGCGCGGGCAAGCGGAGAGGCGCCGGACGAGGCGGAGGCGGCGCACGGCGCGGGGACGGGGGCTGGGTCGTGGGTGCGGGTGAGGCCGGGTTGGGTCGGGTTGCGCGGATCCGACCCGACCCGCTAGGGAGCTGGGCCGGATTCGGGGGAGTGGGCCGGGCCGGCCCAACGGGCCGTGGGCTGGGGGTTTTATTAATAATAATAATAATAATAATAATAATAAATACCAGTAATTAATTAAATAATTAATTAAATAAATAAATACTTTTTAGGCATTTAAAAATAGGTCCGGGGTCCGATAAATTCTAGAAAAATTGTCCTAAGTCCAGTTTTTCATTTTACACCCAAAAATATTATTTTTATAATATTTTAATATCATTTATTATCAATTAAAAATCATTGAATAATTAAAATCCTGTTTTAAATTACAGAAAAATCCCAGAAAAATCCAGAAAATTGTGAAAAATCCAGTTTTTAAAATTTTGAAAAATTAGGGGGTTTACAATCTACCCCCCTTAAGAGGATTGCGTCCTCGCAATCAAAGAATAACCGGTCAACAGAGATGACGCAGTCGCAAGTATCGTTTGAAAACACATCACAAGATATTTCAGGGAAATACCGTTTCCCTAATAATGAAAGTTATGCACTTCCAGGAAAATCTAGTTAAAATTATAACTTTTATGAAAATCAGGTTGTTATTAACAAGTTGCAATTTACTAGGTTGGGGCTGAGGTCACGAACCAAGAGGCACGAGCTACAACAAGACTAGAAACGGATAACTATAAATCACTTACTCGCATCGGCTCCCTGCACAGTCATCACGTAAGCCTGCTCTCGTCCTTGAGGTAGATTCCTCTGCTGCTGCTGAGCTTGCTGGTATGGTGCTGCTCGAGGTGCTGGTGGAGTTTGCTGGTTCGCCCTTGGTGTTCCTTCCCCATGTTGAGTGCAATCCCTTACCGAATGCTGACGGGATCCGCATGCCAAACACAATCCTAGTCTGCGTCGACATTCCTTGGCGATATGGCCTGCTTTGCCACAGTAATGACAAGTAAGGAGGACTACCACTGGTGGTGTAGATGCTTTCTGCTGTTGGTGCGGTCTTTTTGTAGATTCTTCTTGTGCTGCTTTGGTTGGTGCGGATGGGGACGACCGCTTCAGTCTGGTTTCTCTCTTGGTGACGCGCTCTATGCGTCGAGCCGCAGCAAGGACGTCCGAGTATGATGTTAGTGCGACGGACCCAATTAGTTTCTGCAGCTCAATGTTCAGTCCGTCGAAGAATTTCTCGGCCTTCTCTTCCTCAGTCGGGATCAGGGTGGGGGCGAAGCGGCTCAGACGAATGAATTCTGCGTTGTACTCTTCCACCGTCATGGAGTCCTGAGTGAGGCGATTGAATTTGTCCTGCAGTTCTGATCGAGCGATGGCAGGAATGTACATATCCTGGAAGAGTCTGGAGAACTCCTCCCAAGTGACTCGGTCTGGTCCGAGTCGCATCTCCTCGGATAGCCACCAGTAATGGGCATTATCCGTCAATTGCATTCGGACGGCAGTCATCCAGCGTTCCCGTGGAAGTTCAGCTGCTTCAAGTTGATGCCGAATGTTGGTGAGCCACTCGTGAACTTCTGTGGGCTCCTCTTTTCCAGAAAAAGTGCGGGGCTTCAGTTGGCGGAAGTCAGTGATTGAGCCTGTAGTTGGCCGTCGAGCTGGTAGGTTGGCCTGCTCCAGTGCAGTTACGATGCTGTCCCTTAAGAAGTTAGCTTCGCGACGCTGAGCCTCGTGTTGGACTTGTTGCTGTGCTTGCATCATCGCATAGATCATTTGGAATATTAGCTGCCCGTCAATTGGCTGTCCTGGTGGGAACACGGGCATTAGTGGGACGAACTGCGGCGGAGGTGGGATGTCATCGCGCCGGAATCGGGAGGTAGGTTGACCTGCCTGCTGGCTCTATTGGGTTGTGGGGATTCCTCCGACTGGTGTCACTTCGTCGTCGTAAGCGACACCTGTAGCTTGTGGCATTCTGGCGAGAGTCTCGTTGCATTCTTATGGGTCCATTTCCCTGTATACAAAATAACCAATAAGAGGCGCACAGGAATCAAGGCAAGATGCAAGTTCAAATTAGTTCGAATACGATACAGATATCAAAAACGATTCAAGCAAGTGGATGAGATCCTAAAAACTTATCCTATCTTATTGCAGGCCTGTTCGGTCCCTAAGTTGAAACCGAACAATTTAGTCGTAGACCTGCATGGGCCACCACAAAAACCATGTCACGCCCCAGTCCCAAAATGACGAGGGACTGAGCACGTGAGCAATGGCCAGCAGCACGCACCGATGGACTACCCAATTCAATGGATCCATCAGGGCATGCTTAAGCTGTAGTCTTGCAGGAAATAGATCCAATGTTACAGGTCACAGACTAATCTAATCTCATCCACAACAGATAATCACAGATTAAAAGACAGAGTAATATAATTAGAAATAACTGTCAAATCTCAATAAATTCCTCGGGAAACAAATCCGAGAATATGTCTGGTACAACCATGCAAATAGACAGGAAATAAATAACTGGAAATAGAAACAGAGATAACTGACTCTATACAGCCAATGCTCAGGAGAAGTCCTCTGGTGCGATCTCGTCCTCAGGTCCTGGTACAGCTCCTGGAAGTGGTCCTGTACGGTGTAGCTCTGGGTGGATCTCTTCGGCTATACCTGGGGACATAGTCCATTCCAGGTCCTCAGGGGACATAACAAGGTACAGAAAATACAAGCCAGAATAAATGCAGTGCAGGAATTAAATAAGCAATAGGGTAAACTATGTAACCAGCTAAGTGATATGCAACATGAGAGCAGTACAAGAACTCAGGCTGAAACTACTACAAGCTCTGTGTCGGGGAGCCGGTAGCAGTGATATCATGTAGTTGTCTAGCTCTTAGTGAGACTAAGACGCCGGCATAATATAAAATCAACCTGTAGCCTGTGTGACTCTCCCCACCCAATGTAATCACGCATATCATGACCATAACGTCTCATGTCCATGTCAGCGGGATTATAGCTAATGCAACAAGTCATAATGTCTATAAAATATCTCTGTCAAGTCTTGTAACCTATACAGAATCACCTTGAATGTCTCAGGAAGACTCTGCCTCATGAATAGTGTCAAGTGTCCTGGGTTCTGGAGTACTTGATAAGACAAGTACGAGCATTATCGGGTCTCGATAACCATGCCAATGTGATGTTACACAACTCCGCGTACGGAGCTGGCACCCGACTATGATCGGACACTAAGCACGTCACCCGTTTCCTAGGTTAGGCAGTTGGGAACAAGTTACATTTAATGAAATCAAGTAAGCTACTATGTCAAGAATTACTGAGATTTGGCAATCTTTACTTGCCCACTAATGTATAAACAAGTCAAGGAAGATAAGTAGCAAGCTGCAGAGTTTGGCAAGGTACACTTGCCTGTGGTTCCGGTTCCAGTTGCGGTTCTGACTTCAGCTGAAATTGCAGGCGGTACTCTGTTTGCTGACACAAACATCACCATCAGATCCAAAAAATATCAATCAGTTAGAAACGCCTGTCCTTGGGTCCAATTTGGAGACAAGGGCAGAAACGGCAGCTTCGGGCCAAAACGGGGTCCACCGGTGGGCCCACTTTGCACCGAAAAATGCGTCCAGGTCAACGGTCTCCAAATTCACCAAACTCAGTGTCAACAGGTCAGAAACGCTGATACGAACCCAACGGAACTTTCAGAATTGAATTCCGATGAGCCGATCACAAAATTGCCCGTCGAGCGGGGCCTGTGGGGCCCACGATACGCGATTTCGTCAACGTTCTCAGAATCGAACCAAACTTGACCCACAGGACCAGCGTATTTCTACGAGTCCGATGGCGCAAGTTTTGTCTCGATCCGACGTGTGTACACAAAGTTAGGGTAAATTGCAGAAAGTACGGATACGGGGCGATGTCCGCGGATACGCGTTGATTCCGGTGTGCACGCACACCCGAATCAGCTTCTGCGAAATCCCACACGTCCGTATCGACGAGGCGCTCGTATCTGTGAAGACCGCGCGCGACCAAGTCGTCCCATTTGGCAGGGCGTACCCAGTTCCGGGGTGAAACAGGATCTGAGTTTTTCCGGTTTTTGGATCGCGGTGCGCGATCACCACAGGACGCGATGCCCCGAACAGTTTATCCGGACACCGAGAGGGTCATACAGGCTTCGTAACGCAATTTGCGGAATCGAAATCCGAGCTACGAACAGAAAGTTACAAGTACCTGAAGGGGACCCGAAAATCGGGGTCTGGATCGTGTCGGACACAGGGCAGAAACTAGGGTTTGGTTTAGGGTTTCAGCCGACTCCGGCAGCTCAGCGGTGGTTCAGGGCGGGGGAGGCCGGCCGGGGGAAGCGCGGCGCGGTGCGGCGCTGACGGAGCGGGGAGGCGCGGGGCGGCCGGAGCGCTGCCGTGGCCGCTGTGGCTGCTGTCTGCTGCTGACGCTGCTGTCGAGCCGGAGGCCGGCCGGGGGAGGAGGAGAAGAGGGGGCGGCGCGGTCCGGGCGGTGGTCGACTGAGGCGGCGTAGGGCGTCGGCAGATCGTGGTGGTGGCGAGGGGTGTCGACGGTGGCCGAGTGGACCGGAGAGGGAGAGGGTTTATAAAGGCCGGGGAGGGCCGAGCGGGGCGGAGAGGGTGGCGGAGAAGGCGGAGCGGCCAAGGTCGTGGGGGGGTGGACGTGGGCGCGGGCGAGCGGAGAGGCGCCGGACGCGGCGGAGGCGGCGCACGACGCGGGGACGGGGGCTGGGTCGTGGGTGCGGGTGAGGCCGGGTCGGGTCGGGTTGCGCGGATCCGACCCGACCCGCTAGGGAGCTGGGCCGGATTCGGGGGAGTGGGCCGGGCCGGCCCAACGGGCCGTGGGCTGGGGTTTTTATTAATAATAATAATAGTAATAATAATAATAATAATAATAATAATAAATACCATTAATTAATTAAATAAATAAATAAATACTTTTTAGGCATTTAAAAATAGGTCCGGGGTCCGATAAATTCCAGAAAAATTGTCCTAAGTCCAGTTTTTTATTTTACACCCAAAAATATTATTTTTATAATATTTTAATATCATTTATTATCAATTAAAAATCATTGAATAATTAAAACCCTGTTTTAAATTACAGAAAAATCCCAGAAAAATCCAGAAAATTGTGAAAAATCCAGTTTTTAAAATTTTAAAAAATTAGGGGGTTTACAGTACACTCTGCCAAAGAATAGAACAGTGGCGCACTCTAAAGATGTTCTTATCCATCCCAATACAGACGCACAATTGGCCTGTCATTCTTTTCCTATAGCATTAAATGCGATGAATCTGACATCTGAACAGCAGTCGAGGATGTTAGAAGCCATTATTACAGCTAAGCTACAGCACGCAGACCCAAGTTATCGTTTAGCAGCCAGTACAAATTAGATTCTTTAAAGTGCGTTCAAAGTGCGTCGTAAGGCCAACTTCTTCAAAGTGTGCCGTAAGGCCAACTTCTTCAAAAGTGCGTCGTAAGGCCAACTTCTAAAAAGTTGCGCCATCACGGCTACTTCAAAAGTGTGCCCATATGAACCATTTCATCAAAAGTTCGTCAGCTTCTAGACCACTTCTATAGTGTGCCTACCATCCTAACTAACAAAGATAAGTTACGATTACGTGTCCTACTTGCCATGTTCCTCGTGAAATGTGCACAAATAACTGTCCTATGAATTATACTTTTCTCGTATAGGAGGCCACGTGTCAAGCAGGCAGCAAGTTGTGAACCCACTCACTAGATCGTGGGATGGCATCCCATCAAAAGTGCACGCACAGTACGAATTATCCAAAGTGCGCGCAAACTGTCATAATTGATCTAAAATCCTATAAATATAGGATATTGTGTACGTTACAGGGGGAATTTCAAGACTTTGAAGTTCAAGAACATAAGGAAAGAAATAGAAGCTTGTCGTGTCGTTGTTGCCAAAGCTTTCTCATTGCCCAACTCTTCAAGTTGTTCATAGCATCCTTACATTTATTTATCTTCGTGTGGTCCAAGAAGTAAAGTGATCATCCGCAGATCAGATCTCTACAGCTATACTTCTCTAGAATCAATTGTACTTAGATCTTGTCTAGGATCTTTTGTACTCTTCTTTCTTTTAATAGTTTATAATACAAAGTTTGTACAACTTTTGTTTCTCACAAATACTCCTCCTCAGCCACAGTAGTTGAGGTTGATGTCGTAGTTGTTGTAGGCATGAGAGGAGTGTATTCAGGGACTCCTTCGTGTGCAACGAAGACTTATTTTGCCCTAAACAAAGGGGTGTTACCCGTCTTGTTCTTCTGCTGGCGAGTTATGTTACGCTTGCGAGTAGAGCTTGGTGAGGCTATGTTCAGATTTTTAAATCTGATCTCTAGAAGTATTTTTTTTTTGAGGTTGATCTTTATCCCTGTCCGAGTGATGATCCAAAAAAAATCATTTTGCATGTTTCACTTTTCTGGTTCTTTTCTTGGACTTTGAATTGGAAGATGCTACTCCCTGGTCCTAATCTGGCAGTAAGTCGGGATGGATCCACATATTTTTATCATAATTTATGGTAAGAGGTACCAATTCCTCTGTTTGACTTCGAGCGGGCGGAAGATTTACCACTTTCATCTTAGCTCGAGGAATTAGAATGACGCCGTTTGGGACTACTTGTGCTAGAAAGTCACCGAATTAAAGAGACACCATATTGGTAGTGAATGTCTTGTCAACGTTATGAAGAGTGATAGATTTAGCATCTATTAACTATTGTATCTTCTTTTTTAAGACATAATAAGCCTTGGTAGGGTGATGTACATATCGGTAGTATAAGCAATACTTCGGCTCATCCTTTTTACCGCCCGCATTTGGTCGCTTGATGTCCGACAACTGCAACTTGTTGCTTTTTATCAGACAGTTAAAAATGTTATAGATATCACTCTCATCGAAGGAATATTCTTCCTTAGGTCTAGAAGACTCCAAAGTTTTTTGTGCTGAAGGAGAGGTGGGTCACTTTTACAAGTTTATTGCTAAGGCCTCATTTTCTTTGTTGTTGCGATTATTCACATTGTTGTTGTTGTTGGAGGGGTTCTTCCCTTTATCTTCTTTATTGGGAATTTGTAATCTAAAATTACATGTCACCTTCGTGCTACCTTCAGCGGCTTTAGCTCCTATGAAGAATGTCATCCAGTCTTAAAACTTGGTTGGACACGTCCAGAGCCCTACTATAGGCACTAGGTTATTTTTGCAAGTATCAATAAATGTGGAGTCTGGAATACCTGGGGGCAACTTCAGAATTGGTTGCCTAAAATGCTCTATGAATTCACGAGCGGATTTTTTCTCTTTTTGCTTGATGTCAATGAACGATGACATAGTCATGTCCATGCCTCCCTCGTAGAAACGTAAAAGAAAAAGTCATTTCATATCACCGAACGAGAAAATACAGTTATCAGGCAGACTGTGGTACCAATCGTAGGCTATGCCAGCCAAGCATCCCACGAACATCCTGGTAAGGAGAGCGTCCTCTTTCTGTAAGTGAGCCATCATTATATTGAAGTAGTTGATATACTGGATCGGTGATGTTCTGCCTTCAAACAAGACTGTCGATTGGGGTTTGTATTTAGGAGAGAATGAAACATTATCCCAATGAGGGAGATAAGGTTGTTTTACCCCATCTTATGGAGTTGGTCTTTATTTTTTAAAGCATTGAATTCCGCACTCAACCGTCGGATGGCTTCAAGAGGATCTTCCGGTTGGAGTGATGTAGCTGACTGGAAATATGTTGGAGATAAAGGAGAAGTTGGTATAATCTCTTTTTTTTCCTCTTCATTTGGACTAGTCAAGTTATACACAAGTCTAATAAAATGGGCCAATAAAGCCATAATTAAAATCCCAACAAAACATATTATACATCTCTTTTAATTAGATAGCATTTATAGGGACTAGTCATGTTCACGTGCAACGTACCAAAAAGAAAAGAAAAAGTCTCTAATATTATAAATTTAAATTATATTTTAATTAAAATTTGTTATAGATACATTTTTAGAAGTTTGGAAATATGTTTAGATAAAACTATGTAATTAGTTTAAATATGATTTGAATATTTAAAATTAAGTTTTAATATATGCAGTGTTGTATGTATTTTATAGAATATTATTAGAAATACTAAAAGACGACAGCTTTAATTATTCTAAATTTATTATTATATTAATACTATCATATTATTGTATATATTATTTTATACATGTTCTTAAGACTATTTAGAAGACAAAAGGACAACTCTAGTAATTATATAGTTGTTTCTATTAACTTTAATGAATAAATTTAGTTACTAAAACATATGCAAGGTATATTTGGAAATAAAAGTTTTACGGTGAAGCTCAATTTTTCTCATTATATAGTATTATCTTCTTATACATGTCTGTAAGACTATTTAGGAAGGCAAAAGGACAACTCATGTTACCTAGAGCTCCCTATTAACATATGCAAGTTCAACTTTTATTATTATTATATAATAGTATATATTATTTTTATTTTTACTTTTAAATGTCCTACATAACGCACGGGACTTTGTGCACGCTGCATTGTATGTCTTTTTGGGCCCACTATCCCCCAACTTTCACCATTTATAAATGTAATATGCCTCTTGTGGCTCGATCCACTAATATTCCATCATCCAGTCAGAATCTTATACCTCTCTCCGGTAACCACAAGGGGTCACTAAATAAATGCATTACAATAATGCAACTTAAATTACCTAGATGTCCCTCATTTAACCAACCCATTATATATCACATTTTATAAATATGTTAAATAAACTATGAGCTAAAATTTAATTCATTTTAAAAAAACAAAATTTCTAACGAATTACTCTCTAGATGTCAAGAAATACTAAAAGATGACCGCTTTAATTATTCTAAATTTATTATTACATTAATATTGTATATATTATTTTATACATGTTCTTAAGACTATTTAGGAAGACAAAAGGACAACTCTCGTAATTATCTAGTTGTTTCTATTAACTTTAATGAATAAATTTAGTTACTAAAACATATGCAAGGTATATTTGGAAATAAAAGTTTTACGGTGAAGCTCAATTTTTCTCATTATATAGTACTATTATCTTATACATGTTTGTAAGACTATTTAGGAAGGCAAAATGACAACTCATGTTACCTAGATCTCCCTATTAACATATGCAAGTTCAACTTTTATTATTATTATATAATAGTATAGATTATTTTTTATTTTCTAAATGTCCGGCGTAACGCACGAAACTTTGTGCACGCTGAATTGTATGTCTTTTTGGGCCCACTGTCCCCCAACTTTCACCATTTATAAATGGAAGGAATAATATACCTCTTGTGGCTCGATCCACTGATCTTCCGTCATCCAGTCAGAATCTTATGCCTCTCCCCGGTAACCACAAGGGTCACTAAATAAATGCATTACAATAATGCAACATAAATTACCTAGATGTCCCTCATTTAACCAACCAATATATATCATATTTTATAAATATGTTAAATAAACTATGAGCTGAAATTTAATTTATTTAAAAAAAATCCAAACGAATTACTCTCTAGATGTCAAGAAAATTAGGAATCCATTATATCACATTTTATAAATGTGTTAAACAAACTATGAGCTAAAATTTAATTTATTTTAAAAAAACCGAATTACTATCTAGATGTCAACAAAATAAGTTTATCTTATTGATGATAAAATTTGATACAATTTCGACTCTGCTGGGGATCGAACCCAGAATCTCTGGTTTCGTAGACCAGCGTCTTATCCATTGGGCCACAGAGTCATATTGTTATTATTCTTATAAATTTTGATATTCATGTATTCTTAGGAACCCAAGTGCCTTGCACGTATTCCCTTAATATTTTATTCTTAGCAAACTGTCATGCGCCCAAGTAATTTTTATGCAGTTTGGCCTCATGCGGAAGACTATCATGCAGCTAAGTGGTTTTCATGCATTTTGGCCTCATGAGGCAGACTGTCATACGACCAAGTAGTTTCCATGCAGTTTGGCCTCATGCGGCAGACTGTCATGCGGCCAAGTAGTTTTTATGCAGTTTAGCCTCATGCGGTAGACTATCATGCGACCAAGTGGTTTTCATGCAATTTGTCCTCAAGCTGCAGACTATCATGCGGCCAAGTGGTCTAATGCGCATTTTATCCTTAGTGACTTATGTGCACGAGTTGTTATTTTACTTGGGTTATTACTTCCATTGAATTATTTTCCATTGAATAGGTATGAGCTATGTGGTTGATCCTAAATTGCAAGTATTGTGATTCTAAGGGAGAATCGACTTAGTAATCAAACTGTGCTAGACATGGCTATGTGCTAGAACTAACTATGTGCATAGTATGATTATATGCTGAAGTAGACCATGTGGTAACCTAGAGTAACTCAGATTAGTAGATTAATTTATCTTTTTGTTCGCCAGATAGAGCGAGGGGCACAGTTCTGCTCGGGGGACGATCTGCAATCACGGTCCTTATTTGGTTTAAGGATTGTGGATCTGCTCCAGAGTGGTTCATATTTTTTCCTTGCTCACGTCCGGCGGCGTAATTATAAATTCGAGGATTTCATATAATTTTAGGCTTCTAATTGATTGATAGTCTATGAATCTGATTTGAGGAGATTCTATTTGATCAAGTGCTTCAATGTGATAAGAAGATCCAAGTGATTGGTTTATAAGCCTGACTACCCGTATCTGAGTTGATACTTCTTTTCGTCCCGAGTGTGCCACATAATTTTACTTGTGCACCAAAGTGTGACAAACCAGATGTAGCATGACTATTGACTCTTGACCTGATTAATATAAGTTATCTGACCGACTGATAGGCCTGGTATCCTGATCTGATTATTTGTATCTGTGCTGATACATTTTCTTGCTTGAACGTAATTATCAGCTTACTTATTCACTGAGTGTGTGACAACAGCCTAAATGTGCATTAAGGTACGACATTATCTTGTTATGCGTTCATGCTACGCGTTCTAGTTATTTTTCCTGGCACGGGCATAATAATAATTGGTCAGTAACCATAGCGTGGTTAGAATGGTTATCTGTTTGATGTCTGATTGCTTGTTGCATTATGCTTGGAGGAATCCAGATTTGGCCCTCGGACATAATAAGGATTCGTACCCAATGTACACGCACTATGGTACGTTATTCTAGGAGAATGATCGTGTGACCACGACATGAGATTATATACAATCATAGGGTCAATTAGGTCACTTAAATGGGTAGAAGCATTAGAAGGGAATGGAATTTTGAGATCATGTGTGGTAGCTACCGGTAAGACATATGTCCTAGGGTGTGATGTTGGCCCCTAACGGATATTGTATATCATCTACACTAGTCGAGTTCAGTATCTGGCTATGCTATATATATAATTGTACATGATTTCTCATACGGTGGCCTTGCGGGGGACCGGTGCTTACATACTATGTGTTATGCGTTTATTGGCTCGGCCAGCCCGCCTCACCATTAGCACGATATGAGGATACCAATAATGCATTATTCTTCTCGGATAACCCAGATACCACATAACAAGCCGTAGAATTGATTGGCCGATATAACTTAACTCTTTGTGCATATATTGGTAGTTAGGGACATGGAATATTGTGATGGGGTAGTTCAACTCTTGTCCTTATTTGGTTGTAGGATTGCGCTATTCTATCATAATAAACCATGAACCGAAGCTACATTTGTAAAACCCTTCCTAGAAAATCATATATACCCCTTTATTTATTAATTATTAATTAAATTATAGTAATTAGGTCTAAATAGGAGAAATAGATTTTTAATAATTTTTATTTTAGGTGTTCGGGCACTTAAATGACTTATGGGACCATCAGGAATTTTTCGGAATTTATTCCATGTAGGAGACCCCTTAAGCAGTTGCTAGCCTAATGGTGTACATTATTCTAATCCATGAATTTTCTTATGAGTATATATAATATATATATGTATACACAAATATATATATGTATATATATTTAGAAAGAAAAAGAAAAGGTTAAGAAAATAATTATTTAATGAGAAGTAACTAATAATAATAATATAATAATAACACTACTAAATAATTTGCTTAAGATTCCCATCCAGCAACTAACTTGCTATTACAGCCCTTCAATCCTTCAGCCAGATATCCCAGTGACCTGCCCCCTTCAGCCTATTTACTTTTAGCACTAGCACCCTTAAAAGCCTTTTCCCTTTCATTTTTTTTTCGCGGACAAACCCGTCCGCTCCATCCCTCTCTCTTCCTATATTATATATATATATATATATATATATATATATATATATATATATATATATATATATATTTCTCTCTCAAACCATAACCTAAATCTCCAGACCTCCTCTTCCCATCTAGAGCCGTCACCACAGCCAGAGAAGCCCCACCAAGCCATCCAACCATCCCGACGACGCCGACCTCGCGTCCTGCAGAATCCCACTCGAAGCACCTTCGCTCCGGAGTGATTTTCCGTTGACTCGCTCAACCAAATGCTGTTCCGTCTTCACCGGTATGATCACCCCTTAACCCTCTTCCATATTTATTTTATAACCAACCTCGAAAAATGTGTACCCCTAGGTGAAAAAAAGTGCCCAAAGTGGGCAGAGCAGACCCAATTCTGAAATTGCAGAAAACTGCGGTGACCACCTATATTGCCGAGTTGGTATCTTCCACCACAGAGATCCGAATTTGGTGATTCTTTTGATACCTGTAGAACACTTGACCTAGTTTATTTTCTGTTAAATAATCCTATGCTATTAGTTGCTGTGGACAGAATTATATTCGTTACAAAACTGCGCGCACCCACTTTTTTCAGATTTCCAAAAGTTGAAAAACGGAGCGCGCCCCGCCAAACGGGACCGTCCCGCCGTGTGCCAAGTGTATTGAATGGTGCATGCAGCATAATCGGACACGTGAAAATTCGTGGGGACTGATTCGGACGCATGTGCGTGCCGAAATCAGGCCGTATCCGCGGACACATTTCGTGTCGCAACTTTTGTGGAACTCGCACGTATTTTATGCACGGTTGTCAGATTGCGACAAAACTTGTGCCACTGGACTCGTGCTAACGCACTGGTCCTGTGACCCAATTTTCACGCATTTCTGAGACGGTTGACCAGATCGCCAATTGGCGGGCCCCACAGTTGACTTTTTGGACAAAATTTTGTTCGGTTCATCGGAATCCACATTTGGACATACCATTGGGTTCATATTGACATTTAGAGTTTTTTGACCCATAGTTTATCCCATTTAGAGACTGTTACCCTCGGCACACTTTTCGGTGCAAAGTGGGCCACACGTGGACCCCACTTTTGCCCAAAATTACCGTTTTGCCCCTGTGTCCAAATTGGATGAAAGGGATGTGCTTTTTAGCTATCTTGCTTATTCCGGAAATGTTGGTGATGTTTATTTCAGCATCCGGAGGCGTTTGTTCGGAGTCCTTAGTTCCAGGTTCAGTGTCCTTGACATTTGGGCGCGTACACTTTACAGATTTCTTGCCAGGCAAGTATACCTTGCCATTGTACTGTATTTACATTCCATATGAGGCATGCATATTTATTTTCTGCTTATTTAGTTCATTTAATTTAACTGCTATATAAACTGCGCGTCCAAGGAAACTTGGGTGCAACGACGGTGTCGTCGTACTATGTTTTTATTTATGTATATGTATTAGACCTACTTTATGAGACTACCCCATCTTCATGAGGCATTTATGTTTCATTGGACATGACACTATTCTTACACGAGTGTGAGTCACATGTAGGACACGGACTTGCGTACACGGCTGGCCACCGGTACGTATAGGTCGTGCGACGGATAGGGATAACTGCCAATAGAAGCTTTGCATGCTAGTAGACCTGGCGGTTATTAGAGGTATTATCGTGTCATGGACATGACATGCTTAGATCATTGGGTGGGGAGAACAACAAGTAAGGCATTTGGGCTCCTTTGTACTTTCCTTGTGTAACCCGTACGCTCCGCCGGAGATCCGCGGTCATGATGACACCTATACTACTTGGCGGGCCTCCGCCGTTCAAAAGACGACGTGCCTTTGTAGGCCCCTGGATCTCCAAGAGAACCATGCCAATCATATTTATGGCCAGATAGCCCACTTGTTAGAAAGTTGTTCTCAAACTGCATTCACATAGATGGTTAGGCGACCCCAATGGATGTTTATTTTCAGTACTTTATTGGCATGTGCTTTTTGTATCTTGTTACGTCCCTCTGAGGACCTGGTCCCTTCCAGATATAGGTGAGCAGGAGTACCCGCAGGAGTATGGACCTGGACCTGACGCTACCTATCAGTCTGAGGAGATCTTACCTTCTGATTATATGTGATTCATTGCAGCTGTTTAGAGATTCTAGTTGCTATTCTTTTCTAGACATTTATTCTTATATTAGAGTTTATTCTCTTCTCTCTTTAGTAGTTTTTATTGTCGATTTGTAGTGGATTTGTTTTCACCCGACTATCACACTTTGAGATTACTATTTGAGACTGCTTCTTTGATATTCATTTATTGATTTCCATTATTCTATTATTTGTGCTGTGGATGAGATATAGAACTGCGTGTGACTTGTTGTGACATATATTACCACTGTGGATTGGATATTCATGTACAGCGTACGTGTGTATATGGTTTCCATATATTGGAGTTCGTATACATACGGCTGGCGTGTTACGTATTCCTAGTCCTACGTATTTTGGGACTGGGGCGTGACATGTTTTTGTGGTGGCCCATGCAGGTCAAGAATATATTGTCTCGGTTACGTAACTGTACCGAACAAGCCTGCATATAGGAATAGAGTATAAGGATCTCATCCACGCTTGATTGAAATTTATCCTTCCTATTTAATACTTGCATCCTGTTTGATTCATGTACTTTTTCTAATAGTTTCGTACATCAACTGCAGAGAGATGGATTTGCAGAATGGATGTACTGCCGCCGATGGCGACACAACTTCTGGAGTCAATGGTCAGACTCAGGGAGGGACCCCAACGATTCCTAGGCTTCCGGGACCAGATGGACAGACTCACACCCCAGTTCCATCTGATCTTCCCGCTTCACCTATTGGGAACCTTCCACCTGTCCCAGTACCGCAAGATGGCCAAGCGTAGATATTCCAATTCTTTCAGATGATGATACAGGAACAGAGGCAGCAGGCAGCCGAGCAGAGGCAGCAGGCAGCCGAGCAGAGGCAAGAATTTTTGGCAGCACTGGAGAGGATGGCTGTACATGCTACTGTACTAGCCCAAGCACTAGCTCCAGTACCTCGAGCTAGGGTTGGATCAGTAAAGGATTTTGTTCAGATGGGTGCAAGGCAGTACAAGGGTACTGAGAGCCCGGAGGAGACTACCAACTGGATCACTCACACGCAGAAGCTACTGGAGGCATCGCAGTTATCCACGGACCTATGGATGAAGGGTGTACGGACGCTTCTAGATGGTAATGCTCATCACTGGTGGGAATCCATGGAGCACCAGTTGGGTACTTACCAGACTTGGGAGCAGTTATTGGAGTTCTTTGAGGGAAAGTACTTCCCGGACACTGTCAGGGACACCTTGTATGATCAGTTTCTTCACTTAGAGCAAGGAAACCGAACCGTGGATGAGTATGATGCCGAGTTTAGTCGACTCAGCAAATATGGCGTTGCTTTGATACCAAATGACTTGGCTAAGGCTAAGAGATTTCATCGAGGACTGACCCAGTAGCTACAATATTATACAAGCTCGCAGTCCCGAGTCTCTTATGCTGAACTTCTGATAGAGGCCAGATTTCAGGAAACCATTAGCAGAGGAAGAGGAGGTCAGCTGCGGACACAACAAGGATCAGCAAGGATACAGTAGGGACCGGCAAGGACACAACAGGGAGGACCTGTCAGACGTCCCTTAGCACAGCAGCATCAACAACACAGAGCTGGACCATACCAGAATCCAGAGAAGCCCTACTCAATTATTGTGGGAAACGCGGACATGTATCGAGAGATTATCGGACTCGCTTGGGTCAGTATCTGAGATGTGGCTCCGGGCAGCACATGGCGAGAGACTGCCCAATGCAGACATCGACACTCCCACCACCAGTTCAGAGACTAGCGCTTCCAGCACCGAAGCCAGCCCAGCAAATGACCGGACCGGGAGCACCCCGTCCCCCAGCAGCAGAAGGATTTCAGAGAGGACCACCACTACCCACTCAGGAGGAGCAGTATATGAGGACCGGACATGGACAGCCGCAGAGGAACGGGCGATCTTTTGTATTGGAGGTAGATGACATGGATCATGAGGTGGATGTCATAGCAGGTATTACCCTTTCTTTTACTTTTCCTGCGGTGACATTATTTGATACGGGAGCCACCCACTCATTCATATCATCTAGTTTTATTGCCAAACACAATATTGCTTCTATACCATTATCTAGTTGTGTTAGAATTCTAACCGGAGGAGGAGTTATACCAGTTAGTCGAGTTTGTAGATCGGGCCCTATAGTGATACGTGGCAGAGAGATGAACGCCCAACTCTTAGTCCTTCCTATGCCGTCTTTTGATATTGTGCTTGGAATGGACTGGCTAAGCAAGTACCATGCTTTCTTCGATTGCTTTGGAGGAAGCATTCTTTTTAAGGTACCAGGTCAGCCTGAACTTGAGTTTGCCCGAGGATCCACAGAAATCCTTGATGGTATGCAGCTCGTAATGGACGATGTTGTCTATCACCCTATTATTTCAGAATTTCTAGACGTCTTTCCAGAGGATTTTCCAGGACTACCCCCAGACAGAGACGTACAGTTTTCAATTGAACTAGCACCCGGAGCAGCACCTATAGCATCGCATGTTTACAGACTGGCAAAGAAAGAGATGGACGAGCTGAAGGCACAGTTAAAGGAGCTAGAGGAGAAAGGTTTTATCCGACCGAGTGCATCACCCTGGGGAGCACCAGTGTTGTTTGTACCAAAGAAGGATGGGTCAGTGCGTATGTGCATTGACTACAGAGCCTTGAATGTAGTGACAGTGAAGAACAAATATCCATTGTCACGCATTGATGACCTGTTTGATCAACTCAGTGGAGCTAAGGTATTCTCGAAGATAGATTTGAGATCGGGATATCACCAAGTGAAGGTACAAAAGCAGGACATTCTGAAGACCGCATTCAGAACAAGATATGGACACTACGAGTTTTTGGTCATGCCATTTGGATTGACCAATGCTCCAGCGATCTTCATGGACTTGATGAATCGAGTCTTCCACCAGTACTTGGATCAGTTCATGGTCGTCTTCATAGATGATATACTTGTCTATTCGAAGAGCCACGAGGAGCACGAGGAGCACCTGCGGATTATTCTAGAGACTTTGAGGAGAGAGCAGTTATATGCTAAACTCAGCAAATGTGAGTTCTTCTTGGACAGAGTTTCATTTCTTAGACATGTTGTTACAGAAGATGGTATTTATGTTGATCCAGAGAAGATCTCAGCAGTTGAGACATGGCCTGTTCCTAAATCAGCAGCAGAGGTGAGGAGTTTCCTTGGACTTGCGGGATATTACCGACGGTTCGTGGAAAACTTCTCAAGAATAGCGGCACCTATGACTCGTTTGACTTATAAGGATAAAGAATTTATATGGACTGACGAGTATCAAGCCGCCTTTAAAGAGTTGAAGAAGCGACTGACTACAGCACCAGTATTGGCAATTCTGTCAGGATCAGGAGGATATGTGATCTACAGTGACGCATCAGGAAAAGGCTTAGGATACGTATTGATGCAGCATGGCAAGGTGATTTCATATGCATCTAGGCAGTTATGAGTACATAAGAAGAATTATCCGACTCATGACTTGGAACTTGCAGCCGTTGTATTTTCCCTGAAGCTATGGAGATATTACTTATATGGGGAACGAGTGGAAATTTATACAGACCACAAGAGCCTCAAGTACGTCTTCACGCAGAAGGAGTTGAATATGAGGCAACGTCGATGGCTCGAGTTGATAAAAGATTTCGAGATAGAGCTACATTATCATCTAGGCAAGGCTAACGTGGTAACAGACGCGTTAAGCCGGAAACCAACAGCTTACTTCTTGACAGCACAGAGGGAACTATTGGAGGACTTGCAAGAGCTTGGCATTGAAGTGATACTACCCGGAGCAGATGGGACACTAGCCAACTTACAAGTTCAATCATCATTGGTAGAGAGGATTAAGGCAGCTTTGCCTACAGATGCCAGATTCAGGAGACTAAAGGAAAGGACAGAGGCCGGAGAGCAGACCGGATTACGCATTCACGAGGATGGGACATTGCGATGTGGTGATCGTATTTATGTTCCAAATGGAGAGATTCGACAGGAGCTGATGGCAGAGGCTCATAGTTCGATTTATTCTATTCATCCTGGAGGCACCAAGATGTATCGCGACTTACGATAACACTTTTGGTGGCATGGGATGAAGAAAAAGATAGCTCGCTTTGTAGCTAAATATCTGGTATGTCAACAAGTGAAGGCGGAGCACCAGAGGACAGCAGGATTATTGCAACCACTTTCGATTCCAGAGTGGAAGTGGGAGCACATCACTATGAACTTCGTCACGGGTTTTCCCAAGAGTCCAAGTGGGAGAGATACAGTGTGGGTAATAGTGGACCGACTCACCAAGTCAGCCCATTTTATACCTTTTAGAGTGGGTCAGTCGACAGAAGCTTAGCTGACTTATATATGAGGCAGATTGTGAGATTGCACGGCATACCAGTCAGCATTGTATCGGACAGAGATTCGTGCTTCACATCGCACTTTTGGAGGAGCATGCAAGAAAGTCTTGGTACTCGTCTGAAGTTCAGTACATCTTACCACCCACAGACAGATGGGCAGTCAGAGCGTACTATTCAGACCTTGGAGGACATGTTGAGGGCTTGCATGTTAGACTTCGGAGGATCATGGGAGGACCACCTATATCTTGTAGAGTTTTCATACAACAATAGCTATCAAGCGAGTATTCAGATGGCTCCGTTTGAAGCATTGTATGGAAGAAAATATAGGTCTCCTGTGTGTTGGAGTGACGTCGGAGAACGTCAGATTTTGGGACCCGAGTTGGTGGTCAACACCGCAGAGACAGTCAAGAAGATTCAGGGACACTTGCGAGCAGCGCAAGACAGGCAGAAGCAGTGGGCAGACCTTCATCGTCGTCCCTTGGAGTTCAAAGAGGGCGATCACGTCTTCTTGAGGATATCACCGACCAGAGGCACCATCCGATTCGGAGGGCGCGGCAAGTTGAGTCCAAGGTATATTGGACCATTTGACGTGATCGAGAGAGTCGGAGAGGTGGCATATCGACTTGCGCTACCACCTTCACTAGAGGGAGTACATGACGTATTCTATGTGTCGCAGCTCAGGCGATATGTGGCAGACAGCAGTCATGTTCTCGACCATTCGGAGATCACCATTGGGCCGAGCTTGTCTTACCAAGAGCAACCCGTGGGAATCCTTGATCGTCGAGAGAAAGTGTTGAGGAACCAGTCTATTCCCTTGGTTCGCGTAGCATGGAGGCATGGCGCGCCAGGAGAATCAACTTGGGAGCGCGAGGACGACATGCGCAAGCGTTTTCCGAACCTATTCGTAGACCAAGGTATGAATTTACATTGTTAATCTATATCTTATACCATCCTTGCATTCTATCGTGGCTTAATTCTAATTTCGAGGACGAAATTTTTACAAGTTGGGTAGAATGTAAAACCTCTTCCTAGAAAATCGTATATACCCTTTTATTTATTAATTATTAATTAAATTATAGTAATTAGGTCTAAATAGGAGAAATATATTTTTAATAATTTTATTTTAGGTATTCGGGCACTTAAATGACTTATGGGACCATCAGGAATTTTTCGGAATTTATTCCATGTAGGAGACCCCTTAAGCAGTTGCTAGCCTAATGGTGTGCATTATTCTAATCCATGAATTTTTTTATGAGTATATATAATATATATATGTATACACAAATATATATATATATATATATATGTATATATATTTAGAAAGAAAAAGAAAAGGTTAAGAAAAGAATTATTTAATGAGAAGTAACTAATAATAATAATATAATAATAACACTACTAAATAATTTGCTTAAGATTCCCATCCAGCAACTAACTTGCTATTACAGCCCTTCAATCCTTCAGCCAGATATCCCAGTGACCCGCCCCCTTCAGCCCATTTACTTTTAGCACTAGCACCCTTTGCCCGCAAAGCCTTTGCCCTTTCCTTTTTTTTCGCGGACAAACCCGTCCGCTCCATCCCTCTCTCTTCATATATATATATATATATATATATATATATATATATATATATATATATATATATATATATATATATATATATATATATTTCTCTCTCAAACCCTAACCTAAATCTTCAGACCTCCTCTTCCCATCTAGAGCCGTCACCGCAGCCAGAGAAGCCCCGCCAAGCCATCCAACCATCCCGACGACGCCGACCTCGCGCCCTGCAGAATCCCACTCGAAGCACCTTCGCTCCGGAGTGATTTCCCGTTGACTCGCTCAACCAAACGTTATTCCGTCTTCACCGGTATGATCACCCCTTAACCCTCTTCCATATTTATTTTATAGCCAACCTCGGAAAATGTGTACTCCTAGGTAAAAAATAGCGCCCAAAGTGGACAGAGCAGACCCAATTCTGAAATCGCAGAAAACTGCGATGACCACCTATATTGTCGAGTTCGTATCTCCCACCACAGAGATCCGAATTCGATAATTCTTTTTGATACCTGTAGAATACTTGACCGTTGTTTATTTTCTGTTAAATAACCCTATGCTATTAGTTGCTGTGGACAGAATTATATTCGTCACAAAACTGCGCACACCCACTTTTTTCAGATTTCTAAAAGTTAAAAAACGGAGCGCGCCCCACCAAACGGGACCACCCCGCCGTGTGCCAAGTGTACCGAATGGTGCACGCAGGGTAACCAGACACGTAAAAATTCGTGGGAACTGATTCGGACGCGTGTGCGCGCCGGAATCAGGCCGTATCCGCGGACACATTTCGTATCGCAACTTTTATGAAACTCGCGCGTATTTTGTGTACGCTTGTCAGATTGCGACAAAACTTGCACCACTGGACTCGTGCTAACGCACTGGTCCTGTGACCCAATTTTCACGCATTTCTGAGACGGTTGACCAGATCGCCAATTGGCGGGCTCCACAGTTGACTTTTTGGACAAAATTTTGTTCGGCTCATCGGAATCCATATTTGGACATACCGTTGGGTTCGTATCGACATTTAGAGTTATTTGACCCATAGTTTGTCCCATTTAGAGACTGTTACCCTCACCACGCTTTTCGGTGCAAAGTAGGCCACACGTGGACCCCACTTTTGTCCGAAATTATTGTTTCGCCCCTGTGTCCAAATTGGACGAAAGGGATGTGCTTTTTAGCTATCTTGCTTATTCCGAAAATGTTGGTAATATTTATTTCAGCATCCGGAGACGTTTGTTCGGAGTCCTTAGTTCCAGGTTCAGTGTCCTTGACATTTGGGCGCGTACTCTTTACAGATTTCTTGTCAGGCAAGTATACCTTGCCATTGTACTGTATTTACATTCCATATGAGGCATGCATATTTATTTTTTACTTATTTAGTTTATCTAATTTAACTGCTATATAAATTGCGCGTCCAAGGAAACTTGGGTGCAACGACGGTGTCTCGTACTATGTTTTTATTTATGTATATGCATTAGACCTACTTTATGAGACTACCTCATCTTCATGAGGCATTTATGTTTCATTGGCCATGACACTATTCTTACACGAGTGTGAGTTACATGTAGGACACGGACTTGCATACACGGCTGGCCACCGGTACGTATAGGTCGTACGACGGATAGGGATAACTGCCAATAGAAGCTTTGCATGCTAGTAGACCTGACGGTTATTAGAGGTATTATCGTGTCATGGGCATGACATGCTTAGAGCATTGGGTGGGGAGAACAACAAGTAAGGCATTTGGGCTCCTTTGTACTTTCCTTGTGTAACCCGTACGCTCCGCCGGAGATGCACGGTCATGATGACACCTATACTACTTGGCGGACCTCCGCCGTTCAAAAAATGACGTGCCTTTGTAGGCCCCTGGATCTCCAAGAGAACCATGCCAATCTTATTTATGGCCAGATAGCCCACTTGTTAGAAAGTTATTCTCAAACTGCATTCACATAGATGGTTAGGCGACCTCAATGGATATTTATTTTCAGTACTTTATTGGCATATGCTTTTTGTATCTTGTTACGTCCCTCTGAGGACCTGGTCCCTTCCAGATATAGGTGAGCAGGAGTACCCGTAGGAGTATGGACCTGGACCTGACGCTACCTATCAGTCTGAGGAGATCTTACCTTCTGATTATATGTGATTCATTGCAGCTGTTTAGAGATTCTAGTTGCTATTCTTTTCTAGACATTTATTCTTATATTAGAGTTTATTCTCTTCTCTCTTTAGTAGTTTTTATAGTCGATTTGTAGTGGATTTGTTTCCACCCGACTATCACACTTTGAGATTACTATTTGAGACTGCTTCTTTGATATTCATTTATTGATTTCCATTATTCTATTATTTGTGCTGTGGATGAGATATAGAACTGCGTGTGACTTGTTGTGACATATATTACCACTGTGGATTGGATATTCATGTACAGCGTACGTGTGTATATGGTTTCCATATATTGGAGTTCGTATACATACGGCTGGCGTGTTACGTATTCCTAGTCCTACGTATTTTGGGACTGGGGTGCGACAACATTTCATATGTATATGTAAACTATACCTTAGCATGTGTGTTCTTGTTCCTGTTTGTGTTTTGTGTCATCAGATAGTAGGCTAAAGACGCGGACTATCATGGTTTGGTGGTCCAACCCTTGTCCTTGTTTGGTTGTGGGATTGGATTGTTATGCTATGATAGACTATGGACTAAATCTATGATGCAGATACTATGGTGTATCCATGATTAGTGAGTCGTACCCTATCTTGATGTAGTGCGACACCTCTTGTACTTGTTTGGTTGAAGAGGTGTCTTACTGCTTCAATGAAAGTTCATACGCTTACGGTCAGGACGCGGATCCTATTTTATGTACTTTATTGGGTTTTGCTCATTCACTTGTGCTCCTTTATGGTACTTGTTATCAGAGCCTGACCCCGCTGGTTTTGTCTGGCCAGGTTTAGTAGCAAAGCCCGAGGATCCTGTGATGTATTCGACTGATGGCGAACACCAGGAGAATGTCCACCGAGGAACTTGAGTGGGTTTCTTTTCTTCCACTATGGGTATTATTTTGTATTACCTTTTTTGTATTTAGCCGACGGTACTTGTTAGCCGGTTTATCTGGACATTTGTCCCTTTACATGATTGTATATTATTCAGACCGCGCCTGACTTATAATTATGTACTATTGATAATGTACTAGTTTATCTTGCATAACTGGTTTCATGATCATTATGATAGAGCGTCGGGGACGTCTAACTGTTTTATCTTACATGTTCATTCTTACTGTTTCTTGGTTGATGATTGAGATATAGATGTTCTTGGAACCTACGTGACTTGATTATAGTATGCACCCCCTTGTCTTTAGACAACCTTAGCATAGTGTGAGTTACTTCGATATTCCGTAGGGTATGGTTGGCTGAGTCACTCCCCCGCTCTCCAGTATTCTGGTTCTGGGATGTGACAACCGTGCATCCACTTCCAAGGTGTGATGTGTTGTGCATCAAACTCCATCGTGTTACTCTTCTACTATACGCAGATTTCCGCTATGCATGACTATATGATAGTCACTGGCTCTGCAAGCCATATTGGACATATCATATAGGATTGAACGAGTGTCTTCCCAGTTCGGTAGCTAGCCTTGCTGGGAGGCTCGTTCCATCCGACGAGTCAGCTGTCTATCCAGGTCTGTAGCAAGCCTTACTGGATATCCCGAACTCGGCTGGTAGGACTTCAGCTAGAATTCGCATTAGTAACTCACCAGTGCAATCCTCCTAGGCCGATACGATTCCGATGCCTCAGAGATCGTTCCAGGACTCTCTTTCTTATGCGCAATAAGTTGTCCGTGAACATGCAGCTACTCCACCACTTCCATTCTATTCGCGAACTTCATGCTTGATTTCTACTATCAGAGGAACTTCAGCTCGATTTTTACTATCCGATTAAACTCCAGCTCGGTGAGTAGAGAAAGTTTCTTTTGCTTTCTCCTCCCGACTCGGGAGGACTACTGGATAGTCTTTCCGCCTATATATACAATATGACTCTCTTCTTCCTCCATGTCACACTCCGTGCAGTGCGGTGTATCGATGTATAAACATGAACTACTTTGTGGCATAATAAAGGAACTACTTCATGTTACTCAATACGCTAAGTTACGCAGATAGTAAATAGAATTTCCAAGTTCTATACAAATGATAAGGCAGAATTATTCCCTTAGCTATGTGTGTTCGTCTCTTTTATTAGCATGTAGTGGGTTATTGCCTAGAGACTAACATATAACATTTCTTTTCTTAAGTGTGCAAGCTAAGTAGAGACAGGTTCATCGGAGCCACCCACCTTAGCGATGAATCGCGTCGGCCGAGCGAGACTCCAAGCGTGCCTCTGAAAAGTCTAAGTCTAAACTTCTTTTGAAGGCCAAGTCTGAATGCCTTATCATCAAGAGAGTTATCTCATCGAGCTAGGTGGGACGATTTGCTACACTTGCGTCGTTTGAATTGCTATTATTCTATTATTTGTGCTGTGGATGAGATATAGAACTGCGTGTGACTTGTTGTGACATATATTACCACTGTGGATTGGATATTCATGTACAGCGTACGTGTGTATATGGTTTCCATATATTGGAGTTCGTATACATACGGCTGGCGTGTTACGTATTCCTAGTCCTACGTATTTTGGGACTGGGGCGCGACAACATTTCATATGTATATGTAAACTATACCTTAGCATGTGTGTTCTTGTTCCTGTTTGTGTTTTGTGTCATCAGATAGTAGGCTAAAGACGCGAACTATCATGGTTTGGTGGTCCAACCCTTGTCCTTGTTTGGTTGTGGGATTGGATTGTTATGCTATGATAGACTATGGACTAAATCTATGATGCAGATACTATGGTGTATCCATGATTAGTGAGTCATACCCTATCTTGATGTAGTGCGACACCTCTTGTACTTGTTTGGTTGAAGAGGTGTCTTACTGCTTCAATGAAAGTTCATACGCTTACGGTCAGGACGCGGATCCTATTTTATGTACTTTATTGGGTTTTGCTCATTCACTTGTGCTCCTTTATGGTACTTGTTATCAGAGCCTGACCCCGCTGGTTTTGTCTGGCCAGGTTTAGTAGCAAAGCCCGAGGATCCTGTGATGTATTCGACCGATGGCGAACACCAGGAGAATGTCCACCGAGGAACTTGAGTGGATTTCTTTTCTTCCACTATGGGTATCATTTTGTATTACCTTTTTTGTATTTAGCCGACGGTACTTGTTAGCCGATTTATCTGGACATTTGTCCCTTTACATGATTGTATATTATTCAGACCGCGCCTGACTTATAATTATGTACTATTGATAATGTACTAGTTTATCTTGCATAACTGGTTTCATGATCATTATGATAGAGCGTCGGGGACGTCTAACTGTTTTATCTTACATGTTCATTCTTACTGTTTCTTGGTTGATGATTGAGATATAGATGTTCTTCGAACCTACGTAACTTGATTATAGTATGTACCCCCTTGTCTTTAGACAACCTTAGCATAGTGTGAGTTACTTCGGTATTCCGCAGGGTATGGTTGGCTGAGTCACTCCCCCGCTCTCCAGTATTCTGGTTCTGGGGTGTGACAACCGTGCATCCACTTCCAAGGTGTGATGTGTTGTGCATCAAACTCCATCGTGTTACTCTTCTACTATACGCAGATTTCCGCTATGCATGACTATATGATGGTCACTGGCTCTGCAAGCCATATTGGACATATCATATAGGATTGAACGAGTGTCTTCCCAGTTCGGTAGCTAGCCTTGCTGGGAGGCTCGTTCCATCCGACGAGTCAGCTGTCTATCCAGGTCTGTAGCAAGCCTTACTGGATATCCCGAACTCGGCTGGTAGGACTTCAGCTAGAATTTGCATTAGTAACTCACCAGTGCAATCCTCCTAGGCCGATACGATTTCGATGCCTCAGAGATCGTTCCAGGACTCTCTTTCTTATGCGCAATAAGTTGTCCGTGAACATGCAGCTACTCCACCACTTCCATTCTATTCGCCAACTTCATGCTTGATTTCTACTATCAGAGGAACTTCAGCTCGATTTTTACTATCCGATTAAACTCCAGCTCGGTGAGTAGAGAAAGTTTCTTTTGCTTTCTTCTCCCGACTCGGGAGGACTACTGGATAGTCTTTCCGCCTATATATACAATATGACTCTCTTCTTCCTCCATGTCACACTCCGTGCAGTGCGGTGTATCGATGTATAAACATGAACTACTTTGTGGCATAATAAAGGAACTACTTCATGTTACTCAATACGCTAAGTTACGCAGATAGTAAGTAGAATTTCCAAGTTCTATGCAAATGATAAGGCAGAATTATTCCCTTAGCTATGTGCGTTCGTCTCTTTTATTAGCATGTAGTGGGTTATTGCCTAGAGACTAACATATAACATTTCTTTTCTTAAGTGTGCAAGCTAAGTAGAGACAGGTTCATCGGAGCCACCCACCTTAGCGATGAATCGCGTCGGCCGAGCGAGACTCCAAGCGTGCCTCAGAAAAGTCTAAGTCTAAACTTCTTTTGAAGGCCAAGTCTGAATGCCTTATCATCAAGAGAGTTATCTCATCGAGCTAGGTGGGACGATTTGCTACACTTGCGTCGTTTGAATTGACTCTCCAGGTTGAGTAGAGCGGGTCGTTATAAGCAGCACCGAAACCGTGCTATGATACCACATGTCTGAAACTGACTACAACAAAAATTAGGCCAACCCACCTGAGATAACCAACCACTGTCTAACCAGAATATCAAGATAGATAAAATATGATATTTTCGGTGACTATGTCACTTGGACAAATCTCAATCTTTATAACTTGAGGTGGAGATACAAGATTGAATAAAAATATGTTAAATCATTTGCCCAAAAAATCAACCCCCTCACCAAACTCAAGAAGAAAGTAGAATATTAAAACTTGAAATCACTCAACCTACCCGTAGTGATCTCCCTGAACAAAGACGACGACTACCATAACGGATCTTCTCTTTCAACTATCTTGAACGGAGAGCCCTAAGAGCAAAGTACGGACTTTCTCTTAGATTTTCTGTGGACTTGCCCCCATCGAATCTCCCTTCTTGAGTTTCTCTTGCTACCCCCTCCCCTCCATCAACACACACAAACACACACACACACACACACACACACACACATATATAGATTGAGAAACCTATTTTTTAGGGTTTCTAGGAAATTCCTAAAATAGCCTAGCAATAATCATGACCTTCCGTACGAATATAACTGTGTTGATTAAAACTTGAATCACGTTCAGTTCGTCCAAATCAAATTCGCTTGGTCGCATCCACATATGTTTTGTTTAAAACTGGCCAAGTTCGAAGCAAACTCGGTCAGGTCTTCATTGAACTCATCTAGACTGGATTTCAGCACCTTCAATATACACATCCAAGAACGTTGAAAATTTTGTCAAGTAAAAAAGATTTGGAAAGAGAAAACCCTTCAAATGCCTTCCTAATTGTTAAGATGACGATGGAGTGTGGGTGAGAGACATTGAGTTCGAGCAACGAGGGCACACTTTAATTCTCTTTAGGGAGAATTAAGTGTGGTGGTGGTGGGTGCGCTGTAGTGCAACCCAATGGTGTGCGGATGCGATGCATCGTGTGTGTATGACACACACAACAATGCAACAGAGATTGTTGCAATAACAATCTCTTTTATATATCTCTACATGCGACTTGAAAACAATTCAAAAATAAGACGTCTAAGCCGTTTATATATCTAACTACGTACGTAAAAAAAATTTAAAATCCTAATTACAATTACTTTAACATATATCTAAATATATGTTTAATATATTTAATATTTAAATTATATTTAAACTAAATATATGATATTATCTATATTTTTTTATATATCCAAAGTTTTACAAACATACATATAACAAATTTTAATTAAAATATATTCAAAATATATTTAAACTATTTTAATATAATTTAAATTTCTATCTAATCTTTAAATAATATTATTTTTTTCTATCTACTTTTTTAATAAACATATATCTAGTAACATGCATGTGCATTACAAGTGTGTAAAACAATTATTGAAAAATTAAATATGTATTTATTATAAATATCATTTAATGGAATTCAAGCAACCATGAAAAATAACTCCCACTAAACCACTTGAGTTAAAGATATTCAATTATAATTAAATTATATTAGGTAGTTAAACAATTAGTTAATTTTAAAAAAATAATTAATGCAGTATTTTCAAACGGCTTAGACAGTTCAATTTTGACCCGTTTTCAAGCCACCTTATATTAGTAGAGAAGTTGAGATATGTATATAAATCTTAATTCAAATATATTACCGTCACAGTCCAAGAAAATTTTCTCTAAGCTTTTACGTTTGACAAGCGGAGTTAGAGTTGTAAACTGCTTTGTAAACTGCTTTTTAACAATATTACAAAAATTACTTTTAAGTAAGTTCACTAGTATTAATAACAGTGGTTACACACACCACTGTGCCAATTTCATTTTAATTTTCTGTCTAAGAAAAAAAAATCTGTTTAAGTTTACTAGTACATCTCAAAAAAAAAAAAAGTTTACTAGTACTAATAATAACAGTGGTTACACACACCACTGTGCCAATTTCAGTTTAATTTTACGTCTAAGAAAAATAAAAAGTAAGAAAAATATGATAAGAACGACTCTGCTGGGGATCGAACCCAGAATCTCTGGTTTCGTAGACCAGCGCCTTATCCATTGGGCCACAGAGTCATGTTCTGATTAATATTATTATTTAACATAGATATTGACTTATTCACTGAAATATAGAGGGATTCAGTTTAATGTGAAATTATAATTTCAGTTTGATTTTCTCTCCAAAAAAATAAAATATAGAAAATTCGACTCTGCTGGGGATCGAACCCAGAATCTCTGGTTTCGTAGACCAGCGCCTTATCCATTGGGCCACAGAGTCTGCTGGGGATCAAATAATATTCAAAATATTTGTTCATGAAATATTTGGGTAGTCCACCGACGGGTGTATATGCGCACATGCGTTGAATGTATTCTCTTAATTGAAAAGAACAAAGCAGCAAACAACAATTTTTTTAAGTTTTAATTTTGGAAAAAAACAAACAACAACCCTTTTATTATTTACTGTTCATAATTTTGTCCCTCCTCCCCTTTTTAAATTAATTACTATAATCCTTTCATTTCATACATTTAGTAAGTGTCTATTATTTAACACTAAATTGGAAAGTAATCGAACAAAACTGATTTTGTGATCAGTGAGAAGACCATCCCTCCCTCACACACCCCTCCCCCCACACACACCCCCCAACCCCTTTTTAAATTAATTACTATTATCCTTTCATTTCATATATTTAGTAAGTGTCTATTATTTAACACTAAATTGAAAAATAATCGAACAATTATACCAAGTCTAATAAAATGGGTGAATAGAGCCATAATTAAAATCCCAACAAAACATATTATACATATTATTTAAAAGGTAACTATAGGGACTAGTCATATTCACATGCGATGCACGTACCAAAAAGAAGAAAAAATCTCTGATATTATTGTAAAATTATATAGGAATTCAAATTATATTTAAATAGTTTAAATATCATTTTAATATATTCTAATTAAAATGTGTTATATATATGTTTTTAGAACTTTGGATATAAGTTTAGATAATACAATATAGTTAGTTTAAATATTATTTGAATATTAAAATTAAGATTTAATATATGCACGTGTATTGTACGTATTTTATAGATTATTACTAAAAATACTAAAAGACAACTGCCTTAATTATTCTAAACTTATTATTATATTAATATTATCATATATATATATATATATATATATATATATATATATATATATATATATATATATATATATATATATATATTGTTGAGAGTATTAATGGAATTTTAGTCCCACATTGAGTAGAATAGTAAAGAGAGGGGTTAGCCTCTCCTATATATATGTAACTCCACCTCAATAATAAAAGAGCCAAGTATTCTACTAAATTTTTATTTGGTATCAGAGCCACCAAACCCTAACCCTAACCCTAGATGCCACCCTTCTCCACCAAACCCTAACCCTAATCCCACTCCACAACCACCCCCCTCCATATACCCCACTCCATAGCCGCCCCCTCCAAACACCGCCTCCGCCACCCCCTCCCCCTTCTCCCCATCGACCCCCCACCCTTCCGTCAGCACAACCGCCACCCCAACGGCAATAGCCCCCCCCTCTTCCACGCCGGCCCCCGCCCCCTCTCAGTCATCGCCAGCGCAGCCTTCCTCCTTCTTCTCGTGAGGTCATGCGACCTTGGGTCGTAGCCATGCACGGGACATGGGAAGCGGCTCTCGGGGTCACCGCTGTCGCTGAAGGAGGAACAGTAAACGTGGAGAGGACGGCGATCAAAGGTGAAGACGATCTAGATCTGCCACCGCCTTGCTGGTGAAAGAGAAGAAGAAGATGTCACACCTGATTCCAGATTTGGTATTTCTTGAATTTTTAGAATTTAATTTTTCTTGATAATGTATTCTTGCTGTATTTCTTATGTTGGTTACTGTTATTTTATTTATTGTTATTTTTTTGTTGTTGAGAGAGAATATCCGAGACCAGTAGAATATCCATTGGCATTGCCATAGACCCGGTTTAGGATATGTATGTAGAATGGACACCTGTTTCAGTTTATTTGATTGAACCCATGACTAAGCTATCTTTCTTTCCTCTTAGTGTGTGTCTGTGTGTGTGTGTATATATATATATATATATATATATATATATATATATATGAGTATTTCTCTCTCCTCACTCATTTTCTCATTTCACTCTTCTTGCTTCCTTCTTCCTCCTCCCCTTCAAGCTCCCTCTAGCCAAACCCTACCCCGAAAGAGAAGTTGATGTGACTTGGACATACATATATATATATATATATGAGTATTTCTCTCTTCTCACTCATTTTCTCATTTCACTCTTCTTGTTTCCTTCTTTCTTCTCCCCTTCAAGCTTCCTCTAGCCAAACCCTAACCCGAGAGAGAAGTTGATGTGACTTGGACCGTGAGAGGTAGAGGCTAGGAGCCACCCAAGGCAAGTACATCTTGCTCAATGGTGAAGCCTTAATTTTTGGATTTTTATATATATGTTATTTCTAAAATATATTTAATGAAAAATGTTCTCTTTGAGTTGTTGATCATATTTGGTTCTTGGAGTATTAGATTTTGATGTATAGATTTGCGTAGATCTGAGTTTTAACTTAGGATTTTATATAGGCTCCATGAGTTTTTTCTTGGTTTGATCTATTAAAACTGTTTTTTCTAAAATTAGTTGTTCTATTTTATGAAGCTTTCCATTTCAAGCATTTTGGCTTTTGAATGGCTTAATTTGGAGTTTAATTAAAGTTTTTATGGCCAAAACAAGTTCTGGACTCCTGTTCTCGGACCTGTCTGGCAAGGACGGTGAACAGTGCCGCGCAGCAGTGTGCCACACATGGATTTTCATGCCTCAGCAGTACGCCGCACATGAAGTTTTATGTCGCAGCAATGCACAGTGCATTGATGCACCGCATATCACTTTCTTGCCGTGCGTAGTGTGCCGCGCATGGAGTTTCATGCCACAGCAGTGCGCCGCGCATGATGTTTCATGCCACAGTAGTGTGCCGCGCGCATCACACCCTCATCGCACGCATCAGCGACTGCACACATCAATCCTTGCCGCTTAATGTGCCGCGCATGGACTTTCTTGTCGTAATAGTACGCTGCGCATAGAATTCATGCTATGCGAAGTGCGCTGCGCGTATGATGACCCAAATGCCTATTTTTGTCTATTTAAGCTATTTTTTTGCTAGAATCTTGCAAAACCCAAAACATAAAAGTTTTACATCTCTGTTTTTTCTTTCCAAATCTTTTTTAATTACCTCATTTGGAGTTCATATGTGAGTGTTATCCTCAATTTACTACATTGTATTATTTTTCTAAATGCATAAACTGCTTTAGCCCAGTTGAGTATTTGACATAGTTGGATGTTATGCTTCCCTATATTAACACATGATTTTGATCCTCACGATACTGTAAAAATATTTGTGTATGATAATTTATTGCATTTTTGGCATCGAACAATCGGGTGTGAGTATTGCCCCATGTATTATGTGTTGCGGATACGATAACTCGTGAAAAGCTCATACTCGTGACTCATCATTCTAGGAAGTTCTCAAGTGTCCACAACTCGAGAACTTAAAATAATTTATTAATGATTAAACAAGAAAAGATTCACCTAGATCATTGGGAGGGAAGAATATTGCGCTACCAGCTACCCCGATCTACAAGGGCCCCATGCAGCATGGAATCACCCTGCTAGGCAAGGGCTCTATGACTGACCAAGTTTATGTATGCTGCGGCATATTACAAGATAATTTTATGTTTATAAGACAAGTTATGATTCACAAGTTTTAGTTTATATTCACAAGCTTTAGTTTATGCTTACAAGCTCGAATTTCTGTTTATGACAAGTAACTAGTTATGTTGTAGTATTGTTGAATGTGCATTTAAGTTTACTAAACAAGCGTACCCTTGGCCATCCAGTTTGACTGCAGTGTCATTGGTAGCAATATTCTTAAAATATGAATTTAGTAATTAAGGAATGTGACAACCCTAGCTAGTTAATTGTAGCAAGCCGTATAGTTGTTTGGCCATAAAATGGATGTTGTTACTTTCATTTATAGCTCGTTCTTCTAGTTTCATTTCTTCCGACGCATGGTTAGGGTGCTAAATTCTGCTCGGGTAAAGGTCTGCAACCCCGATTCTTGTTTGATTTAAGGGTTATTGTCCCGATCTAGAGTAGTCCCTATGCTCTCTTGCCGCTCTTCGTCTTACTTTTATCTTAGCACTTGTTATCAGTCTTCCAGTATTTTATTTTAAGACAAGTACATTGGTACCGTACAAGTCTTGATCCGTATTTATTCTTATATGTCTCTTTTCTATTAATGTTGTGATATGTTTGGTCCATTACCTTGATCTCCTTTGTGGTAATTATTGCTTGGGGTTCTAACACCACTGGTTTTGTATGACCAGATTATCTCGAGGAGAATCAGGATCCACGTACTTCAAGCAAGATGGCTCGCACTCGTAGGACTACGGCCGAAGCTCGCGAGTGGGTTTCCTTCTTCAACCCCTTGCCTTGATTATTTTATTTTATGGTATTTATGTAAGAGGCAATATTAGCCCCTTAGTTTGAGATCATTTCTCTAACTTCGGTTAACATGATGTATATATTAGACCATGGATGGTATATTTGATCATTTATAAGTATACTCTGCTAGTGCAGAATTTTGTATTCACTAGCTTCATGATCATATGTGGTATATAATTTGGGATATCTTTTTACTTTCATATATGATATACTCTTGTACTTGTGTTGTTGGATTAAAATATTAGGATTTATCGGCCTTAGGACTGACGTCATAGTATGTTAGAGTTCACACATATGTAGACAATCTTAACACATTACGGCTTACTTCGGTATTCTCAATATGCGGTTGTCTATGTCAGTCCTCATATTTACCCAGTATTTTGGGAGCGGGGTGTGACAAGGTTCTAGTGGTGGCCCATACAGGTCTATTTTTTTGACTTGTGGGGGGACTCATCTTGTTATAATCGTAATCCTCTATAATATTCGATTGAACTCCACTTGCAACATGCACCTCTCGCTTTCCTTGAACTTCAAACTTGCTTGACATGATTGTTCCATTCTCGTCCCTTGTTGATATCCTTGTGTCCTTATCCTTCAGGGATTCCCACCTGCTCCTTCTTCCGAGGGTTTTGTTGCACCGATAACTCTAGCAGATCCAGTAGTAGGCCAGGGCCAGATTTTGCCACTGAACCAAGAGCAAGCATCCGTAGCTCTTCATTTGCCAGCTCTCCAAGTTACGCATATCCGACCAGTACAATCAGCTCCACCATTCTTGCTGAAATGGCCAGTTCAGCCCATTATGTCGTTCATACCAGCTCAGCCAGTCCATCCAACCCAGACAATACCACCAGTTCTTCCAACATAACCAAGACAGGCAGGCTCGTCGGGTATGTTAGAGATGATCCAAGTCATGATGATGGTAAAACAACAACTCCATCTTCAGCAAGAAGTACTGGTCCAACTCTGCCAGCAATTTCAGCAAGGATAAGAACATACCAACACTACTCTTTGCCAGGGAGTTAGAGTAGCACTCGATAACAATGGGCGTTATACTCGCAACTCGGTGACCAATGTTAGTCGTATGGGCCCAACCAAGTTACTCTGCACGAAAGATGCAGTTTCAGTAGATTCTTGGCTCCAGGACTTTGAGGCCATCCTGGATACAACCAAGACCCCAGATGATGAGAAGGTAATAGTCGTAAAGTTACAACTATTAGATCTTGCCCGAGATTGGTGGAAAGCACAAGAAATGGCGCTTCCAAAGCCCATTGACTGACAGACATTTAAGGAGCACTTCCAGGAGAAGTATTTCCACACAACCGCCAAGTTCCAGCTCCAGTAGCAGTTCATCAACCTCCGTCAGAACACAAGATCGATCGACCAGTATGCTGCCGAGTTTTGCCGACTTAGCCGAACTCATCATATGGTAGCTTCCGAAAAGGACCGAGCTAAGATATTTGAGCAAGGGTAACATCTTGAGCTTCAGCAGTTTACAGTAGGTCATAATTATACCACCTACGATGCAGTACTCAGGGTAGCTAGGTCCCAAGAACTTTTCGGTCAAAGATTAGTAGCAAGGACCGGAGGCCAGAAGAGGTCACACTCATCCATAAGAGACATCAGTATTCAGTCATCACCTCCAGCACCAGCAGTCAGAATTCCTCGCCCGCCTGCACCTCCAACCTATATAGTAACCTCAGTGCAATCTACCAGGCAGTCTGTATCAACAGGATACAACCACTGCGGTAAGCCAGGATACACCAGAGATCGGTGTAGAAGGGCCAATGGCCAATGTCTCAGATATGAGGCATCTGACCATATGATTGGTTCATGCCCGCTCATGTATCCAAAGGCTTCTTCAGTCCGACAGTTAAGCCTCTGGCAGCGATTGAAGGCCCACGAGGACCAGCATTAGCAGTTCGACCACTAGCCGAGCGTCCCCTACCGACGCAGACCCAGCAGTTCCAGCAGCAACGTTCGATGCAGAATGCGCAAGTCCAGCAAGCCCAACCAGCAAGACAGAACCAGCGACAAGTTAGAGCCACAGCCCCTAGACGTTGGCCTGACGAAATATTTGGCAACCTAGAGTAGTTGATAGCAGAAGGTGCTACAATTATGGGTAAGATTTTTGAGCTCTCTTTAGCTTAGTTGTTGTCAAACGATCTCGTGTTCTGACACGTTCAAAATATGAAAGTCGTTTTGATCCTTTCGTTGAGCAAAGACGAGTTTCGTCCTACTCTTCCGCCCTCGTATCTCCTGGCGCGTGATGTCTATCATGTGAAACGACTGCGAAGGTACGTCCTGGATTAGAGTCATGGCCTTGATAAGATTGTTGGTACCGACTTACCTTAAGACTTGGCTCTTGTCCATTTTGTGATTCAGCATAGACAAGGGAGGACGAGTTCCTATTTGACTAACTCAGGGGTATATGTACCCATATGCCTCCATTTTCCTATGTGTTGCTTTTGTGCATTTATTCATTAGTTACTTTTGTAGTTATCTTTTATTTCAGTTACTTGCTTAGTATGATCCCTTGATTGTGGCATATGATTTCTTGAGCTTTCTCGTGTGTTCCAACTCGACTAGCCTTGGGAAAATTTCGAGGACAAAATTTTTCTAAGGAGGGTAGAGATGTCACATCCGATTCCATATTTGGTATTTCTTGAATTTCTAGAATTTGATTTTTTCTAATAATGTATTCTTGATATATTTCTCATATTGGTTCATGTCATTTTAATTATTGTTTTTTTAGAGAGACCAGTAGAATATCCATTGGCATTGGCATAGATCCGATTTAGGATCTATATGTAGAATGGACACCTGGTTCAGTTTAATTGATTGAACCCATGACTAAACAATCTTTCTCTCCTCTTAGTATATATATGAGTATTTCTATCTCCTTACTTATTTTCTTATTTCACTCTTCTTGCTTCCTTCTTTCTCCTCCCCTTCAAGCTCCCTCTAGCCAAACCCTAACCCTAGGGAGAAGTTTTTGTGACTTGGACTATGAGAGGTAGAGGCTAGGAGCCACCCAAGGCAAGTACATCTTGCTCAATGGTGAAGCCTTAATTTTTGGATTTTTCATATATATGTTGTTTTAAAAATATATTTGATGGAAAAAAATTCTTTTAGTTACTGATCTATTTAGTTCTTGGATGTTTAGATTTTGATGTATAGATTTGCGTAGATCTGAGTTTTAACTTAGGATTTTATATGGGTTCCAGGAGTTTTTTTTTTTTGGTCTATTAAAACATGTTATTTTCTAAAACTAGTTATTTTATTTGATGGATCTATCCATTTTGAATATTTTGGCTTTTGAATCGTTTAATTTGGAGTTGAATTAAAGTTTTTAGGGCTAAAACAAGTTCTTGACTCCTGTTGTCAGACCTGTCTGGCAGGGACGATGAACAGTATCGTGCATGGATTTTTATGTCATAGCAGTACGTCGCGCATGAAGTTTAATGCCGTAGCAATATGTCACGTATTGATGCGCCGCACATTGATGCGCCACGCATCACTTTCTGGCCTCGTGTAGTGTGTCGCGCATGAAGTTTCATGCCACAGTAGTGTGACGTGCGCATCACACCCTTGCCGCACGCATCAGTAGCCGCGCGCATCAATCCTTGTCGTGCAGTGCGCCATGCATGGATTTTCTTGCCGCAGCAATACTTCGCGCACAGAATTCATGTTGCGCGCATGGTGACCAAAATGCCTATTTTTGCCTATTTAAACTATTTTTTTATAATCTTGCAAAACTCAAAAAATAAAAGTTGTAGATCTTTATTTTCACTTTCCAAATGAGTATTAGGGCATAGTTGGATGTTGTGCTTCCCTATATTAACACATGATTTTGATCCTCACGACACTATAAAAAATATTTATATATGATAATTTATTATATTTTTTGCATCGGGCAATCGAGTGTGAGTATTGTCCCATATATCGCATATCGCGGATACGATAACTCGTGAAAAACTCGTACTCGTGACTCGTCATTCTAGAAAGTTCTCAAGTATCCACGACTCGAGAACTTGAAATAATTTATTAATGATCAAACAAGATAATATTCACCTAATTCATTGGAAGGGAAGAATATTGCACTACCAGCTACCCCGATCTCCAAGGGCCCAATGCAGCATGGAATCACCCTGCTAGGCAAGGGCTCCATGACTGACCAAGCTTACGCATGCAGCGGCACATTACAAGACATGTTTATGTTTATAAGACAAGTTTATGATTCGCAAGTTTAAGTTTATGTTCACAAGCTTTAGTTTATGCTTACAAGCTCAAATTTTTGTTTATGACAAGTAATTAGTTATGTTGTAGTATTGTTGAATGTGCATTTAAGTTTACTCGATAAGCGTACCCTTGGCTATCCGGGTTAATTGCAGTACCGGTGGTAAAAATATTCCTAAAATATATATTTAGTAATTAAGGCATGTAACAACCCTAGCTAGTTAATTATAGCAAGCCGTAGAACTGTTTGGCTGTGAAATGAATATTGTTACTTTCATTTATAGCTCATTCTTCTAGTTTTATTTCTTCTGGCGCGTGTTAGGGTGCTAAGTTCTGCTCGGGTGAAGGTCTTCAACCCCAGTCCTTATTTGGTTTAAGGATTGTTGTCCCGATCCAGAGTAGTTCCTATACTCTCTTGCCGCTCGTCGCCTTACTTTCATCTTAGCACTTGTTATCAGTTCTTCCAGTATTTTATTTTGAGACAAGTATATCGGTACCGTACAAAGTCTTGATCCACATTTATTCTTATATGTCTCTTTTCTATTAATGTTGTGATATGTTTAGTCTATAACCTTGAGCTCCTTTATTGTACTTGTTGCTTGGGTTTTGACCCCACTGGTTTTGTATGACCAGATTATCCTGAGGAGAATCAGGATCCACCGTACTTCCAGCAAGATGGCTCGCACTCGAAGGACTGGGCCGAAGCTCGCGAGTGGGTTTTCTTCTTGTACCCCTCGCCTTGATTATTTATTTTGTGGTATTTTAGCAAGAGGCAGTATTAGCCCCTTATTTTGAGATCACTTCTCTGACTTCGGTCAACATGATATATATATTAGACCATGGCTAATATATTTGATCATGTATAATTATACTCTGCTAGTGCAGCATTTTGTATTCACTAGCTTTATGATCATATATAGTATATAATTTGGGATACCTTTTTACTTTCATATATGATATATTCTTGTACTTGTGTTGCTGGATTGAGATATTAGGATTTGTCGGCCTTAGGACTGACGCCATTGCATGCTAGAGTTCACCCATATGTCTTCAAGACAACCTTAACACATTGTGGCTTAATTCGATATTCTGCAAGTTACGGTTGGCCATGTCAATCATCATATTTATCCAGTATTCTGGGAGCGGAGTGGGACAGAAGAAGACGATTGAAACGATCTACGGCAAGCTGACGGCCAAAAAGATGAAGGCTTTGGTGGATGATCTCTTCTCTAGGAGGCTGAACGTGTCATGACCCATACCCGGTGTAAGGGTACAAGTACGTAGGTACGTCCAGCATATGTCGCAGCATCGGTGGTAGAACGTTGTCTAGGTCATCAATACTATCTAAACATCTCAGACAAAAATATTTAATGTACCTGTCAACGGTATCTCAACTCCAAATGGAGGAACAATATGATATAAGATAAATGCTAACCAATACTCAATCACAATATAAACTAAAGGAGGATAAAAGCACGATATGGAATAGAAGAGAGAAATAAGGAGTCACAATACATCACCAGTCCAAATCCACTAATCTAGGCATAACACAACTCCCAACTAATATATATATATATATATATATATATATATATATATATATATATATATATATATATATATATATATATATATGCCAAAAAGTCTAATAATGAGACTAATACAATGTCCAAAATAATGTCTAAGCCTCCTCAGTCACTGGCACTAAGTTCTCCTGCTCTAGGGGATTATCCTCTAGTGGCTCGCCATCCTGCAGCCCGTAATAAGTGGAATACAGGTCCTCTAGCCAATTATCTGAAAAATATATCCAATCAGGATTGGAGTGAAGTACAAAACTCTGAAATATATATACAAAACTAATAACTAAATAGCTAACTAATTAACACAAATCCACTAACTGTTACTAACTTAACATTGACTAACATCACTACCTATACTACTGGTACTGTACTATACCAATTTAACTGATCAACAACTAACTTATATCAAAATACTAACTCCTATAACTCTTTAACTTATTTAACTGCTACTGACATATATATACATAACTTACATACATAATTAACAACTTTATTACCTGTTACCATGATCTCAAGTAATCCCCAGGTCTGATACAAAAGACTCAAACCCTCATCCTAGCACTCCCAGTACCTCTGTCACTGGAATTTTCTCATTCTAATTATTGCTACTGCCCTTCTCCCACCTACAACAGTGTGCATATCTCGAGTAATTACTCAAGGCAGTGACTGTTCTAAAGTAACATCCTCCTTCTCATTTTGCAGTAGACTCCAAACAGTCTACTCTAATATACTTACCATAATAATTCTCACTAAAAGTAATAAATTGTACTGCAGCTACCCACTAATTGTTCTATTCATGTCCGATACAACTCTCACTGCAAGTAATGTATAACCCTCTATCACACTCTATTTGCAAACTAAAACATTTTTACAGGTAACCATCACAATCACTACATCATTATCTTTCCCCCATTGCTCACACATTACACAACCGCAGAACCCTATACTAACACTTGCCAATCCACACACACCATGATACAAATCAGTGACACCACTCATCTAATTCTGTCATGACCCGCACCCGGATATTCAGACATGAGTATGTGGTTACGCCAGCCTACATCGTAGAATCGGCGGTAGAACGCTGTATGGGTCATTTCTAACTATCTAGCATCTCAACAATATAATATGGTACCTGTCAATTATCTCAACTCCAAACGGAGGAACAATATGGTATCTCACAAGTATAACTAATCTCAATCACAAAACAAACTAAGGAAGAATAATGCACGAATGGAATAGCAAAAGAAAGGTACAAGATACAATCCACAATCTGAAAGAATAATACAACTGTGAATCTCAACGAAAGAATAGTCTAATACAAAATCACCAAATATAAACTAAACCTCCTCGGTCACTGGTACTATGTCCTCTTGCTCTAGGGGAGTATCCTCTAAAGTCTTACCCTTTTGAGGGTCGTAATACGTGGGACACAGCTCCTCTAGCCAATCATCTGAAAAATATATCCAGTCAGGATTGGAGTGAAGTACATACCTCTGAAAGCAGTTTCAAATACATAATCGAGCATATATAACGAGCAATAGAAAAGGATACAAGATATACAAGTAGTAAGAATGTACAATACAGGGAGAATAGTCAATAAACACAATAAGAACTGGAAAGTAAATACGGAAAATAAACTGCAAGTAGAAAACAAGAATACTAGCTGTGTGATTTAGAGTGCAAGTTCGTTATGTGATCGGCTTAGGTTGCACATGAGGTATAAAGGTAACTCCATTATACGTGAGGTGTATAATTGACATGCACATGAGATTAATAGGGCTTTGATCACATAACCAACTTCTACTCCCCCTCCCCAACCAATACTCATGGATCCAATCACGATATGTTACGTACATGAACACGATATATTTACACTAGCACACGAAATAGTGGATGCACAAGAAGTACATAAAAATCAAAACCCGATGCACATGATGAAATACATGTGACTGAGTACCCGCTGAAAACGGTAGGGGATAACACCTTCTGACGGGATCCATATAGCACCAGTCCGTAAATTTTGTCACGCCCCAGTCCTAAAAGATCGAGGGACTGGACACGTGGCAATGGCCAGCAGCACACACCGATGGACAAATCCAATTTAATGGATCCATCGGGGCATACTTAAGCTGTAGTACAATAATAAATAGGTCCAATGATACAAGTCACAGTCTATTCTAATCTTATCCACAACAGATAATCACAGATCAAATGTCAGAATAAATACAAATAAAAATAAACTAGCAAGTCTAAATAAAAGTGTCTCAGAGAACAATCCGAGAATAAGTCTGATACATCAATGAAATAGACTGAAAATAAAATGACTAGAAATAGAAATAAATGAGTATCTCAAGCCAATACTCAGGAGAAGTCCTCTAGCACGATCTCGTCCTCTGATCCTGGTTCTGCTCCAATGTACACACCTGCTTCTGCTAATGCTAATGCTCCGGTCCCGTATACATCGGGATAGATCTCTTCAGCTAATCCTGGGGACATAATCCGGTATCCAGGTCCTCAGGGGACATAACAAGGTACAGAAGATACAAGCCAAAATACAGTATAATAGTAAATGAAATAAATAGGGTAAACTATATAACCAGCTAAGTGATATGCAAGTGAGAGTTTTAGTCATACTCGGGTTGAGACTACTATAGGCTCTGTGTCGGGGAAACCCATAGCAGTATTCTCTCGAAGGGCCAGAACTTGTGCCAAAGCTCTGTGTCAGAGATTAAGACACCTCCAGATGATAATATATATAATATAATTAGCCTTTGATATGGTAAAACTCTCCCCACCTAATGAAATCTTATATCACAGTTTCATGATATCTCATGTCCATGTCACGCAACACCATATCTAATGCAACAAGTCATAATGAAATCTAAGCATGTATAATGTATATGTCATAGTTCTGTATCCTATGCAGAATCACCATGAATATCTCAAGAAGATTCCATCTCATAAATAGTGTCAAGTGTCATGGGTATAGTGTACTTGATAAGACAAGTACGAGAATGTAAAGGGTCACGAATGTCCATCTCTAGGTGACGTTACACAACTCCGCGTACGGTATTGGCACCCGACTAATAATCGAATGCTAACTAAGTCACACGGTCCTAGGTTAAGCATGCACAACAATATAAATATAGAAAGGAAATAAGTAACAAGAACTGCAAGATTTGGCAAGGTACACTTGCTTGGCGTTTGGTTTCCATCTGTGGCTCTGGTATTCGTAAAATCTCCAAAAATATCTTCGGATGCTGAAACAAACATTAACATCATGCTCAAAAGATATCAAATAGCTAGAAACGCCTGTCCTTGAGTCCAATTTGGAGACAAGGGCAAAAATAACAATTTTGGGTCAAAGCGGGGTCCACATGTTGCCCGCTTCGCACCGAAAAATATGTCAGGGACAAAGTTCTCCAAATTCATCAAACTTAGTGTCAACAAGTCCAGAATAATGATACGAACCCAACAAAACTTCTAGAATTTGATTTCGATGAGCCGATCACAAAATCGCCCGTCAAGTGGAGCCTATGGGGCCTACGATACGCGATTTTGTCAATATTCTCAGAATCAAACCAAACTTGGGTCACAGGACCAGCGTATCGCTACGAGTCCGATGACGTAAGTTTTGTTTCGATCCGACATGTGTACACAAAGTTACAGCGAGATCCAGAACAGGCGGATACGGGGCGTAGTCGGCGGATACTCGTTGATTCCGGTGTGCACGCACATCCAAATCAACTTCTGCGAAATCTCGCACATTCGTATCAACGACGCGCACGTATCAGTGAAGACCGCACGTGACCAAGTTGTCCCGTTTGGCGGGGCATACTCAGTTCCGGGGTGAAATATGGCGTTATTTTTCCTTTTTTTGGATCACGGTTCGTGATCGCCACAGGACGCGATGCACCGAGCGGGTTGCACGGGCATCGAGAGGGTCACGCAGGGTTCGCGTTGCAACAGATGGAACAAAAAATGGGGCAGCGAGGAGAGAGAAATGGGTACCTGAATAGAGCTCTAAAAATCGAGAATTCTCGTGTCCTCGTGTCGACTCGACACGAATTCAGGGCTAGGGTTAGGGTTCCGGCGGGTTGCACGGGGCTGCGGCGGACGGAGGGAGGTGGAGGCAGCACTGGCGGCCGGGGGACGACGGAGGTGGCGTCGCCAGAGGTGGCATCGCCGGAGGCGGCGAAGCGCGCTGGGACGTCGGCGGAGGCGCTGGCGAGGTCGTCGGGGGCTGCTGGAGACGCGGGGAGGAAGAAAGAGGAGAGGGCGGCGCTGGGGAGAGGGTGGCAGCAGCGAGGGGAGAGGGTGGCAGGCATCAAGGGCCGGAGGCGGGAGGCGGAGCCGGTGGTGGTTCGTGGTGGTGGCGGGGTAGGCTGAGGCTGGAGGTGGTTAGGGTTTAAATAGGGCGGAGGGGAGCGGGGCCGAGCGGGGGAGGCGGAGGCGAAGGGCGACGTGGCGGGGAAGGCGGGGATGAGGGGGAGGCATGGCCGGGCGGAGCGGAGCGGGGCCGGACGACGCGGGCGGCTGCGGGCCGAGCGGGGTGCGGGGGGGGTTCGTGGGTGAGCGGGTGAGGGGTCGGGTCAGGTCGAGTTTGGGTAGGACCCGACCCGTTAGGGTCAGGGCAGTTCGGACCGGCCGGTTCGGTTGGACCGGGTTCAGACCGGTTCAGACCGGTTTGAGCTCGGTTCAATCTGGTTTATTTTAAATTTTTTAATAAAAATAGTTATTGGGGCTTTTAAAAATATTTTCGGGGTCCAATAAATTCCAGGAAAATTATCCTAAGTCCAATATTTTATTTTACACCCAAAAATATTATTTTCATAATATTTTAATATTGTTTAAAAATATTTAATTTTATTTAATGCCGAAAATACCTTGTTTTTAATTATCGAAAAATTACCGAAAATTCTAGAAATTTTTTAAAAAATTCATTTTAAAATCCTAAAAATCAGGGGGTTTACAATCTACCCCCTTAAGTGGATTACGTCCTCGCAATCAAAGAATAACCGGTCAACAGAGATGACACGGTTGCAAGCATTGTTTGAAACACATCACAAGACACCTAGGGAAAATATCGTTTCCCTAAGAATGAAAGTTATGCACTTCCCAGAGTGAAGAAAATCTAGTTAAAGGAAGAAACTACAGCTTTTAGAAAAACTAGGTTATTATTAACAAGTTCTAAATTACTAAGGTTAGGGCTAAGGTCACGAACCAATAGGCACGAACTAAAACAATACTAGAATCGATATCTACGAATCACTTACGCGCATTAGCTACTCCAAGAGTCTGCGCGTCCTCTACTGTCATCGCATAAGCTTGTCCGCGTCCTTGAGGTGGTGCCCTCTGCTATTGCTGGGCTTGCTGGAAGGGTGCTGCTCGAGGCGTAAAGGGTGGCCTTGGTTGATATCCTCCTGGTGCTGGTAGAGCTGGTTGGTTTCTCATTGGTGCTCCTTCTCGACGTTCAGGGCAATCCCTTACCGAATGCTGACGGGATTCGCATGCTAAATACAATCCTAATCTGCGTCGGTATTCCTTAGCGAGATGGCCTGCTTTGCCACAGTAGTGACAAGTAGAAAGGACTATTACTTGTGGCGTAGATGCTTTCTGCTGTTGGTGTAGGTGAGGTCTCTTTGCAGCTTCTTCTTGTGGTGCTCTGGCTGGTGCTAATGTGGAAGGCCGCTTCAGACTGGTCTCTCTCCTGGTGATGTGCTCCATGCGTCGGGCTGCAGCAAGGACGTCCGAGTAAGAAGTAGGTGCGACAGATCCGATCAGTCTCTGTAGCTCAAAGTTTAGTCCGTCGAAGAACTTCTCAGCCTTCTCTTCTTCTGTCGGGATCAATGTTGGGGCGAAGCGACTCAGACGAATGAACTCAGCGTTGTACTCCTCCACCGTCAGATTGTCTTGGGTGAGGCAATTGAACTTGTCCCGCAGTTCTGAGCGAGCGATAGCTGGAATGTACATCTCCTGGAAGAGTCTGGAGAACTCTTCCCAAGTGACTCAGTCTGGTCCGAGTCGTGTCTCCTCAGATAGCCACCAATGATGCTTATTGCCCGTCAACTGCATCCTGACAGCAATCATCCAACGCTCTCTTGGAAGCTCAGCTACTTCTAATTAATGTTTAGTGTTCGTGAGCCACTCGTGAACTTTAGTGGGCTCCTCCTTGCCTGAAAAGGTACGGGGCTTCAGTTGGCGAAAATCGGTGATAGAGCCCGTCAATGGCCGTCGAGCTGGTAGGGTTGCCTGCTCCAGTGCAGTCACTATACTATTTCTCAGATTTGCTGCTTCGTGACGCTGAGCCTCTTGATGAATCTGTTGTTGAGCTTGCATCATTGTGCAGAACATTTGGAATATTTGTTGACCATCCATAGGTTGTCCTGGCTGGAAGGGAGGCATCTGTGGGGTAAACTGCGGCGGGGGTGGAATATCGTCTCGCCGAAATCTTGAGGTAGGTCGACCTGCTTGATGGCTTTGTTGAGCTGATTGAACTCCACCTACTGGTATCACTTCATCGTCATAGGTGACACCTGCAACTTGTGGTGTTCCTGCGGGAGTCTCGTCGCACGCTTGTGAATCCATTGCTCTGCATCCGAAATAAACAATAAGAAGCATACAGAAGAATCAAGGCAGGATGCAAGTAAATTATTTTTGAAGTCGATATAGAGATCAAGAACGATTCAAGCAAGTGGATGAGATCCTAAAACTTATCCTATTCTTATTGCAGGCCTGTTCGGTCCCTAAGTTAAAATCGAACAATTTAGTCATTGACCTGCATGGGCCACCACAAAAACTATGTCACTCCCCAGTCCCAAAATATCGAGGGACTGGACACGTGGCAATGGCCAGCAGCACACACCGATAGACAAACCCAATTTAATGGATCCATCGGGGCGTACTTAAGCTGTAGTACAACAATAAATAGGTCCAATGATACAAGTCACAGTCTATTCTAATCTCATCCACAACAGATAATCACAGATCAAATGCCAGAATAAATACAAATAAAAATAAACTAGCAAGTCTAAATAAAAGTGTCTCGGAGAACAATCCGAGAATAAGTCTGATACATCAATGAAATAGACTGGAAATAAAATAACTAGAAATAGAAATAAATGAGTATCTCAAGATAATACTCAGGAGAAGTCCTCTGGCACGATCTCGTCCTCTGATCCTGGTTCTGCTCCAATGTACACACCTGCTTCTGCTAATGCTAATGCTAATGCTCCGGTCCCGTATACCTCGGGATAGATCTCGTCAGCTAATCCTGAGGACATAATCCGGTATCCAGGTCCTCAGGGGACATAACAAGGTACAAAAGATACAAGCCAAAATACAGTGTAATAGTAAATGAAATAAATAGGGTAAACTATATAACCAGCTAAGTGATATGCAAGTGAGAGTTTTAGTCATACTCGGGCTGAGACTACTATAGGCTCTATGTCGGGGAAACCCATAACAGTATTCTCTCGAAGGGCCAGAACTTGTGCCAAAGCTCTGTGTCAGAGACTAAGACACCTCCAGATGACAATATATATAATATAATCAGCCTTTGATATGGTAAAACTCTTCCCACCCAATGAAATCTCATGTCACAGTTTCATGATATCTCATGTCCATGTCACGCAACACCTATCTAATGCAACAAGTCATAATAAAATCTAAGCATGTATAATGTATATGTCATAGTCCTGTATCCTATACAGAATTACCACGAATATCTCAGGAAGATTCCATCTCATGAATAGTGTCAAGTGTCCTGGGTATAGTGTACTTGATAAGACAAGTACGAGAATGTAAAGGGTCGCGAATGTCCATCTCTAGGTGACGTTACACAACTCCGCGTACGGTGTTGGCACCCGACTAATAATTGAACGCTAAGTAAGTCACACGGTCCTAGGTTAAGCATGCACAACAATATAAATATAACAAGGAAATAAGTAACAAGAACTGCAAGATTTGGCAAGGTACACTTGCCTGGCGTTTGGTTTCCAACTGTGGCTCTGGTATTCGTAAAATCTCCAAGAACGTCTCCGGATGCTGAAACAAATATTACCATCATGCTCAGAAAATATCAAATAGCTAGAAATGCATGTCCTTGAGTCCAATTTGGACACAAGGGCAAAAATAATCATTTCGGGTCAAAGCGGGGTCAACGTGTGGTCCGCTTCGCACCGAAAAATATGTCAGGGACAAAGTTCTCTAAATTCATCAAACTTAGTGTCAACAAGTCCAGAACGATGATACGAACCCAACAGAACTTCCAGAATTTGATTCCGATGAGCCGATCACAAAATCGCCCGTCAAGTGGAGCCTGTGGGGCCTACGATACGCGATTTTGTCAACGTTCTAAGAATCGAACCAAACTTGGGTCACAGGACCAGCGTATCGCTACGAGTCCGATGGTGCAAGTTTTGTTTCGATCCGACGTGTGTACACAAAGTTACAGTGAGATCCAGAACAGGCGAATACGGGACGTAGTCGGCGGATACGCGTTGATTTCAGTGTGAACGCACATCCAAATCAACTTCTGCGAAATCCTGTACGCCCATATCAACGGCGCGCACGTATCGGTGAAGACCGCACGCGACCAAATCGTCCCGTTTGGCGGAGCGTACTCAGTTTCGGGGTGAAATATGGCATTATTTTTCTGTTTTTGGATCACGGTTCGCGATCGCCACATGACGCGATACACCGAGCGGGTTACACGGGGTTCGAGAGGTTCATGCAGGGTTCGCGGTGCAACAGACGGAACATAAAATGGGACAGCGAGGAGAGAGAAATGGGTACCTGAACAGAGCTCCAAAAACTGAGAATTCTTCGTGTTCTCGTGTCGACTCGACACAAAGTCAGGGCTAGGGTTAGGGTTCCGGCGGGTTGCACATGCGGCATTCGGAGGGAGGCGGAGGCGGCACTGGCGGCCGGCGGACGGCGGAGGTGGCGTCGCCGGAGGCGACGGAGCGCGCTGGGACGTCGGCGGAGGCGCTGGCGAGGTCGTCAGGGGCTGCTGGAGACGCGGGGAGGAAGGAGGAGGAGAGGGAGGCGCTGGGGAGAGGGTGGCAGCGACGAGGGGAGAGGGTGGCAGGCGTCGAGGGCCGGAGGCGGGAGGCGGAGCCGGTGGTGGTTCGTGGTGGTGGCGGGGTAGGCTGAGGCTGGAGGTGGTTAGGGTTTAAATAGGGAGGAGGGGAGCGGGGCCGAGCGGGGGAGGCGGAGGAGAGGGGCGACGTGGCGGGGAAGGCGGGGACGAGGGGGAGGCATGGCCGGGCGGAGGGGAGCGGGGCCGGACGACGCGGGTGGCTGAGGGCCGAGCGGGGCGTGAAGGGGTTCGTGGGTGAGCGGGTGAGGGGCCGGGTCGGGTCGAGTTTGGGTAGGACCTGACTCGTTAGGGTCAGGGCGGTTCGGACCAGCCGGTTCGGTTGGACCGGGTTCAGACCGGTTCAGACCGGTTTGAGCCCGGTTCAATCTGGTTTATTTTGATTTTTTTTAATAAAAATAGGGTTTGGGGCTTTTAAAATCGGGGTCCAATAAATTCCAGAAAAATTACCCTAAGTCCAATATTTTATTTTACATCCAAAAATATTATTTTTATAATATTTTAATATTGTTTAAAAATATTTAATTTTATTTAATACCGAAAATACCTTATTTTTAATTATCGAAAAATTACCAAAAATTCCAAAAAAATTTGAAAAATCTATTTTAAAATCCTGAAAAATCAGGGGGTTTACAAATTCATTGTGTCGGGATCAATGTATACAATTCTAGAACAAGCATATATACAATATTATGAATTGAAAATAATCAGAGAAATATACTCGCCTGAAGTCCTGAGCAAGGTGTGTCTCTCGATGCCCAAGCTGGTGTCTCACAACCTATATACGGCATATTGCATCAATACAAGGTTCTAAAATAAAAATAAGTGAAATTGATGCAATACTAGGTCGATACGCCATTTCTAAGTCAAACCAATAAATTCTAGGTTGCAAGAGTCTAATGCTAAGTCACTAAGTCGATATACTATGAAACTATGTTATGCTAGCTAAGCTAACACACAACAATTCATTCAAAGAGCCGTATCCCAAGATATGCAAGTTTTCTAATATAAAAAATAGGGTTTTATATATGTATACAAGTCAAATATTATAATACTAGATAAAACCAATTGAATTTGGATACCTTGGCCTTGCACCAATGCGTATCGCAACCATCTCGATACCCAAACTCAATACCTTGGGTATCGACCCAACACCTTGGTAATACCTTGGTATCCCAAGGCAACCCAAAACTAACATTTCTAATACATGAATATATAAACCAACTACTATAGTATATCTAACTACTACGTATAAACCATAACTAACTACTATTCCAAATCAACTAATATAACAAATATACAGCTAACTAGCTAACTAGCTAACTAGCTAACTCAACATATCCTATATATATATATATATATATATATATATATATATATATATATATATTCTAACTAAGTTTATTCATATACTCACTATATCCAACTTCATCTACATAGATACCTATATTTTAATTAGATACTAACATATATATATAGATAGATAGATACTAACTACCTACATAACTATTAACTAACTCTTATACCAAAACCCAACCCAAGCCCAGGTCAACCACTGAAACTAGATATACTTAAACTGACTAAAACCACTGAATGCTATACTAAAATTGCTACCTGTATGCTGAACACAGTGACTAAAACCCTGTGTAGTTGAACTCTCTGAGCTGTTCACAGGAACTAAACTGTGTCATTGCTATCTCCCTTCACTTGCTGTGCACTCCAAGGTGCACAGCTACTTCCCCATTTTCTCTGTGCACTGTGAACACAAAACCACTGTGCTATTGTCATGAGGTGGCTCCCTGCAGCTTGCTAACTACAGTGATGATCTACTAATCTAAATAAGGACTGTACTATAATATACTAAAATTTGAGGTATTGCACACAGAGAAACTGCTCCTTGCAGTAGCTCGAGGCCTCCCCTTCTATTCACTTCTCCAAATTCAGTGTGCTTGGGTGCTCTGCAGTTGAACTGCAACTGCAGCACATAACTTATCCAGGCCCAAGCTCCCCCTGTGCACTGGTTGAACTGAGCCTCACTGCTCAAGTCCCAGTGTACTGTCCACTGTACTGTTGCTCTCTCACACACTCACACACACACGCACACACACAAACACACAACACTACACTATCACAACTATGAGTATATATATATATATATATATATATATTATATATAATCACACACATATACATACACTTAAAAATCATCACAGTATACATATATATTTCTCCATACATATCAATCTATATGCATAACACTATTATATATATATATATATATATATATATATATATATATATATATATATATATATATATATATATATATATACACATACATATAAATCACTAGCTATATATGTATATACTTATCCATACATATATGTATCAACATATAGATATATATATAGATATATATACATATATCACTATATACTCCTATATATATATATATACACATAGACCCACACATATACACTAATCATAAGATACACTATGTATATACTATATATTACATAGATAGCATGTATATATATATAATTACACATGCACGTATAGGAAAATGAGCTAAACAACAAATACATGGAGCGCATCGCATCCGTATCACACTTTCTTTATGATACGCTTGCGATACAGCTCTAACACACAACCAAACGCATTCCGGAGGACACGAACAAGTCTAATACATAAATTATGAATAATACGTATAGTAATTAGAGTGTCTACCTGTCCATGTCATAATATGATATGCACAAGGCCTCGTATCGGAGGAAAACTCCCAAATCAATATGTTTCGTCAAATTGACAAGATACGACCTACACGTATCCAATTATGGACATGACACTAGTTACAAATAAGCAATTAAATGTCAATTAGATCTATTAGACCCAATCACAAACACTACATGTGCCAATCTCGGAATTCTCCCAAAATTTGACACCAAATTGGTCATAAATTCCACCGTAGGTCTCCGATGAACCTAAAACTAATTTCTATGGGTAGCCTATGCATGTGGGTTAGTTTTTCATGGTTAAATCTCAGATCTAGAGTCTATTAGAAAGGGAAAAAGTGAAATATACCTATTGGGAGATGGATTCCCAATGAAAGGTCCCCAATTGCCAAGTAGCTCCTCTCATTGTAGATTTTTGCCTCCTCCTCCTTGCTCCTTACTTCCTTCTTATAGATCCTTGGTGTAGAAACCTCAATGATGAATTAGTGAAGAGATTGGTGAAGAATTGGTGGAGAATTAATGAAGGAAAGGAGGGAATTTGGAAGAGGGAAATTGTAGATCTAGAATTTTGGAATTGGTGAAATAAAATATTTTCTCTCTCCTCTAGCTATGGCCGGCCATATAAACCCCTCCATGCAATGTAAAAAGTCATAAATACTCCTTGGGGCCTCTCATAAAGAAATTAATTAGGGAGGGAAGGTTATAGTCTAATGGTTTCTCTAATTAATCATGCCTCCTAATCCATGGGCTCAAATTAGACTCAACTAAAAGTTGGTTCATGCATTCTAAATAAATGGGTTAGGTCCACTACACAAGTCCAAAATAAATCTACAACTAGCAACAAATAATAATACAATAAATAAATAAATCATGCAATGCACAAATATTAATTATAAATAACCTAAAATAATTAATACCCATTGACAATTACCAAACTACCCTAGGATGAAAATGTGAGGGTGACAAACCTACCCACCTTAGAAAAATTTTGTCCTCAAAATTAAGGAAGAAACTATCTACCAAAAGTAAATAATACAATGCAAGAAAGAAAGAATTATACCTCACGGCTCGAACAGATATGGATATCGCTCGCGCATCTCGGACTCTCGCTCCCGGGTACTCTCTCCTGGCGAGTAATGCCTCCATGCGACACGTACCAAAGGAATCGTCTGGCTTGGTAGCTGTTGTATAAAAACTCTACCAAGTGAAGGTGATCCTCCCAAGAACCTCCAAGATCCAAAACACAGGTGCGTAGCATGTCCTCGAGAGTCTGAATAGTTCTCTCCGACTGTCCGTCCATCTGAGGGTGATAAGCGGTACTGAACTTGAGCTGAGTTCCCAGGCTAGCCTGTAAACTCCTCCAAAAATGGGACATGAAGCAACTATCCCGATCTGAGACAATGCACACTGGAACACCATACAATCTGACAATCTGGCGCATATACATCTCCGCAAGTCTTTCCGTAGATGTACCCACTTTAAATGGCAAAAAGTGGGCTGATTTGGTCAACTTGTCCACAATGACCCAAATCACATCCTTGCCTCCTGGAGAACGCGGAGGTCCCGATAGAAAATCTATGGTCACATGTTTCCATTTTCACTCCGGAATGGGTAAAGGCTGAAGCAATCCTCCTGGTCTCTGTCTCTCCGCCTTGACCTGCTGGCAAACTAAGCATCTGGACATGAAGCTAGCTACCTCCCGCTTCATGCCATACCACCATACATGCTCCCTCATATCTCTATATATCTTGTTGGCACTAGGATATATAGAGTATTAAGAATGATGCACCTCATGCAGAATTTCCTCGTGTAATGCTCCTCTCGGTATACACAACCTGGTACCATATCGCAATGATCCATCATCTATGACGATAAAGTCCTCTGCCAGCCCGACCTGAACCTGTGCTCTGATGCTCCTCAGAGACTCATCCTCATACTGTCCGGATCTAACCCGGTTCATTAGCTTCGACTGCACCTGAAGTCCCCACATCTGCGCTGCGACTCCCAGAACTAGTACCTCAATGCCCAAACTGTCAAGATCTGCCAATAAATGTTTGTCTCTAGTCAAGCACATAGCCACGGGATACATGCTCAAAGAATTTGCGACTACGTTGGCCTTCCCTGGATGATACTACAAAGATATGTCAAAGTCTTTTATCAGCTCCAACTATCACCGCTGCCTCATGTTGATCTCTTTCTGGGTAAACACATACTTTAAGCTCTTATGGTATGTGAAGATCTCTACTCTCTCTCTATATAGATAATGTTCCCATAATTTGAGAGTAAAGTTAATCGCTGCCAACTCCAAATCATGGGTAGGGTATTTATTCTCATGCGGGCATAATTGCCTGGAAGCATAGACAATCACCTTCTCGTGCTGCTGTAATACACAATCCAAATCCTTCCCTGATGCATCACTGTAAATGAAAAATCCTCCTGCTCTTGATGGTAGTGTCAAGATGGGAGCTGTAGTCAATCTCCTCTTCAGCTCCTCAAATGCTGATTGATAATCCTCAGTCCAGAAGAATTCCACGTCCTTCCTGGTCAGCCTAGTCATCGGCTCTGCTAGTCTGGAAAAGTCATAAATAAACCTTCGGTAGTAGCCTGCTAATCCAAGTAAGCTCCTGATCTCTGCTACTGAACTCGGGGTAGACCACGATTCAACTGCTGAGATCTTCTTCGGGTCCACCGAGATTTCATCTCCTGTAATAACATGCCCAAGGAATTTAACCTTATCAAGGAAGAATTCACACTTCGATAACTTGCCATACAGCTTCTCCTTCCTAAGGGTCTCCAGAACAATCCTCAAGTGCTGCTCATGCTCCTCTGGGGTCTTCGAATATATCAGAATATTATCTATGAAGACTACAACAAACTAGTCCAGGTACTGATGAAACACCTTGTTCAACAGGTTCATGAACACTGCCAGGTCAACCCAAACGACATCACCAAGAACTCGAACTGCCCATAACGAGTCCTGAAAGCTGTCTTCGGGATGTCTTCCCTCTTCACTTTCACCTGGTGGTACCCTGAGTCTATCTTGGAGAATACTTTTGCTCCGCTCAACTGGTCAAACAAGTCATCAATCCGCGACAACGGGTATGTGTTCTTGATAGTAAGGTTATTAAGTACCTTATAGCCGATACACATACATACTGACCCATCCTTCTTTGGTACAAACAGTACCGGAGTACCCCATGGTGATAAACTGGAACGGACAAAGCCTTTATCTTGCAACTCATCCACCTGCTTCTTTAACTCTGCCAGTTCATTATTGTTTACTCTATAGATGTGCTGAGAGATTGGCTCTGCGCCTCGCACTAAATCTATAGAGAATTCTACATCTCTGTCCGGCGGAAACCCCGACAACTCCTCTGGAAATACATCCAAGAACTCTACAATCAACGGATGTGGTGGCTCCTGCTCTTCTACCAAAGCTCTACAGAAATTGCCCTCGCTCTGCTCTGCTCCTCAGACGAACTCGAACTCTGGCTCTCCTGGCATCTGAAATAAAATTCTGTCTCCACGAAAATCGATACTAGCGTGATGTCTACTCAACAAATCCATCACGAGTACTGTATCGTAACTCAGAAGTGACAGTACAAGTAAACATACGCTCAACTCACGGCCTCCCAAATAAACTCTCTGGTTCTTGCAAACATCATTGACCAGGATGATGCCACCCTCGGTCGTGATCTTGCAAGTCCTCGCCAACGGTTCAGACTCAAGACGATACCTCAAAGCAAAAGATACAGATACAAAGCTATGAGAAGCACCAAAATCAAATAAAGCATGAGCTGGAAAAGAATCAAGTAAGACTGAACCTTCTATAACATATCCGACTGGCTCTGCCTCCTCCATGGTCAGGGTAAATGCTCGCCTCTGATATGCACCTCTCTGCTGGTGCTGGTGCTGCACGAACCTATGTTGCTAGTGCTGCAAAGGAGGTCCTCTCTACTGTCCCGCCGGGTGTCTCGCGGGTATCCTCTAAATCGGGGCTACATCCTGAGCTATACGAGATAATGTCTTAGGATAATCCCTCAGCCAGTGGTCTGATGAACCACAAAACAAACACTGACCAAGCCTCTTCCTGCAAACATCCCATCCATGCCCTGCCTTCTTACAGAAGGGGCAAATACGAGGTGGCTGGACTGGCCTATGCATCTGGTAAGTCTGTTGTACTGGTGCTCTGATAGGCGCATGGAACTGCTGCTTCTGTGGCTGGAAATGGGGCCTTTTGGCTGGACTCGTGCTTCTACTGCCACCAAAAATATCTCGGTCCCTCTTGGGCCTCAAACATAGGTCTCTCTCGACCTTGCGTGCCTCCCTCAAGATATTTGTGTACGTCTCATGGCTCGAAGAAATGAGAGCCTTCACTTCCCAATTCAGGCCCTCTCTGAATCTACTCGCCCGGTTCTCAGGATCCCTCACCATGTAGTCTGCATATCTGCTCAACCTACTGAACTCGGCGGCATACTCCTCTACCGACATGTTCCCTTGGTGAAGGTTCTGGAACTGTCGCTCCAAATCAAGCCTATCGGTGGGCGGGAAGAACTTTCTTCTGAACAAGTCCCTGAACTCACCCCATGTCAACCCTGGATCGGCAATCTGTGGCTCATTCCGAAACCAAGTACTGGCGATGTCCATCATCTACAGTCCAGCTGCCTCCACCTTCAGATCCTTTGTAAGGCGGGATAAGCGCATGATGTGCTCCATTCTCTCCAACCAGTCATCTGCATATATAATGCCCTTTGTCCCCTTGAAAGGCCGGGGATCCAACTTCTATGGTACCGGGCCTGGGCTGTACCTCTCGTGGCTTTGGTGGCACTATCCTCTCTACTGCGGTAATGGCCACCTGGTGAGCATTCTCAATGTCCTGTCTCATCACCTCAGTCTGCCACCAGGCTCACAAGTACAACAAGTACAAGTAAACTTGGTAAGGTACACTTGCCTGGGTTTTGAACTCCGTCAACTACTCCTGAAAAAGTAAAATCTGTACGTACACCTCCGGATGCTGAAACAAACATCACCAATATTATCAAAATACTTGAAATAGCTAGGATTGACTACTCATAAGTCCAATTTGGACACAGGGGCAAAATTGGCAGTTTTGGGTCAAATCGGGGTCCACATGTGGCCCACTTTGCACTGTAAAATGTGCTGAAGACAAAGTTCTCCAAATTTGTCCAACTTAGTGTCTACGAGTCCAGAATGATGGCACAAACTCAACGGAATATCCAAAATTAGATTCAGGTGAGCCGGTCACGAAAACGTCCGTCGTATGGAATCGTGGGACCCACAAAACAATATTTCGTCAAAGTTCTCAAAATCGAACCAAACTTGGGTCACAAAACCAACGTAATGCTGCGAATTCGATGGTGCAATTTTTGTTGCGAAACGACAAGCACACACAAAATTAGGACGAGTGTCAGAACAGGCTGATACGGTACTTTTTGACGGATACACGTTGATTCCGGTGCGTACGCACATCCAAATCAAGTTCCACGAAAGCTCACACATCCGCGTTGACGATATGCGTCTTCGGTATAACTCGCGTACGATGAAGTCGCCTCATTTGGCAGGACGTACCCCGTATCGGAGATTTTTGGTATTTTAAAAACAAGTTTGTGGTCGTTTTGGAACAAGAATAATTTAACCATTAAAGCAAACTAATAAAAACTAAAAGAACAGTAAAAATCTTGGTTATATTGTGAAGAAGTCCTTTTAATTATATTTTGGAAATACTTAACGAGTTGGTAAAAAATTAGACATGAACATGGGTACTTGTACTGAATTTCTGAACTATTTTCGAACAGTTTTTCGGCCAACTTTCGGTCGATTTTTTGATCAAACTGGGTGCCTAAATTCGTTCCACTTGAAGGAAATCCTAGAGGGTTAGGTTGTGAATATACCAGCGAAGACGGGACACAAATCGGACAAGCGAGGAGGGTGGAGGCTGCGCGCGAAGGAGGTCTGCAAGGTTGCTGCTGCTGCTGCAACCGGCCGTGTCACGCCCCAGTCCCAAAATATCGAGGGACTGGACGCGTGATAATGGCCAGCAGCATACACCGATGGACAAAACCAATTTAATGGATCCATCGGGCATACTTAAGCTGTATTACATCAGTCAGGGTTTTACTATTCTCATCCACAGATATAAGATAGCAACATCAGCAAAGAAATATAATAAACATCAACCAGTCCAAGTAAATAAAATCGGGGAACAACCCGATATTTAGTCTGTTACAATTGTTCTCAGAAACAGAAATAAAAGAGTTTAAATTAAACAGCAAGGAAAGTCTATTTGCCATAAAGACTGAACATGGTGAAGCAGTTGTTCATGAGAAGTCCTCAGCAATCACCTCGTCCTCAGGTTCTGGTACTGTTTCGAGAAATGCACCTGTTCCGTATACCTCTGGATAAACTTTGTCTGCAAGTCCTGGGGACATAATCCGGATCCAGGTCCTCAGGGGACATAGCAAGGTACAAGAAAGCATAAGCCAAAATAAATGCAGTAAAGTAAATAAGAGAATAATAGGGTCAACTATATAACCTTCTATGTGAAATGCAAGTTGAGAGCATCACTAGAACTTAGGCTGATACCACTACAAGCTCTGTGTCGGGGAGCCGGTAGCAGCTATACTATGAATTTTACTATGTATTTACTATAGATTTATATATATAATCAGCCTGTAGCCTGTGTGTCTCTCCCCACCCAATGTAATCATACATATCATGTCCACGATGTCTCATGTCCACGTCACGTACGATCATATCTAATACAGTAAGTCATACTATGTCTATGAACATAATGTCTAGGAATGTAATGTCTAAGTCATAAATCCTGGAACCTACACAGAATCACCTTGAATATTTCAGGAAGATCCTGTCTCATGCTCTGTGTCAGGTGTCCTGGGTAATAAGTACTTGATAGGGCAAGTACAAGAATATAAAAGTCACGATATCCATCTCTAAATGACATTGCCCAACCCCGCGTACGGTGTTGGCACCCGACTATGATCGGACGCTAAGCAAGTCACATGGCCCTAGGGTTGAGCATGTACAACAGATATAATTAAGTCCAAGTACTATGTAATAAAGACTGCAAGTTGGCAAGGTACACTTGCCTGGGTTTCCTGCTCCTATTGTAGCTCGGGCTTCAGCTGGGATTGCAGGCAGTACTCTGGCTGCTGAAACAAATATCACCATTAGGTCCAGAAAATATTAATCAGCTAGGAACGCCTGTCCTTGAGTCCAATTTGGAGACAAGGGCAAAAATATCATTTTTGGGTCAAAACGGGGTCCAAATGTGGGCCGCTTTGCACCGAAAAATGTGCCAGGGTCAAAGGTCTCGAAAACAGTCCAACTTAGTATCAACAAGTCAGGAACGTTGATACGAACCCAACGGAACTTCCGGAATTGGATTCCGATAAGCCGTTCTCAAAATCGCCCGTCGGGTGGAGCCTGTGGGGCCTACGACACCCGATTCTGTCAACGTTCTCAGAATCGAACCAAACTTGGCTCACAGGACCAGCGTATTGCTACGAGTCCGATGGCGCAAGTTTTGTCTCGATCCGACGTGTGTACACTAAGTTACATCAAGATTCAGAAAAGTCGGATACGGGACGATGTCCGTGGATACGCACTGATTTCGGTGTGCACGCACATCCGAATCAGTTTCTGAGAAATTCTGCACGTCCGTATCAACGACGCGCACGTATCGGTGAAGACCGCAAGCGACCAAGTCGTCCCGTTTGGCGGGGCGTACTCAGTTTCGGGGTGAAACAGGGTCTAGTTTTTTTCCTTTTTTGGATCGCGGTTCGCGATCACCACAGGACGCAATGCCCCGAGCGGTTTATCCGGGCACCGAGAGGGTCATACAGGCTTCGCGATGCAAAAGACGGAATCAAAATCCGAGCTACGAGCAAGAAATTACGAGTACCTGAACAGAGTCAAAAATCAGTGAATTCCTCGTGTCCAACTCGTGTCCGACACGCGATTTCAGAAATTAGGTTTAGGGTTTACTGTTTAGGGTTAGGGTTTACTGTTCTGAGCTTCTGTGTCTGTGTCCTGCTGTCCGTGTCCGAGGCTCCTGTGTCAGGGTGTCCTGGAGTCATCTGCACTTGGCCGGAGCTCCGCCGGAGGGCTTGCCGTGGCTGAGCGGAGGCTGAGCAACTCCGGCTCGAGGGTGGCGGTGCTCGGCGGGGACGGCTGGGCCAGGAGAGGGAGTCGAGGGGAGGTGTTGGAGCCGTCGGAGAGGTGGGGCGGAGGAGGAAGAAGAGGGAGGAGGTAGGGCTTGGGCGTGGTGGAGCTGCGGCGAGGCTCGACGTGCTGGTCCGGAGGGAGGCGCTGGCTAGGGCGGACTCGTCGAGGACGGTGAGTCGATCCGATGGTGGTGGGGGTTCGAGACTGTTGGGGCGGAGGAGACGGTGTCGGGCGGAGAGCCGAAGTCTGCGGGGCCGGAGGAGGTTGGTGGTCGAGGGGCGGGTTCAGGCGAGGGGTTAGGGTTTTATAGGAGAGATGGGGAGAAGGAAGGCCGGCGGTTGCAGGGCCGGAGGCGACCGGACAGCGGTTGCAGGGAGGTCAATCGGCGACGGCGGCGACGGTTACAGAAGCTGGAACGGCGCGGCCGGCCGGTGGCGGAAGACCAAGCGGCTGCGTTTGGGGAGAAGGATTGGCGGGTCGGGTCGGGCGGCGGATCCGGGTTTGACGGACCCGACCCGACCCGATAGCCAGCGGGCCAGGCTAGGTTTAGGTGGGCTGGGCTGGGCTTGATGGGTTGGGCCGAATTTGGTTTGATAAAAATATAATAATAATAACTAACACATTAATTAATTAAATAATTACAAAATAATGGTTTTTAGGTGTTTAAAAATCCATCCGGGGTCCAATAAATTCTCAAAAAAATACTCCATGCTTGGTTTTTAATTTTACACATGAAAATATAATTTTCATCACATTTAATATTATTTAATTTCATTTAAAAATTCTTTAATTATAAAATACCTTGATTTAATTTCCAGAAAAATCCAAGAAAATTCCAGAAAATTCAGAAAAATACAATTTAAAATTCTTTGAAAATCAGGGGGATTACAATATACCCCCCTTAAGAGGATTGCGTCCTCGCAATAAAAGATTAACCGGTCAACAAAGATGACACGGTTGCCAATTTTATTTGAATCACAATACAATAAAGAAAGTCAAGGTTCAGGGCTTGAACACATAGGAAAAATTATTTCCCTAAGTAGAAATTATGCAATTTCCCAAATATGGGAAATCTAGAAAATTATAGTTTTTAGAAAACCAGGTTATATTTAAAACATTTTAATTTAACAATTCTAGGTTATTATCAAGTTCAAAACTAGATTAACACTAGGTTATCAATTATTAACAGGTTAAAGTTATCAGGTTAAGTCTGGGGTCACGAACCAGCAGGCACGAACTACAGAAATGCTAGAAACGGAACAACTATAAAGACTTACTCGTATTAGCAACTCCATGGTTCTGCGCGTCTCCCACAGTCATCGCGAAAACTTGACCGCGTCCTTGAGAAGGATTCCTCTGCTGCTGCTGGATCTGCTGGAAGAGTACGGCTTGGGGTATCAAAGGTGGCCTCGGCTGATTCTCTCCTGAAGATGGTGGTAGAACTTCTTGAACTTTCGTTTGTGGTGCTCCCAATGCTGAACAGGCTGGCCTTGGTACTGGTACCGCTTGTTGGTTAACTATTGATGCTTCTCCTCTGTGCATCTTGCAACTTCTGGCTAAATGGTTACTGGATCCGCAAATCAAGCACAGTCCCAACTTGCGTCTGCACTTTTTCTCAACATGGCCTACCTTGCCACAATAGTAACAAGTAGGAAGGAATGAGGCTCTGGATGCTGCTCTCGGGGGATTCGTCTGGGGTCGCTTTGCAGCTCCTTCCTGCTGTACTTGGTCTGGTGCATGAGGCCGCTTCTGGCTGGACTCTATCCTGGTGATGCTCTCCATGGCCCGTACTGCAGTAACAACGTCTGTTACAACGGTGCTGATTAACTTTCGTAACTCTGAGCTAAGTCTGCAAACGAACTCCTCCGTTTGGCTTTGCTGAGCCTTCTGATAAGCTTGCATCATCGGGTAGTAAATTTGGAACAGCTGTTGCACGTCCATAGCTTGCCCTTGTGGGATGGTAGGCATTGGTGGAGCAAACTGCGTCGATGGTGGAACATCATCTTCCTGGATTCTCGAGGCAGGCTGTCTTGCTTGACTGCTTTGTTGAGCTAATCGACCTTTATCAACTGGTGTCACTTCATCTTCCTGGGTGACCACAGCATCTTGTGGTATTTCTGGATGAGTCTTTTCGCCGGCTTGTGGATCCATAATTCTGCAACCAAAATAACCTATAAGAGGCACACAAGAATTAAAGCAGGATGCAAGTCAAGAATGAATTCGAATCCGATACAGATATCAAGAACGATTCAAGCAAGTGGATGAGATCCTAAAAACTTATCCTATTCTTATTGCAGGCCTGTTCGGTCCCTAAGTTGAAACCGAACAATTTAGTCGTTGACCTGCATGGGCCACCATAAAAACCATGTCACGCCCCAGTTCCAAAATATCGAGGGACTGGACGCGTGATAATGGCCAGCAGCATACACCGATGGACAAACCCAATTTAATGGATCCATCGGGCATACTTAAGCTGTATTATATCAGTCAGGGTTTTACTATTCTCATCCACAGATATAAGATAGCAACATCAGCAAAGAAATATAATAAACTTCAACCAGTCAAAGTAAATAAAATCGGGAAACAACCCGATATTTAGTCTGTTACAATTGTTCTCAGAAACAGAAATAAAAGAGTTTAAATTAAACAGCAAGGAAAGTCTATCTGCCATAAAGACTGAACATGGTGAAGCAGTTGTTCATGAGAAGTCCTCAGCAATCACCTCGTCCTCAGGTTTTGGTACTGTTCCGAGAAATGCACCTGTTCCGTATACCTCTGGATAAACTTCGTCTGCAAGTCCTGGGGACATAATCCGGATCCAGGTCCTCAGGGGACATAGCAAGGTACAAGAAAGCACAAGCCAAAATAAATGCAGTAAAGTAAATAAGAGAATAATAGGGTCAACTATAAAACCTTCTATGTGAAATACAAGTTGAGAGCATCACTAGAACTTAGGCTGATACCACTACAAGCTCTGTGTCGGGGAGCCGGTAGCAGCTATACTATGAATTTTACTATGTGTTTACTATGGATTTATATATATAATCAGCCTGTAGCCTGTGTGTCTCTCCCCACCCAATGTAATCATACATATCATGTCCACGATGTCTCATGTCCATGTCACGTACGATCATATCTAATGCAGTAAGTCATACTATGTCTATGAACATAATGTCTAGGAATGTAATGTCTAAGTCATAAATCCTGGAACCTACACAGAATCACCTTGAATATTTCAGGAAGATCCTGTCTCATGCTCTGTGTCAGGTGTCCTGGGTAATAAGTACTTGATAGGGCAAGTACAAGAATATAAATGTCACGATATCCATCTCTAAATGACATTGCCCAACCCCGCGTACGGTGTTGGCACCCGACTATGATCGGACGCTAAGCAAGTCACACGGCCCTAGGGTTGAGCATGTACAATAGATATAATTAAGTCCAAGTACTATATAATAAAGACTGCAAGTTGGCAATGTACACTTGCCTGGGTTTCCTGCTCCTATTGTATCTCGGGCTTCAGCTGGGATTGCAGGCAGTACTCCGGCTGCTGAAACAAACATCACCATTAGGTCCAGAAAATATTAATCAGCTAGGAACGCCTGTCCTTGAGTCCAATTTGGAGACAAGGACAAAAACATCATTTTCGGGTCAAAATGGGGTCCAAATGTGGGCCACTTTGCACCGAAAAATGCGTCAGGGTCAAAGGTCTCAAAAACAGTCCAACTTAGTGTCAACAAGTCAGGAACGTTGATACGAACCCAACGGAACTTCCGGAATTGGATTCCGATGAGCCGTTCTCAAAATCGCCCGTCGGGTGGAGCCTGTGGGGCCCACGACATGCGATTCTGTCAACGTTCTCAGAATCGAACCAAACTTGGCTCACAGGACCAGCGTATTGCTATGAGTCCGATGGCGCAAGTTTTGTCTCGATCCGACGTGTGTACACTAAGTTACAGCAAGATTCAGAAAAGTCAGATACGGGACGATGTCCGTGGATACGCACTGATTTCGGTGTGCACGCACATCCGAATCAGTTTCTGAGAAATCCCGCACGTCCGTATCAACGACGCGCACGTATCGGTGAAGACCGCTCGCGACCAAGTCGTCCCGTTTGGCGGGGCGTACTCAGTTTCGGGGTAAAACAGGGTCTGGTTTTTTTTTCTGTTTTTGGATCGCGGTTCGCGATCACCACAGGACGCGATGCCCCGAGCGGTTTGTCCGGGCACCGAGAGGGTCATACAGGCTTCGCGATACAAAAGACGGAATCAAAATCCGAGCTACGAGCAAGAAATTACGAGTACCTGATCAGAGTCAAAAATCAGTGAATTCCTCGTGTCCAACTCGTGTCCGACACGCGATTTCAGAAATTAGGTTTAGGGTTTACTGTTTAGGGTTAGGGTTTACTGTTCTGAGCTTCTGTGTCAGTGTCCTGCTGTCCGTGTCCGAGGCTCCTGTGTCAGGGTGTCCTGGAGTCATCTGCGCTTGGCCGGAGCTCCGCCGGAGGGCTTGCCGTGGCTGAGCGGAGGCTGAGCAACTCCGGCTCGAGGGTGGCGGTGCTCGGCGGGGACGGCTGCGACTCTGCGGGTGGTGGCTGGGCCAGGAGAGGGAGTCGAGGGGAGGTGCTGGAGCCGTCGGAGAGGTGGGGCGGAGGAGGAAGAAGAGGGAGGAGGTAGGGCTTGGGCGTGGTGGAGCTGCGGCGAGGCTCGGCGTGCTGGTCCGGAGGGAGGCGCTGGCTAGGGCAGACTCGTCGAGGATGGCGAGTCGATCCGATGGTGGTGGGGGTTCGAGGCGGTTGGGGCGGAGGAGACGGTGTCGGGCGGAGAGCCGAAGTCTGCGGGGCCGAAGGAGGTTGGTGGTCGAGGGGCGGGTTCAGGCGAGGGGTTAGGGTTTTATAGGAGAGATGGGGAGAGGGACGGCCGGCGGTTGCAGGGCCGGAGGCGAGCGGACAGCGGTTGCAGGGAGGTCAATCGGCGACGGCGGCGGCGGTTGCAGAAGCTGGAACGGCGCGGCCGGCCGGTGGCGGAAGACCAAGCGGCTGCGTTTGGGGAGAAGGATTGGCGGGTCGGGTCGGGCGGCGGATCCGGGTTTGACGGACCCGACCCGACCCGATAGCCAGCGGGCCGGGCTAGGTTTAGGTGGGCTGGGCTGGGCTTGATGGGTTGGGCCGGATTTGGTTTGATAAAAATATAATAATAATAACTAACACATTAATTAATTAAATAATTACAAAATAATGGTTTTTAGGTGTTTAAAAATCCATCCGGGGTCCAATAAATTCCCGGAAAAATATCCCATGCTTGGTTTTTAATTTTACACTTGAAAATATAATTTTCATCACATTTAATATTATTTAATTTCATTTAAAAATTCTTTAATTATAAAATACCTTGATTTAATTTCCAGAAAAATCCAAGAAAATTTCAGAAAATTCAGAAAAATACAATTTAAAATTCTTTGAAAATCAGGAGGATTACAGGCCGCGCGGTTGCTACGGTGGCGCTCCGGCGCTGCGGCAGTCGAAGGTCGGCGATTAGCGGTCGGCGGCGCTCCGGTGGAGGTGGTGGAGGCGTGGGTGATGGTGGAGATGGTTTAGGGTTAGGGTTTTATTGTAATGTATACATATAGGCTATATATATATATATATATATATATATATATATATATATATATATATATATATATATATATATATATATATATAACGTGGGGGGGAAGCTTCCTATGAATGCACGGTTAGTTTTAGGTTTAGGTTAGTTAATGGGTTTTGGGTTAGGGTTAATGGTTTTGGGTTTGAATTAATAGGTTTAGATTTTAGGTTCTATTTTTTTATTAATTAATCTATATATATATATATATATATATATATATATATATATATATATATATATATATATATATATATATATATATATATATGTATATGGCCATTAAAATAGTTTTAGACCTCAATAAATTCCAGAAAAATTATACAATACACTAATAATAGTTATACACCCAAAAAATATATATTTTGCACAATATTAATAATTAATTAAATATACATAATTGTAAATCCATAAATATTATATATTATAATTAGCTATAAATAAATAAATAAATTTCCTTAATCACAATAATTTCAGAATACCAATATTAATAAATTTAAAAAAAATTCTAAAAAATCAGGATGGTTACACATGGCTAGGATTAGTTTGACTGTTGCATCACGATTGGGTGAATCCAAGTTGAACTGCAAAGTGACAAAGTGGATTCGTATCTAGTGTACCCGTACTACGATAGGACATATAAGGGGAGTAATATGTGACAACGTCATATGATTCCAGCTAACCGTAGGGTTAACTAGGCAACTAAAATATGTAGAGCATTGGGAGGGACAAAATTCTAAGATCGTGCTTAACTAGCCATCCTCAATCATTATATAGGGACTGAAGGCTGGCCCCATGGATATTGTTTAAATCCTCATTAGTGGATGGCAATTTTTGACTATTATATTATACTATGTGTTCTACGCGATCTTAGCACGGTGGCCTTACGAGGGACTGGTGCATAATACTATATGCTATATGGAGATTCATGGCTCAGCTAACCCCTGCTAGAACATGGTTCGATCTGAGAATTCCTATTATATGCATAATACCTCTAGGATAACTCAGACTCCATCTAGTAAGTCGTACAAGTGATTGGCCAATTATGTAACTGAACTTGTTTATGTATTGTATCTGCTGTCAAATAGTCTAGGGACATGGTCTATCATGGTGTGATGGTCTAACCCTTGTCCTTGTTTGGTTGTAGGGTTAGATTATTGTGTCATGATAGGCTATGAACCGAAACTATGAGACAAAATTATATATATATATATATATATATATATATATATATATATATATATATAACCTAGTTTTATTTCTTCATTCGTGCTTCCTTTGTAGTACTTGCTATTTGGGGTCTAACCCCACTGTTTTTGCATGGCCAGGTTTAGAGCCAGCACCCGAGGATCAAGCGTACTTTCCCCTAAATCGTAGTGCGCACCAGACGGATGGCCACTAAGGGAAATGAGTATGTCTCTTCTTCCCTGCTCGTTATTGTACACTTTACTTATTTTGGGCATTTAGCCACGGGCACTTGTTAGCCGTAAATCTGGACATTTAGTTTTCCTACATGATTGTAATTAATTAGACTGCAGCTGATCATGGTCATGTACTTTTGATACTCTGCCAGCTTTCTTATACTTTTGATACTCTGGCAGCTTTCTTATTTTTGCACAACTGATTTCAAGAATATCGTGGCAAGGCGTTTGGGACGCCTTACTTCCTTGTCATATATGTTCTATGTGTATTATTCTTTCTTGACTGATTGAGACAATATATGTATTATATGACCCTAATGACTTGCTTGTAGTATGATCCCCTTCTCTAGTTACAGTCGTGAGTACGACATTCTATACCTTATACGGGGGAGCTGGCCATGTCCATCTCCGTATTCTGGTACTGGGGCATGACAGACTCTACTGAAGAAGTATTGGTCAGACATCGAGTATTATGATCCTATTGGCGTGGAGGATGAGCAAGTGGAACCGCCATTTGTGAAATATTATCAGAAGTTCATGGAATATGTCTCACGACAGAGGATGATGAAGTTCCTGAAGGGGCTCAACCCATCATTCGAACAGAGGAGGAATGTTCTACTTGCACAATCTGGACTGCCATCACTGTAGGAGGACATAGCTACTATGGCATAAGAAAATGCACCACTGAAGCTGATACTTAGCACTACTAGCTCTCCGGGGGGAAATCAGCTCTGGCAGTTTTTAATCCAAATACTTCCGGAGAGGGAGGGTGCTACAATTGTGGTAACCCTGGACACTTCATCAGATTTTATACAAAACCTTTAAGAGGCCAGTCCAGTGGCCATGGACATAGTCATGGAGGTCATAGGGGTGACAGTGGAAGCTATGTCGGTGGTACAGGTAATTATTCTGGAGGGCACAAGGCAAACCTGGCAGTAGGAGCAAATAAGAATCAGTCATCCGATATGACCCCTAGTGAGAGGAAGATGCTAGAAATATTGTAAACCCCCCTAAATTTATTCTGTGGATAGTTAGAGTGGGCCAGGAAAATTTTTATAGAAATTATTGAGGTTTAGAATAGAGTATATTTATCTGGAATTTTAATCCAATTAATTAAAACCCTTGGCGCGCACTATCGTTGTCTAATTATTCGGAGCCCATTTTCAGCCCATAAATTCCATACAAATATTGTACTTCTGACTAGACCCGCCAAATTAGGCACTGGACTTTTCCGTCACAAAAAGTCAGATTCCGTTGTGCTCTAAATTAATTGCACAATTTATCGAATCCGAAATTCATATTTAATTCGGTGTCGGACTCCTATGTCGTTACTCCAAATTTTGGGATACCAACTTAACCCGTTGAGCCGGACCAACAAAAGGGTCCAAGACTGACTCCAAGCCCCCACCATTTTTGGCTTTTGTGCCATTTCCAGATTTTGACTCCAAGTGCCCCAAATTTAATTAAATTCGCGGGACGCTTATTTCTATTTAATTCGGGATTACCAACTTGGTAGATTCCATTTAAATATTAAAATTAATCCCAATGCCCTTCAAATTTGACCCGCGCTTAATGCGTAACGCCCCCTCACTATGAAAATTTTAAATATATTTTTCTTCATAATTTTTACGTCATTTTATGTGTTTATGCAAATTTCCGAATTTACGGGGGGCTTATTTGCAATTAACAAATTATTGGCAACACCTCATTGGTCATGATTATTTATAGGGTCCCAAAATGGGGTCCCAAACCCATTCCCTCATGAAGGAATCCCACCCCTATCCATAATGAATCTCAACCATCCATTCAATTAATTCAAATCACTCTCCACCACTCATTCTTACACACTCTCCTATATAACTTTCCCCCTCACACACACATCCCTAGGCCGGCCCTAATTTCTAGGAGAGCATTGAAAGCTCCCCCCTCCCTCACTTTCTCTCCTCCCTCTCCCATTCGGCCGAACCTCCCCTCCCCTTTCCTTTTCTTTTCTTCTTCTTCTTCTTCTTCTTCTTCTTCTTCTTCTTCTTCTTCCCTCCTTCTTCACCAACTTCATCACCACCTTCACCACACCCAAACCACCACCTTCACCACCCAAACCATCACCACCTCAGCCCCTTCACCATCCCCACGGCCACGTTGGACTGTGCACAGCCCTCTCCCATTCGGTCAACCCTCCCTCACCATCAAGCTTCATCACCACCACCACCGAGCACCATCAACTCCGGCGAGCCTCATTGAGGTTTACTTCTCCACCTCTTTTGTAAAAAAAAATTCCAGAATATTAATTGTTTAAATAGGAGTTTATATAAGGAAAAAAATGTTAATATGTTGTTAGGGTGATATATATATTATGGGGATATGTATGGTTAATGGGAGAAGTATTTGAACTAAGTGATTATAGGGTTACATTGAGTATGCTAATGATGATTAAATAAGAACATGGATAAGGTTATGCTAATGATGATTAAATAAGAACATGAATAATGTGTCATGGATATATGCATGGGTGAAGGAAATAATAAATAAATTACATGTGGATTAATTACATTAGAAAGAAGGTCTTTGAATATATATATAAATGGTTAGTGTAGGTTTACTTGCACTATGTGTTAAGGAATACTTTGGTTAATTCAAATGAGGTTAATGTGAAATGCATATAAAAATTAAATTGACTTGAGGATGGGTTTAATGAGGTTGACATAAGTTTAAATATTTATAGTGAGCATGTATCTCGTATTTGATAAAGTTGGACTGTGGATTAGAGATTGTCTTCGACATGAAATATAACGAATAAAATTAAATTATGAATTCGAGGAAAAGTGAGTTTTTGGCATTTAAATAAATAAATCGGGATGTATGGTACATGATAGAAATTATGAATTTAATTATGGAGAATTAAATTGAAGAGAACATATAGAGGACTAGTTGTTTTGACTATCGTACCGGAAGTCAACTGTAGTCAACCCCCCTGGTGTTTAGTCTCTGTTAGGTGTAGCTGAGATTGCGTCTAGGTGTAGATATGTGTAGCACACCTGTCTGTTGTAAAATAGATTATTGATTTAGATTTGTATCTCTTCTCTAGGTATTGCGGGACCTGAGGAATTGGACGCAGTACCCGATCCCCGTCATCAGCAGCCGCACGCAGGCAAGTATACCTTGCCTTGTTATACTGTTTAAATCTCTGAATTTTAGTTGGCTGTTCATTATTTTAGCTATTATAACTGTGCGCGCCTGAGAGAAACTCGGGTGCAGTCAACGAATGCGTTGACGTCAGGACTTGTGTCTGACTTAGTGTCTAGTAGACCCACCTACAGTTGTGGAGTTATTGGTATGACTCCCAGGCCTTGACACATCTCGTACACGTGTTGTGAGTCTCATGTAGGGCACGGTCCTGCGTATGTGGTTGGCCACCTGTACATGTAGGCGTGCGACGGATAGGGTATAACTGCTAATAGTGATGCATGTTAGAAGACTAGCAGTTATTAGTAGGTGGAGCATAGACTAGCATGGTACGATGGTCCCATCCCTGTCCTTGTTTGGTTGTAGGGATGAACCCTTGCTCTAACGTTAACTATGAGCCAGAGTTACGATGCCCCGACGTAGTAGCGGAAGCGTATTGTGGATACAACATGCTTAGATCATTGGGCGGGGAGGACGACTAGTAGGCGTATGGGACACCCACACCTTCTATACAGATACCGCACTCGACAGAGTGATACGGACGTATATATATTGCAGATACCACGTTCTCTAGAGTGTTGGACGTTACTTGTTTCATATTGCAGATACCACACTCTAAAGAACGTTGGACGTTATACTATTTCAGATACCATGCTCCTCGGAGATGGACGTTATCAGGTGCCCGTGTTATAGGGGGCATATGTGGCATACACTAGCCGGTTGTCACGATTGGTGAATTACGTCAGCATATGTCTAGCCTACACATTCCCATACACTCAAGTTGTCCTCAAATTTGCATTCACTTAGATGGTTAACACACACCCCCCCTTTATTTACTCATTACTTACTTTATGGCATGTATTTTTGTATCTTGTTACGTCCCTCTGAGGACCTGGTTCCCTTCCAGGTTGTTTGTGCAGTTGCAGGATACTTGATCTAATAGAGTGTGGATATCATTGCAGGTATATTTACATTTCTAGCTATTTCAGTCTTGTATTACTTCCATTTTATTCTGCTTATATAGCCTAGTGTTTATAGACCTATATTGTTCTTCTGGTCTATTCGAACGGATGTGTTATTGGGCTGCAGACTGATGATGCGTATCGTTCTTTCTTGAGATTACTTACCCTGGATTGAGATTTAGATTTAGTTGTTGTATATTAGAAATAGATTATTACTTGGATCACTTGACCATGGACAGCGTAAGTGCACTTCGTCGGGTCCATTAAATTGGAAAGCCCTACGGAGTCATACCAGTTGGCCATTGCCACGTGTCTGGTCTCATAGATTTTGGGACTGGGGCGTGACAAATATGAAGGAGCATGAAGCTTGGAACCAACGATAGTTGAACCAACACCGTTGGGACATCTACTCCAATCAACTGCAGGGATAACATCACCTACTATGCCCATACAAGAGCGGGTATACCTGCTCATGCCCTTGCATCTATCCACAGACCAGGAAGTCTAAATTAGATAATTGACTTTGGGGCATCCAGACATGTCACGGGTGCCCATGATGAGTTCTAAGATTACACTCACATGGTGGCACTTGAAAGCATTCAGACTGCTGAAGGTACTGCTAGACCCATTGTGGATAAATGCACAGTTGAATGCACCCTTTCCATCACTCTTACTGACATCTTGCGTGCTCCATCTTTTTATGTTAATCTATTGTCCATTAGTGCCATTGTTCTTCAACTTAATTGTGTTGTTTTCTTTGACATTCCTAAGGTAATTTTTTAGAAGAAGGAAACGGAGAGACGGTTGGGGACTGACACTTGGCATAAAGGGCTATGGTACTTGGATAAGGGTGGACTGGATGCAGCACTGACGTCACTGGTGGATGAAGCACAACAGGAGGAGCCGCGAATGACTGTGAAAGCAGAATTATTACTCCAACATCAGCGCATGGGACACTCTTTATTCACTCTACTGAGTCGGATGTATCCCTCTATGTATCAAAAGGCTAATAAGCAAAAGATGGTTTGTGATGCTTATGAACTTGGAAAATATACAAGAAGCTCTTACGTGAGTTCTGAAAATAGAAGTTTAGCTACTTTTGATATGATACTGATGTGTGGGGATATTGTCCCACAACTACTGTTAATATTTTTAAATGGTTTGTTACCTTTATTAACTGCTACACTCGTGTCACCTGGATATACCTAATGAATAGTAAGAGTGATATTTTTGCATGCTTTTATAATTTTTATTGCAGGGTTACAACACAGTACGGTGCTAAGGTAAAGATTTTGAGGTGTAATAATGGGACAGAATATACCAACAAGACTATTGAATAGTACTTATCAGCCCATGTGATACATCAACAGACTTCATGTGCCTATACACCAGTACAGAATGGTGTGGTAGAGCAGAAGAACATGCACCTTTTAGAAGTGGCGCAGTCAAGGATGTTTGCTATGAATGTTCCTAAACACTTATGGGGGCATGCCGTCTTGACGGCTGCATATCTCATCAACATGATGCCCTCTCATGTGTTAGGATGGAAGACACCGTTTAAGATGCTTATAGGTGAGAACAAGTACATTGTTCCCCCAAAGGTATTTGGATGTGTATGCTTTGTGAAGGATAATAGGCTTGCAGTAGGAAAGTTGGACCTTCGGACAGTGAAGTGCGTCTTTGTCGGCTACTCAGGGACTCAGAAGGGATATTCTTGTTGGACTTTTGTGGAGCGAATGCTCTTTGTGAACATGGATGTTACATTCAGAGAGATAAAACCATTCTACCATAATGGTTTATATGAAGGCTCCTTATTTGGTAACACACCTAACACAAGAGGTATTAGGAGTGAGGGGGGATTGGCCCAAGTGTGATTGTCGGGTCAGTCCCATTCCCAATGATGGAAGTTAGTCCAAGGGAACAAGAAAAAGATAGCGAGGGTGAAAAAAGTGATGAGGATGCACACAATCAGGAGGAAGAAAGTGATATCCCAGTACAAGGGGAGGAACATGCTACAGAATAATCTACAAAGCTCCAGGTCTACAGAAGGAGAAAGCAACAGTTCATGCCTATTTTTCCTACTGTGCCATGTCCTTCGCCTAACCCTACCCCAACTCCTCAAGATGTACCTCCCATATCGGATCCCTCTGATTCGGATGTGGATTCCTCTGATTCGGATTGTATGATCTATCCTCCACTATCTCATATTTCTTTAAGAAGATCTTCTCGCAGTAATGCAGGAAGATCCCCTAATCGTTATGGTTATGAACATGACATTGTCCATTTTTTATCCTACTCTAATCTATCCCCTACTTATGGAGCATTTATTGCATCGTTAGACACCACATCTTTGCCTAAGTGTTGGCAAAAAGCGAAGAAATATTCGAGATGGGAAGTTGCAATATTGGAGAAATTTAGGGCATTTGAAAGAAATGGGACATGAGAACTTGTTCATTACCTAAAGGAAAGAGAGAAGTTGGATGCAAATGGATCTTCACAATAAAGGAGACACCAGAAGGAAAGGTAGAACGATACAAGACAAGATTGGTTGCAAAGGAATTCGGACAGTCATATGGCATCGACTATGATGAGATATTTGCTCCAGTAGCAAAGATGAGCACTGTAAGAACCCTGATCTCTATTACAGCAAACCATGGGTGGCAACTTCATCAATCGGATAAGAATAATGTCTTTCTTCATGGAGATATCTAAGAGGAAGTATACATGGAGACGCCCCCGGGGTTTTGCATGAAGCTGTCGATAGGAAAGATGTGCAAGCTGAAGAAATCACTGTATGGAATCAAGCAATCTCCTCGGAACTAGTTTAAAAGATTCAGAAAAGTTGTCACAGGCATGAGTACAGTCAAACAAATACAGATCACACGGTCTTCTTTCGACATACGAGAGGCTACGTCACCATACTTGCAGTATATGTGGATGATATAGTGATCACAGGGGATGAGGAGGAGGAGATTACCCAGCTGAAGTCAAAACTTGCCAAAGAATTTGAAGTAAAGCACTTGGGAATGATGAGGTATTTTCTCGGGATCGAGGTGGTTTGAGGAAGAGATGGGATCGTCCTCTCTCAGATGAAGTATGTACTAGACCTGCTCACAGAGACTAGTATGCTGGGATATCGATCGACAGTCACTCCAATCGATAGAAAGATAAGTTGGAGGCAAAGGCGGGAGAGCTGGTTGATCGTGAGAGATATCAGAGACTTGTAGGCAGATTGATTTATCTATGCCACACTCGTCCTGATATCTCATTTGATGTGAGCGTAGTGAGTCGCTACATGCATGATCCAAGGAAGTCCCACATGGATGCAGTTTTCCATATTCTGAGATATCTAAAGGGGACTCCTGGAAGAGGGCTTTGGTTCAAGACTAATAGATACCTGGGTGTTGAGGGATATTGCGATGCAGATTGGACAAGCTGCATAGACGACATAATGTCTATCTCATGGTACTGTGTCTTTGTGGGGGGGGGGTAACCTAGTCTCATGGAGAAGCAAAAAATAGTATGTGGTAGCACGATCGACCGCTGAAGCAGAATATAGAGCTATGGCTCTGTGAGTGTCAGAGTTGTTGTGGGTAAAAGTACTGTTGACAAAGTTGAAGCTGGACCAGGGAACGCCATTGCGCCTTCTGAGTGACAGTCAAGTTTCACTAAGTATATCTAACAATCCAGTTCAGCATGACAGAACGAAGCACATCGAGATCAATCGATTCCTCATCAAAGAGAAGCTAGATAAAGGAATATTAAGGCTCGATCATGTTCGCTCGGAAGAACAACTCACATATTGTCTTACTAAGGGTCTTAATTCATTGAGTCTTTCTAAAGTATGTAACAATATGGGGATGGTTGATATCTATCGTCCATCTTGAGGGGGAGTATTGAGAGTATTAATGGGCTTTTAGTCCCACATTGAGTAGAATAGTAGAGAGAGGGGTTAGCCTCTTCTATGTATATGTAGCTTCACCTCAATAATAAATAAGTCAAGTATTCTACTAAATTTCTATTATATATATATATATATATATATATATATATATATATTATACATGTCCGTAAGACTATATAGGAAGATAAAATGACAGCTCTCGTAATTACCAAGTTGTTCCTATTAACTTTAATGAATAAATTTAATTAGTAAAATATATGCAATGTATATTTGAAAGAAAATTTTCACGGTAAAGCTTAATTTTTCTCATTATATAGTAGTATTATTTTATACATGTTCGTAGGATATTTAGGAAGACAAAAAGACAACTATTATAATTACCTAGATATTCCATGTTACAAGTTCAATTTTTTATATTATTATTATTATTATTATTATTATTATTGTGCAACATAAATTACCTAGATATCCCCCATTTAACAAACCCATTCTATATCACATTTTATAATTGTGTTAAATAAACTATGAGCTGAAATCTAATTTATTTATATAAAAAATCAACCGAATTACTCTCTAGATGTCATGAAAATCAGGTATGGAAGAAATATGAGAGATGAACATCTCTACTCTTGGAAACGGCTCAAAATTGAGCCGTCTAAACTATTTGTAAATACTCCACTTACTTTTTTTTTTATACAACAACTAAACATTCTAACTCAAGTGGTTAATGTGGGAGGTATTTTTCTTGGTTGCTTTAGTTCGATTCCTTGGAACGATGATATTTATAATACTTCTATAGTTAATCTTTTAAAAAAAAATTACGCATGTGCAATGCACGTGCACATTACTAGTAAATTATAGAAATGAATAATGACGAACAAACAATGCAACAACGAGTGTTTGCAATAACAATCTCTTTTATAAACTAAATTTAGCATCTAAACCGTTTGTAAATTCTATTTTATGCAACAACTAGTGTTTGCACATGCACGTTACTCTTATAATGAGTCAAAATTGAGCCATCGAACTAGGTTTCTTATAATGAGTCCTCTCTAAATTTTCACCATTTATTAAAAAAAATTACGGCAAAAAAACTAGGTTTCTTTCTTTTCTTCTTCTGCACAAATATATATTTAAAAACTAAATTTAAAATTTATTTAAAGAAAAAATATCAAAAATATTTAAATTGTTTAAGAAATCTCAATTCAAATATATTTAAATATTTGAACTATTTTTCAATAATATTATATATATATATATTTTTTAGATGTCCATCGTAATGGTCGAGACTTTTGCTTTGGGCCCACTGTCCTCCAACTCCCACCGTTTATAAATGGAAGGAATAATACGTTTCCGTGATTCGATCCACTGATCTTCAGTCATCCAGTCAGGATCTTACGTCTCTTTCTGATAACCACATGGTCACTCAAGTTCGGCAAAAAAAAAAATTATTTTACATACACTTGAATTTACTGGTATTAATAAAAGCAACATTGTCTTTGAGAATTTGATACATTGAACATACTTTCACTGCCATTCCTTTAATCCATAAACGTTAAACAAACTCCATTGCCAATTTCAGTCTGATTTTCTCTCTAAAAAAAATAAAATATAGGAAATTCGACTCTGCTGGGGATCGAACCCAGAATCTCTGGTTTCGTAGACCAGCGCCTTATCCATTGGGCCACAGAGTCATGCTGTGATTAATATTTTTATTTAGAATAGATATTTACTTACTCACTGAAATATAGAGGGATTCAGTTTAATGTGAAATTATAATTTCAGTTTGATTTTCTCTCTAAAAAAATAAAATATAGAAAATTCGACTCTGCTGGGGATCGAACCCAGAATCTCTGGTTTCGTAGACCAGCGCCTTATCCATTGGGCCACAGAGTCATCTTGTTGTTATTTTTATAAAGTTGATATATATGTATTTTCAGGAACCCAAGTGCCTTGCACGTATTCCCTTGATGTTTTAGTACTTGAAAAGAGTATGGTATCAAACAACAATTTTTTTTAAGTTTTAGTGGGAAGAGCAAACAACCGTCCTCTTATCTTTTTTGCCTATATATAGATGGGATTTTCATCAATTGGTTCCGGTGAAAGTTGATTGATATTTATGGAAAATATTTACAGAATTATTATTTAGCGAAAGTAGTCAGTTGAAGGTAAGATATATATATATATATATATATATATATATATATATATATATATAAAAGCAATTGTGCACATACTTTTGCACATATATTTTATGCTAATTTATTGTATAATAAAATATTATTTACAATTATTTAAAAATTATAATTTTTATTTACCAAAATTTAATATTCTATGTTTTTTTTTTCAAAGTAAAATATTTGTAATAAAACATGGGTTTAAAAAAAATTTCTTCTTTGTAAGAAAATAAGATATTTGTAAATAAATGATATTTACATAATTATAATTTTATAAAGTAAACAAAATTAATAATGAAAAGAGAAATAATAATGGATAGAAAGTATGTATTATGATAGTGAATATTAATGATGGTAGTGGACATTAATGATAATTATATTATAATTATGATACACCTTTAATTATATTTTTAAACTAATTAAATAATAAAGGTTAAGTTGGAATATTAAAAGTTTCACGGTGAAGACTTTCAAATATATATATATATATATATATATATATATATATATATATATATATATATATATATATATATATATATATGCACGTGCTTTGCACGTATCTTGGAGTGGATGATTTTGATGAGTTGTTTAACTTTGTTGCTTTTAATTATATAGGTTAAGAGTCCAACCATTGGAATTCCTTGGTAATAGCTTAGAAAACTTAGCAAGTAGCATGAACTCTTTGATTTCTATAATATATTAATGCATTTGTTATTGGAATTTATTGTAGGTATTATTTTTAATTAGTAAATATAATGAAGGGTATTTTTGGAAATAAAACTTTCACGGTGAAGCATACTTTCCTCATTATATAGTAGATTATATAGTATAATAGATATATGGTCTCGTATCCCGTTTACCATATATATATATATATATATATATATATATATATATATATATATATATATATATATATATATATATATTTTTTATTTAAAAAAAATTAGTATTTAAAATGGCTTAATAACTATTGGTTACTACCATTCAAAAGGGGTAATAAATTAGGATTATTAAAATTTTCATCAATCTTTCTTCTAAAACCCACTTGGTTGAAATAACATTACCTGTTATATGTGTGGTTACTTTTTGGACTCGAAATTCAAGCTCTGGACACGAAAATCAAGCTCGAGACAACTAAGGTTTGCATTTGGATGTCATTCGACTAGCTTTCTTCTCTGGTACTACATTAGTCCATCACAATCCCAACAATGAACTACTGTTCCCCTTTAGTACAGTTATGAATTCTAGTTTTTAGATGATATATTAACTAAAAAAGTTATTCAGGGAACAAATTTAAGATTGTTCCCAGTAAAGAAAAAAAGGTTTGAGCAAATTGTATTGGAGTGATGATACATCACTCTTAGGACCTGTTTGGTTGAACAAAAGTGTACAAAAATGTAAAAGTGAAAAAAGGGAGTTTGTATATGTATAAATTTTGACGTTTCAAAAGTTGTTTGATTGGTAGAACTGAAAGATATGAAAGTGGGAAAAAAGAAGTTTTGTTGTTTTGATGGTTGGTGAAAGTGGAAAAAAAAAATAGTTGTTTGGATGGTTGTTGAAAGTGAAGCTTATTTTGGTGGCCACGGATTTCTTCTCTAGCAACCCGACGAGAAGTGCGATTGGGCCGATGCCGCAGAAGTCACGGTCGAGTCGACAATGGTGGTCTGGGATGTTAACTGGATGAAGCTTGACCATGGCCCTTGGGTGATGGCCGGGGGAGTGGCGGTTGGGGGTGACCGTAACAAAGTAGGACTTCCACAATAAGAACAGAGTGGAACTCGGCTACTTCTCCAGCCAAAAAAAATTTGTAACTCAACCTACTTTCTCTTTCCTCCTCCGGAGTTCCTCATTTTTTCTTGGATGTGGAAGTGAGAAAAAAACGAGGAACAAGAACTGCGAGCGGGTCGAATCAAGGAAACAAGGGAGTTTCAATGTTGCATACCAAACACTTGATTCTTGTGAGTTCGGATGAGTTACCAAATATCATCCAGATCCAACCCATTTACCAGCAACCAAACACCCCCTTAATGGTGTCCCAAGAAAAAATGAGTTGGACGTCATTAGGAGTTGGCATCCCACGAGAAAAAATGAGTAGGGGTGCCAATTCCATTCGCGTCCTACTTATATATGTAAAAAAAAAGTATAAACGGTCTTTTTTTTTTACCATTGTACTTTAATGTTCACACAACAAACTCAATTCTTTGTAAAATTTAGGCTATACAAAGGATGTGTAGGAGCTATTTCATTCACACAACAAACTCAATTCTTTCTCCTTCAACCAATTTCTAAACTCACAAGCTCTCAATTTAGAAGCTTAGCAATGTGTAATCTCCATGGATTAGATAGTTTACGCAATCTGATTATTGAAAGATTTTCTATCTGATATGAATTTATATTAAGACACATTCATGTTTCTCATTGTTTATTATTAGATTGTGAACAAGTATGAAATTTTGTTTACAATCGTATTTTATAAGTATTTATTACTCAAGTACCACCAAGACTTGATAATATAATACACAACGTGCATTTTTTCATTCTTTCATACACTAGAGGATTTTACTTGGAAAAGAAGATGTTCCTTACGAACGAATTTGGGTCCATAACCATGGGTTCCAATGCACGAGATCTTGTAGCACATATCAATGAGGCCCTATCAATTAGTATTACACAGAAGAAATCAATTATAGAAACTAATACAACTAGATCGGCTCTTCATAGACAAACTTGAGATTTGCGATCCCAGATAAGATAGGTTCAGAATCATGTGATCTTTTTCTATCAGATAGGAAGAGTTGTTTAACAAAATATACTTCTAAGTAATTGTCCCATAGATCTTATATCTATCTATATGAGGAAGAAACCGTGTAAGGAAGATGATTCCTATTTGTATAAATGGTACTTCGAACTAAGATCCTTTTTCAAATCTTCTCCTATTTCGAGTCAAGAGATATAAATAGATACATCCCATTGCACTGATGGGGGGGACGCTCGTAGAGACCCTAGACACTCTAAGATCCTTTTTCAAACCTGCTCCCATTTTGAGTCAAGAGATAGATAAATAGACACATCCCATTGCATTGATCGGGGCGCGCTCATAGTGTCTGAGGGGGTCAAAGACCAAGAAGTGAGTTATTTATACCAAGCATTCTTCTTATGGCTAGATCTAATCTCTGTTGGAAATCAGACACGCCCTGCAAGCGTTCTGACATCGTGTCTGAGAGTGCCCACAGAAAAACTTTAGGCCAACCCACCTGAGATAACCAACCTCTGTCTAACGAACACCAAGCACAAATAAAGACAAGTATATGATGGTGAATACATCACCTAGACAAATCCCAACCTTTATAACTCAGGTGAAATTACAAGATTGACAGAATCAATGTTGAACCATTTGTCCTAATAGATTCAACCCCTCACCACACTCAAGAAGAAAAGAAAGATATTGCAATTGAAATCACTCACCAACCCATAGCTATCTCCCTGAGCGAAGGCGATAACTCCTTGACTAGATTACTTTCTTCCTTCTGTCTTAGATGACAAAGTCCTAAGAGCAAATCACGGACATTCTCTTATATTTTTTGTGGACGAGCACTCCGAATCTCTAACTTGTGCTATGCTTTGTGCCTCCACCCTCCTCCTATATCTATAGGATGAGAAATCATATTTTAGGTCATAATAGGATTTTCTAAATAAAAAATCTTAAAATAAGAATCATATTCTACCAAAAATAGCCCAACATCAATTACGGACGTCCAAATATGGTCAAATTAAATATTTGATACAAATTTAAAATCTAATCAAATCTTACATTTAATGTAGATTTCCAAATTATATCAAATCAAATCTTTAACCATATTTGGGCTACAAAATTTACCAAATTCAGACTGGATCCCAACAATCTTCCCCTCCAGTCTGATGAGAGGGTGTTGACCCCATGGCTTCTCAACTGGACTCCATGCATGTCGCCCCGCAATAGAGTTCCTGCTCCCCCATGCCACCGATCTCAGATCCCCCAAGTTGATTTCCATCTTCCTTCGTCTCCAGCTCCTCGACTGTCACGTCGATGCTAGCTGCCATGCGTAGCACCTTCTGTACCACTGGGATCCTGCCGACATCAGTGACATGGCTGAGACTAAAGTCCCCGACTATCAGTTTCACCGTGAATCTTGGCCGTCTGTCCCCGACTTTTGTCTTTCACCGAAATGTGTTAACGTTCTGACGAGCTTCTTCATCCATGGCTGGCCCAACTAAGCGGACGGTACGATTCTTCTGAGATTCGAACTTCTGAATCTACCCATATTTGTTTCCGAACTTGAAGCTCCCCCATACACATGCATCCTCGAACAGAATATCACGTACTGTGTATGTTATCGATGAACCACAGCTCCCCCAAAATAGTGTGAATGGTGACGCTCCCGCCTCAGATTGAATTTGTTGCAAACCTTGATCTCCTCCATGGCCTCAAACTGCTAAAACTAATATCGTTCCGTAAAGCTTTGGCAAACCACCCGTCGCCAACACCGGATCCGTGAAACAACCCCCCACCAGGAGATCGACCAGCTGTCATGGGACTGATATAATGACCCTCAACCTTTAGCTCATCACCATTCGTCGCTTTGTCTTAACAAACCGAATCCTCCGTATTCCTTAAAGTATCTTGAATCCCCTCCTTAGCAAGTTCCCGATGATCCAACTCCTATCAAATATCCCTCGAGCCTACATCCGATGTTTGTGGTCTCCCTGTACAACTCAGCGGCTTGAGCCTGTACATGCCACAACATAAATCTCCTCGAGCCAGCTGTTGGGAACCTTTCATAAGCATCCAATCTTTGTCCCCAAATAAACAGCGACAACCATCATCCGTCATCCTTCCTACCGAAACCAAGTTGTAGCGTAAACTTGGTACATGTCGTACATCCTTGAGAACAAACTTCTCACCAAGCTCCGTTGGCAAGTGCACATCACTAATGCCTACAAATACAGTCGTCTCCTTGTTGTCCATCTTCACATGTCCAAACCTACTATCGTGGTATGACGTGAAGATCCTCCTATATGGACTGACGTGATACGATGCCCCCATGTCTATGACCCAATCGCCATCATGATACATGCCACAAGGTTCCTCTGTGTCGGTTGCTGCGATGATGAGATATTCCATAGCCGTAAGATCTTCTTGATCATCCCTGCCTTTGGCCTTCTCAGCTTTTAGCTTCATGCAATTCCTCTTGATATGACCCATTTCATCACAGTGATAGTATCCCTCCTTGCGGTCCACAGTTGCAAGATCCCGAGAACTCTCCCTTGTTCTCACCTGTGACTTGGGTCTTTCTTTCCCGTAGAAAACCATCAAAGCGGACTCCTGCGACGATTACACTTTCTTACGCCAAATCTCCTCGTTCATCAAGCTGCTTTTGACTGCCTCCATCGTGACAACTCCACCAGGTGCGGAGTTGCTCACTGACACCACCAACATCTCCCAACTTTCCTGCAGAGAACTCAAAAGCAAAAAGGTCCTAAAGCTCATCATTAATCACTATCTTCATCGCAGACAGTGTAGAGCCCCGTTCCCCCGGTGCGGGGAGCGCGGCTAAGAAACACAAGATGGTATCGTTCGATCGGGATAGATTGAAACAAGAACTCATCCTCATTATGGATTTGTTTTTTCGGAATCGATTCCCATATTCAGTGGACCGTGCCCCCGGGATCGACTTAGCGACAGAGTCAGGAGGGACCTCTCCGCTATTATCTTTGATGCCTCGGATTTCGATGTCGCTTGTTGCTTTTGTGCTTTGAGTTGGTTTTCAGATTTGCTTGTTTTTCTTGAACGATTTTGATAGATTTTATTGTTTTCGTTCATTGAATTGCACTTCAATTCTGAGAAGGAAAAGAGAGAAAGAAGTATTGATCGAGCTGTTCGTGCAATGCAGGTGAACAAGCAGTAGGCGGCTTACGAGCGGAGTCGTGAAGCGCCTCTTTCCTTCTCCCTTCCAACCATCTAAGTGAGTGGCTACCATCCCGATTAGCTAGCCCTGCTTCCAAGTCTTCACACCTAAATCTTGCATTCTTGTTGTTCCGATCAAGCGATACCAATTAATAACTAAAAGATGCTAAGATAAAATGGGAATAGACTTGGACTATATTGCTTGTCATTTAACTTGGGAATGGTTACTCATTGCATGCTTGTTCGTTTAGAATATTCCATACATGTTTCAATTTTAGTTAGAATGCATCTTCTTCCATGAATTGTGCTAAGTATGAAATACACTTGTTATGAAATAAACTGTCAGGAAGACTATGCAAAACGAATCATGCAATATTGCTTGTCTCATGTTCATATTGCCTCAACTGCATGAATGTTTAATGTATCATGAACGATTGATCACGGACAACTTGTGCACAAGGTAAATGGTTCCTGCGGACGGTCGCTGGGGCACTGGCACTAATCCAGTCTGGACAGAACATAACGTTTAGTCTCACGTGATTGACGGGATGCTTGCAGCGCATCACGTGCTTTCGTTGCATACATTCTCATTTTTCCAAAATGGCTTCCAGCCAGTGATCCCAATGTGTATTTAAACCTGTTGCAAACTAACTTGTGTCTTCGTGGCAGGGAAGGCATGGTAAGTATTGTGCAGGTCGTTCGGACGGACAAGTAAAATCCACCAAACGGTGGCAAGTTCATTTCAGTAAATTCTATATGCTACTTACTTGTAAATGAACTAAGGCAAGATAGAAACCCACAATAATGTGCATGCTCCATTAAAACAACATGTTGATTGGTATAGTTGGGTTAGCTCGCCTTCACTAGTATATTTCGACATACTGACCCTCGTTGAAACAGGTTTCCCGCACTAAGGCGAACCGAGCGAGGAGCCAAAGTCGTCTTCCCGATCCAGTCCAGCTGTAGGCGTATCCTGATCGCGCCGCTTTTTGAAGTACTTGAAGGAAGGAGCTTGCAACTCTGTACACAATGCAGCTCCGTGGCAAAGCTGTCCTCCAGCTTGGAGGTCTATATCATTTTGAAGTTTAGTAAAGGGATGTAATGTACAGGACCGCTATCTCATTTTGAGTCAACACTTTTGTAAGCCTGTGCGGAAAATTAGCTGACTCGTTCAAGAGTTTGTAATAGATGTTCATTATCAATAAAGAGAACTTTTTCATGTTTCAAATCTGTGCTTCAATTTATCTGCGTACTCTGAATATGTGCTCGTTATGAAAAACATTAAAGCCTTATACGGGCGCAACCCCAGGCCCGTACGACGGTCACGATTCAGGGGATGCCCCAACGATTCCACGGAATCGGGTCGTGACATAATGGTATCAGAGCACAGATTCAAGTTCCTTAGACTCTCGTATTGGAAAAGTTCCTTTAACGATCAAATTTCTGTGCGAACTCTTGAACTCGCTAGGCCAAAATGAGATACGTTCATGCAATAAGTCCATAATATATTATGATCCTAATAAAATTTACCTTCTTTTGAAGGAATGGCACCAGCGCAATCCACGGCGCAAGCACCAGACGAAACACACGGCCAAGAAAGTAGTTCGGGCACTTCGGGAAGCTCTCAAAGCCAACGGGGCATGTCTCAAGTTGACCCGCTTGAGCGGGTGATGCAAATGTTACAAGCACAACGGCAAAGAGACGATGCTCGCCAAGCCAAGTTTGAAAGCAATCTAGAGACCCGATTCTCAGTCCAACAGAAGCAGGTAGATGCCCTGCAACAGATCGTGCAGACTTTGGCTTCCAACCATTCTGCGGCAACAACAGCGACTCCGATGGAACAGCCCGTGCTTGAAGTTGAGACGCCATAAATTCCAAGGCCGAGGGAAGTGACTGCCTTCGACTTTGGCCGCTTCAAGAAAGGTTGCAACACCCCATTCAATGGGACTGAGGAACCAATTGTGGCTCTAGATTGGCTAGCCGAACTTGAAGACCACTTCGCTCTACTAGTGGTCCCCGAAGGGAAGCGCGTCGCCTGCGTGCAACTACAGCTCCGCCTCAACGCGCACGATTGGTGGGACGTGCATCGGCGATCTCTCCAATTTGACCATAGAGAGGAGGCGATCTCGTGGACGACTTTTCGTGCCGCGTTTGAAGAGGAGTTTATACCCCCTCCAGTACAATGTCAGATGGAGAACGAGTTTGTGTAACTGAGGCAAGGCAGTATGACAGTCAAGCAGTACTCCGTCGAATTTAATCGACTCTCCAAATTCGCTAGCGCCTATTTACCTGATGTAGCGAGTCGAGCTAGAAGGTTTGAAGGTGGACTACGCCTTGCCATCCATGCGCACGTAGTCGTTCATTAGTATCGTACAATGCTGGAAGTCATGAATCATGCCCTATCTCTTGAAGCGCAGTATCCTCACGTTTCTACCGGCGCTGTGCATACCTACAATCACAAATGCCAAGGCAACGATAGAGGAAATACCGCTACAAAGCACCGAAACAACGGTGGTGAACAGAGGGCAAATGCCAACCAAATATGTCTCTTCTGTAAAAGACAGGGGCATGCCATTAACCAATGCCGAAAGAAACTCGGGGTATGCCTCATTTGTGGAGCCCCAAATCACACAATGCAAAACTGTCCGCTCTACTCTGCTAGCTATCCTCGACATCCAAATCCCTAAAGGTAGGTTATATTCCTAAGTTTTGGGACGAAACTTCCAATTAGTTGGGTAGGATGTAGCGCCACATTCCCCCGGTGCGGGGAGCGCGGCTAAGAAACACAAGATGGTATCGTTCGATCCGGATAGATTGAAATAAGAACTCATCCTCGTTATGGATTTGTTTCTTCGGAATCGATTCCCATATTCAGTGGATCGTGCCCCCAGGATCGACTTAGCGGCAGAGTCAGGAGGGACCTCTCTGCTGTTATCTTTGATGCCTCGGATTTTGATGTAGCTTGTTGCTTTTGTGCTTTGAGTTGGTTTTCAGATTTGCTTGTTTTTCTTGAACGGTTTCGATGGATTTTATTATTTTCGTTCATTTAATTGTACTTCAATTCCGAGAAGGAAAAGAGAGGAAGAAGTATTGATCGAGCTGTTCGTGCAATGCAGGTGAACGAGCAGTAGGCGGCTTACGAACGGAGTCATAAAGCGCCTCTTTGCTTCTCCCTTCCAACCATCTAAGTGAGTGGCTACCATCCCAATTAGCTAGCCCTGCTTCCAAGTCTTCACACCTAAATCTTGCATTCTTGTTGTCCCGATCAAGTGATACCAATTAATAACTAAAAGATGCTAAGATAAAATGGGAATAGACTTGGACTATATTGCTTGTCATTTAACTTGGGAACGATTACTCATTGCGTGCTTGTTCATTTGGAATGTTCCATACATGTTTCAATTTTAGTTAGAATGCATCTTCTTCCATGAATTGTGCTAAGTATGGAATACACTTATTATGAAATAAACTGTCAGGAAGACTATGCAAAACGAATCATCCAATATTGCTTGTCTCATGTTCATATTGCCTCAACTGCATGAATGTTTAACGTATCATGAACGATTGATCACGGACAACTTATGCACAAGGTAAATGGTTCCTGCGGACGGTCGCTAGGGCACTGGCACTGATCCGGTTCGGGCGGAACATAACGTTTAGTCTCATGTGATTGACGGGATGCTTGCAGCGCACCACGTGCTTTCGTTGCATACATTCTCGTTTGTCCAAAATGGCTTCCAGCCAGTGATCCCAACGTGTATTTAAACCTGTTGCAAACTAACTTATGTCTTCGTGACAGGGAAGGCATGGTAAGTATTATGCAAGTCATTTGGACGGACAGGTAAAATCCACCAAATGGTGGCAAATTTATTTCAGTAAATTCTATATGCTGCTTACTTGTAAATGAACTAAGGCAAGATATAAACCCACAATAATATGCATGCTCCATTAAAATAACATGTTGATTGGTATAGTTGGGTTAGCTCGCCTTCACCAGTATGTTTCGACATACTGACCCTCGTTGAAACATGTTCCCCGCACTAAGGCGAACCGAGCGAGGAGCCGAAGTCGTCTTCCCGATCCAGTCTAGCTGTAGGCGCATCCTGATCGCGCCGCTTTTTGAAGTATTTGAAGGAAGGAGCTTGCAACTCTGTACACAATGCATCTCCGCAGCAAAGCTGTCCTCCAGCCTGGAGGTCTATATCATTTTGAAGTTTAGTAAAGGGATGTAATGTACATGACCGCTATCTCATTTTGAGTCAACACTTTTGTAAGCCCGTGCGGCAAATTAGCTGACTCGTTTAAGAGTTTGTAATAGATGTTCATTATTAATAAAGATAACTTTTCCATGTTTCAAATATGTGTTTCAATTTATCTGCATAATCTGAATATGTGCTCGTTATGCAAAACATTAAAGCCTTGTGCGGGCGCAACCCAGGCCCGTACGGAGGTCACAATTCGGGGGATGCCCCAACGATTCCACAGAATTGGGTCATGACAGACAGCTGATTGATAATATCCTGAACCTCGTTCAGATGTTGTGTCACTGGGGCACCCTCCGTGTACTTCGAGTTGACGAGTTGGCAAATCAGAAATGCCTTGTTGCCAGCCGTCTTTCTTTTGTACAACAAATGCAGCTTCTCCCATAATGCTTTTGTCGAACTCTCCATGGATAAGTGATGAAACACCGAGTCGTCTAGCCATTGGGGGATGAATCCAACGGTCTTTCGATCTAGTCGTTTCCAGTCTTCAGCAGCTTTGTCCGATGGCTTAACATTGTCGCCCTCCAACGGACCATGCAAGTCCTTGCACCCGAGTATATCCTTCATCCTTGGATTCCAAATTTCCCTATTCCACCATGTGAGGGTGATTATAGGAGTGTTCATCTGCTCCGTAGACATAGTTGCCAGAATCAAAACCAGTAGCTCTGATACCAGATATTGAAAATCGGATACGCCCTATAAGCATTCCGACACCGTGCCTGAGAGTGCCCACAGCATAAACTTTAGGCCAACCTACTTGAGATAACCAACCCATGTTTAACGAACACCAAGCACAAATAAAGACAATTATATGGCGGTGACTATGTCACCTAGACAAATTACAACCTTTATAACTCAGGTAAAATTATATGATTGACAGAATCAATGTTGAACCCTTTGCCCTAATAGATTCAACTCCCTCACCACACTCAAGAAGAAAAGAAAGAGATTACAATTAAAATCAATCACCAACCCATAGCAATCTCCCCGAGCGAAGGCAACGACTCCTCGATCAGATCTATTTCTTCCTTCTGTCTTTGATGACGAAGTCCTAAGAGTAAATTACGAACTTTCTCTTAGATTTTCTGTGGACGAGCACCCTAAATCTCTAACTTGTGCTATGCTTTGTGCCTCTACCCTCCTCCTATATTTATAGGATGAGAAATTATATTTTAGGTCATAATAGAATTTTCTAAATTGAAAACCTTAAAATAAAAATCATATTCCACCTAAAATAGCCCAACACCAATTATGGAGTTCCAAATATGGTCAAATTAAATATTTGATACAAATTTAAAATCAAATCAAATATTATATTTAATGTAGATTTTTAAATTATATCAAATCAAATCTTTGACCATATTTGGGCTCCAAAATTCACCAAATCCAAACTGGACCCAAACAATCTCCTGGTCCTTGCGGAAGAAAAAAAAATAATTTTACCTTCTTCTAAAAAACTGTCATGCCCCAGTCCCAAAATACGTAGGACTAGAAATACGTAAGCATGTCAACCGTATGTATATGGCAACTCCAATATATGGATAACCATAATACACACGTACGCTGTAATATGAATATAAACTCACATGTGGTATATATATGGTCACAAGTCACAGATATACTAAATCTCATCCACACAACAAGTCACAAAAGGAAATGACTAAACTGGAATAATGAGTCTGAATAATCCAAAACTAATAGTCGGGTGGAGACAAATCCACTACCAATGACTATATCAATACTAAAATGAGGGAGAAGGATAAATCTCCAATATATATAAAATGATGATATAAAGGTATCAGCGAAGCGATCTATCGCTAGAGATAATCAAACATGCTCCAAAGGTAAGACCTCCTCGAAAGAGATAAGTGGTAAGTCCTGATTCGTGCTCCTGCGAATATTTATGAACATCTACACCTGGAAAGGGACCAAGTCCTCAGAGGGACGTAACAAGATACATAGAAGCATGCCAATTTGAATACAGTAAACATGCAATATAGACAAAAAATATATAAGTACGCTGTACAAGACAATCTATATGAATGCAAATGAGGACAACTTTTCGACGTATGGTCAAGGGTAGGCTACTCGATCTAAGCCTCACAACTCACACACCCGTCTAGAACATCATCAGCCGACATACCGCGGGGGTAGCGACCCTCGTGACACCATCAATCGACATACCGCGGGGGTAGTGACCATCGGACACGACTACCATAGTGCGTGCTAGTTACTACGGTTCACCAGAGTGGTTATAGCCCATGCGCCTACTGATTGTCCTCTATGATACTAAGTGTCAAGTGTGTGTTAACATATCTAATATATAGTAATGATTGAAAGAAACTACACATGCAATGAATATACATAAATGCAATGAATATACAGAAATATAATAAGCATACAAAATACTGTAAGCAATTTGGCAAGGTATTTTGCCTGCTTTTGTCCGGTGTTGTGTTGAGCTTGCGAGTACAACGATCTTGATCAATAATAGCCTAAAAAAATTTCCAAGGAAAACCAAGTATATTAGTATAAATTTATATTATAATAATTATTTAATTAGTTGGTTATTTTATTTATATAATTTATACCTATTTCATGAAAGTTAAGGTGAAAGTTGTACATATTTACTATTAAATAGTACTTTACTACATACTCTATATTTTTAATAATAAATCTTAATAAAAACCTTACTTTTATTAATATTATATTAAAACTAATACTACTTACAAAATATCATAATATGATGTTATATTATATGTAAAAATAGTCCAACTTTCTATAACATAAAGAAAAGAAAAGAAAAGAAAAGAAAAGAAAGGACTAGTTGCACACTATCTAATCTTTCAAGGGTCTATGCCGAATTTATCATAATCTCTAGTTCATTCCCACGTTCAAGTATACTTTAGTCATTTTGGAGGGACCCACCTATCTTATGTTATTATATACATTTATTCATTGTTTAAGGTTAAATATGAAATTACTATAGGGGGTTGCATGAAAATTAACTTATGAACTTAGTTTCTTCTTTTTATGAAATGGTTTAACAAAGAACTTCATGGATACTAGTGCTATATAAATTAAACCCTCCGTATATATTGTTACTTTTACCAGTAGGGTTTGCAAAGGTGATATGTATATACTTACAGAGAAGGTTGCCCGCATATCTATTTAAGAAAGTTTGCATGCATGCTCCTTCCTCTACAGAGGTGTTGCTCGGCCAGGAAATTCAGGGTGCTAGCATTGGCACACGTGGACAGAGATGGCGTGGCCCACTTGAATCCGAGATGAGATGGCTAGATGGAGGCACTCTCCGAGACTTCGACTCATGTGGTTGACCGGTTTGCTTGGCGGGGTCTGCGTTGGGGCTTGCGGAGCAGTCCGGGCTCGGGTCTAGAAGGGCGAACAATGGTGGTGATAGGCTCGGTTGAGCAGCGGGATTTTTGGTGGGGGCGAGGAGAACGCGATGGCGAAGCAAGCGGAGATCGACTCCGTAAGGTTTTGTTGTAGCATCTCCTGGCGAAGAGTTTGGCGTGGGGTGCGGCTGTGCGGTCTCCGGCGAACGGTGGCGGTGGCTCCGGTCGGCGGCGGCACTTGGATATGGAGCTTAGGGTTAGGGTTTGGGGTTTACAATAGGTGTTCATATATAGAGAGAAGGGGAGCGGGGGCGGATACTGCGGGTCTCGGTTAGGAATGCAACTGCTGCTGGTTGAAGCGGGTAGGGGTCTCACGGGTTAGCGGGTAGGTTTGCTAAGGGGTTAGGTTTTAGGATATGGGTTTGGGTTTAAAGTAATGGGTTTAAGTAGTTTTTTTTAATTCTTTTTCTTTCTTTCTTTTTCTTTCTAATTAAATTTCTTTTTTTAAATTTTTTTTTATTCTTTTCTAATTCTTTTTCTTTTCTATTTCTTTTTCTTTTAAGAACCATTATATATATATATATATATATATATATATATATATATATATATAGGAAATTCTAGAAATTTATTTAGAGCATACAATTAATTCTATCAACAGTCCTCAAGGTCGCCTACATGTAAATAATTTAAGAAAAAATATAATTGCTCCATAAAACCTCTAAATGCACAATCACCTAAAATAAAAAATTAAATAAATTCTATTTCTACTAATAAGCTAATAAATACTATAATTTAATTAAATAATTAATTAAAATAGTTAATACGGTTTTTAAAATTAGGGGTTTTATATTCTACCAAACTTATAAAAATTTTGTCCTCGAAATTGATACTAACCCATATTCATAATAATCACTATAGCTATTGCACTTTATTGCTATCTAGCATTGCTTCCTAAAAGTCATGGTCAGTCACCTTAACACTTCTCATACATTATTCTATTTCTAAATCATCTACACTACCCAAATTACAAGAGTTCTACTAGTAGTCACAGTCTCTTGAGGCTATTGTCTAGGTTGTAAGACGGATATATTTATTGGGTCGAGAATCTTGGGGTACTTGTCTGGAATCTTATAACTATAATTTTTTTTTTCGTAACCGTCAAGTATCGTAGTCTAATACTGCCATGCCACCTGACCAATATTTCTGCAAATACTTCGACTACTCTACTACAACGGTCTAGCTGCAGTTGTCGCTATCTTGCCAGCAATTTGTCATAGTTGTCAGTTCGTAACAAGTGCCTTCAACTCTTTCCTAGGTTTAGTCTAGGTTTTAGGGTAACAATTACGGTCTTGACTAACTTTATAAAACTATTGGAAGTATGAACTAATTCAATCAGTCTAACAAATTTCTATTAGCCTAAGGGATGCTACACATAATTTTTAAAATAATAAGAGGATACGGATATTGCTATAGTGTAGATACATAAGGGTTATTATTATGAACTCATCTTTTAGTTATTAATCATTTACTAAACCATTTATGTTTTTTACTAACAAAACTAAGGGTGGGGTCGAAGTAAACCAATAATTCATGATGGCACAAAAAGATGTAACTACGATAGGAAAAGTTAAGCACGAGATAAGGAATGGATAGAGAAGAGAAGATGAGCCACCCAAGAGAGCGAGATGGTGATAGGAAGAGAATACTACTACTGCTACGCGTGTCATCCATTAGCTTCGTGGATATGTCATATAGTTAGGATATCAACATATCCTCATAACTGCTAAACTACCTTATATATAATTCTACGTCTACTTGTACATCTAAGATCTTGTGTCACAATGGGGTCATGAGTATAAAATGACACATATAACTAAGGTCGTACTTGTATCTACGACTTCCTGTGCCCGTGCTCCTTATTTGTCATCATGAGTGTTTGGCCTATGGGGTATATCTGGTACTATCTGTGTATCAACTTATACTAAGCACGAACGTTCGTATTTCTGAAATAGGAGAAGACGGAAAACAACAATAAAGAGTTCAAGGAAGAGGTGATAGGATACAAGTACGGAATTAAAAGGGATTAGAGAATTCGAGAGGGAGTTGCCAAGGCAGTTGTGGATTAAAATCTTATTTTGGTACATTCCTATTCGCATGTTCATATCAGAACAGTTATGTACCTGATATGATATGCTCTGACCAGTCTAGAGGGCAAGTATATTCGTCTAACAAGTTGAGTCAACTATGTCTTAATCCATATAAAGTAGTGATACAAAGAGCAAACCAAGTGCACTAAGGTTGATCAGACCATAATACACCGATTCTGATTTAGACAATGTATTAGTGTGGGCCCCCAATAATACATATTTCATGAACAAGCTCAATAAAAGAATAAGCTTGCAAAACTAGGCTATAATAGCAGCATAAGTCAAGGTAGTAAAAATATAAGTACGCTTGATTATGATGAAGGAAAGTACAGAATAATTTAAGTTCACCAAGAAGATCGGTATTGTGCCTCTACAGTTTTCATAATAACTCCTTGTCAAGGTCTCTAGTCAACCAAATGGGTATATGGGCCTCTAAGTTCTACAGTCTGGGTAAACACTGTCTCTTTTATCAAGTCTATAGTTGGTGTCATTCAATTAGACTTTATTAATGGGGCAATAGGTCTACGTGTTACTAGGTTATGAGGCATACTACCCAACTTACAATAATTTAACTAATAGTGTTATTGCATACTATAGTGTATATACCTGGTACAAGGCACCTTCCTAACCCCTATCAAGGACGAGAGAAGATTAACGTTGAGAAGGGATCAAGCAAGATGTAATACAAGCAATCAAATGAGAATGCGAAATAAAATCAAGGACGGTGATTAAATAAGTGGATGAGATCCTATTATTCTAATCCTATGCGCAGGCTTGCTCGGTACAATAACGTAACCGAGACAATATGCTCTCGACCTGCATGGGCTACCACAAAAACATGTCATGCTCCAGTCCCAAAATACGTAGGACTAGAAACACGTAAGCATGTCAGCCGTGTGTATATGGCAACTCCAATATATGGATATCATAATACACACGTATACTGTAATATGAATATAAACTCACATGTGGTATATATATGGTCACAAGTCATAGATATACTAAATCTTATCCATATAATAAGTCACAAAAGGAAATAACTAAACTAGAATAATGAGTCTGAATAATCCAAAACTAATAGTCGGGTGGAGACAAATCCACTACCAATGACTATATCAATACTAAAATGAGGGAGAAGGATAAATCTCCAATATATATAAGATGATGATATAAAGGTCGCTAGAGATAATCAAAGATGCTCCGAAGGTAAGACCTCCTCAAAAGAGATAAGTGGTAAGTCATGATCCGTGCTCCTGCGAATAGTCATGAACATCTACACCTGGAAAGGGACCAGGTCCTCAGAGGGACGTAACAAGATACATAGAAGCATGCCAATTTAAATACAGTAAACATGTAATATAGACGAAAAATATATAAGTATGTTGTACAAGATAATCTATATGAAAGCAAATGAGGACAACTTTTCGACGTATGGGCAAGGGTAGGCTACTCGATCTAAGCCTCACAACTGACACACCCATCTAGAACATCATCAGCCGACATACCGCGGGGGTAGCGACCCTCGTGACACCATCAATCGACATACCACGGGGGTAGCGACCATCGGACACGACTACCATAGTGCGTGCTAGTTACTACGGTTCACTAGAGTGGTTATAGCCCATACGCCTACTGATTGTTCTCTATGATACTAAGTGTCAAGTGTGTGTCAACATATCTAATATATAGTAATGACTGAAAGAAACTACACATGCAATGAATATACATAAATGCAATGAATATACAGAAATATAATAAACATGCAAAATACTGTAAGCAATTTGGCAAGGTATCTTGCCTGCTTTTGTCCGGTATTGTGTTGAGCTTGCGGGTACAACGATCTTGATCAATAATAGCCTAAAAAAATTTCCAAGGAAAACCGAGTATATTAATATAAATTTATATTATAATAATTATTTAATTAGTTGGTTATTTTATTTATATAATTTATACCTATTTCATGAAAGTTAAGGTGAAAGTTGTACATATTTACTATTAAATAGTAGTTTACTACATACTCTATATTTTTAATAGTAAATCTTAATAAAAACCTTACTTATATTAATATTATATTAAAACTAATACTACTTACAAAATATCGTAATATGATGTTATATTATATGTAAAAATAGTCCAACTTTCTATAACATAAAGAAGAGAAAAGAAAAGAAAAGAAAATAAAGGACTAGTTGCACACTATCTAATCTTTCAAGGATCTATGTCGAATTTATCATAATCTCTAGTTCATTCCCACGTTCAAGTATACTTTAGTCATTTGGGAGGGACCCACCTATCTTATGTTATTATATATATTTATTCATTGTTTAAGGTTAAATATGAAATTACTAAAAGTATAGGGGGTTGCATGAAAATTAACTTATGAACTTAGTTTCTCTTCTTTTTATGAAATGGTTTAACAAAGAACTTCATGGATACTAGTGCTATATAAATTAAACCCTCCGTATATATTGTTACTTTTACCAGTAGGGTTTGCAAAAGTGATATGTATATACTTACAGAGAAGGTTGCCCGCATATCTATTTAAGAAAGTTTGCATCCATGCTCCTTCCTCCAGAGGTGTTGCTCGGCCAGGAAATTCAGGGTGCTAGCATTGGCACACGTGGACAGAGATGGCGTGGCCCACTTGAATCCGAGATGAGACGGCTAGATGGAGGCACTCTCCGAGACTTCGACTCATGTGGGTGACCGGTTTGCTTGGCGGGGTCTGTGTTGGGGCTTGCGGGGCAGTCCGGGCTTAGGTCTAGAAAGGCGAACAATGGTGGTGATGGGCTCGGTTGAGCAGCGGGGTTTTTGGTGAGGGCGAGGAGAACGTGATGGCGAAGCAAGCGGAGATCAGCTCCGCAAGGTTTTGTTATAGCATCTCCTGGCGAAGGGTTTGGCGTGGGGTGCGGCTGTGCGGTCTCCGGCGAACGGTGGCGGTGGCTCCGGTCGGCGGCGACGCTTGGATATGGAGCTTAGGGTTAGGGTTTGGGGTTTACAATAGGTGTTCGTATATATAGAGAAGGGGAGCGGGGGCGGATACTGCGGGTCTCGGTTAGGAATGCAGCTGCTGCTGATTGAAGCGGGTAGGGGTCTCACGGGTTAGCGGGTAGGTTTGCTAAGGGGTTAGGTTTTAGGATATGGGTATGGGTTTAAAGTAATGGGTTTAAGTAGTTTTTTTTAAATTATTTTTCTTTCTTTCTTTTTCTTTCTAATTAAATTTCTATTTTTTAATTTCTTTTATTCTTTTCTAATTCTTTTTCTTTTCTAATTCTTTTTCTTTTTATAACCATTATATATATATATATATATATATATATATATATATATATATAGGAAATTCTAGAAATTTATTTAGAGCATACAATTAATTCTATCAACAGTCCTCAAGGTCGCCTACATGTAAATAATTTAAGAAAAAATTATAATTGCTCCATAAAACCTCTAAATGCACAATCACCTAAAATAAAAAATTAAATAAATTCTATTTCTACTAATGAGCTAATAAATACTATAATTCAATTAAATAATTAATTAAAATAGTTAATACAATTTTTAAAATTAGGGGTTTTACAAAAACTTTACTTACTCTTTAACGAGATCTCTCAAACGTGAGACCTGCCACGTCTTTTTCTGTCATTTTGTTATCCACTTGTCACTACCCCATTTCCAGAGCCGGGTATTTTTTTAATTTTAATTGGATTAATTGTGTATTATTTATAAATAACTGTATTTATATTTAATTAGTGATTGTATTATTTTTTTTATTGATTGTTTTTGGGTTTTGGTTAGCCTGGACCCATGTTAGACCCTAGTGGACCCATGTCCGACCCAGCCCACACCCTTGTGAGACCTATTTTTGGGTTTAGAATATTTATTATATTTTTAGTGGGTTAGTTGGAGAGATTTGGAGTTAGTTTGAGTGCTTTTGGAACCCCGAACCCAAACCCAAGTGAGAGGAGGACATTTTGGTCATTTGGACATTAGGGAAACCTTATTTCTTGCTTGTGGCCGGTTCCCACAGCCCTATTCAGACCCGACCAGTAGCACACAGCAGCCCCCCCCCTCTTCTTCTTCACTACTTCTTCTTCTTCTTCTTCTTCTCTATTCTTCATTTCTTCTTCTTTCCTTCTCCCAAGTTCAAGTAAGCACCATATTTCTCCTATTTATTCTTCTATTCTCCATGAATGTTAATCCTAACCTTATATTTTTCCCTAACCTAGGTGGGTAGAGCTTAGATTTGGTGTTGGAGCTTGGATTGGAAGCTTGGAAGCTTGGTTTGGTGGATTTGGAGCTTTTTGGAGACTTTGGCTTGGGATTCCAACTCCCAAGAGGTAAACCCTAACTTTTTACTTGCTAATTACTTTTATATAGTGTAATTAATAGTTTAGAACCTTCCTAAATCTTAGGACTATCCGTGGTAGCAAGTTGGAACAAGTTTGGTTGTGTTTGGAGACTTTAACACTAGATTTTGTGTCAATTTTGGGTGGAATCTGAGATTGGCCCAATTTTGGGTGATGCCCTAGGTCAGACGGACCTAGGTAGACGTTTTCGGGTGTCTTAAGGGTTAGTATGTGTCTCCGTTCGGACACGTGAAGTCGTGTCGCGGAGAAATGGGCGTTTCGGGCGTTTTAGGGGTTTTCGTCGTCGCTGGTTCTATGTGCGTGCGCATTTTTGTCATGGACCTAGAATCGACGCATTAGTATTTTTTCTAGGATCTAGACATCGTTTAGAACCCGTGGGTAAATTTTGGGCCGATTCCGAGTAGGTTTGGTGTGCGTTTCAGGAGGTTTTCCGAACCGCACACCATGTGTTCGTCGAAATGACCGAACGGCCATTTCGGCGTGGTTTCCTAGTTTCGGGCTTGTGCACGTGTTAGGTTAGCTTCGGGGAGTGTGTGCTAGAGTTCTCGGATTATATTTATGTATATTTATGTGTTTGTGCGTGTAGGGGATGGTTGTGCGCGTGTTGATGGGGTGTTGTGTGTTGTGTTGTGTGTTGTGTGTTGTGTTTATATATATATATATATATATATATATATATATATATATATATATATATATGTGTGTGTGTGTGTATATATATATTTGTGTGTTTATATATATATATATATATATATATATATGTATGTATGTGTGTTTATATATATATGTGAGTGTGTGTTGGTGTTAGTGTATGTGTAGGTGAGTGTGTGAGTGAATGTGAGTGTATATATATATATATATATATATATATATATATATATATATATGTGTGTGTGTGTGTGTGTGTGTGTGTGTGTGTGTGTGTGTGTGTGTATATGTGTGTGTACCTATATGTATCTGTGTGTATTTATATATAGTAGTGTAGATATATATATATATATATGTATGTATGTATGTATGTATGTATGTATGTATATTATATATATATATATATATATATATATATATATATATATATATATATATATATATATATATATATATATGTATGTATGTATGTATGTGTGTGTGTGTCTGTGTATGTGTGATTGTGAGTGTGTGGTCGTGTGTGTGAGTGTGCTTGTGTCTGGGCGCAGCGAGCCGCGGCAGCAGCTCGCTCTAGCGGCAGCACGTCGCGGCAGCAGCAGGCTGCAGCAGAGCGTGCGGGCGCAGCAGCGCCGCGGCAGCGCACCGCGACAGCAGCTCGCTGTAGCGCGGCCTGCAGCAGCAGCAGATCCAACAACGAGTGCAGCAGCAGGGCGTGGCGTTTGCGCGCTGCGTGGTGAGGCTCTGGCAGTAGCACAGCGAGAGGGAGAGAGTTATGTGTATATATATATTAATAGATAGTTAGATAGATTGATATATAAATAGATAGATAGATACATAGATAAATGAATAGATTGATAGATAGATAGATAGGTAGATTGATAGATAGATAGATATTAGATGGATAGGTAGATATCTAGATAGATAGATATTAAGGCGCCATCTATGCATTTAAGGCGCCAAATACTGACAGATGCCCAAGGCACGTCTCTGCATTTTATGCACAGAAGAGCGGCAAGCCTTCAAAATACGTCTCTGCATTTAATGCGCAGGATAATGGCGGATCTCTGCATTTAATGCAGGAGATTTGATTAAATGTCACCGAACCGTCGTCTAGTGACATTCCCTTTGCGTAAACTGCCCTTACGCATATAAAGGGATACGCCGCCTAGTTTTACACCGGCAAACGTAAGCTTCTTACGCTCCGCAGAAGACAAACAGCCTGCCCCGTCAGCAGTTACTCTTCATACGGGATTCGAGGCGCGTATCTGCATTTAATGCGCAGAATAATAGCAAATCTTAAAGACACGCCTCAGCATTTAATGCGCAGGATGGGGGCAGATCTCGGCATTTAATGCAAGAGATTTGATTATATCTTCAAGAGCCGTAATTCCGGCTAAAACGTCCACATCATCTCGGCTTCTACGCCTGCTCGGCTTCTATGCCCACTCGGCTTCTATGCCTGCTCGGCTTCTATGCCCATTCGGCTTCTACGCCTGCTCGGTCTCTACGACCACTCGGCCTCTACGACCACTCGGCTTCTTTGCCCACTCAGCTTCTACGCTTACTCGACTTCGACGTCTACTCGGCTTCTATGCCTACTTGGCTTCTACGCCATGGTGACAGTCATTTGGCTTCTACGCCAACCTCTTCTACACAAGGGATAACTACCTACGGGGCTTCTACGCCGTGATCTTAGTAGCAGTTACACGCGTTTGTCCCTTAGTTGGACACGCGTCACTTGCTCATTGAAAAGGTCATTTATATGCAGGCATTGGTTATTTTAAACCGTCGTGTAAAAGGGTGTTGTACTTTCCACTACTCGGTTTCTTCGTCGACTGTGTGGTCACTGTCACTAAAAACTCTATAAATAGAGACCTCTATCAACAGAGGAAAAGGTCGCGAATTAAAAGGTCAAAGAAACTGGTCAAAAAGGAGAGGAAGAGGTCACGAGAGAGAGAAGAATCCAGAGCTCAGGCAAAGAGAAGGGATCGACGACTTTGGCATCGAGCATCTACCCTCTTTAGCAACATTCGAAGCTGCTTTCTGTCTTCTACGGCACTTCTTCAACATCATGTGGTCCAAGGGCCAAAGTGATCGACTGCAGATCAGACACCTATAGCAATATTTATCCAAATTAAATAAATTGTACTTAGACATCCTCGTATAGGATTAAATTGTACAATCTTGTTTGTAAACACCGAAGAAAGGACGGGTTTTCGTATAAGACCTCGTTTTCCATATTTCTCTTCTTATTTATTATCAAACTACAAGATGGCGACTCTGCTGGGGATATCTTTCTCTTCTGACGAGGAAGCAATTGCTCAACACGATGCGGTATCCGTGGGATCCGTAAAGAAGACACTGGTCGTCCAGTTCGACCAGTCTGCCTACGAAGATATGCTTCGAACAGGAGGTAGCTCTCACTCTCTCTCTGTACAGGACAACAGGAAGCTGCGTAAAGTCTGGATGCCCAAGACATCCCTTACCAGTCCTGTCGACTCTTCGACCTCTCCGACCAACGAGGTGGTAGCATCGCTCCCTCCGCGCCTTGCGCGTAAAATTCAGTCTCCTGTCTCTGGCAGGGCAGACAAAACTTCTGGCAATGCCTCAGTGCTAACCCAGAAGTATACTCTGCGCTCTGTGCTTAAAATTCAGTCTTCCGTCCCTGGCGGAACAGACGAAACTTCGGACAATGCCTCAGCACTAGTCCAGAAGCCTACACCGCGCTCTGCGCGTAGAAACCAGTCTCCCGTCTCTGGCGGAACAGACAAAATTTCTGACAATGCCTTAGCGCCAAATCAGAAGTTCCAAACGCGCTCTGCGCGTAAAGGTGCATCTGCCCTCCACGGAAAAGTAGATGATCCCTGCAGTCTACGCAAGGGAAAGCAAGTAGCGGACTGCTCAGCTTCTCGGCCTTTACGCCAGCAAGAGAAGAATCTGCCAGCCCTCCAGATTACGCGAGGAGCTGACGGCCAACTAAGGACCTCCTTGGCTTTACGCCAGCCCGAATTATGCCAGGCGAAGTCCCTCAGCGTAAAGAAGGCTCAATTCGCAGAAAGGCACCCTCCTCGGGGATTATCCGCCACCCAGATGGCCAACCAGTTATATACAGGTGGCACAGGGAAAACTATGGTTCCCAACATCCGTGTATCCACTGATGCGAACAGAAGGAACAAATCTTCTTCTTCTTCTTCTGTAAATCCTCCTGACCTGCGTGGGTATCTGATCCAAAAATACAAGGACAGGGGATCTTTCGGCATGTCTATTACGCCTCCTAACGAGCACTATTGTAATAGTCATAGGATTGTAATTAACTGTTGCTGCTCTGAAGCAAAACGGTCGGTCTTCGATCGATTGAGCTACTCGCCGTCTTTTCAGGAAGAAGAGCACACACATGCATCGGTGAACATGGCTTCACACATACCTAGAGGAAGATCGAGCTCAAGACGTCCTCCCTCTAGAGCTCCGAGCCGAAGGAGATTCAACCAGCTCCTCAGGAACACTGAAGTTGGGGTGTTCCGAAACACCCGTTCGAGGTCGCGATAACCAACTTCGTACTTATCTGATTCCGAAGCTGGGGGTCGCCAGTCTCCCGAGTCAGATACTGAAAGTATAGAGTCATCATCAACAGAGACCTATACTAATCCTTCAATGACACCCAGGGAGATGGAAGTTTATGCCATTGGAGATGAACACGAGGAAGCTTCGTCGTCTGGGAGCGCTGACCAACGCATTACTGTACTGGAGACATATCTGAAAGAGGTGCAATCCATGATAGAGAGCATGCACCAGATGATGCTGGCGCAACACACAGCTGCTATGGCTCAAGCATCGGTCCCTCCAACTCAGATACCTGTGGGGGTGGACATACCACCATCCTACGCGATCCAGGAGCCTGTTCTAGATTAGGAGTCAGCCATTCCTCCGCTTCCTCACTCGAAGAATGTATTACCTCCCGTTGGAGTCGCGATACAATCGATTCCTCATCACTCCGTGGTCTCGCTACCAACTGAAGATCCGATGCAGGCAGTACGGGAGTTGAAAGCCCAATTTAACGCCTTGAAGCACAAAGATCAGCTCAAAAAATTGGGAATCAACCAACCCTACCCAGCCATCTGGGAAGAGGTCCCTTTTCCTCCCAGATACAAACCACAGACTATGGCTTTGTTCGAGGGGAAAACATCACCGAGTCAGTACATGAACTACTTCAGTATGATGACGGTGTTATTACAAGGGAATGATGCCCTCCTCACTCGGGTGCTCAAGGGCTGTCTCTCGGTGGTAGCTTATCAGTGGTACCGCAGCCTCGCGGACAACTGCATTACCTCTTTTGAAGACTTCAAGGCTTTATTCTTCACACGATTCTACGAGGGAGGGATGGACATGTCCATGTCCTCTCTCATCGAAGTCAAGCAGAAGGAAAAAAAAAATGTTCGCACTTTTATCGAACGTTTTCGTCAGGCCACTTTGCAAATGCCTCCAGGAGTTCCAGACTCGGCATTGGTGGACATCTGCAGGAAGAACCTTCTCCCCGTGATCTCGGTGTTCACAGGACCATATCAGTTCCATGATTGGCCCTCGTTCATCATCTCAGCGGAGCCGCGGAAGACAACAGTCAGAAGGCGTGCGATAATGGCATCATGATCTTGGCCTCTGATAAAGGCAAGAGGTCATCCTCCAACATCGACTATCCTCGTGGTACCAAGGGTAAAGAAGCTCTGATAATCAACACGTCCAGGCAAAAGACTGTGGCTACCACGCAGACGAAACCTGGGACTTCCAGGCCCGTTAAAGTGTACTCTTTCGACGACGACGATATTCCGAGCATATTCGAATGTCTCGTCAAAAGCGGCAAGATTACCCTTCCTGAGGTGAGACGGCCCAATGAGGCCGGCAGTACCAATAACCCCAAGTACTGCATCTTCCATAGGTACATACACCACCCCACTAAGGCGTGTTATATACTGAAAAGGAAGATCCAGGAGCTGATCGATGCTAAGGCCATCATTCTGCGCAACAGCGAGAAGACGGTCACAACCAACATGATCTCTCTGCAATTTGGCAATCTGCCTCCCCAAGCGGTCCCGGATGGTGTTACACCTATTTCTCGGACAACGATGAACATCGTCAATCTTTCTCCAACTAGAGGTCAAAATCATGACCTATTACCCCTAACTACCCAGCGAGGAGAGATTATATGGGTTCATCCAGACTTGGTGCCCGGGATCGAGAAAGAGACTCAAGCTGCTAAGACTAAGTCTAAGAAGAACTCAAAGCGCATGCCATGTCACATGGTTGTGGCAGACTAGGCGTCAAAAGACGAGGTCTTGGTTACTGGAACCCGTTCGGGGAAAGCTTACCTCAAGGACCATGGAGCAAGTCAGGAAGATGCACCTGCGGACACTTCAGCTACCAAGCCGTCCGAACCAGAGCCCGCCATACCAGAGGCCGGTCCTTCGAGACCAACTTCGGCGGACAAAGGGAAGCAAAAAGAAGTGCGCTTCGATAAACCTGTGAAAAACATTCAAAACAAAGGTTTAGAGAAGCCATATAACTTCGACACCCTGGCCCAATTGCCTAATACACCAGCCAGGTTGTCCATCTTCGAGCTACTCAGGCTCTCTCAAGACACTCGTCAATCCCTGAGCGAAGCGTTGATGCAGGCGAATGTATACTTGACCCAGCTCAAGTTCCCTGACGAAGAACCCATGGCATGTCCTCAATGCCACAGTATGATGGAGGTGGTCCCGAATATCACTTTTACTCAAGATGACATGCTGTTAAAACATAATAGGCATGACAGACCCCTCTATTACACCGGGTACATCGGTTCCATGGAGGTCGATCGGATTCACATAGATCCGGGATCATCAATCAGCATTATTCCTCATAGTCTGCTCAGACCGCTGAGGATTCCTACCAGCAAATTGGCTTACACCACCACTACAATCGTGAATTTCAACGCCAGAAAAAGTAAGCCGTTGGGAAAGATTCGTCTGAGAATCCAGATTGGCAACCTTAGATCAGTAGCCACATGCTATGTCATTGATTCTGAGGTGTCCTACAACATTCTGGTGGGCAGACCTTGGATCTACGACCACAACATTGTTCCTTCAACTCTACATCAATGCTTAAAATATGTAGACGCCCAAGGAACAGTACAGACGGAGTTTGCTGACCTAAACCCGTTTAGAGGAGTAGAATCATACTACTTCGATGCCGTGTTGTACTCTCAAGACTACACGGAAGAGGTGTCAGTCGAAGCAGAGAAGGAATCCTACCGGGAGCCAGAAGAACCCTCTGCCGAACAACTACTGTCAATCAAGGTGAAAGGATGGACTACTCGTCCAAAAGCCGTAGAGCCTGTGGCAATCCACCTGAACAAAACCAGGTCAGGGAAAGGGAGTGATCCTCTAGTGATCACTCTGAACCAGAAGCCTCCATCCTTGGTCATCAACCTCCGGCACAGCAAACAGCCGATGGATGTAAATGCAACCAGGAACGAAGTTTCAGATGATAATAAACATCCTCTTTTCCAGTATATTGATGCCCAAATTCTGAATCAGGAATCCTTCCCCCATGATGATATAGAACCTATAGCACATAAGTTCTTGGGAGCTATAGATTCCTATCATCCGTATATGTGGGAAGTAGCGTCATCATCCAATGTCACCACGACATATGGACCACATGAGGATTCTATCTTCATTGTCCGCCTACTTGCAGCAGTCAGCGTTCAATAATCTTTGGCCACATGCGTAATGGACCGACTGTACAAGAGGATTCTCCCGACGACGACGTTGGTAAAATACAGGTTCACCGATACAGCCCGTAAGCTCTGAAGATCATGCAAAATATGGGTTATGACTTAAAGCTGAAACCAGGTCTCAACTACGGGAAAGGCAGACGAATGCCGCTGTACGGAGATCCCTACTATCAATGAACCAGCTTCGGGTTAGGGTATACCACCTCCTTTGCAGCTCCTGAGTCGAACGAAGATGTCTTTTTCTCTTCTCAAAAAGATTCAGCGCCCTCCGACTCATCTCATGCTCTCAAACAAACATTACCAGTGAATATGGTAGTGACAGATTCCTTCGAAGCACACGAACAAGAATCTGAACTGTTCAAGAATGACGCTTGGGCTCAACAAATGGATACACAATGGGAGTTCCGCTTCGAGCAGAGAGAACCTCCCACTGAAGATGAAGTTATCCAGATTAACGTTGGGGATAAACTTTCACCAAAGCCGATATTTATCAGTAACAACCTTTTCGAAGAAGAAAGAAAAGAAAGTATCCAGCTGATAAAAGGATATATCGACATCTTTGCGTGGAATTATGAAGACATGCTGGGTCTTGATCCAAAGGTGGCTACTTATAAGCTCAATATTTTGCCCGATTCAAAGCCTGTGAAGCAGCACCAACGCCGGTTCCTCCCGGATATGATAGACGCCATCGAAGCTGAAGTCAAGAAGTTGATAGCCTGCGGCTTCATCCGAGAAGAACAACATCCTGACTGGGTCGCCAATGTTGTCCCAGTCATGAAGAAAAATGAGAAAGTACGCGTCTGCATCGATTACCGAGATCTGAATGCAGCCTGCCCCAAGGATGAGTTTTCTCTTCCCATCACTGACGTCATGATTGACAATACATGCGGCTTTGAACGTATGTCTTTCGTAGACGGATTTTCAGGGTACAATCAAATCAAGATGCATCATGAGGACGAGAAGCATACTGCCTTCCGGATACTACTGGGGATATATTGCTATACGGTCATGCTATTCGGATTAAAGAACGTCGGGGCTACGTACCAACGGGCTATGAGTGACATATTCCATGAGCATTTATGCAAAATAGTGGAGTGTTACGTGGACGATGTAGCTGTCAAAAGCTGCCTCAAGGATAATCACATCCAAGACTTGAAGACAGTATTTGAATTGATGCGCCAACATCAACTCAAAATGAATCCTACAAAGTCCTTTCTGGGGGTATCTAGCGGCAAATTTCTGGGATTTGTTATTACCGCCAAAGGCATTCAAGTGGACCCTGATAAAGTCAAGGCCATCTTAGAAATGCGACCACCCCATAATCTGAGAGAACTCAAGGGATTTCAAGGCTGTCTGGCTTATATCCGGAGATTCATATCCAATCTCTCTAGAAGATGTCAGCCTTTTTCTCGTCTCATGAAGAAAGGTGTATCCTTTGTATAGGATAAAGCCTGTCAGCAAGCGTTCGGTGATATCAAACGCTACCTCACTAGTCCGCCAGTTCTGGTGCCTCCCGTCATAGGAAGACCATTCGTGCTGTACGTTCGAGCGATGGATCATTCTCTGGAAGCTCTTCTCGCACAAAAGAACGATGTGGGCCATGAACAGGCTATCTACTACCTCAGCAAGATGATGGTCGGAGCCGAACACCGGTACAACCCAGTGGAGAAAGAATGCTTGGCTCTGATATTCGCTATCCAGAAAATGCGGCACTATGTCACAGGCCAAACCATTCACATCATCTCCAGGGTCAATCCTCTTCGAGTACTGATGAACAATCCAAGCGTTCTTAATTCCCGACTTACGACTTGGGCGATGTTATTAATACCGTATGACATGGTATACGTCCCTCAGAAGTCCATCAAAGTCCAAGCATTGGCTAATTTCCTAGCTGCTCATCCAATCCCAGAGACCTCCAAGCTGTACGAGGACATTCCCGACGAAGTTGCAGAATGTAATTCCGTAATGGAGAGTGATGCATGGCAGCTATTCTTCGATGGAGCCTCCAGAACTGGTCCCAGGGAAAACGTGGTCTCAGGAGTAGGAATTGTCCTGGTTACTCCGGATAAGCTCGTCATCTATCGAGCGTACTCTCTCAGCGAGCCCTGGTCCAACAATGTGGCGGAGTACAATGTCCTACTAATCGGGCTCCAAGTCGCTAAAGAACTGGGCGTCGAATCTCTGGAAGCTTTTGGTGACTCTCTGCTGATCGTCAATCAAGTCAGAGGAATATATGAAGTTCGGAATCCATACCTCATCCCTTATCACCAAGCAACGGTCGAGATAGCCATGACGTTCAAAGGATTCTTCCTGGAACATGTGCCCCGATCTCAGAATCTGGAAGCTGATGCCCTAGCCAGTCTAGCCGCAGATTTAGCTATTCCTATAAGAAGGCAGAATTCGGTAATCCTTCTTAGCAGAGATTTATTCTGTGTGAAAAACAACTTTCACATAGAATGTAGCTACGCGGTGGACACAGATCCTCCCAGGAGAGACTGGAGAAGCCCCTTTATAGATTTCGTAGCATACAGAATCTTACTAGAGGACCCTAAAGAAGCAGTATCCGTCAACCCGGTCCTAAGCTACATAATCGCGTTAGGAGAATGGGCTATTACTGGCCCACTATGATCACAGATACAATAAGGTACGCAAGACGATGCAAAGCCTGTCAGGTTCATGGCGACTTTATACATCAACCTTCTGAACATCTGCATCCTACGGTTGCGTCCTGGCCTTTCGAAGCATGGGGTATGGATATCGTTGGTCCTATTCACCCGTCTTCTTCCAGAGGTCACCGGTTTATACTGGCCATCACGGATTATTTCTCCAAATGGGCAGAAGCGATCCCTCTTGCTGAGGTGAAGATGTCTAATATGATCAGCTTCATCAAGCATCATATCATTTATCGCTTTGGGATACTCTGAAGGATAGTCCATGACAATGGGCCTCAGTTCATCAGCCACGAGTTTCACCGATTTTGCGATAAAAATCGGATACAAAATATGGCCTCGACGGCTTACAACCCTGCTGCTAATGGTTTGGCGGAAGCTTTCAACAAAACCATTATCAAGCTCATAAAGAAGTTCATCTCTTCAAACAAGAGGAATTGGAAGATGGAAGAATGTCTCTGGGCATACCGCACAACGGTACGAACACCGACAGGTTGTACCCCATTCTCACTCGTTTACGGGAGTGAAGCAGTTCTCCCCATCGAAGTCCAGATTCTGTCACTCAGGATAGCCGTGGCTAATGAGCTGACTCAAGAAAAGAACGACCTTTTAAGGCTTCAGGAGCTAGAAGGATTAGACGAGAAATGCCTCCAAGCTCAACAGCGCATCGTGTTCTACCAGGCACGCATTTCCAGAGCTTTTAATCAAAAAGTAAAGGAAAGAGTGTTCAGAGTTGGCGAGCTAGTCTTGGCTGTGAGAAGGCCGATGATTCTGACTCACAAGACTAAGGGTAAATTCCAACCCAAATGGGAAGGTCCTTATGTGATCGAGACGACGTTCTCAAACGGCGCTTACAGGTTAGCCAAGCCTAATGGAGATCTGCTAATGGCTCCTATCAACGGCAAATTTCTGAAGAGGTATTATGCTTAACCTCCCTTGCTCAAGTGGAATAAGGCAAAAATCTCATTCTGACAAAACTACTTTCAAAACGAAACTAGTTGGATCGTATTCTATTATGTTCATATTACCTCTGAATAGATACAACCTGCTAAAACTTACCGAGAGTATATCATGTTTATATTACCTCTAATATCACTTGCACCAAACCTGTCATTTATATTCCAAAATGATGGATCCAAAAAGTCAGATGAAAGCCTCTTTATTATTCCCAAAAAGAGCAAAAGTACATTGGAAAGCAAAAGTACATCATTTGGGAGGAGCGATTAGGTCGCAAATCTGCCGCGCCAGAGCAACCATTCTCTCGTCCCGGGAGTTCAAGACGTCGGTGCGAGCCCATTCCAACCATGCCACATCGTTGTTCAAAGTAGCTAGCTCAGCCCGAGCCTGCACAAAACCGGAGTGGAAAGCACCCACACGCGTCAGATTCTGCTGAACAGTCGCCCGTCGCTCCTTCAGCACATCTCGGGCTGCCGACAAAGAGAGAACCTTCGCCTCTACTCGAACGAGCTCGTCCTTCAATATGCGGGCCTTCGCTGCCGCTTCCTCATAATCGGCTTCGCACTGGGTCAACTCGAGGACGATGTACTCCAATTGGACACGTTCTTCGTCTATCTCTTGCTGCTGGGCCTCGATGGACTTGTTCAGAGATACCATATGTTCAACAAGCTCTGCCGTCAGGGAGTCGTATCTATCTTGAACGAGACCGTCGATGTTGCCTCGAGCTAGCTGCAAGTATTCGTTAATGGGTTGTTCCAAACCATTAATTATCTCCTCCAGCGTGTCAGCTACCCCAGTGTCGTTGAATTCTCGAATCGGCACTATCGCGGACCGTGCGGACCTCCTCAGCGCCTCGAAGCTCCGATTCTTCGCCCACACCCTCGATATTAATATTTTCAAGGTAGTGTAGAAGATACCAGTGTACTGCTCAGTCAGCAAGACTAGATCCGAATCTACGTTGGGAGTGGTCGCGATAGTGGCGAGTCCCCCTTCATGAATAACCGCAGACGATGTTGCCATGGCCGTCGCCTCAATAGGAGGTACAACAAAAGAAGCAGCGCCAACACCGGACAAAGTGACCGGCGTACTCAAAGGAGGCATTGTCGCAATGACAGGCTCATCCTCCTCTTGAGACATCGGAATCTCTTTGGCAGGCGAGCCGGCATCCGAAGATGTCCCCTCTTCAAATTCAGGCACCTCCGTGTCACCGCCAGGACCTGACACAGAGCCAAAGGGAGCCTCTACACTGCCCTCCCCGAAGATGTCTTCCCCTGAAAGAAAGACAAAAGGAAGTTAATATCAGCATAATATTAATTTTCCTAAAAGAAGAGGCATGAGAGACGACATTTACCCATGGCCAATGGTGTATATGACGCGTCTGCAGCCAGTACAGCTAAACCACTTCTTAGTGATGCTAGGCGAGCTGTCATACCTGGAGAAGAGGGTGCGCCGACAAACATCGACAGGTACTCTTCCACTCGAGGTTCACCAGATGGAATCTCGCTGGGTACACCTACGGACACGGCGGGAGTTTCTTCCGATGCTGAAGATATCCTCACACGGCTTGGGCCCGAAGGTGACCTCATAACACTGCCCGAAGCGGTAGCAGCGACACCAGCCTCCAGCAAGAATTCTTCGGCACCACCAGCCGGGACTATCGAGATTCCCTCTCTAAAAGGCGAGGAACCTCCAATCAAAGAATCATCCCCAACATGGGGAGATGCAGGCTCACTGCTAGGAGCCTCGTTACCGGGAATCCGGAGAGGACGAGTGACCGTCTTCTTCTTCCTCTTGCGAGGGAAAGTCTCCTTCGGGGCAGGAGCCCTTCGCTTCCCAGAGATTACCAAAGGCCCTGCAGACAGAGGTATTTCACCCCGCGATACCGCCAATAGAGGCTCATCCGGAGTAACAGATTCTTCACCCTCGTCAGAAGAAACCGAGGGAACGTTGACTCTCCCCCCAGGCTTGGAAGAGGGCATCCTAAAACTTCTACGCATGTCAAAATCATGATGGAAGGTGTTGGTTGCCACGTAAAACTGGGCATACGAATAGAGAATGCGCAGCTCCGTGGAGAGATCAATGACGGGCACGGTAAAAACTGCTTCAGTGCAGCCCATGATGAAGTATCGCCATCCTCTCGTTCCATCAATGAGTCCGCCCCTGGACCTGAAGCTGGTGACAGCGTTGCCCACATGCAACTGATCATACCTGAACTGCCTGGCAAATCGACTGGGCAGGTAGGGCTCAAAGAAGCAATGGTCTTCACTTCTGTACAATAAATAGAAAGGTCTAATGCAGACCAACCAATTAAAAGCCTCAGGAGAAAGAACGATCTTCCCGTAGGCTACATCCTGAAGTCTGATCCCGTGTTGATTGAGATGTACAGAGGGGACAGTACAGAAAAGCTTCCAACTATGACCGAGGTTCAGCACCCGCCGACAGTCTAAGACTGTGGTCACATTCCAGGAGGAACTCTTGTAGTTCAACAAGAAACTACCCCCCGAACTACTGCCAGAACCAGGAGACATTACCCTGGGATTGTGGAGAATTAACCATCCCATCAAATACAGGTATGGTAATTCTACCCTGGAAAAGCTATCACGCCGAGTTTCATCGGCGAGCAGCCCGTCAATCATGGCCCTCAGGCCAGCTTGAATGCGGCACACCATGGCAGGGAGCAAGCCCAGTCTTGCCCCAAACACCAGATGCACTGCAGGCCATAGCGTGTTGCGGTGAATGCGGTCCGCAGATGCGATGCCGGGTACCACCAGTCAGTGCAACCATATGGAGAGGAAGCCAGCCAGTTGAGCTTCCCTGGACAGAGGCCTGCGGCAACGCCTCAAATAACTATAGGCCTTAGTGCCTACAGGATACTTCCCTACCCCTTCGTCGAGGATCCAATCCGGAGCCCCAGCGTCTTCCATATGATCGCCGACTACCTGAGCATTAAGCATGCTCAGAGGATTCAAAGGTAGATCCTTGCCTTCCAATACCTTCTCCGGCTTAGCAGTCCTGGACCGGTGAAAGAAGAGGTAGGACGTCCATTTACTGACGTGAGCCAAATCTGAAGGCTCGTTATAAAAAGCGGTGCAAGCGAGGTAGTGGCACATCACCTCCTGATACACTTCCACTACCCGAGGGTCTGAATCCCCCAGCTCCCGGTTCGTGGGAACATACTCTTCATATGGAGTATCCCCCATCGGCAGTCTCGAGATCTCTGCCATCTCATGGAGGGCCAATCCCAACTCCCCCAGTGGGGTGGCGAAAGTCCCGGTGAGCGAGATATATCGCTCCATCAGTGCCAGAAAGAGGTTAGGGTTGGGAGGCAACCCAACGCTGGTGGCACTCACAGCTTCAAACAGACCAATGTTCTCCAGCTCGGTCTGAAAATGCTTCAGGGCCCATTCAGCTAAGCGAGCCCATCGAAGGTTTATGGGGGTGATTCACCCTCCTGTCTGAGGATTCACCTTAGGGTACACTCCCCTGTGCCCCATGAAATTATTGCAGAAAGTCGATAATTGGACCGGCTGGATCACTAAGCTGTCTTCACTCGGGACGCTGCCCGAATACAGTCCCCTGAATGTCATCACAGAGCCGGAAGGACGGCTAACAAACGACCCCTGGTCAGCTTCTTTCAGATAAAATATCTTCCCTGGCCTGCCGTGAAGATCAGGAGTCAGCGTCCACGACATCCTCCTGGGGTGTGTAGCATGGAAGAATGCCGAAATGGGATAGTCTCTCGGCATCTTGGGCAGATACAGAACCAAGCCCCCGGCAGGAAAAACCCAGAGTTCTTTCTTGGGCTTCGTTTGGGACTGCTTGTCGATCATATCCCCAAAGAGGAAAGTCGGCTTTATATACTGGTCCCCGTCTATGTATGTCAGGGGCTCTCCATTAATCAAGTTCAGCAGCGTTCGCTCGCCCTGAGCGGATATCAAAATTTCCCTTCCTTCAGGGTACTGGGGTCCAGAGATGGGAAATGTCACGTGGGACAGATCCTCCAAGTAGTTCGAGTACAGTATCTCGGCAGCGGAACCCATCACCTCAGCCAATGGAGACGCGTGCAAGTTAACTACAAAATGCAAGAGAGACAAGTCAATTCCTATAACCTTGCAGCATGTGCCAAAATTAGCACAGAAGATGACCTAGCGCGTTCACGTACAACGTGTGCGAAGGATTTTCAGTCGTTCTCTTTCGTCCCAAAATCTCTACCTTTAAGGCCGGGTGCACTGCTCGTCGGAGGGACACGTCGCTCAGAATGAAGCTCGCCTTGCCTGACCGAAGACGCTCTCACTTGAGCAGAAGAACGAGAAGAAGAAGCAACCTTCTTTCCCTTAGAGGAGAATGATTATTTCGAGGCCATTACTGGAAACTTTGAAGACTCGGAGAAGAAACGAAGAAGAACTCGAACAGTCAAAAGCTTTCTTTCGCAGAAGACGGATAAAAAGTTTTTCTCTCAGAAACTTGGGGTATATATAGAGTTCGGATGGACTCCTCGAATCCCGAACCAAATCTCACATTTAATATTTGGTTATGATTGGAGACTACGTATGCCTATTTACTCAGAGAAAACGGACAGTCAGCGAATTCGAAAAGTTTTTGTGCAAAGCAGATTCGTGGTTTTTTATGCTACGGAGCTTTCTACGCTCGACGACACCAGATCTATGGTTTTTATGCTAAACAGGCTACAGGTCTATGGTTCTACACCCAGATGTTCTCATGCTCAGCAGCGTTTCACGCTCGAGAGGCTACGAACCTACGACTCCATGCTCAACGGCTACAAATCTTTGATCTCACGCTCGGTGGCTTTTTACGCTCGGAGGCAACAGATCCACAATTTCACAAGGACTACGTCAGCCTATTGCTCAGAAAAGACGGACAGTCAACGAATTTGAAAAGTTTTTGTGCAAAGCAGATTCGTGATTTTTTACGCTAAGGAGCTTTCTACGCTCGACGGCACCAGATCTACGGTTTTTACGCTAAACATGCTATAGGTCTATGGTTCTACGCCCGGATGCTCTCATGCTCAACAGTGTTTCACGCTCGAGAGGCTATGAACCTACGACTCCACGCTCAACGGCTACAAATCTTTGATCTCACGCTCGGTGGCTTTTTACGCTCGGAGGCAACAGATCCACAATTTCGTGCTCGGAAGATTTTTTTTTTTCAGGAGCTACAAATCTACGATTTTTACGCTAAGGAGCTTTCTACGCTCGACGGCACCAGATCTACGGTTTTTACGCTAAACAGGCTACAGGTCTATGGTTCGACGCCCGGATGCTCTCATGCTCAGCAGCGTTTCACGCTCGAGAGGCTACGAACCTACGACTCCACGCTTAACAGCTATAAACCTATGATCTCATGCTCGATGGCTTTTTACGCTCGGAGGCTACAAACTTATGATTCTACGCTCTACGACTTTCCGCGTATCTGAAAAATACGCAGGCCGGAGTACAGTACATCTGAAAAATTCTCAAGACGGTCAATTGCAAGGGTTCACACAGAAGATACTCCTTCTTGACCTCAAAATATCCCAAGTACCCAAAGCATACAGAGTTCAACATTGAAAATTACTCTTCTTCATGGGTCGATTCGAAGTTCATCCAGAATCCAGTCTGAATATTTCATCTACAGTTTAAGATGGCAACTCAGTCTTTGACAGCCATTTCTCGTCCTGTTCCAAGGGATTTTCGAGAAATCATTCTTGAAGATGATAGTCTGAACAAAGAAGTGACAGTTCAGAATTCTACGCGGTTCCTCATTCCTAACAGCAGGACAGTTCAAATACTCGACTGCTAAGCGGCTTTCTGCGCATCCTTAGTTATGCGTAAAAGACAGGACAGGACCTAGCACTCTTTCTATACAGAGTCAGCGTAAAGTATCAGACGTGTCGAAGCTACACACATTCAGACTTCACAGCAAAGTATATGGCAAGATGATCATGTGCACAGAAGAAGACGATTTTATTAAAATTGAAATCATAATTACATATGAGGGAAATCTAGTCTACAAGGGTTTTTCTTTATTTTCATGGTTACATATGAGAGAAATCCCGTCTACAAAGGGCTTCCTCATTGTCGTTTGGAGATCGCGCCCAGAATCTGTTCTGTCAGGTTCTCGCAGGGGCACAATTCTTCATCCATCTTCTCCAGCAGCCAGTCGGTGACCGCAAACCGACGGACATATGATCAATGGCGGGAGGATACAAAATGGGCCTAGACCCATCCCCCAACACAAGAAAGCAGGGTAAATCTGCTTTCCTGCGTCCAGCGCCGTGACAGATTGAGTTGAGATATTTCACTCAACTTAATACTGGAGGACAGAGCCCGTTTGTATGCTCTCGTCCACAGATAACGGGAGAAGACACCGCTTGCAAGCTGCCTGGTCAAATGAGACCCTTCCTCTCTCCCGGAGAACCGCCATATAAAGTTGCTGATTATTCCGAGCAAAGGAGGCTATGATATCCTTCCATGATCCATCGTTGCAGAGGACATTTGCTCGAAGATGCCTTCTTTTTCGGCTCCTTACATGCTGGAAGAACATGGCCTTCTTCTCACTCAAGCTGACCCGACGAGCTCCGACGATCATCTCTGAATGGTAAAGGAAAGATAGGAAGAACAGGTTATCTCCTCAGCCTTTTTATAGGCAAAAGAGATCACACAGAGCCCCAATAACTCCGCCATAAAGTCAGCCTTGAAAGAACATGTCAAGCTTGACCGTTTCAGAGCATTTCAAGTTACGAGGAATGCTTCATGCTTCATTCAAAGCATTTCAAATTATGAGAAATTTAAAAGCTTTGAAGGGGATCTTGTAGAAGCATGAAAAAAATATGCTGGATAGCTCTACGCGGCATATTGAGGCAGGACAGCGTAAAACAGATAACCTCAGAGCCATCAAACGTGCAACAGAACCTTTTCGCTGCTTCAGCGTAAAATATAGGCTCAAGGACCATCCGCATAATGCAGTATATCCAGGCTGCTTCGGCGTAAAAGAGGTGCTACATCGCCTTTATGGCGTAAAACTCATCCGCTTTTAAAATGCAGCATTGAAGTGTACGAGGGACGCTTTGTATTCCCCGAAATGAACCTGACAAATCGTGCAGTGAACCTGACGTCTGACTTCTGACAAAGAGTACTCCACGACTACCCAGGCAACGACTATAATGATGGCGTGGCACTGCAACCCAGGCTGTCATTTACTGCACTTTCCTCGGCATAAACTGCCCTTACGCATATAAAGGGATACGCCGCCTAGTTTTACACAGGCAGATATGAGCTGTTTACGCTCCGCAGAAGACAAACAGCCTACCACGTCAAAAGTTTCTCTTCGTACAGGTCTCGAGGCACGTCTCAGCATTTAATGCGCAGAGCGGTGACAGGTTCTTGAGGCACGTCTCTGCATTTAAGGCGCCGAATACTGACAGATGCCCAAGGCACGTCTCTGGATTTTATGCACAGAAGAGCGGCAGGCCTTCAAAACACGTATCTACATTTAATGTGCAGGATAATGGCGGATCTCTGCATTTAATGCAGGAGATTTGATTAAATGTCACCGAACCGTCGTCTAGTGACATTCCCTTTGCGTAAACTGCCCTTACGCATATAAAGGGATACGCCGCCTAGTTTTACACCGACAGGCGTGAGCTTCTTACGCTCCGCAGAAGACAAACAGCCTGCCCCGTCAGCAGTTACTCTTCATACGGGATTCGAGGCGCATATCTGCATTTAATGCGCAGAATGATGACAAATCTTAAAGATACGCCTCAGCATTTAATGCACATGATGGGGGTATTTCTCGGCATTTAATGCAAGAGATTTGATTATATCTCCAAGAGCCGTAATTTCGGCTAAAACGTCCACATCATCTCGGCTTCTACGCCTGCTCGGCTTCTATGTCCACTCGGCTTCTACGCCTGCTCGGCTTCTATGCCCATTCGGCTTCTACGCCTGCTCGGCCTCTACGACCACTCGGCCTCTACGACCACTCGGCTTCTATGCCCACTCAGCTTCTACGCTTACTCGGCTTCTACGCCTACTCGGCTTCTATGCCTACTTGGCTTCTACGCCATGGTGACAGTCATTTGGCTTCTACACCAACCTCTTCTACACAAGGGATAACTGCCTATGGGGCTTCTACGCCGTGATCTTAGTAGCAGTTACACGCGTTTGTCCCTTAGTTGGACACGCGTCACTTGCTCATTGAAAAGATCATTTATATGCAGGCATTTATTATTTTAAACCGTCGTGTAAAAGGGTGATGTACTTTCCACTACTCGGTTTCTATGCCGACTGTGTGGTCACTGTCACTAAAAACTCTATAAATAGAGACCTCTATCAACAGAGAAAAAGGTCGCGAATTAAAAGGTCAAAGAAACTGGTCAAAAAGGAGAGGAAGAGGTCAAGAGAGAGAGAAGAATCCAGAGCTCAGGCAAAGAGAAGGGATCAACGACTTTGGCATCGGGCATCCACCCTCTTTAGCAGCCTTCGAAGCTGCTTTCTGTCTTCTACGACACTTCTTCAACATCGTGTGGTCCAAGGGCCAAAGTGATCGACTGCAGATCAGACACCTATAGCAATATTTACCCAGATTAAATAAATTATACTTAGACATCCTCGTATAGGATTAAATTGTACAATCTTATTTGTAAACACCAAAGAAAGGGCGGGTTTTCATATAAGACCTCGTTTTCCGTATTTCTCTTCTCGTTTATTATCAAACTACAGCTCCGTTGCAACTACTTCTTACACGGACATCCTTGTTGCAGCCTGACCCATAGAGCGCGTCATCAGGAGAGAGTCCAGCCAGAAGCGACTGCATGTACTAGCACCAGACTGAGCACAGCAGGGAGGAGCTGCAAAGCGACCACAGATAAATCCACCACAGAAAGCATTTACACTACTAGCACTAGTCCTTCCTACTTGTCACTACTGTGGCAAGGTAGGCCATGTTGAGAAGGAATGTAGACGCAAATGGGGATTATGTTTAGCTTGCGGATCCAGCCAGCATTCAGCCAGAGATTGCCCTGAGCGTCGAGAGAGAGCAATGATGATTCATCGACCAGCCCTACCAACACCAGTACCAGGACTCTCTACTTATCATTATTGTGGCAAGGTAGGCCATCTCGCTAAGGAATGCCGACACAGATTGGGATTGTGCTTGGTTTGCGGATCCAGCCAACATTCAACCAGAAATTGTACGGAGCATCGAGGAGAAACACCGATGGTTCACCGACGAGCACCGATGGTAAACCGACAAGCTTTACCAGCATCGGAAGGATATCAGCTGAGGCCACCCTTGGCACCACAAACTATACTCTTCCAGCAAGCCCAGCAACAACAGAGGACACCACCACATGGACGTGGACAGGCTTTTGCGATGACAGTGGAGGAGGCACAGACTCGAGGAGTAGCGAATATGAGTAAGATTTGATTTTATCATAGCTAGCTATAATAGCGAATAATCCTAGTAATACTTTAGCATGTGCCTGTTAGTTCCATTCCCTAACCTATACCTAGTATTATGTTAGCATGAACTTGTTAGTCTAGATTGGTAATATGTTACTGGTACCCAAGTTTTCATAAGCTGTAGTTGATCCGTGCTCTAACCAGGCTCCTTTACTCTTGAGTTACTTATTTCTCATTGCCTAGGAAAAAGTTTTCATTTATTCCCTACGTGTTATGCTTGAACAAAACCCTCACCCTTCCTCCCGATTTCTCCTTATTCATGGTTCCTTATCCTTTGTGTCGTGCTTCAACAAACATGTCTTGCAACCGCGTTTTCTCTTCTGGTCGGTTATATTTTATTTTCTTAATTGCAAGGATACAATTCTTTTAATGTGGGTAGATTGTAAACACCCAGATTTTTAGAATTTTAATTATAAATTTTTGAGTTTTTGGAAATTTTTTGTAATTTTTAATTAATTACAATAAATGTTCGTTCATAAAATTATATTTTTGTGTATTAAATTAATTTAAAAATATTAAAAATATATATATATTTGAGTGTATAATTAATAATAGGATATTGTGTAATTTTTTTAAAATTTATTGGGCTCAAAAACTATTTTTTAATAGCTAATTACATTAGTTTTACTTAAACTAACCCGAACCAAACCAAACTTAAACCAAAACCAAACTGAACCAAACCAAACTGAACCCAACCCTAACGAACCGGATCCTACCTGACCCGCTAACCCGCAACCCGACCCGACCTACAAACCCTTAATATTCAGTAACAGTAGCCCGACCTCTCTCCCTTCCCCTTCCCCAAAACCGACCGGCCGACCCCCTTTATCCTCCCCGTAACCGCCGCACCTAGCCCCTATAAAATCCTTCAGTAAGTCGAACCCTACCACCATAACACCCTCTCTCATTTTTGATAAGACACCGCCGACGACGACGTCGGACCGCCGTGCGCCACCGCCGAGAAGACGGGCCGTCCAACATCCCGCGCACAACAACAGTAAGGTATGCTGCTTCCCACCTTCGTATCTCTTTGCACGGTTATCCAAATATCGATCTGTCGAATTCTATGCGAAGACCACATGATCCTCTCGAACCCTGTATAATTAGTTCAGGATATTGTGTCCTGTATCGGTCGCAAATCTTGACGCAAAACAGAAATAAATAATCCAAATTGGAGTTCAGAAAACTGTCCCAAACCCCCATGTTCATGGCTATTTTTCTTCCAACCTAGTTTATATTTTTAAATTCCACTTGAACAGTAATTTAGACAATATAACCGAGATTTAATTCCTTTAATTAGTTTATTTTAATTTATTGTATGTTGTGATTTATTCGTGGTTGAAGTTGACAAAAAACTTATTTTTTCTAAACCCAATTTTTTTTGAAACGGGATACGTTCCATCAAACGAGATAACTTTGTCGTGTACAAATTGCATCGAAAGATGTGTATCTTCAACACGGACGTGTGGGATTTTACGAAAGTTGATTTGGATGTGTGTGCACACCGGAATCAACGCGTATCCGTCGAAAAATCTCGTATCGGTCCGTTCTGACACTCGTCATAATTTTGTGTGTGTTTGTCGTTTCACAACAAAACTTGCGACATCGGATTCATAGCGTTACGCTGGTCCTGTGACCCAAGTTTGGTTTGATTATAGGAACGTTGTCGAAATTCTGTTTCGTAGGCCCCACGGCTCCACTTGACGGACGATTTCGTGACCGGCTCATCAAAATCCATTTCTGGATGTTCTGTTGGGTTCGTATCATTGTTCTGGACTCGTAGACACTAAGTTTGACAAATTTGGAGAACTGTCTCTAGCATATTTTTCGATGCAAAGTGGGCCACATATGGATCCCGCTTTGACCAGAAACTGTCAATTTTGCCCCTGTGTCCAAATTGGACTTATGGTAGTCAATTCTAGCTATTTCATCTATTTTGAGAGCGATAGTAATATTTGTTTTGACATCCGGAGGTGTACCTGAGGATTCCACTATTATTGGAGCAACTGAAGGAGTTCAGAACCCAGACAACTGTACCTTGCCAAACTTGCAGTAGTTTCTTTGATATTAATTGCTTGAGTTATATATATATATATATATATATATATATATATATATATATATATACTTTTGCATTGTATATGTTCAACTTAGGACCGTGAGACGTTGCTTAGCGTCCGAATAAGATTCGGGTGTCGACGCCGTACGCAAAGTCGTGTAACTTCAGTTAGAGAGTTGATACCACGATCCTATATATTTTACGTGCTTGCTTTACCAAGTACGTCATACCATAGGACACTTGACACTATTTATATGACAAAATCTTTCCTGAGTTATTCATGGTGATTTTGTATATGCTTACAGGATTCGTGACATAAGACTTGCATATACATAGATATCATTATGACTCGCTGTACTAGCTAGAGGTCATAATTTTACGTGTTATGGACATGAGGCATCGTGGACATGAGACGTGTGATTACATTGGGTGGGGAGAGACACGCAGGCTACAGGCTGATTATATACATATATATTTATTATTGTGGTGCTTTAGTCTCTGTTCCAGAGCTTGGCCCATTACATGATATTACTGCTACAGGCTCCCCGACACAGAGCTTGTAGTGGTCTCAGGCTGAGTACTAGTGATGCTCTCATTTGCATATCACATAACTGGTTACATAGCTTTCCCTGAGATCTATTTTTATATACTGTATTTTATTTAGCTTGAGTTATTCTTGTACCTTGCTATGTCCCATGAGGATCTGGATTCGGATTCTGTCCCCAGGTACAATAGAAAAGGAATATCCTGAGGTATACGGGACATGAGCTGACGCTGGAGCAGTACTGGCACCAAAGGAAAAAGTTGTGCCAGAGAATTTCTCCTGAGTATTTTGTTATATATACTCAGTTATTTCCGCTTCAAGTTATTCTATATTTTGACTCTTGGATTATTGTATTGACTTATTATCGGGTTGTTCCCCGAGACAATTTTTATTGAGACTTGCTGATGGACTATATTTCTTTATATTGATTAGTTTATCATATTAAATTTTGTTTACTTTATGTGGATGAGATTAGAATTAGACTGTAGCATGTATCTTAGACCATTGTATTTGTTTTACAGCTTAAGTACACTATAACGGGTCAATTAAATTGGGTTTGCCCATTAGAGCTGTGCTGCTGGCCATTGCCACGTGGCTAGTCCCTCGATATTTTGGGACTGAGGCGTGACAATTTAGGCCTCTGTTTTCCTCAAAGAATTATGTCGATTCCATTTGGCCTACAACTCATGCGCCGAACATTGTTCCCATTGTATTTACACTCAGTTGTTCACCCTTTTATTTATTGCAGTATTTCGTATCATTAGTGGCATGTTATTTTCTGTATCTTGTTATGTCTCTCTGAGGATCTGGTCTACTTTCAGGTTTAGTTGAGTAGGAGTACGAGCAGATTTACGGGCCGAGTCCTGACGCTGTTACCGAGGACGATGAGGTGCACGTATCCAGGAGACTACATCTGAGCTTGGTTGCAGACTTCTGCTTAGAGTCTATCTATCTATCTATCTATCTATCAAAACTTCATTTTGACATATTTGAGTAGTTGATTTGTCTCCACCAAATTTGTACTCATTATGGTTTGTATGACATTTTTTTATTACTTGACTTTATCATATTTAGACTAGTATGTTATTTCCAGTGGATGAGATTTAGATGCATATGACTATATTATTACTTAGGTACAGTGTGATACGTACTTGAGGATTCCATTAAATTGGAAAAAAATTCTTGATTGCTTATTGGCTGGTCATTGTCACGTAGCTTAGTTCCTATATTTTGGGACTGAGACGTGATAGGTCCAGACCTATTCTAATTCAATAAGTAGCCGATCATGTGGATTGGGTCCTATATGGTAAGTGCGCTCATATATGAGTGCACCTATTATGTCTCCTACTTGCCTATATAAAGGATAGGTTTCTCATGTGGAGAATCTAAATCCTCGTACTTCCCTCTAAAAAAAATCAACTTCATCCTTTCCTCTCCTCCATCTCACATGAGAGTGTGTTACGAGGTGGTACAAAAGGAGCCTCCCCTAATTAAATGCTTCATCAACCGTGCTCCAAAAGATTGTAGGAGGAACCCGGTTCAACAAGCATGGAAGATATATCCCTAACTCGCTTCACCTCAAACCTTCGATGCCAAGATCAATCCGCAATCTACACTTTCTAACTAGTAGCAATGCCAAACCAAGCTTGAATTGATATGAGCAATGTAAAAATAGATTAATATCTGTTCCGTTTCAAGGACACATGTATCTCATTCCAACCTTCTTGATAAACCAAATAACTAACCTTTGAACCGCTTTCAGAAGTTGTCACAAAATTGATTTTGATCAGATTTAGGATTGCTTGTTGTGGTTACTTCTATTTTTTAAGAGTAGTCTCAAAAGATGTTCAGTGAAAAACAACTTACCAATTTTTTTTTTCGAAAAGTCTAACTCAAATTTTTTTTTTTAAACAGCTTTCAATAAGAGACGGGAGGTTCTTTTCAGAAGCTGCTTTTGCAAAGAGAGTTAGCAATTGCGAACTAGGCTTAGCTTTTCAATACCTAGACAAATATTTTGAGGACTGCTTTTTGGGAAGGGAAAACAGAAGCAGAAGCAGAAGCAGAAGCATGATAAGCAATGCCAAAAACACAACCCTAACCAGGGATGAGTATTTGGTTTATTCGATTTCAACCGAACCGAAATAGTCAAAACCAAATAAATCGAAATTTCGAAAATCCAAAACCGAATCCGAACCGAAATTAGCCGAAACCGAAACCGAACCGAATAATATATTCGGTTTGTTCGGTTGGACTATTGCTATTATTTAATGGACCAGACCAAAAATTATGATCGTGGTTAAATTATATTAAAAAGTATAATTTTATACATCAATTTGTTATATTTCAAAGTTGTGACCAAAATTGCGCTTCAAAACATATACTTAAAAATGTTGTTTTCAAAATATACATATTTTTAGTCACAAAATATGTATAAAATTATAATATTTATATAATTACATAAATTTTATTAAATTTTTTATTTTAGACCAAAATCTAAATCCGAAATTGAATAATTTTTTTTAGCCTTTTTTCGATATAGAACCTCAACCCCAAGCCCTAACTAACAAAACCCCAGATATCTCCCCCCCTCCCCCCGTTTGTTCTTCTTTCTGAATCAAAATCCCCAAATAGACCACCCTCCTCCTCTTCCCACGCGAACCCATAGAGGAAGCCTCCGCCGCCGGCTCCTCCTCCTCCTCCTCTTCCCACGCGAACCCATAGAGAAAGCCTCGAACCCTCCTCTCAAACTGGTCGTCGGCTTTCCCCAACCGGCCCCGACCTATCCCTGGCCGCTCGCGACGAGGCGGTTTCTTTATTTGGGATCGTGTTCCATCGTGATGACCGTAATCGAGAATTCGGAAGTTCTGTCTCGTGGTTCCAACTCTGAGCATCAATCTCTGTGAATCCAAGGGACGCTTTTTTCGAGCCAATTTTTCCGTAGCATAGCAGGTATAACCATCTATTTGTCCGTCAAATTTTCGTTCAGTTTCGACTTCGTTTGTTAGTTCAAAAACCGAGCTCAAAGTGGGCTCGAAAACCGAGCTCAAAGTGGGCTCTTTGTTCTCTGCAGTGGCAGATTTTTGCGAATAACTCCATCTCCGCGAGGCTGTTACCCATTCTGCCGCCTCCTTCCACCGATAGCTGGTATAAAGTTTCATTCCATTATGTGATGATTTTGCACAAAAAAATTCGAGGTCAAAGTTGTCTCATTGAACTGGCTAAATTCCGTTTCAGAAAGCTGTTTCACGAAGCCGACTTTGCTCGTGATTTCCCTAAAAGTCGAACCGTTGGATCGGCTATCCTGATTTGACCGTTTGATAGATTGCTTCCGTACCCGAAGTTGAGGTTCGCGGTGAATTTAATTTGAGAAAAGTCTACTTGTCGAACGGCATTTGTTGTTCTTATTTTTGGAACCCAAATCCAACATCACTGTTGGAATCGTGATGTTGTTTTACCCTAGAATGACATATAATTTGTTGATTTCAGACATTTTTGTTTTGGCACAATTTTTGGTGCAACGTGTGCCCGCTTGCGGACCCAAAATTAAAATATTTTGCCATGTGTCCAGAATAAACTTATGGGTCGATTTTTTTGAGTATCTCACCCATGCTAAATGCTTTGGCGATGTTTGTTTCAGCATCCGGTGACGTCTATGCATCTTCCAATTTTTGTGTTATCCTTGATCTGACGAGTTCGTAGCCGAAACATTGTTCAAACTCTTCCTAAACCTCAGGTAAGTATACCTTATATATATATATATATATATATATATATATATATATATATATATGCATGATAGGGTTATGTTCTTTATTGTTGTTTATATTTCATGAGTTATAACATGTGCGTCTGAGCAAGACTTGGGTGCGATCGACATTTTTCATCGATTTACTTGTTTCTTGTTTATTTTATGTATATCGACTTAGTTGTTAATAGAGTACCATATGTTTGTAGGATATTCTATCTTGACACATATATGACACATTATTTGATATTCATGATAGGACACGAGTCATTGTATCTGACTGGTCATCGATGCGTATGAGACGTATGACAGATAGAACGTAACTATTATGATTAGTGTGTTAGAGACTCTATTGCTGAGGAAGCTCATCTCTCTCTCTCCAAATTTCTCTACTTGTTCATATCTCAACACAAGAGAGAGAGAGAGAGAGAGAGAGTCTCCTAGTTGATAATAAACAAAGAATTTTATGATGGTGTCGCCAAAATAAAAGAAAGAGCGCACGCTGATTAGGAGAAGGGACTTCTCTGTTTTGGGAGGGAGAAAAAAAGAATTGGACGCCAAAATAAAAAAATAGCAAGATTAATTTTATGATGACACTAAAAATGTGTTGTCTTTATTATTTAATATTAGATGGCGTTATGAAAGTGTCGTTGAATATATTTCTACAATACTTTTAAAAAAGTGTCATGGATGATGATAAATATCTTATTACCACGTTTTAGCAAAGTGTCATCATAAAAAAAGTTTAATAACACTTATTTAAAAAGTGTATGATGATAAATATCTTATTACCATAACACGTTTTAGTAAAATGTCATCATAAAAAAAGTTTAATAACATTTATTTAAAAAGTAACGTCAATAAAGTGTCGTCATTAACCATTTTTGTTGTAGTGTGTGTATACGACTTGGTCAGTCTATTGGGGATGAGGAGGACGGTCACTAGGTGTATATGATAGCCAAAATCAGTGAACTATAGCCTCCGGAGGAACTATCAGAGTTTATGAGCTTGATATCATGTTGGCCTCTGACGTTTGTCGAACATTATACACGGTTATAGATGACTGATTGCAGTATATGTACAAATCTTACTTGATCCTGCATCTCGTCCATGCGTGCAAAAGTTGTCCTCAAATGTGTGCACATAGATGGTTATAATCATCCATTGCATATTTATATTTCAGTTTATATTAGCACGTTGTTTGTATCTTGTTATGTCCCCCTGAGGACCTGGTTTCCTTCCAGATTGGATTATTTGGTATTGCTACATTATTCCGGTGGTTAGTTGATGATCATCGTTCCATTTCAGTTATTGATTCCTCCGTAGTTTCTATATCACACTATGATATTTTTGTTGTTATAGCCTATAATTTATAGGTCCATATTATTCGTTTGGGTCTATTTGGACAAGTATGTTTATTGGACTGCAGACTACTATTCATAGTGTCCATTCTTAATGTTTTTGGTATGTGGATTGAGTTATAGAGATGATATATTATAGAGATAGTTATGTCAATATTGGACAGCGTATACATATTTAACTTGGGCTGGAGTCCACTTAGTACGTAGCTGACCATTGACACGTATCTTAATCTTACGTATTTTGGGTCTGAGGTGTGAAAATCAGTGAGGACTTCTTATTCATCTGCGTGTAAAGAAGAAATTTCTCCACGACACAAAGAGGACCACTCATTGAAGATCTTGGCAATTTTGTCCACTAGATGCTTAGTGGCGCTGCCCTCTCAGCTCTGCCTCATGTACGGTTAGATCCAATAGATGAATCTAGCATGCTTTTGATCGAGTCCAAGGTTAAGATTTTAGCTTTTAGCACCAGTTCTATGATTAGTTTAAGGGTGTCATAAAAACCATTGATCAATCCATTGCCGTAGTTATCAACGAACTTATTGGTACTTGTCTTTGCAACCTCAACAGCAGTAGTAGTATGGTCAATGGACAAAGTTATCATATCAGAGACTCGAGTGGAGTTATTGAATATATAGCATACGGCAATAGTGCAAGTGCCAAATCAGATACATTAGCCGAATTATGGATGATAGGCTCAACAGGAGAAGCGGGCAGACCTATCAGAAAAATAAAATTAGTTAAAAGTATGAAGTTGTACATCGAAAATTCATAAATTATGGAAGATATGATACCTTCAAAAGATGCAGGAGGATATGCCCCCTTTTCTAGGGCAGTAGTGTTTGTAAGTCCCTGATCCACATCTGCAGGTTCTTGATCAACAATGTTTGTAAGTTCCTGAGTTACAATATCATTCTCGGTAAAGTGGATCTGCGTGAAGGTCTCGAGCGGAGGTTGTTTGTTTGAGAGCTAGAATAACCTCCTTGCTGATTAATAATTTGATCAAAGGATAACCCATAACTAGCCAATATTGCATGTACGGATGCCAATGCGACTGCAGCAAGGGAAGGATTTGAAGTATTTGTCATTCCGAGTTCAGTCAAAATCTCGACAATTTATTGTTCTCCGGTAGAAGGAGCCTTGTTCACTTCTGGCTCGATGACGGGATTCTTATTCACATGTTGTTCTTCGATAACGGGGGCCTCACTGACATCCGGTGCAGTGGTGACATGGGTCTTTTCTGTTTGTTGCTCGGTCTGAGAATGAGTCTTTAGTCGGTTCATTGACTAGGGAGGGAATGTTTGTTGGCTATTGTTCTTTTGTTTGTTGCTCGATGTGGGAGTCATTCCACTGGTTCTTGAACTTTGGAGGATTCTGCCGGAGCTTGAGGCTCACCTTCGTCTGAAGTTATTTCAATAACTTGAGATGTTTCCTTGGGTGGCGGTGAAGGCATCGATGTAGTTGCTGGGAGAGCAGGACCCTTAGTAGTGGTCTTCTATTAGATCTGTCCATTTGCTTCTTCTGCTTGTTTGGAAACTGTTCTTGGGAAGAAGATTCATCCTTTGGTCGTTTGAGGCTCACTTGAACTGCTAGGAGATTTTCCTCTTCTGAGTCGGTGAAGGATGTTGGATCTAATATCTTTTCGACCGACTCATCATCAGTTGTTCATCCTTCCACATCTATATCTCAAAGATGTTATAATTTCCCCTTCCTTCTAGGCAGGTTGTTTTCCTTTATTATTACTCTTTTGGCTCCTGTTGCTTCTGTGTCCATTTATGGCGCCCCCATAAAGCTTTAGTTGATCTTGAAATTTTGATGAAGGTGGTTGGTAGAGCAATAATATATTAGTAGCTGTGGCTCTTCAAGCGGCACAGTGAATATGGTGTTTGTGCAGCCTATGTTGAAGTATATCTGGGCTCTGGCTCCATCTACCAAATTGTCAATATATCCCAATATTGCATTTGGATTGTCAATGTATAGTTGATCATAACCGAATTGACACGCAAAACGACTTGGTATATATGGTTCCAAATAACATGTCTCACCACTTCTGAATACTAGGTGAGAAGGACAAATATTGACAAGCCAGTTAAAAGCGCAAGTTGATAAGAGATGTCCGGATCTCCCCTTGATCACAAAGTTCAGCTCCAAAATATATATCATTGGATAGTGGGAAGTAACGAAAGAAACTGTAGCAATTACTCTTCTGGAGCGTTTTTTGTATTCTCCCGATATATTTGATTAACCACTTTGAATCTTTATACCGATATAGGAAGGCTTCATCTTGACTTCTTGAACTACCGAAGCCAGGGGATATAAGAGTTGGATAGTGCATAACGAGTCACTCACGCCATCAAATATGTGTACGACATATTAATACGAGGAAATAAATTGCAGTCTGGTTTGTGGACTAGTTTATTAGAGAAGGTACGTAGACCACGGTTCAAGCAATAAAATATGGATGGTAGAAGGGCCAAAGAATATCCCATGGCCAGGCGAATGACAGGGAAGAGAAGGTTTTTTTAAATGCGATCAGCTGAACCCCTGAAGATGACACAACCGGAGAAGAGGGAGTTCTAAAAGATAGGTTTCGATGGTTCTCAAAGATAGTGTCGATTCGAATTTCGAGGAATTCAAATCGGCATTAAATGCTGACAGCGTGACGGCGTGATTTGCACAACTGCGCTAAAAATATGACGATACAGATTTTGCTGTCATTTGAACGCGTTCGAGCAACCAAAAATATTCTAGAGGCCAATGCATTCAAGTGACACAAGCGTTCCAGCGGCACACCCATTCTAGAGGCTTATGCATTCTAGCGACTTGAGCATTTCAATAACCTTGATAATTTACAGCCTACAAATTTCAAAGCATTTTGTTCTTTCTTATCCAAAATATTTCGAATATGCTAATTGTGAACATATCATCGAAAACTTTGAAGGGGTCTTCGTATAACCATACAATTAATAGTTCCAAGGAAGAGAGAATAACAGTTTCTACAAAAGAAGTATGACAATGAAGCTATCCTATGGACAGACAATAATGCAGTTGATCTTATAAGATTATTGACAATGAAGTCTAGGGCTCCTATGAGATGAGCACCTAGTTAATAGACTTGTTGGCAGCTATCTTAAGTTTATACGTTGGAAGCTATCTAAAGGAGAGTCGTTATAAGCAAGCATCCTTGCTAGAAGAAATTCATGTTGCTTTGATGGAGAGCCATTGTAACCTACTATAAGCGACCCTACTAGAAGCATATTTCTAGTGGGAGTAGTGCAGCAGCTAAAGCTTTTCAGAACGACGCGCAATTAATGCACCACCCTCAATTAATGGGGACTGACATGTAGCCCCATAAATGGTGGACGTTGGTCCCAAAAGGAGTCGCCTCATTATTAGGGACGTTACGTCCACCAAGGCATCGCAGTCCATGTGGGCTGCCTGCCATTATTAGACTGTCTATAATCATGGCTGCCAGCCAGGTGGTGAGCGTTTCTTACTTCACGCATGAATCAACAATATGGTGGCCGTTATCTCTTGAGGAGATGAAGAGCCGTTGGAAGTAACGTTCCAGCGGACACTCAACCGCCGTTGGAAGCAGCCTTCCAGCAGGATCTCAATAGACTGAACATTTTTCAATCTTGGCTATAAATAGCCTTGGTTTTCGTGCAAACCAAGCACCATCATTTACAACAATCAAGGAACATATTTGAAAGCACTCAACTCGACAACATTTCGAACACTTGAGAGCACGTCAAAGTTCCCTTTTTTGTGTCAGCCAGTCAACGGAGCGAGGCAATCACACGTCGATCAAGCCTTTACTGCTGCATTGTCCAGATCTTTTTCTTCTTTGTTGGAGTTCTTTTGTAATTCATACTTAGTGCAAAATTGTAACATAATTCTTTAAACAAATATAAGTTTTCTTAAAGAGAATTGTTCTCTACTTTTCTGACGTAAATAATACACGTCCATAAGGTGTAGCTCGAAGTGAGCGACTTCTACTTTGATGCACTTCCTTGTACATGAAATCAATACCATATATTAAATGAGTGTGGTTTGGAAAGAGGGTCGATAACGGAACGGATTGTAGTAAATATGAGAAAGATCATAGGACATGTCTTATGATCGGTCACTAGACAAACTTTATGCGCATCCAAGGATTACGAGAAAGTGTAATTGGGTTATAACGAGACCATGGTATTTGGATATGCTTTTCTTCGAGGGATTTAGAGATATTCAAATAAGACAACGTAAAATGATCTATGGTGTATGAGTTCATTATCAGATTTTTGTTTTTGTGATAAGGGTTATCCTTAGACTCGTTCCTTAATAGTTTTGTTTAAGGTATTCCACTTGCAGGTATTGACGGTTGCACGCTCCACGGATTGGTATTGGAGAATGAGATGAGTGTACCCTCTATGTGTGAGTAAGCGTATGTTGGCATTGAACCCAAATTGGACTGGTCCGGTCCTGTCCAGACCTATTCAATAGGTGGCGATCATCTGGGTCAGGTCTATATGGTAAGTGTGCTCATATATGAGTGCACCTATTAGGGCTCCTACTTGCCTATATAAAGGATAGGTTTCTCGTGGAAAATCAGAATCCTCATACTTCTCTCCAAAGCAATCTCCTTCTTCCTCTCCTCTTCTCCATCTCACGTGGGAGATGCGTTGCGGGGTGGAACTAAAGGAGCCTCCTCTAATAGGATGCTTCATCGACCGTGCTCCAGAAGATTGTAGTAGGAACCTGGTTCAAACAATGCAAGGAAGCATAACTTTCTTCGGCTCAAACCTTCAATGCCATGATCAATCCGCAATCTGCACTTTCTAACTAGTAGCAATGCCAAACCAAGCCTAAATTGATCCGAGCCATGTAAAAATAGATTTATATCTGTTCCATTTTAAGGATAGGTATCTCATTACAACCTTCTTGATAAAACAAATTACTAACCTTTGAACTGCTTCAAAAGCTGTCACAAAATTGATTTAGATCATATTTAGGATTGCTTATTGTGGTTACTTCTATTTTTTAAGAGCATTCTCAAAAGATGTTTGGTAACAACTTACCAATTTTTTTGAAAAGTCGATTCAAATTTTTTAGACAACTTTCAAAAAGAGACGGGAGGTGGTTTTCAGAAGCTGCTTTTGCAAACAGCAGTAGCAATTAGCCTTAGCTTTTCAATACCTAGACAGATATTTTGGACTGCGTTTTGAAAAGGAAAAATAGAAGCAGAAGCATGATAAGCAATGCCAAAAACACAACCCTAACTACCAAAACCTCAAATTTCCCTCCTCCCATCCCCCTTCCTTTTTTTTTTCTGAATCAAAAGCCCCAAATAAACCTCCTCCACGCGAACCCATAGAGAAAGCCTCCGCCGGCTCCTCCTCCTAACTCCTGCGTCGGCCACTCTCCGGCGAGGTAAAATCTCAATTTTGGCAGGTAGATTTTTTTTGACTGGCTTCAATTCTTGTCAGGAATCCTTCCCGATAGTTCCAGAAATTCCCCAATTTTCTCGAGCAATCGAAGAAAATTCTGGAGAATTTGGGCTTATCAATGGCATAAACCCATCCCGCGATCATTTAGGGTATGTATTCAAGTTTGAATATTTCTTGTATTTATTTTGCTTTATAGATAGTAAATGTGACCCTTTTGTTAGCTGCGCATTTTTTTGTGTTCTTTGATCGAATTATAGTAAATTTTGGTTGTAAAAAGATCTATGTGACCCCAAAGAGAAAATGACCTACTTTCCACGCACAAGCCAAATAAGGATTTAATAGTATAAGTCGCTTCATATGGTGCACACACACGAACACGACAGCAAGGATATTGACGCAGCTAAGCCGACAAGTTGTTGAGTCTGGCACTGCCTAGTGTATTTTGGAGTGTTCTTCTCGTGTCTGATACACTATACTGCACAGTCACAAATATGACACGACATTCTATGTTGTGACACTCCAAAATGAAAATATACCAACATTTTGCATGCGATGTAAGAATCACTATAGTGTAAAATGATGGATCATAAATGCGGATTTTTGATAGTTGGAAAGTATGATGGTTATTTTGTGTATGTGCAGATGGCTAGGTGGGACGAGATCTTGACGCTTCCCGTCCAGAATCCACCGACTCTGGAATTCTCTGCTGCAGATATCACATGGTCTAGGGTGGAAGGCTGGCGAGAAACTATGGATAGGCTTGCCCTTATTCCCTTTACAAGAGTGGGTGATTTTGTAAGGGGTGAATCCAACAATAAGGATTGTCCCACTAGATTTCATGTTGAAGCAAGGAGGAGACGGCCTCCTGAAATGGCTTACAAACCGAAAGTTGACGGAATTCTCGAGTATATCCTGTGAGTACTTATCTCTGAAATGGCTCTATTTGTGACTTCTTTATTTTTTTTTTACTTACTTAGGATGTATGAACAAGTTATTCTTTACCATAGTTCTTTTATCGTTCGCAGTTGTTTGGCATGCTTTTTTTTTTCTGTTTTCTTATTCTTTTGTCTAATTATCTATGCTGATTTATAAAAACGGGAAAATAACTTAAAGAAGTATTAACTTAATTTTTTTCAATATTTGGTGATATCTATGACCAATACAAATAATTTACATTGAGATTGCATTTTATATATGATAGTCGCTCATAATTCAACTAGGTTTCGTCATAGGTTCGATAAAAAGGTAAAACAATCTATAGATTAAATTGTGTGATTTTATAGTATGAGATGTTATGGTTCACCTTTGGTTCTTTGGCTCAATTCTTTAGTGATATCTATTCATGATTGTCCTATTTTCTTATATGAATATTCTGTTATCTTAATGGATGTAGTTGAATTTCCAGATACTGGTGTTCGTTTGGCCCAGATGATCATAGGAAGGGTGGTCTAGTTCGCCCTAGTAGAAACTACACTGCAAAGAGGAAAACTCCTGCTGGCCGGCCTAATACAAAGAGAGGTTGTGTCTGCCACTTCATTGTTAAACGCTTAATAGCAGAGCCATCTGTGGCACTTATCATATATAATCAAGATAAGCATGTAGACAAGAAAGGGGTACCCTGTCATGGTCCTCAGGATAAGAAGGCTGCTGGAACTAGGGCAATGTTTGCACCTTACATCTCGGAAGAACTTCGCCTTCAGATTATGTCTTTGCTCTATGTTGGGGTTCCTGTCGAAACAATAATGCAGAGGCACACTGAGGCAGTTGAGAAGCAGGGGGGACCATGCAATCGGGATGATCTTCTCACTCATAGGTATGCTTCCTTTTTCTTGGAAGAAAAAGTAAATTTGCAGATATTCCCCGTTACATTCTAATCGGAATGAAAATTATCCACACTTACAGGTTTGTGCGAAGATTGGAGAGAAAGATCAGGCGTTCCACATTTGAGCTAGACTCTGATGATGCTGTTAGCATTGACATGTTGGTTGAATCCCGCCGCGATCACGTTTTCTTTTTTGAGGATTTCTCTGAATCAGAACCTTTTATTCTGGGCATTCAAACAGAATGGCAGCTTCAACAAATGATTCGCTTTGGCAATCGCAATCTTCTTGCAGCTGATTCAAGGTTTGGTACAAACAAACTAAAGGTCCGTTGTAATTCATGTTTTTTGCTCGTATGATTTTGGCATTGTTTGATTCTGCTAAAAACTGATGCTTGCCATTGCTATGTCATTTGCTTAGTGTCCTGTTTACAGTCTCCTAGTTTTTGATTCAAAGAACAATGCAATTCCTGTAGCATGGGTAATGACACCAAACTTCGCAAGTGGTGAGATACATAGATGGATGGGAGCCCTTTATGACAGGGTTCGCTCAAAAGACCCAACATGGAAATTGGGTGGTTTTATCATTGATGACCCATCAGCTGATGTGAACACCATCAGGTTTCTTTGTGATAATGAATTCTTGACATGTACTGTTTCGTTTCAAGAGAGAAATAATAGTCCAATCTTTTCATATTAACAGGGAGGTGTTCCAATGCTCAGTATTGATCAGTTTTTGGCGTCCTCGTCATGCTTGGCATAAGAATTTGATTGAGAAGTGTTTGGAACCTGAGATACGTACTGAAATATCTAGGCGGCTTGGAGAAGTTGTTTCTAGTATTTGCAGAGGAAAGGGTGATATTGATTCTTTTGAGGCTCTCATGGATGATTTTGTTGATTGCTCGGATTTCATGGATTACTTTAAGGCGATATGGTATCCCAGAATAGGTTGGTCTTTGTCTCTTCTTTTAGTTCAATTTAGTCGTTTTAACTAGCTGATCTATATTTCTCTCTCCTTGCCTTTCCAAAATAACGTAGATACATGGATTACTGCCTTGAAGACCCTTCCACTTGCCAGCATGGAGGTTTCTGCGGTCATTGAGTGCTACCATAATCAGCTGAAACTCAGGCTGTTAAATGAGAAGGATTCAAGTGTCTATCAACGTGCAGATTGGCTTGCTGATAAGTTATGTACCAAGGTGCATTCATATTACTGGTTGGACGAGTATGCTGGGAAGGAGAATTTTGTCCGGTATTGGAGAGATGAGTGGAAAAGCGGATTAACATCATGGCGAAAGGCACTGCAGATTCCTGATTCGGATGTGATTGTGGGACACAAACGTGCTAAAGTGATGAGCAGTAAAAATGAAGGGAAGGTGCACATCGTAATGAATCCAGGTTCTGAGTTTGCTACTTGTGAGTGCAATTGGTCATCAATGGGAAATATTTGTATGCATGTGATCAAGTCAACTGAAATTTGCCGTGAAAAGGGATTGGCATCATCATCAACTTCCCTCTTTGAGTATAGTCGGACTCTGATGAATATTCTTCATAGTGCTCCACATGATTCTGTTATCCGTGATCATGCAGTTGCCCTTGCTGTTTCTGTTCAGTCACAGTTGTATGCTCTCTTTGACCAGGAAGGTAGTGGAGCTACCAGAACTACATCAGGTCTCAGAGAGGAGCAAACAACGACTGAACCGAGTACCATGACCACTGAAAATATGGAAAATGTGGATAAAGAATTGAGGAATGGGAGGCAACCAGTTTCTGAGAACAATGCTGATGTTTTGGGAAATGAGAGACATGTAGCCGTTGAGAGAAATGGTGTAGCATGGGAGACTGTCAATGGCAATATGGTAGATGATGTTGCACTGCCTACTGAGTCCTCGTCAACTGGGTTGTTTGTTGGGCAACACTTACCCAACAGTGATGCTGCTGCAAGTGGAGGTCCAGAGAATGAAGCAGAAAATGTGTCTGGAGAAAGATCAGGTTTGGATTTATTGTACTCTAGATAAATTTGTCAATTCTGATAGTAGATAGCAAGTTGATAATTTCTAAACAGTTCAGGGTAGTCATGTGAACAAAAAGAAGAAGAAAAAAGGTCAGGATAGTAAAGTGAATATAGGACAAACAAAGTTGACCATATTTAAGTGCAAGCAAGCATATATTATTCAAACTGTAATAACAAATTAATGGAATATACATAAATGTTATTAATTCTAATTTTATTCTTCCTAGTAACATTGTAATTCGACTTCCACATTTTTAGCATTATCGCCAAGCTGAACCTACAAGTAATTCAGAAATATCTGTAGAAGTTTGCAAAATAATCCCACAGACAAAATACTGCACATGTCAATAAAAGAATTAGTCTCTTATTCAGCAGTAAGTAATTTATGTGAAGGATTCACAAAAATATTGTGAATAAAACACACACTGTGCTATTTTGAAGTTTATAACTTTAAAATGTCGGCCATCTTTCTTATGCCTTAACTGTTTCACGTGTATAAAATATAAATCCTGACCAGCCAAATCCTGTCATTCAAAATGCACGCCCATCCTGTTTTCCACTATTGATAAGTAAACATGGGCAATTTTTGTAAAGAAGGGAAGGTTCTACTGGTAGCCTCTGCTGGTGAATGCTCCTGCTAATTGCCTGTTAATACGATTACATGAGTAAGAGAAGTAATGTGACAATGGTTATTAGATCTTAATCTGTCTTAGAAAACCCTTCCACCATCTCCTGTGAAGTTTCTTTCGTAAAGAAATTTACTTTAGATTTTAATTTATTGATCATAAAGACTAAGTTAGAAACTTTATACTCATTTCCTCGGAAGTCTTTATATGGGTGTTTTTTGAATATTGAAACTGAAATTTATTTAACAATTTACTGCATTTACTAATGCTATATTGTTCAAATGTTAGATTCTAGCACTAATTTTCTCTGAACCAAAGTAGAAAAAAAAAGAAAACTATTTTGTTCATGCACATTGGGACTAATATATAATTTTTTACTATACTTTTTAGAAATTTCTAGGTTTACTGATTAACCAGAATTAACTGACCTTCTAATTTTCCAATGTTCCTGCTTATTCTTGGCCTTTGAACTTATGATTGTGCAAGTAAATATGATGTACTCCTTTTATTGTTTAGAAAGTGAGGGGCTTATCTGTTTTTTCGACACCAGAACTTGGGGGTTCAGTGACATAACATATTAACGTCGGGTTCATGTCGGATTGAGTTTTGAAATTTCAGATGCTGGGGACACGTTGAGGACATTAAAATGCAGTTCATCCATATATATATATATATATATATATATATATATATATATATATATATATATATATATAAGTTAAGTTTAGAGATAGAGAGGAGAAGGGGAAGTAGGGGAAGAGAGAATATGAGAAAGGAGATTGCAAGGGCCTTAAACCCTAGGTTGCATCTCATGTCTATTTATATTGATATGCAATACACCCACAATTACTATTATACCCTCATATGATAAATAACTAAATAAAATAACTCTAACACCCTCCCTCAAGCAGGAGCATATAGATCAGACATGCCCAGCTTGCTACATAAATCAGAAAATGGACCGCGAGCAAGTGGTTTGGTGAGGATATCACCTAATTGATCCTCTGACCGAACATAAGGAGTGACAATCTGTTTCTTCAGCAACAAATCACGAACAAAATGACAATCCACCTCGATATGCTTCGTGCGCTCATGAAACACCGGATTACTTGCGATAAACATTGCCGACTGATTATCACAATACATCTCCATCGGAATAGGAATCATAATTCCCATTTCATGAAGAAGAGACTGCACCCACATCATCTCAGAAGCTGTATGAGCCATCGCACGGTACTCGGCCTCTGCACTAGAACGAGCCACAACATTCTGCTTCTTACTACGCCACGTGACAAGATTGCCACCCACAAACGTACAATAGCCAGAAGTAGACCTATCACTGCGACTGCCTGCCCAATCAGCATCACTGAACCCAGTCACCGTAAGCAACTGGGAAGGTTTGTACAACAAACCCTTTCCAGGTGCACCCTTCAAGTATCGAAGAATGCGAGAGATAGCCTCCCAATGTGGTTGCCGAGGGGCATGCATAAACTGACTAACTACTCCAACTGCATATGTGATGTCTGGTCGAGTAACAGTAAGATATATAAGTTTGCCAACCAAACGTCTATAATATCCAACATCCTCAAATAACTCTCCCCTGTCAGCATCAAGCTTGTCATGATAATCCATAGGAGTCTCAACTGGCCGACACTCCAGCATCCCAGTCTCGGAAAGCAAGTCTAGAACATACTTGCGTTGTGACAGATACACCCCCTTCTTAGATCGAGCAACCTCGATTCCAAGAAAATATCGAAGACCCAAATCCTTAGTATGAAACTGACGACTAAGGTAGGCCTTCAAGTCCGCAATTCCAGCATGATCACTCCCAGATATAATGATATCATCAACATAAACAATCAATACGATAATACCTGCTGAGGAAGAATGGCAAAACACTGAATGATCTGATGTGGTACGCCGAAAGCCATACTGAATGAGAACTGAACTGAACTTGTCAAACCAAGCATGAGGTGACTGTTTCAGTCCATATAATGCTTTCTTCAATCGACATACGAGTCTTTTATTTCCTGCTACAACATATTCCGGTGGTTGATCTATATAAACCTCCTCCTGTAAGTCACCATGCAAGAAAGCATTCTTTATGTCCAGCTGATATATAGGCCATCGGTGATTAACTGCCACAGAAATAAGAATCCGAACTGAATTCAGCCGAGCCACTGGAGATAAAGTCTCCATATAATCCACGCCATATGTCTGAGTATACCCTTTGGCAACCAACCGTGCCTTGAGGCGCTCAACAGAACCATTAGGATGATACTTAACAGTGTACACCCATCTACAACCCACTGTTTGTTTTCCAACAGGAAGTGATGTAAGCTTCCAAGTCTGATTTTGATGTAAAGCATACATCTTCTCATCCATTGCACTTTTTCAACCAGAAGATGACATAGCCTGCTTGTAAGTTTTGGGAATAAAAGTAGAAGACAATGAAACAGCAAATGCATGAAAAGATGATGAAGCACGGTGTAATGAAACATAGTTAGAAATGGGATGCTTATTCTTTGTGGTACAAAGACGTCTTTTTCTGAGAGCAATAGGAAGATCATCTGGATCTGTGGTGATGGGAGCAGAAACCTCATGCACGGAAGATGATTGGTTGAAGGCTGAATTTTGCAGAACCACTGGCCTGTCCTTGGATCTCTGATAAACCTGTAAATGGGGAATGGAGACAGAAATTGATTCAGGAATGACCGGAAGTGGTATGGAAGATATCAAATCTGTTGTAAAAGGAATACAACGGTCTCCTGGAGGAAAGAAAGGGGTAGACTCAAAGAATGTAACATCCGCACTGACATAATATTTGCGTGACTGTGGACTGTAACAACGATAACCTTTTTGAGTACGGGGATAACCAAGAAAGACACACTTCAGAGATCTAGGAGCCAACTTATCTCGATTAGGTTCCAAGTTATGAATAAAAGCGACACAGCCAAACACTCGAGGAGATAAGGAAAAGGGTGCGACATCTGTATGTAATATAGTAAATGGAACTTTGTTATTTAATACAGATGATGGCATACGATTAATAAGATAACATGCAGTAAGAGCGACATTTGTCCAATACTGTTTGGGGACATGCATATTGAACATGAGAGTTCGAGCCACATCTAAAATGTGTCGATGTTTGCGTTCGGCTATACCATTTTGTTGAGAGGTGTGGACACAACTGGTTTGATGAATCATACCACGATCAACACAGAAACTGTTCACAGAAGATTGAGTATACTCCAAAGCATTATCAGAACGCAGAATTTTGATACGTTTATTAAACTGAACATAGACTTCATTATAAAAGACAGATAATACATTTGGAAACTCAGATCCTTCTTTCATTAAATAACACCAAGTCATTCTGGAATAATCATCAATAAAAATAACAAAATACTGAAATCCTTTCGGACTTTTGACTCTAGGCGGACCCCAAATATCAGAATGAACAAGATCAAAAGACTCTAATTGACGACTCTCACTACGACGAGGAAAGGAACTACGGTGATGCTTGCCTAACTGACAAGCCTCACATTCAAGACTAGAAACATGACTCAAACTAGGAACAACTTGACGCAACTTAGCCAAAGACGGATGTCCCAAACGATAATGCCACTGCAACGGAGAAGTAGAAACAGAAGTGAAGGCCTTTCCAGGTAGATCCAAGTAGTACAGTCCATCTTTTTCATGCCCCGAACCAATCGTCTTCTTCGTCCCGAGGTCCTGAAAAATACACGAATTGGGAGAAAATGTCACAGAACATTGAAGAGATTTGGTTAACTGGCTCACAGATAACAAATTAAATAGAAAATTAGGCACATATAATGAATCAAATAATGATAGTGATTGAGTAGGGTGAATGACACATTTTCCAAGCACAGGACGAGTAGACCCATCAGCCAAGATAATATTATGTTTCATGGAACTACGATTATGAAAGATAGATGTTATACCAGACATGTGAGAGCTTCTGAGTCGATGACCCAAGAGGTGGATGGTGACTGGGTTGCCACAAAAGCAGGATTACCTATATGTGCCATGGTTGCAGTAGGTTGGGAGGTGGTACTAGCAAGCGCGTTCAACTTCTGGAGGATCTGTTGAAATGGAGATGAGATATCGGACGTTGAAGTCTGATTGAAACCCGAAGTATCATCTCTGGGAGCAGAAGTGGTGTCCTGGGACTACATATTTTCATCATGCAGTTGATGTGCATATTCTGGTTTGCCCCATTTGTCCCAACAATAGTCTTCTACATGACCGAACATTCCACAATAGTTACACTTTCGTGGTTGACCACGGCCACCACAACCACCGCGGCCACCACCACCACCGCGACCACCACCACGACCATTGTCTCTACCACCACGGCCTCCTCCTCGACCAAAACTACGACCACCATCTCTACCGCCACGTCCAATACCACGTCCACCACCACGACCAACAGCATTAGAAACTAGGGCAGAAGAGTCAGTACTCGGCACCACAGAACTCTGTCCCAGAAAGGAACGATTGAGACGGGAGAAAGTATCTGCCACCGTAGGTAACTGCTCTCCAGCAAGGATTTGAGCTTTATAAGGTTCGAGCGCAGGATCCAAGCCGGCTAGGATGAGTGAAACATGAAACTCTTCCTTCTGTCTCCGAGCTTCCTTCAAATCAGTAGTAACAGGATGATATTGAAGCAGTTCCTCCCACAAAGCCTTCTTTGAAGCCAGATATTCATTCACAGGCTTCCCATTTTGCTTTGTATTGAACAATAACTCGTACAACTCATAGATACGGGCAACGTTTCGCTTCTGCGAATAAGATTCTTCCAGAGATGCCCAAATCTGTTTGCTTGATTCACACCACTGAACATTAGCAGCGATATGTGGTTCCATACTATGCCACAACCACGACATAATGTATGCATCTGCACTCATCCAATCTTCATACTCAGCGGATGTTTCAGGCAGGGGTTCTTCGGTCAAAAACTTCAACTTTTTCTTCGCCCTTAACACCACTTTGATAGACTTGGACCAGACAAGATAGTTCGCACCATTGAGTTTCACTGCTGTAATCGACTTTCCCAATTCATCATTATGAATAACAGTAAAAGGAGAACCACCTCCGCTACCACCACCACTATTAACCTCGCTAGAAGATTCGGTCCCCACCATACTTGCAGATGCAACAGAAAGACGAGATCTTTGAAACCCTAGATCTCACAACGAACCTCAACCGACGACGAATAACCAACGGAGATATGTAGAAACCCTAGATCTCATAAACGAACCACGAACGACCACGAACAACGAACGACGAACGGCGAATCATGAAAAGTAGAAAAACAGCCGAATTTTTTTTTTTTCGGGGCTGCCGTCCCGAACCCTGCAATCAGGGGCTACCCCCCCGAATCCTTGTCGAACTCACGGCCGAGTTCGATCGGCCCTGTCGGGGATGGGATGTACAGTACTTACAAATATATGCTCTGATACCAAGTTAAGTTTAGAGATAGAGAGGAGAAGGGGAAGTAGGGGAAGAGAGAATATGAGAAAGGAGATTGCAATGGCCTTAAACCCTAGGTTGCATCTCATGTCTATTTATATTGATATGCAATACATCCACAATTACTATTATACCCTCATATGATAAATAACTAAATAAAATAACTCTAACAATATATATATATATATATATATTATGTAATTGTAATAAACAAATATTTGTATGGCTTTATACTTTGTTTATAAAAAGTTTGAACATGCGAAAGAAGTGTCATGTAATAATCTTGTGTGATTCCATCCATTTGCTCGTATCTGAAAAAAAGTTGCATATAATAATCGTTTCTCTGCCAAACAGTTTTATTGAAGTAAAAAAGTGGGAAAGAATATGTGGGCCCTATGTCCTCCACATGCTTATATGTGGCCTCATATCAGGGTTCGGTTCATGTGTGTGGCTCACATATATGGACGATAATTGGCTAAGCCTGACCTGGTAGCCCGTTGGTCGACCCGAAAGAAAGGTGGCCCAACCCTGACCCAGTTGTGCAACAGGTCGTGCCAGGTTCAATTTCTTGGCCAGATTTATTTTCCGGTTGGGTATGGATGCTATACTGCCCAGTTTGATGCCCAACCCATTGTAGTTCCTTTTATCCAATTATATAAAAAATGATGGGTTGGCTTTGCATTGAGAAAGACAGTTGATACTCCCCTAAAGCTAAACCCTGAAATCAAATTTGACTCCCCTTCGATGTCTTCTGAGTGGCACCGTCAAGCAACACTCGAGTGAGAACAATGGTCGGACTTATTGTACTATCATATTATATGAGTTTGATTGAGTAGTAAGTCAATTATGATTATACAAGGAAAAAAATTGACTTAGTTGAGCTGGCTTGAAAAGGCCGCGGGCCAGCCCGAAGGGCCGGTTAGGGCTCAGGTCTTGTAAAATCGTGGCCACACTGGCAAAATAATTTTGCCCAAAATATTCTAGGGCCGGATTTGGATATTGCTCAGCCTGACCTGGCATGGCCCATTATCATCTCTACACATGCACACATAGGGGAACCAATCACAACATGACAAGTTGGTGGCCATACAAGTTATCCAATTTTTCATGTTGTGATTGGCTTCCTTATCGTGTGCATGTGTGAGCCACATAACATAAAATGAATCCTATAACACCCATCTCTAATCCTAATAGAGAGAATCTCCCACCTCTAGAGCGAGCAGCCTCTCTCTCTCTCTCTCTCTCTCTCTCTCTCTCTCTCTCTCTCTCTATATATATATATATATATATATATATATATATATATATATATATAGGCAGCGGAGGATAATATGAGAGAGAATTGTATATATATATATATATATATATATATATATATATATAAAGGCAGCGGCAGATGAGGATAATATGGGAGAGAATTGTACATGTGCAACATTGACCAATAGATGTACCGGTTAAGAGTAGCAATAATATATTTGTAAATAAGCTGCTAGAACTATGGAATTGGCCTAAATAAACTTGGATTGAGGCTATAACAGAGGAAATGTATTTTGTTATTGTTACAGGGGCATTGCCCTTAAAGATCTGAATGGAAAATTATTCAAATAACTACCCCATAATTAGGTATAAAGGCTTGTCATTGTTGATGTCTTGTAATAGTGGAGTGTATTCATGTTTTTGATACTACCCAGTAGATATTTTAATGACAAGGTTTTCTATCTAGTTGTTTTCGTATGCTTTCTTCTTGCTTGTTTTTTCTTTTTTTCTTTTTTTGAGAATAAGGATGGTCACTTTTATTATCCCCTCGGTTATCAATCTCAGGATTTCTCTTCCTTTACAAATGGTCTCATGCATTGTGACCCTCTTCATATGTCTAGTATGTGTCGTCAGTCAGTTTTTGTGTGACATTAGATGCATTTAGTTATTTTGGGAGTGACATGCCTGATGCCCTTATTTCTTGTTCTGATTGAACCTACTTTAACCTTATTGACTCTGCGTTTATTAAAAAGAAGATATTATTCGTTATTCTGACTTTGTATAAATGCTAGAACTCATCTTGCTTCAAATTGCTATGCTGTTGCTTTCATTTATTTACGCATGCAAGATTGGTATCAACTCAGCGACACTCCGAGTGCACCAAATGATCCTTTTGTGTTGAACTTTTAATTTTCTTCCGTTTTAGGTCTGAAGGAGAACTTGATGAGTCTATATGAAGATAAGTCCCTGGGTGATATGCTAGTTGACGGTTGCTGTGATGAGGACTCTCACTTAGCTACTTCTGATCAAATCGGTGACACATCTCATGAGAATACTATTACTGAGATGAATGTGGATATTGATCCAGCTTTATTTCAATGCTCTCCATCATTAGATTCACTTACAAATGGCAAAGAAGAGGATAATGCTTCCCTAATGTCTGATGTTAACAAGATAAAATCCACCAATGCTTCAGAAGCGCATACTCTTGATTCTACAATTTCTGAGGATGAAGTTGGCAATGATATCTCCCATGGCACAAAGCAAAGTACAAATCCCCTTCCCTGTTCAGCAGAAGTTGTGGATCTTAGCCTTGACCAGAACAATGTGGCAGAACTCGAGGGAGTTGGTAATTTAATGAGAAATGGTGGCAATGAGGGGCAGACTAGTGATACAGCTTCAGTTTACTACAACTATGGCAATACAGATGTCTCAGCTACACCAATGGATTTTGAACCTTGTGTTGGTGATTCCACGTCTATGGATTGTGAGAAAAATGGTCTTGACCGAGGCGGGATGGATAATATATGTGGTGTTGATGTTACGGGAAAGAGAAATTCTGACCAGACAAGTGAAGGAGCTTTTGTTCCTACTGGTGAAGGCGGAGTACCTGAAGAAGCCCAAGAGGACTCTCAGAAGGTGGCGCAACCTGAAGAAATTTTGGTGCTAACAATAAGAAATTCAGCAGCAGACGAACCGAAGCAAGAGAATGCTTTACCCATTGGTGGAAATCCAGCAGGGGAAGCAAAACAGTTTCAAGAGGAAGAAAGATCAGCAGCAGCATAAAGTGCAGGATCCTAAAGAAGCATTGATAGGTCCTCTTATCTGATTTGGAAACAGGAACTGAAGAAGCCGAGCAAGTCATTCATCGGTGCACAATTCTGCAGACAGGTCTGCAATGTGTCATGCCAAGGTAACAAAAGAAATTCCTACAGGTAGTAGGGATTAGCAAGGCAGTAGAGATTCACAGTTAAATCTGGAGCTGGTCAGAAGTTGAAGAAAGGTATGAGTTGCTCGCTTTATTCCTTGCTGAGAATGATGGTGTTTGGAACTGAAGCGAATCGAAATGGTGTGATGGCAGATCTAAGTCAAGCGATGTCAATTTTTCAGATGAAAATTTGATTTTAGATCTCCCTTATTTTCATTTCAATGCATATTTGGGACTGTGGGTATGAGGAAAGATGAAGGCTGGTACTAGGAAGGATGGATGAAGGCAAGTACTTTGGTCGTCCATATATATTACCCAAATTCATGATTTCTTTTGTATTCAGCACCACTGTTCAAACCTGATGAGTGATGATACAGTTGTTAAGGTTGTCATCTAGTACATGGTTTTATATGAATTTACAGAGTATTCTCAAATTAGTGAACTTATATTGCTGCACCTATATTGCTATTAGGTTTTAGCTCATTCTTGTTTGGCTAAATTACAACTAGATACCCTCAACTATTCAAAATGTTCAACTTGATATCCTTAACTTTGATAGATAGGTACCAATTTAATACCCTCTCACTAACGGTGTCAACCGAAGATGGTAAATGATCAAATATCCTCTTTCTTATCCCCCACACGCCGATCGCGCCCCTCACTCACCCTCCCAACTTAATATCCTCCCACTAACGGTGTCAACCGAAGATTGTAAATGACTAAAATATCCTCTTTTTATCCCCCACACGCTGATTGTGCCCCTCAACCCTCCCTCCCTCCCAATCTTCTTCGGCCGGCGGCCGTGGCAGTGGCGCAACTGAGAGGGGGCCTGGTGGCGCGGAAGAGGAGGTAGGGGACGTAGTGGGGTGGGAGAGTGGGGGTGGGGGTTGAGGGGCGCGATCGGCGGGTGGGGGTGTGGCCGATGGCCGCGAAGGGGGGAGGTTGGGAAGGATGAGAATAGTTTAGTCTTTCTTTTTTAAAACGAAAAAATCTAACATTGAGATGACGAAGGGTATCAAGTTGAAAATATTAGTTGAAGGAGAATATTAAGTTAGTACCTATCAAAGTTGAGGATATCAAGTTGAACATTTTTAATAGTTGAGGGTATCAAGTTGTAATTTAGTCTTATTGTTTTCACATTATGTGAGCTTATATTGCTACACCTATATTGCTATTAGGTTTTAGCTCATTCTTCGTTCACATTATAGTAACGAATAATTTCTAATAGTACATATTGTTCTGAATACTTTTGATGGGTTGAAGCTTACTACTTACTGTTGGATCTTCCAAAGTATTTTCTGCCAAGAGATGTGAGGTCCAGAAGGAAGAATCTGTATTGGGGAAATGTTAGTCCTTACCAAACTCAAAGGTGCTGGTGCAATGGAAACCAAGTATGATGAACGATATACCAAGACGTCACACAATATTTTTCGCTCCACAAGACTACTTTACATAAACCTAGAATCCCCTATAATATCGTGGATCCATCTTGAACTCTTATGTGACTTCTCTGTACTTCCAAAAGTTCTAGAACCTTCTAGCATGGAAATACTTTATACAAGTGCCCTTGTAAATATCTATGATCAAGGATCCAACCACTAGATGGTGGACGTAATCATCATGTAAAACCTTTGAGACTATATGTAGGGTGAGACTCATTTGCTTTGAGACTATGAAGGGTGAAACTTTCATTTGTTTTTCACCACCAAAACTTGTATTTTTTTTTTCCATTTAGTGAAAGTTCTTCAAGTGTCCACTACCTCTTCAAGTGTCCACTACCTGCTTTACTCTTTTCATTTTTTTCTTAGCATTCTAGCTAAGTGTTCGAGGGAACGCTTGCACTGATTTTCGAGAAGGAAGGTCATGCAGCAGAAGAAGCGATGTGTAGGCAAAAACATTAAGTCCGTGACAGTTAGTATCGAAGCAAAGGTCAATTGGCGTCAAGTCATCATTTCACGTCGCCCAAGAGCGTCTCCTGTCATCCAAGACCACTAAGAACAACCAGAAGGACGAGCAATGAGCCATTGATGGAGCGTGTCCTTGAAGAAGTGGTGCCATGAATGGAGATTTTAGAGAGGCGATAAAGGATGTGGAGCTACAATTGGAGCAAAACCAAACGACTTGGGAAGAGTTCTCTTGTAGATTGGATAGCGATGTTTCCAATACCAATGCTATTCTGAGAGCAACTTCTAGAGTATTGAGCCGAGTTGGAGGAGGAATGCAAGGTAACTAGTGCGGAGATTGTGGAACTTCGTTAGGATCATGAGGAAGATGTACGAAGATTGTGGAACTTCGTGAGGATCGTGAGGCAGATTGTACGGAGATTGCGATATTTTACAAGGAACGAAAGGCTGCTAGTGCGGAGATGGTAGAACTGCAAAAGGAACTCAGGACCAAGATCTCGATTCTCGAGAAGGTTATCGTCAACGTTGGGACTTCGAGTAGGGAGGCACCGAAGGTGAAATACCTCGAGTTAAAACCCTTCAATGGTGTGTAAGATGCAAAGGAAGTGAAGGATTTCCTTTGGGACGTGGAGCATTACCTCTAGGTGCTTCGCATCAAGAATGAGTTTGAGAAGGTAAATACTGCTTCGCTTTATTTCACCGTAGATGCTATGTTGTGGTGGTACAGGTGCATGAAAATGCAGAAGGGGTTATGCTCGATCGAGACGTGAGAGGATTTCAAGAAGGGGTCAAGACCCAATTGTCTCTAGAGAATGTTGAGTTCAATACAAGGATGAGCTTGCGACAACTCAAGCACATTGGGTTAATCAAAGACTATGTCGCAGAGGTCACGCGACTGATGCTCGCTAGTACCAATATGGGCGAGGAAGAACATCTCTTCTTCTTGCTTGATGGCTGCAACCATGGGTAGCATAATAGTTGTAAAGGAAACGCGTTCAAGACTTGAACATTGTCATTACAGTGACCGAGAAGATTATGGAGTATCGATGGAACCATATGTCCAAGGCGAAGTTGAAACTCGCCACCAAGGTGAATGGTGGAGGAGAGAAGAACAATGGAAAGGATGCTCCAACGAAGGACAAGCAACATGTGAAGACTTATACGGAGCGCATAATCTTGTGCTATGTGTGTCATTGCAAGAACAAGGGAAAACGGGTAAACACGATCCGAGGTGAGGAGGCTAAGGACAAGGAACTGAGGATTGGACATAGATGAAAGCTCTATGCTTAACGCCTTGAAGAGAAAGCCCGATGTGGCGAGTACCCTGAGTAGAGAACTCATGTACTTGGATGTGAAGATCAACAAAAAGGGTACTCGGGCGATGGTTATACTCATGAGCTATACACAACTTCATCTCGGATATGGAGGTCTAATGCTTGTGTATAGTGCTAGAGAAGAATCCAAGAAATATGAAGATAGTTAACTCAGCAGTTCGCCTCATATAATGGTGGCCAAAGGACTGAAGATAGGCGAAGACTGAACGCGAGTCACTAGTCTAATGGTCGCACCAGTAGACGACCTCAAGATGATCCTTGACATAGGTTTTCTTCAATGAGGCGATAACGATGCCACATATGGTAGTAGTCGGTACTATGAGGAGGGCTTGCCGTGCACTGCGAGAGTTGCACAAGGCGAGTGGTCATAACTTTTTTTTTAATATTTACATGAATAAATATTATCTAGTTAAAGTCTATATTTTAAGTGATTTTTTATTTCCAACCTAAGAAAAATCATTACAATGTTTAAACCTAGAATTTTGCATTTGGATCCCTAAGGAAAATAATGCAATTATAGAAATTTCTTTGGATGCCACATAGCTGTTTATGGAGAGGGGCCAGTAGCCCTAAGGAGAGGGTAAAATAGTAAAACATTACCCAAAATATCATAATGAAGTTTGTTGGTAAATTGGGAGAAGATAAGGTTTGAGTATTTGGAGGAGGGCGGGGGGGGGAGGAGGCTCGGTTCCTCCATCTACACATTCCCTCTTCCTTTCATCCCCACTCCCTCTCTTCCCCTTCCCACCTTGATATTACTGTTGCTACTTCTGCTGCGGCTACCGCTACTATTTTGTTGTTGTGGCTACTGTTATTGCCTTGCCGCTACTTCTGCTGCGGCTACCGCTACTATTTTGTTGTTGTAACTACTGTTATTGCCTTGCCGCTGCTGCTGCTGCTGCGACTGACGTGCTCCGACAGTCGACCGCCAGGCTCCGACGACCCTCCGGACAACCCCCACTCCGACCACTTTCCTTCTAGGTATAATTTCCTTTCCATTCTTCTATATAGGTTGGGATCGGGATCACCTTATTTTTTGCATCCCCAAACATCCCCTCTTTTACAGCCGTTGGATCTTGTTTAAGTCATCTAATCTTAACCGTTGGTTTGAACCATTCAAATCAATGGTTAAGATTAGATGACTTGAACAAGATCCAACGGTTGTGATCATGGGGATGCTTGAGGATGTAAAAATGATATATATATGGTTATATATTTTGAAATTCTAGGTTACAAATTGGGAAAAAATCTGGGAGATCAAGTATTGATTGTTCCAATTAAGAAAAATCAAGGCAAGTCCCTCTCTTTGAATCTCAATTCTTCTTTTCCTAAGTTCATGCTTATAAGGTGTTTTCTTAAATACCTTTTCCAATAATTCTTTCATTTTCATGTCAAAGACCATCATACATGCATGATCCATTATTATTCAAAATCTTATCAAAAAACACTCAAAGTGTGCAACTATCAAAAATACTCAAAAGTGTGCAACTATCAATGTAACCACCCTAAAATTTCTAATTTCTAATTTCTAATTAAAATATAAATACTTGGTTTTATACATATGTCAGTACATGAGGGTAGCCTAGTAGTAAATTAATAATATATTAGATGTTAAATTTTAAAAACACGTAATAATAGCTTTCGTGAATAATAATAATAATAATAATAATAATAATAATAATAATAATAATAATAATAATAATAATAATAATAATGATAGTAATAAAAATAAAATAAAACAATTAATTAGTTAAGAATATATATATATATATATATATATATATATATATATATATATATATATATATATATATATATATATATATGTGTGTGTGTGTGTGTGTGTGTATATATAATAATAAGACAAAGGAATATGAGAAAAAAAAAACTAAATCACCTAAACAACTAAGCAACAACAACAGTAACAAAAGTTTCTTCCTCACCCGCGGTTCACGAATGAACCCGACCCGCGCGACTTCTCTCTCTCTCGTTATATATATATATATATATATATATATATATATATATATATATATATATATATATATATATATATATATATGTTCCCTTAAACCTAAACCCTAACCCTCGATCCCCAGAGCCTCGTCGATCCTTCCCTCGACCACCTGCTCGTCCAGACGCCGCCAGAGAACCGCCGCGGCAACCGAGAACAGAGGAACTCCTGTTCTCTCGTCAGCGACCGCAATCCAGGTACCCAATTTTTGCATTCGATTTCTTCCTCCCTGTATGATCAATTTTCGATCTATAAAATTTTATAGATAGACTAATAGATCTAGTTCACGAGTATGTAGATTTTCTGGTAATACAAATCGTTCCGATGATTGTAAATCGTGCGTAAACGTCAAGAAAAATAATGGAAACACATAAGTGTGTGTACCAGAAACTTAACTCGAAACACCTACCTTGGAAGCCTTATACCTTCTTAACCCCTTCCATCCAATCAAAAATAATTTCACAGACCTAAAGTCCATATAACTAGGATTAAAATGAACTATTGGTTGCGTATTCTTGATAATTAAAACTGTGTTAAAAACTCTGTTAAAAATCATGAAAAACTTGTTTCAAGAACATAGAAAACTTGTCATACGGAGTGCATCCCGACAAACCGGACCACCATGTCACGTACAAATTATTCCGAATGGAGCGTATGGTATATCCTGACATGCAGGGCTTTCGCGAAAGTTGATTCGGACGTGTGTGCGTGTCGAAATTAACCCATATCCGTAAAAAGTTTTCGTATCACGACTTTTGCAAATAACCACCCTACTTTGTGCACGCTCGTCGGAATATGACGAAACTTGCGCCATTGGATTTGGAGTATCACGTTGGTGATGTGACCCAAGTTTCACGCGATTATGAGATAGTTGACCGAGTCGCCTATTCGCTAGCCCCACGGTTTGACTTGAAGGGCGAATTTGTGATCGGCTCACCGGAATCCAAAATTGGATATATCGTTGAGTTCATATCATCGCTTAGGATTTGTTTAACCTATAATTGGTCCAATTTAGAGACCTTTATCCCTGACACGTATTTCGGTGCAAAGTGTGTCACATGTGGACCCTGCTTTGATCCAAAATTATCGTTTTGCCCTTGTGTCCAAATTGGATGAAATGATAGAATTTTTTGACTATCTCACTGATTTGGAGACATTGGTGATATTTATTTCAGCATCCGGAGATGTTCATTCAGAGCCCCTACTTTCCGATTCCTTGGGATCATCGTCTGGACATCTACATTACACAGATTTCTTGCCAGGTAAGTTTACCTTGCCATAGTAATATTTAGTTATATTCCTTTACTGTATTTTTATCTTCTGTTATTTATTTTTATTTATTTTGCTATATATAAAACTGCGCGTCCAAGAAAGATTTGGGTGCAAACGACGGTTGCATTGCCTTTTGTCCTTTATTATATTATGCATGTTGACCTATTTTTACGAGACCACCCCATGAGTTGAGGCATTATTATGTTTCACTGGCTGTGACACATTTGTTACACGAGTGTGAGTCTCATGTAGGACACGAACTTGCATAATAGACTGGCCACCTGTACGTAAAGGTTGTACGACGGTTAACGAATAACTGTAATAGAAATATCATGTTTTAGCAGACTTATCAGTTACTAGAGGTGTTGCATGTTATGGATGTGACACGTTAGTAGCATTGGGTGGAAAGAACAATGAGTAAGCGTATGTGACTCATTTACACTTTTTCTTATTTACCCGTACGCTCCGCTGGAGAAGCGAGGTTTATGACCCTATATTTACTTGGCGGCCTCTAACGTCCATGATGTTATGCACGTGGTCCCTGGATCCCCGAGAGATCTACATCCATCACATTATTTCAAGCAAATAGTCCATACCCGGGAAGTTGTTCTTAAATTGCATATCACATAGACTGGTTAGGTGACCATGTTGGATGTTTACTTTCAGTATATTATGGCATGCTATTTTCTGTATCTTGTTACGTCCCTCTGAGGACCTAGTCCCTTTTCAGGTATAGACGAGCAGGATTATCCGTAGGAGTACGGACCCGGGCCTGACGCATCATTCTCTATTGAGGAGGTCTTACCCTCTAAGTACCCATGACTACTTCATTACCGATGGATCCTTAGCTGCTGTTTCTTTATCTGACATTATTTCATATTGGGGTTCTGATCTCCTCTATCATTTTAGTTGATTTAGTTGATGGGTAGTGGATTTGTCTCTACCCGACTATTATTTTTTTTACTACTTCGTACTTGAGACTTTCAGTTATTTATTTTGATATTTCTTTACTGTGTTATGGATGAGATATAGATGCATGTGACTTGTGTTGACAATATATTTACCATTTGTGAATTATTTATTCATATACAACGTATGTGTGTGTTGTGATTTTTCTAACATATTGGAGTGTCATATACATACGACTGGCATGCTACGTATTCCTAGTCCTACGTATTTTGGGACTGGGATGTGACATATTTTTGTAGTGGCCCAAGCAGGTCCAGAGTATATTATCTCGGTTATGTTACTTTACCGAGCAAGCCTGCAAATAGGATTAGAGTATATGAGCTCATCCACCTACTTAATCACCTCCTTTGAATTCTAATTTTGTACTCTCTTTGACTGCTTGAATTGTATCTACCTTACACTTGTTCTAACGTTGTCCTTATCTTCATGACCAGCAAGATAAATCCTACTAATGGATATGTTGCTCACCTCGCCATCACAGCAGACGACTCAGTAACTCAGGAGGAATCTAGAGTACCGCCTTCCTCGATGGTGTCCCTGACTACACCACTACAGCCGAGACAACCACCGCTGGTAGACTAGACACCCCCATCAGTTCAGACGAACACTCAGACTCCAGTACCTCCGGTGGGGCATCAACCACATCAGACTGCAAATCCCCTAGGTGGGAGTATGCCACCACCGCCACCCCAGTTTTTGTCTCAGTTCGCCCCGCAGATACCCTTCGTGCCCCCTCCGCAGTTTCCGCAGCCTGACGGGAGCGTTACCTCGACCCAGTTCATGCAGACCATGATGCAGGCTCAGTGGTAGCAGAATGAGCTGCTGAGACAGGCTCTTATAGTTGCAATGAACAGACCACCAGCCCCTGCACTAGCACCAGCCCTTGCACCAGCCCCAGCGCCAAGACCTTATGAGGGCAATGTCAAGTGTTTCACTCAGATGAACCCAAAGCACTTTAGAGGTACGGAGACTCCGCTGGAGGTCTCCGAGTGGCTCATCAGCACTGAGAAGTTACTGAAGGTATGGCTGTTACTAGTGGACCTATGGACGACAGCAATAGACCTTTTGTTTGAGGACAATGTTCACCACTGGTGGAAGGCCAAGAAGAGGCAATATGGCACCGACCAGACGTGGGAGGAGTTCTGCGAACTCTTCAACGAGAGATTTTCTTCCACTAATGTTCGAGATATTCTTTACAACCAGTTCCTTCATCTCAAACAGGGGAATATGACGGTGGATCAGTACAACGCAGAGTTCAGCAGACTGAGTCATTTTGGTGAGATATTGATTCCTACAGAGCTGGAGAGAGCTAAGAGATTCCATAATAGGTTATCACCGGGTATTAGGAGGTTCACTACTACACAGTCGAGGATATCCCAGGCGGCCATTTTGGAAGAAGCAAGAAGTCAGAAGCTCCTTCTGAAGGAGACACATCAGATGCAGATACGCCCCATAGTAGTAACAACACCCCTAGAGTGCCCCAAGGCGGACCCATTAGACGTCCCTTGGCACATCTGTAGCATCAACAGAGAGCGAGACCTTATTAGTCCCGAGAGAAGCCCCTTTGCCATCACTGTGGGAAGTTAGGGCATATTCAAGAGATTGTCAGACTCGTTTGGGATAGTGTCTGTGATGTGGGTCTGGACAACATATGGCCAGAGATTGTCTGGAGCAACAGACCTTAGCACTTCAACAGCCGATGCAGAGGCCAGCACTTCCAGCACCGCGACTAGCTAAGTAGATAACGAGGCCAGGAACGTCAGGAGCGGGAGCACCTCAACCTCCAACAAATGGAGAATTCCAGCAAGGACCACCGCTACCTACTCAGGATGACCAGTTTGCAAGGGCCAGGCCACAGGGACCTCCTCAGAGGTTTGGACAGGCTTTTGCTATGGAGATGGATGACACAGAGCAGAAGATTGATGTTATAGCAGGTATTACCCTTGTTTCTACTTTTTCTACTGTGATATTATTTGATACGGGAGCCGCACACCCATTCATATCTTTTAGTTTTATTGCCAAGCACAATATTGCCACAACACCCTTGCCTAGCTGTGTTAGAATTCTTACTGGGAGAGGAGTTGTACCTGTTAGCCGTGTTTGTAGATCTTGTTCTGTAGTAATTCATGGCAGAGATAGTCTTTCCCATGCCGAACTTTGATGATGTTCTTGGGATGGACTGGCTAAGCAAGTATCATGCTTTCTTCGATTGCTACGAAGGAAGCATCCTCTTTAGAGTACCAGACCAACCAGAGCTCGAGTTTGCACGAGGATCCACTGAGATGCATGATACTGTTCAGATGGTATTGGACGATGTCATTTATCACCCTATTATTTCAGAATTCCAAGACGTCTTTCCAGAAGATTTGCCAGGGCTACCTCTGGATAGAGAGATGGAATTCTTAATTGAGTTAACCCCAGGAGCAGCACCTATAGCGTCGCATGTTTATAGACTGGTGAAGAAGGAGATGGATGAGCTGAAGGCGCAGTTGAAGGAGTTAGAGGAGAAAGGCTTTATTCGACCGAGTGCATCACCGTGAGGAGCTCCAGTGTTGTTTGTACCCAAGAAGTATGGGTCAGTGTGCATGTGCATTGACTACAGGGCCTTGAATGTTGTGACTGTAAAGAATAAGTACCCCCTGTCGCGCATTAATGACTTATTTGATCAGCCTAGTGGAGCCAAGGTGTTCTCGAAGATAGACTTGAGATCGGAATATCACCAGGTTAATGTACAAAAGCAGGACATTTCGAAGATCGCATTCAGGACGAGATATGGACACTACAAGTTTCTGGCCATGCCCTTTGGATTGACCAATGCTCCAGCTGTCTTTATGGACTTGATGAATCGAGTCTTCCATCAGTATTTGGACCAGTTCGTTGTTGTCTTCATAGATGACATCCTTATCTATTCGAAGAGCCACAATGAGCATGAGAAGCACTTGCAGATTGTCTTAGAGACCTTGAGGAGAGAGCGGTTGTACGCGAAACTCATCAAATGTGAGTTCTTTTTTAATAAGGTCTCTTTTCTTGGGTATGTCGTCACTGGAGATGGTACTTCTGTAGATCCGGAGAAAATCTCGACAGTTAAAACATGGCCCGTTCCTACATCAGCATTATAGGTGGTGAGTTTCCTTGGACTTGCGGGATATTACCGACGGTTCGTGAAAAATTTCTCAAGAATAGCAGTGCCTATGACTCGGTTGATGTGCAAGGACCGAGCGTTCATATGGACGGATGAGTGTCAAGCCGCTTTTAAGGAGTTCAAAAAGCGATTGACCACAACACCGGTGTTGAGTATTCCATCAGGATCAGGAGGTTACGTGATTTACAGCGATGCATCGAGGAAGGGATTGGGATGCGTATTGATGCATCATGGCAAGGTGATTGCGTATGCATCTAGACAGTTGAGAGTACATAAGAAGAATGATCCAACTCATGACTTGGAGCTTGCAGCCGTTATTTTTGCCCTAAATCTATAGAGATATTACTTATATAGGGAACGAGTAGAGATCTATACTGACCATAAAGTCTCAAGTATGTCTTCACGCAGAAGGAGCTGAATATGAGACAAATACGGTGGCTTGAATTGATGAAGGGTTTTGAGATAGAGCTGCATTATCACCCGGGTAAGGTTAACATAGTAGCAGATGCGTTAAGCCACAAGCCTATGTCATTATTATTGACGACGCAGAAGGAGTCACTGGAGGACTTGCAGGAGCTTGGTATAGAGGTTGTATTACCCGGATCAGACGGGACACTAGCCAACTTGCAAGTGCAATCATCGCTAGTAGAGAGGATCAACGCAACTTTACCTACGAATGCTAGGTTCAGGAGGTTGAGAGAGAGGACCGAGGAAGGAGAGAAGACGGGATTGCCCATTCATTCTAATGGGACATTGAGATATGGTGATCGTCTATATGTTCCCAATGGAGAGCTTCGGCAGGAGCTCATGGCAGAGGCTCATAGTTCGATATATTATATTCATCCTGGAGGCACCAAGATGTACCGCGACCTGCGATAACATTTTTGGTGGCATGGAATGAAGAGGGAGATAGCTCGCTTTATGGCCAAATGTTTGGTGTGTCAGCAGGTCAAGGCTGAACACCAGAGGACAACATGGTTACTACAACCACTTTCGATTTTTAAGTGGAAGTTGGAGCATATCACTATGGACTTTGTCACGGGCTTTCCGAAGAGTCCAAATGGACGAGATATTGTTTGGGTGATTGTGGATCGACTCACCAAATTCACTCATTTCTTGCCTTTTCGAATTGACCAGTCTACAGAAGCTTTGGCTGACTTATACATTAGGCAGATCGTGAGATTATACGGTATTCCGGTTAGCATTGTGTCAAACATGGACTCGCATTTTATATCTCACTTTTGGAGGAGCATGCAAGAGAGTCTTGGGACTCGTCTGAAGTTCAGTACGTCTTATCATCCGTAGACAGATAGGCAGTCGGAGCATACCATTCAGACGTTGGAGGATATGTTGAGAGCATGTATGCTGGACTTGGAGGATCATGGGAGGATCACCTATATTTTGTGGAATTTTTCTACAACAATAGCTATCAAGCGAGCATCCAAATGGCTCCGTTTGAAGCTTTGTATGGAAGAAAGTGTAGGTCTCACGTGTGTTGGAGCGACATGGAAGAACGTCAGATCTTGGGGCCATAGTTGGTTGTCAGCACTGTGGAGAAGGTCAAGAGGATACAGGGGCACTTGCGAGCAGCGCAAGATAGACAGAAACAGTGGACAGATCTTTATCGTCGTCCTTTGGAGTTCAAGAAAGACGATCATGTCTTCTTGAGGAGATCACCAACCAAAGGCACTATTCATTTTAGGGGACGCAACAAGTTGATTCCAAGGTACATTGGACCATTTGACGTGCTAGAGAGAGTTGGAGAAGTTGCATATCGACTGGCACTGCCACCTTCGCTCGAGGGAGTGCATGATGTATTCCATGTGTCGCAACTATGTCGATATATGCCAGATAGAAGTCATGTTCTCGATCACTCCGAGATTACCATTGGGCTGAGCTTGTCATACCAAGAGCAAACCATAGAGATTCTTGATCGTCGAAAGAATGTGTTGAGGAATCAGTCTATTCCTTTGGTTCGTGTGGTATGGAGACATCAATCGCCAGAAGAATCCACTTGGGAGGGCGATGATGACATGCGCAAACATTTTTCGTATCTGTTCGAAGCTTATGGTATAATCTTACTTTACTTTGTTCTTTCCTACCATATAATATTCTCGTTTCTTTATTGTGAGTACAAATTTTTTGTAAGTGGGGTAGAATGTAACCACCCTAAAATTTCTAATTAATAATTAAAATATAAATACTTGGTTTTATACGTATGGCAGTACATGAGGGTAGCCTAGTAGTAGATTAATAATATATTAGATGTTAAAATTTAAAAATACGTAATAATAATAATAATAATAATAATAATAATAATAATAATAATAATAATAATAATAATTGTTTTCCTAGGAATAATATTACTAATAATAATGACAGTAATAAAAATAAAACAAAATAATCAATTAGTTAAGAAAATATATATGTGTATATATAATAATAAGACAAAGAAATAAGAAAAATAAATAAATAAATCACCTAAACAACTAAGCAACAACAACAGTAACAAAAGTTTTCCCCTCACCCTCGGTTCACGAACAAACCCGACTCACGCGGCTTCTCTCTCTCGTGATATATATATATATATATATATATATATATATATATATATATATATATATATATATATATATATATATATATATATATATATATATATATATATATATATATATATATATATATATTCCCCTTAAACCCTAACCCTCGATCTCCAGAGCCTCGTCAATCCTTCCCTCGACCACCTGCTCGCCCAAACGCCACTAGAGAACCGCCGCGACAACCGAGAACATAGAAACTCATGTTCTCTCGTCAGCAACCGCAATCCAGGTACCCACGTTTGGCATTCGATTTCTTCCTCCATGTATGATCAATTTTTGATTTATAAAAATCTATAGATAGACTAATAGATCTAGTTTACGAGTATGTAGATTTCCTAGTAATACAAATCATTCAGATGTTTGTAAATCTTGCGTAAAAGTTAAGAAAAATAACAGAAACACATAAGTGTGTGCACCAGAAACTTAACTCGAAACACCCACATTGGAAGCCTTATACCTTCTTAACCCCTTTCATCCAATCAAAAATAACTTCACAAACCTAAAGTCCATATAACCAGGATTAAAACGACCTATTGGTTGTAAATTCTTGATCATTAAAACTGTGTTAAAAACTATGTTAAAAATTATGAAAAACTTGTTTCAAGAACATAGAAAACTTGTGATACAGAGTGCATCCTGACAAACTGGACCACCACGTCATGTACTAATTGTTTCGAATGGAGCGTATGGTATATCCTGACGTGCGAACTTTTGCGGAAGTTGATTTGGACGTGTGTGCGCGTCAGAATCAACCCGTATCCGTAAAAAATTTCCGTATCATGACTTTTGTAAATAACCACCCGACTTTGTGCACGCTCATCCAAACGTGACAAAACTTGTTCCATTGGATTCGTGGTATCATGCTGGTCCTGTGACCCAAGTTTTACGCAATTCCGAGAGAGTTGACCGAGTCGCCTAATCGCAAGTCCCACGGTTTGTAAAGGGCGAATTTGTAATCGGCTCACCAAAATCCAAAATTGGACATACCATTGAGTTCGTATCATCGTTTTGGATTTGTTTGACCTATAATTTGTCTAATTTAGAGACCTTTACCTCTTACACGTATTTTGGTATAAAGTGTGCCACATGTGGACCCTGCTTTGATTCGAAATTACCGTTTTGTCCATGTGTCCAAATTGGATGAAATGATAGAGTTTTTTGACTGTGTCACTGATTCTGAAGACGTTGGTGATTTTATTTCAGCATTCAAAAACGTTCATTCGGAGCCCCTACTTTTCGATTCCTTGGGATCGTCGTTTGGACATCTACATTACACAAATTTTTTGCCAAAAAAGTATACCTTGTTATAGTACTCTAGTTACATTCCTTTGCTGCATATTTATCTTCTATTAATTATTTTCATTTATTTTACTATATATAAAACTGTGTGTCCAAGAAATACTTGGGTACAAACAACGGTTGCGTCGCCTTTTGTCCTTTATTATATTATGCATGTTGACCTAGTTTTACGAGACCATCCCATGAGTTGAGGTATCATTATGTTTCATTGGCCATGACATATTTATTATACGAGTGTGAGTCTCATGTAGCACACGGACTTGCGTGATAGGCTGGCCACCTGTACGTAAAGGTTGTGCGACGGTTAAGGAATAACTGCTAATAGAAATACCATATTTTAGCGGACTTAGCAGTTACTAGAGGTGTTGCGTGTTATGGATGTGACACGTTAGTAGCATTGGGTGGGAAGAACAATGAGTAAGCGTATGTCACTCTTTTACACTTTTCCTTATTCACATGTACGCTCTGCTGGAGACGTGAGGTTTATGATCCTATATTTACTTGGCGGCTTCTAACGTCCGTGATGTTATGCACGTACTCCCTGGATCTTCGAGAGATCTATACCCATCCCATTATTTCAACCAGATAGTCCATACGCGGAAAGTTATTCTTAAATTGCATATCATATAGACTGGTTAGGTGACCATGTTGGATGTTTACTTTCAGTATATTATGGCATGCTATTTTCTGTATCTTGTTGCGTCTCTCTGAGGAACTAGTCCATTTTCAGGTATAGACGAGCAGGATTATTCGTAGGAGTACGGACCCGGGCCTGACGCATCATTCTCTGTTGAGGATGACTTACCCTCTGAGTACCCATGACTACTTCATTACCGATGGATCCTTAGTTGTTGTTTCTTTATCTGACATTATTTCATATTGGGGTTATGATCTCCTCTATCATTTTAGTTGATTTAGTCGATGGGAAGTAGATTTGTCTTCATCCGACTATTATTTCTTTTACTACTTCATACTTGAGACTTTCAGTTATTTATTTTGATATTTCTTTACTGTGTTGTGGATGAGATATAGATGCTTGTGACTTGTATTGACAGTATATTTACCACTTGTGAATTATTTATTCATATACAATGTACGTGTGTGTTATGATTTTTTTAACATATTGGAGTGTTATATACGTACGACTAGCATGCTACGTATTCCTAGTCCTACGTATTTTGGGACTGGGACGTGACAATAAAAAATACTCAAAGTGTGCAAGCCCTTCCCTACCTTATCAAAGTTCCAAATATTGATTTTTTAGATTAAATTTAGTTTTCAGATCTTAATCAATTAAACATACGTTTGTACAAACGTTGGACACATAGATTTGATTTGAAATTTGACATGAGAAGTATTTTGTTATTGTATAAGTGCGTAGCCTGGAGATGTATCATTGCACTCAAATTTTCGTACTTGGGAAAAAAGACGTGACACGAGTCATCGAAGGAAAAAGCTCTCTGTGCCATCCAACTTAAGAAGGGTTTCAAGCATGGAGATATGACATACTTTGAGTTAGTTAAGACAAAGAAGGCGTCCATGAAGGGAGATCTTCCTCCAGAGATTAGTGGTGTCCTCACGGAGTTTGAGGATGTCATGCCGCAAGAGCTTCCCAAGAGGCTACCTCTGAAGAGGGAGGTGGACCACACTATCGAGTTTGAGCCAGAAATGAATCCATTCGTGGTGCCTCGATGAGTTAAAGAAGAAACTGAAGGAGCTGCCCAATGTATGATTCATTCGATCGTCTAAGGCACTATTTGGTGTGTATGTACTATTAAGGATGGAAGTCTTTGTTTGTGAATCGACTATTTTGTATTAAATGTCATGTCCCGGTTTCGCAGATCCGAAGTCGCCACTGGACGTGATGTCGTATAAATCTAAATTACACTTGTACAAAGCAAAATCAATCACGGTCGTTAACACATATCAGAAACAAAGTTATTGCAGTAAAAATAAGTAGAAAAGTTGAATAGATACAATATATAAAAGAACAATTCTCTTTATGGAAAATTTACAGCAGAATTACAACGTACCTAAGACAAAAGAATAACTTGATTACAACATTGGATATTATTACAATCAATGATGCCATAAGACTTACAACTCAAGAAACTATACAATCAATGATGTTCCATACATTATGTTCTTTATATACAAAAGAATGACATCTTCAAGTTGCCAAACGAGCTCCAATGCCACATAATATCCAAGTGACTTCTCGTATATGTGGAGGAGGGGGTCAGCACATTAGGATTGCACTTATGAGCTGTCTCTGGCCAACTCAACTAAACTAACACAATAATCATATGAGAACATCTAAAGTTATTAAGTTGCATTTTCATTCTTGCCTTAGGATCAGTTAACAATTCATGTATATATATATATATATATATATATATATATATAAAGCATACAGGAGTCATCGGTTAATAGTTTCACACACACACACACACACACACACACAACTAGGCTCCACACGTGGCTATAAGAGCCACCAAGCCGGTGGATGGGGGATTTGAACCTTGGTCTACTCCAAGGCGCCCTGCCACATTACCACTAGGATAATTCCTTCAGTTATATATATATATATATATATATATATATATATATATATATATATATATATATATATATATATATATTTGAATAAGGTAATTTTATTGCTACTGAACCTGAATCAATACACTTATGTAGGCGAGTTACACCTCACCCATTTAACAGACAAAGCACATTAGCCTCTAAGTTATGAACCATCCCAATTGGGTGAGAACTCCTCCATTCGAATATTCTATCATTACGCTCCTTCCAAATGTGCCAAAAACCTGCAACTACCCGCACTCTGGCCTCTTGGAACCAATTTTTTCCCCGTCTCTGTAGTCTTTTAACCTCCTCTAATACCCCTATGAGGACCTTTGAGTTGCTGGTGTCTATGCGAAGCCTTCTCCATTGTGACTGTATTACATACCAGGCTATTTCGTATTCAAAGAACAAATGCTTAATCGTCTCCTGACTCCTCTAACACAAAACGCATTGTGTGTGTGGAATATGAACTCTAAACCGCTGCAGCTTGTCTCTGGTCAGCAACTTACCAAGCATCACCTTGTACATACAATAGCTTAATTTACTAGTTATCTTATTATACCAAATAAAGTCTACAGATTCCAATGGCTATCCCTCCGTTCGGAGCCAGTCGTATGCTGTCATAAAGTTGAAGTCACCCAAACTATGGAGGTCCCAAACCCACCCATCCATACTAGCTTCAATGTCAATGTTTACCTGTAGGATTTGCTCCCTTAGTTGCCGCCCCACTATATGACCATCAAGTTGCCAGCCTCCTTTCCTTATTAGCACCGCCACCCTCTCATCCCTTCCAGCATCAAGTTGCCAGCATCGAACCCCATTACCAGCATCAAACTACTGACAAACTCACGGTTAACCGTGTCATAGGCTTTCGATAAGTCGAGCTTCAGACATGCTTTTCGTCCTCCTTTCTTGTTGTACTCTCGTAGAATTTCATGCGCCAATAAGTTGTTCTCTGATATGGATCTCCTTTTGATAAACGCTACCTGGTTAGCTGATATAATTTCCTACATAATGCCTCCCATTCACCTGCACATAACTTGTGAAATCAATTTATACAAATAATTACAACATGCTATTGGCCAAAAATTCGATAACGAGACAGCACCCTCCATTTTAGGAATAAGTGAAAGAAAGGTATGGTTAACCTCCTTTAGCAGTTTTCCATTATTCAGGAAGTCAATCACCACTTCGACAACCGATGCCTTCAGCTCCTCCTAATGTGTTTTGAAGAATTTACTTGTAAAACCATCAAGACCTGGTGCCTTATTTGGATCAGCGCCTTTCACAATATCTATCAACTCTACCAAAGTAACCGGGGCCCATAGCATTTGATTCCTTTTCCTAGTTACCACCATTTTGCAAATAAGTTCTGTGAGAGTGAGTACTGTTTCATCCTCCTGATTATATAATTCTAAGTAAAATCTGATTGCTTTATCTTGTATGTCCGACGGCTGTACAATACTCTTTCTATTGCCATCAATAAGTTGGGTTACAACATTCATATGATGTCTAGTGCTAATCACATCATAAAAAATTTTTATGCACTGATCGCCCTCCTTCAACCAATCGCATTTTGCCCGTTGGGCGAGTTGGATTTCTTTTTGCATGCTAAGGTTGTGAACCTCTTTGATAAGGTTCTGCTCCTTCTCGGCTAAGTTGTGATCTTGTAGATTCGCCTGCAATTGCTGCTGTACCAATAATAACTCCTCTTGGTGCTGCTTTAATGTGATCAGCGGTCTCCCTTTGTTCCAAAGCTTCAGGCATTCTTTGACACTCTTCAGTCGTCGGACTAATTTGTATTGACAGTTCCTATTTGCTTTCCGGCTTAACCCCTCTTCTACTACAGTTGCATACCCTTCCATTTGGGACCAAGCATTGTTGTAGCGGAAAGGGCGTGCCCGCCTTTGTCCACTTTCGACCATACGTACCAGAATTGGCGAGTAGTTGCTTGTAGATGCAGCTAGTCCCTCCGCCCGACTAGATGGCCATGTTATAATCTATTTATTATTCACTAATGCTCTGTCTAGTTGGCAGACTATTCGATTACATATCGCACGATTATTCTACGTCCATATGCGTCCACTTCTTTCCAAACAATTAAGACCTGAATGGAGGAGACCATTTTGGAATTCCTGGAGAATGGGGTCAGGAACCCGTTGTTGGCATATTTATATTATGAGAAACTGTACAACTAACTTTAAATTGCATATTTCAAACTCATCTATGCACAAAGAGTATTACGTTCCAAGCTCTTTCGATTAAGCTTCAAAAGCTACAAAAAAATGCTCCACTTTTAATGACTGTTCTTCATGCATTTCGTGTCTGTAAGAGTGTCTAGGACCTTTGTAAACACTAAGGTTTGATGGAAAAAATAAACTAAAGAGTAAAGCAATTGGTATAAAGGGATTTTCGAAAATCTGTTGGAAATTCGCGGATAACATTCGGATAATCTGAAATGTCAATAAAAATTTTTGTAGCCCCATTCGGATCATTCGTCCGTAATCCGCGGATCACCTTCGAAAAAATCTGAATTGTCACAAAAGATTTTGGTGGTCCCATTCGGATCATCCGTCGACAATCCGCGGATCACTTTCAAAAAATCTGGATTGTCACATAAAGTTTTTTGTAGGCCCATTCGGATCATCTGTCGGTAATTCGCGGATCACCTTCGAAGAATTCTGATTGTTATAGAAGGTTTTTGTGCTCCCATTCGGATCATCCGTCTGCAATCCGCGGATCACCTTTGAAAAATTCGAGTGGCTTAGTTGGCAGTTTAAATTTTAAATTTTAAATCCAACGGTCTGAAATAAGTGCATTAAATGCATCTAACGACTAGTTTTATAGCCGTTACTATAGGAGATCGAAAATCCGTCAGTAGTCCGTGAATTGCCGTCGGATCTTCCGTCTTACTACAGAAAGTTACTTTTGGACTTATTTTCTTTTGGCTTTGTATAAATAGACTTGCTACCTCTTCACTCAAAGCCATCCTTTTGAGCTTTAATTTTTCTTAACCACCAAATATAGATATCGGTTTGCTGACTCAAAAAGAAAACCTTCTTGGAGAGCTCCTTGTTGAACTAGAAGATGACTGATCTAGGTGAGTAGGCAGAACTTTATTCTCATATTCTTGCACGCCTTAATAATGAATCTGAGTTTTTGCAATACTTGTTTGCTTAATAAGATAACGATAGCATGAGAATGATAGAACAAGAACCTGCATGCTTAACTAGAGAACTTGTATGCTTGTCTAAAAGAGATAGAACCATTGCCATGCTAAGTTAAAGAATAGAATATTGCATGCTTAGTTACACGGACACCGCTATCGAACGAACCGCTGCCATGCTAATAAACAAGAGTAAAAGAATGTTCATATGTTTCCATCGCATGCTAAAACAAGAGTAGAACTGCATGTTTAGCTAAAAGAGAAAGAAGAATCGTGCCATATTTTGCTTGTCTTTGATACTTAAAAGATATAACTGTTTGAAATGCTTGAACGGTATCAGAGAGATGGCGGTCAGTCCCCATAGAGATAGAGATGGCGGCTTGTCTGTAGAGAGAAGAAGAAGAGATTGATTATATGCTTGTTTATTTAACTGTTGCATCCATATAGAGTTTATCTGATAGAGTTGCATTCATGCATTGGTCTTTAGACAACTTGTGCACAAGGATAATTCCACGACCGGTTCCCGGGGCACTGGGGACCATCCGCCCTATGGGGATTAGAGAGAATACCCTGAGACAAAGAAGTCCTCGCGATCATGGGGGTATTCATGTCTATTAGATAGCTGGTTCACGTGTCAAAGCAGCTATATCACGCCCCAGTCCCAAAATACATAGGACTAGGAACACGTAAGCATGCCAGCCGCATGGATATGGTAACTCCAATATATGGAAACCAAATCCATACGTATGCTGTAATATGAATATATAATCCACGAGTGGTATAAAATGTATCACAAGTCACATGGTACGATCTAAATCTTATCCACGAAAATCAATAGAAATGAATAACCAGCATCTATATAACTAGATCTCAATAAGAAATATCTAAGGATGATAGTTGGATGGAAACAAATCCACTACCAACTCGAATATAAGAGCAACTACAATATGAGTACAACACAATAAACACTATATAAGAATACCAGCTATCAATCACGGCTCGAAGAGAAGACATCCTCGAAACCTATGTATCCATCCAAATCTACGCTCCTACAAATACTCAAGAACAGATATACCTGGCAGAGGACCAGGTCCTCAGAGGGACGTAACAAGATACAGAAAATACGAGCCAATTTGAATACAGTAAACATGCATCATATTTGAAAATAGATAAGTACGCTGTATAGGACAATCTATATGAATGCAAATGAGGACAAATTTTTGACGTATGGGCAAGGGTAGGCTACTCGATCTAATCCTCACAACCTCACGCTCGTCAGTGGACATCATCAGCCGACATACCTCTGGGGTAGCGACCCTCGGACTCCATCAATCGACATACCTTTGGGGTAGCGGCCATCGGACACGACCACCATAGTGTGTGCTAGTGACTATGGTTTACCAGAGTGGTTAAAAGCCCATACGCCTAATGATTGTCCTCTATGATACTAAGTGTCAAGTGTGTGTCAACATATCTAATATATAGTAATGACTGAAAAGGAACTACACATGCAATAAATAAACAGAAATGCAATAAATATACAGAAATATACTAAGCATGTAAAATACTGTAAATAATTTGGCAAGGTATCTTGCCTGGGGTCCTGCTGCTGGTATGAATCAGAGTCCAAGTCACAGTCCAAATAGCCTATGTATTACAAATTTATCACGTCAAAAGATAATTTATTTTAATTTATTTAATTATGGAATAATTACTCTAAAATCCTATTTTAATCTTACTATTCTGATTTTTATGTTAATTCCTAAATTTTGTCCAAAGAAATTGAATTTTATCAACTCGAGACTCATGGCACGCAAATCGAGGCGATCTGTTGACCGAAAAGTCAACCGACACAAACTCAACTTTCATGCATGATTTTCTGTAGGTTTCAGCATCAAAAACATGCTAGAATTTATGGCTCGTCCGAATTCAAATTCGTTTGGGAATTATGGCACATACAAATTTTTGTATTGTGCACCGATGGTTAAATTCTAACCTAAAAGTTCTACAGAATTAACAGTATATAAATACTTCGAATTAAATTCTAGAAAAATATATGTCAATTATCTAGACATTAGCTTTCCGAAACTTTAAACGGTTCATGATTCTGATTCCTGGTTCTCCCGGAATCGCGAAAACATTAAAACACGTCTATTTTCGGACATGCTGTGCTCTACGAATTTTCCAGAATTTAATACTTATAATTTCGTAAAACAATTTATATAATCCGAAAGCTAACCTCAATATCTTTCTAACGCAAGAAACTAGGCCTCGTTTGGAGTCCAGAGCTATGCGCAATGGCTTGTGGAAGATGAAGGAACCCTAGATGGCAATTCTCCAAAAGCTCTCTCTCTAAAATAATGGGATAATTAGGGTTATACTAATATATATATATATATAGGGATGTACCTGCGGCTGAAAGGATATTTATAGGCTGACACATGTCAGAATCTGATTGGATGGTTGTTGTTATATTATTTGTTTTTGATTTGAGTTTATCAAAACATTATTTAAGTCATTTTAAGTCTAAATAACTCAAAATAAATATTAAAAATAATCATAAAAATCTGGAAAAATTACAAAAAAATATATTTTGAATTTAAAAACTCTAAAAAAATATTTGGGATAATTTTATATTCATAGATTTTCTACTATAATTAGGAGAAGCTCTAAACATTAGTTTTACCCATATAACTAAAAATAAATAATAAAATTATTCCAAAAATTCTGAAATAATTCCAAAAAAATATATAATAATATTATAAACTCTAGAAAATAAAGTGGGTCCATTCTATATTCCTGGGATTGCACAATAAATTCTACAATTTCTAAAAATTAGTTATTAGCCTAAATAACTTCCAATAAATAGTAAAATATTCAGAAAATTCCCAGAAAATTCTAGAAAATATATTTGACTATTTAGAACCTAAAATAAAATTTTAGGATATTTTTAATTATGTTTGAACATAAAATAAATTCTTCAAAGTCCTAGAAAATTAGTGTTACTAGTTTTTAATTAACTAAAAATTATGAAAAAATTCCAATAATCTAAAATAGCCTAAAAATAATTCTAAATAAATATTTATATAAGTAAATATACAAAAAAATTTATTTTATAATTAACTAAGAGAATACTCTAAATAAATTCAACATCTATAATAAATATAATAATATAAAATATACACAAAATACTTATTTTTGGTGAGGGAGTTTACAATCTACCCAACTTAAAATAATTTCGTCCTCGAAATTAAAATAAGGCATAATTTGTTAAATCCTTCACATTCGTACATAAGGTACGTCAATCGCAATCTCTTCCAAAAATTTAAATAACAAAATCTATTCAAATCTATCGCGATCACTTCAAAATTAAGATAACCACTGTTTAAATCAAAATTCAACCTGTCGTAATCTTTTCTCGATTTTTTTAAATAATCAACATCCAAATCTAACTCAAGTCTATATGACATCCCACATCAAAATTTATATCACCATTTTCAACTATCATAATCTCCTCTAGACTTTGAACAATAAACAATTCTAATCAAATCTTATTCCTATTCTCAAATTAAGAATTTTGTACTCTTCAAATATTTAAACTCAATTTACATCCTCAATATTTCAAATAGGTGACCCAACAATCAAAATTAAACTTTTAATTCAAATTATCAAATTATAAAATTTAAATCTAATTCACCAATTGTTCAAGTCTAAAATTTTATATTTATCCTCAAAATTTAAATCGATGATTCATCCTTCAATATTCAAAATTTAAATCATGTGCTCAAAGTATAAATATTTGGTCCGCAATATCAAGATTTTAAAATTTGTTAAATCCTCATTATCTTAATCCTTCTTTTAAAATTTCTCAAAATTAAAATGACTTGAATCTCCCAATCTAATCTTACTTGATCACAATCTAAAAGAAATTCCTCTAAAGTTGACAATGCACTGCTACCCAACTTAGAATTTATCCATCTATCACAGAAGGCTATATACTTTAAGAAAAATATTCCTTAATTTATTTACTCACGTCATTCAATCCTCAAAACTTCAACGCCGATTATATCATATATGATATGTCCTTAATTACAAAAGAATAATCCTCAAGTATGTGATCGGCCTACGGGGTATATCTAGTACTCTCTGTTTATTAAACTTATACCAAGCACGAGGTTTCGTCTTTCCGAAATAAGGAAAGACGGAGACCAATAATAAAGAGTTCAAGGGTGAGGTAATAGAATAGAAGTATCGGGATCAAGAAGTTTAAGGAATTCAAATGGGAATTGTCAAAGCAGTTGTGGATTGAAATCCTATTTTGGTAATTCTTTGTTCGCATGCTCGTATTAGTACAGTTATGTAACCGATACGATCCGCTCAGACATATCTAGGGGCAAGTACAGGTGTTTATTAGTCAACTATATATCTCAATCCACGTAAGGTAGTATTGCGAAGGGCAAATCAAGCACACTATGGTTGATCAGACCGTAGTACTCTGATTCTGAAATATATTATTGTAGCGCTCCAATAATACATATCATGAACAAGCTCGATAAGGAATAAGCTTACAAAAGCTAGGCTATAATAGCAGCATAAGTCAAGGTAGTACAGTAAATATAAATACGCTGGATTATGATAAAAGAAGGTACATAACAATTCAAGTTCACAAAACCAAAACAACTAAGCAACAATAATAAAAGACTCTACAATCTCTACAGTTATCATACAACCTCCTTGTCTAAGTCGCTAGTCGACCAAATAGGGGCAAGGACCTCTAAATTCTATTGTCTGAATAAACACTGTCGTCTTTTGCTAATATACAATTAATGTCATCCAATTACACTTCAATAATGGGTCAGAAGACTATGTGATACTAGGGTGTGAGGTATACTACATAACTTATAACAATTGAACTACTATTTATAATTGTCTTAAGGATACCGTAGAAGCTCCTATTAAGGTTTACGAAAAGGGGTCTTAGTACCTATTAGGGTATCTGCTTTCATTACATAAGTCATGATCGTCTTAAGCCTTAGTCATAGTGCTTATAGAACAAGTGTCAATAGCAAGAATAGAAAGATTACTAGTCTCAAGGGAAGGGAATATAACTCGTATCGAAGTGAGGGTATAAATTACGCGATTTAAAAACTAAGGGTTAATCATCGGGCCACAGTCTACAAAACAACTTAAACTATCAAGTTCTAACTACTAAGCACACAACTTCAAAATTTAACATTAACAACTATAATCCTAGCAACTATATGTCCTTAACAAAAAATAAAATCACCTGGCCTATAATCAGAAGTGTCAGATGGCACAAGTTGAAAGATGAAGAGAAGAAACGTAATCAGTCGTCGCACACTAGCGAGCGCTATGGTCACAGGGGAACAATATATGAAAATAGAGGGGCTCTAGATAGCATCATGGTTTTTCAAGGAAAAGGGGTATGCTAGTCTCTGTGTTTGAGGTATGATTAGGAAAATATTCTATGCATTGCTCTTGGCTTTCTAAGGTATTGTCTGCTTATCTCAAGACAAGAATCTAAATTTATGGTTCTCCAATACTCATCTAACAGCTTGGGTTAGGTTCAGTCCTAATATTCACTTTGGTTTTCTATTAGTTTCTCAATGCTAGGGGCAACCATAATGGTAAACTTCTAACTAACTCTAGTAGTGTCTATACTACTCTCAAGTCCTCATAACACATCAGGGGGTAATGGTAAACCAATTCTAGAGATAAGGAATTCTAGGGTTCACTAGACATCCTAAACTTAGTGATGTGTCAGCACTCTAGTTGTACTCTTAATAGGAAGGTTACCCTACTTATCATCTAACAACAGAAACTTCTATATTCTAGGAGAGACTATACTAAAGGAACTATTATGGGAGTACATGAATCAAGCAGGATGCAATTATTCAAATAGAACAGATTAGAAGAAAGATGAGTCATAGTCAATTGTGGATGAGATCATATACTTTAGTCCTAGGGGCAGGCTTGTTCGGTACAGTAACGTAACCGAGATAATATGCTCTCGACCTGCATGGGCCACCACAAAAACATGTCACGCCCCAGTCCCAAAATACATAGGACTAGGAACACGTAAGCATGCCAGCCGCATGGATATGGCAACTCCAATATATGGAAACCAAATCCATACGTACGCTGTAATATGAATATATAATCCACGAGTGGTATAAAATGTATCACAAGTCACAGGGTACGATCTAAATCTCATCCACAAAAATCAATAGAAATGAATAACCAGCATCTATATAACTAGATCTCAATAAGAAATATCTAAGGATGATAGTTGGATGGAAACAAATCCACTACCAACTCGAATATAAGAGCAACTATAATATGAGTACAACACAATAAATACTATATAAGAATACCAGCTATCAATCACGGCTCGAAGAGAAGACATCCTCGAAACCTATGTATCCATCCAAATCTACTCTCCTGCAAATACTCAAGAACAGATATACCTGGCAGAGGACCAGGTCCTCAGAGGGACGTAACAAGATACAGAAAATACGAGCCAATTTGAATACAGTAAACATGCATCATATTTAAAAATAGATAAGTACGCTGTACAGGACAATCTATATGAATGCAAATGAGGACAAATTTTCGACGTATGGGCAAGGGTAGGCTACTCGATCTAATCCTCACAACCTCACGCTCGTCAGTGGACATCATCAGCCGACATACCTCTGGGGTAGCGACCCTCGGACTCCATCAATCGACATACCTCTGGGGTAGCGACCATCGGACATGACCACCATAGTGCGTGCTAGTGACTATGGTTTACCAGAGTGGTTAAAAGCCCATACGCCTAATGATTGTCCTCTATGATACTAAGTGTCAAGTGTGTGTCAACATATCTAATATATAGTAATGACTGAAAAGGAACTACACATGCAATAAATAAACAGAAATGCAATAAATATATAGAAATATACTAAGCATGTAAAATACTGTAAATAATTTGGCAAGGTATCTTGCCTGGGGTCCTGCTGCTGGTATGAATCAGAGTCCAAGTCACAGTCCAAATAGCCTATGTATTACAAATTTATCACGTCAAAAGATAATTTATTTTAATTTATTTAATTCTGGAATAATTACTCTAAAATCCTATTTTAATCTTACTATTCTGATTTTTATGTTAATTCCTAAATTTTGTCCAAAAAAACTGAATTTTATCAACTCGAGACTCATGGCACGCAAATCGAGGCGATCTGTTGACCGAAAAGTTAACCGACACAAACTCAACTTTCATGCATGATTTCCTGTAGGTTTTAGCGTCAAAAACATACTAGAATTTATGGCTCATCCGAATTCAAATTCGTTTGGGAATTATGGCACATACAAATTTTTGTATTGTGCATCGATGGTTAAATTCTAACCTAAAAGTTCTACAGAATTAACAGTATATAAATACTTCGAATTAAATTCTAGAAAAATATATGTCAATTATCTAGACATTAGCTTTCCGAAACTTTAAACGGTTCATGATTCTGATTCCTGGTTCTCCCGAAATCGCGAAAACATTGAAACACGTCTATTTTCGGATATGCTGTGCTCTACGAATTTTCTAGAATTTAATACTTATAATTTCGTAAAACAATTTATATAATCCGAAAGCTAACCTTAATATCTTTCTAACGCAAGAAACTAGGCCTCGTTTGGAGTCCGGAGCTATGCGCAATGGCTTGTGGAAGATGAAGGAACCCTAGATGACAATTCTCCAAAATCTCCCTCTCTAAAATAATGGGATAATTAGGGTTATACTAATATATATATATATAGGGATGTACCTGCGGCTGAAAGGATATTTATAGGCTGACACGTGTCAGAATCTGATTGGATGGTTGTTGTTATATTATTTGTTTTTTATTTGAGTTTATCAAAACATTATTTAAGTCATTTTAAATCTAAATAACTCAAAATAAATATTAAAAATAATCATAAAAATCTGGAAAAATTACAAAAAAATATATTTTGAATTTAAAAACTCTAGAAAAATATTTGGGATAATTTTATATTCATAGATTTCCTACTATAATTAGGAGAAGCTCTAAACATTAGTTTTACCCATATAACTAAAAATAAATACTAAAATTATTCCAAAAATTCTGAAATAATTCCAAAAAAAATATATAAAAATATTATAAACCCTAGAAAATAACGTGGGTCCATTCTATATTCCTGGGATTGCACAATAAATTCTATAATTTCTAAAAATTAGTTATTAGCCTAAATAACTCCCAATAAATACTAAAATATTCAGAAAATTCCCAGAAAATTCTAGAAAATATATTTGACTATTTAGAACCTAAAATAAAATTTTAGGATATTTTTAATTAAGTTTGGACATAAAATAAATTCTTCAAAGTCCTAGAAAATTAGTGTTACTAGTTTTTAATTAACTAAAAATTATGGAAAAATCCCAATAATCTAAAATAGCCTAAAAATAATTCTAAATAAATATTTATATAAGTAAATATACAAAAAAATTATTTTATAATTAACTAAGAGAATACTCTAAATAAATTCAACATCTATAATAAATATAATAATATAAAATATACACAAAATACCTATTTTTGGTGAGGGAGTTTACAAGCTAGTATATGAGCGAGTATATTAGTGCAGTGATGGGCCGTGATAATACTGCTTCTAATAATGAGGAAGTAGACTCATGGGCCATCATATAGTTAGGTCGTGTGCTAGAATTTAGCCTTCTTGCTTACCTAACTGTTTGATGCAGAGACAGACAGGGAATATAACATATGTGCTTATGTATATTGTTGTTAATTTGTATGTCTGCTGCAGGGATAACAGTTCGACGAAAGGGTAAAAATCACTGAATAAGTAATATTCATGCTATCAATCATGCTTTCTTGTATTAAATACTTTCATAGAGAGGTCTTATTTTTCGTATATGCTTCTATCTTGTTCACACGATAATATGTTATTTGTTGATAAGAGAAAGAGAGAGATGATAAGAAGATAGTCCACTAGATGCATGCTAGAGTCTCAAAAAGAAATGAATATGGCTCACGAGACACGCTGCGCACCAGAGTCATTAAATAAACTTGCTTATCGTACATGAACTGCTTGTCTTGCCTACTTGCTTGTGTATCGAACATGAAATTCTATTTTCAAAGATGTTTCCAAAAGAAGTAATATGACTCCGTTCCTGTACTGCATGTAACGAACCTAGGTAAAACTAGAAAGATCACTAGTAATATAATATTTTTTAACATAATTACTTAGTGTTGATTTTAGTGAATGTTGCTTCTATTCGTTGATTTTATACTCACCAGTACTTTTTCTAAAGTGCTGACCCACCAACAGTTTGCGTGTTCGCCGGTGCTGGATCGTCCGAGGAAGCGATAGCCGTGTCTCATCTCCAGGACCCAGAAATCTGGTGTCGATGCCTTAAGCCGTACCGAGATATTTTGAGCTACTTTTGTATAGAGGGACATAATGTATGGAACGATGCCATTGTATTCAGAGAACCTCGTGCCTTGAGCTTTGCTCCGTTTACTCAGATGGATTATTGTTTGTAATACTGTCCCTCTGCTGTGTACTCGATCGGTTCGATGATAACCAAAACTTTTAACGATGTTGCCTTGTGCAGGCGCAACCCCTGGCTCGTACGCCATCACGCCTCGATGGCAAACGACTTATGTTCCACGGGAGCGCCGGGTGTGGTGATTCGTGCCCGGTAGGGGCGTTGTCGGGACCTTCGGGATCGGGGCATGACACCAAAAGCTTTTGCTCTTTAACTCTACCAAGATTTTAATTTGCCATCTACCAAAAAGTGTTAGAGTTATCCAAGAGTTGTAACTTTGATCTTTACTTGTTCTAGAAGATCAAAACCCCCTTCTTGTGTGAAAGAAGTTTGTGACCCTTCAGATCAAAACTCGTGTGTAAGAAGTTATCAAGTATTTGGATCAAAGCTCGTGATGTACTATTTGGTTAACTAGTGGATTCAAGCCGGACAGGAGTTTTCGGGACTGGAGTGCCTTCGAGGAAGGATACCAGGATACATCGGGTGTTTGATTTCTTGCATCCTTCTTTTTATTATGCATTATTACTGATAATTGTGCTTATAATTTTATTACCCAATTCACCCTCCTCTAGGGTTCCTTCAATTGGTATCAGATCCTATACTCTAGTATCAGGACTAACCTCCTTAGAGTCATCAAATGGCAGCAAACCCTAGCTCTAGCTTAAACAGTACTGAGGGGCACTCCACAGATAGACCTCCTTTATTCAATGGAACCAACTACTCCTATTGGAAAATTCATGAGTATCTATCTAAGATCCATAGACTATGACCTTTGGGAGCGTGTCATGAAAGGTCTTCCAATACCTCAAGTAGTTGCTGAAGACATTGTTTAAGAAAGACTCGTAGCAAGACTTACTGAAAGTGACAATAATGTGTCTTGTAGAGATGCTAAGGCTATGAACTCTATTTACTGTGCTCTTGATAGCAATGAGTTCAATAGAGTCTCTAATTGCAAAACTGCACACGAAATATGGAAACTTCTTGAAGTCACACACGAAGGCACTTCTCAAGTTATGGAGTCAAAAATTAGCAGACTTACACAAGAATACGAATCTTTTAAAATAAAAACTGATGAATCTATTACTAGTATGTTTTCTAGATTTTCTGAGATTGTTAACCCTCTCGCTTCTCTTGGCAAGGAATATCCCATTCGTGGAAAGATTCAAAAAATACTTCGGGCACTCACCAAGAACTGGAACCCCAAAGACACGACAGTCATCGAAGGGAATGATCTTACAATCATGAACACGGAAACGCTTATGGGAAAGCTAATGACGCATGAGCTAGACATGAAGGATCAAGAGGATGCATCCACACAATAAAAGACAAAAGAGAAAGCTCTCACTCTAAAAGTCAACCATTGTAAGCACTCCTCAAAGATAGACACTGATGACGACGACACTGATGATGAAGAAATTGCTCTCACTTCTAGACACTTTAAAAAGTTTTTAAGATTCAACAAAGCAACTCATCAAAAGAGAGAAAATGATGAAGATTCAACATGCTACCATTGCAGTAAACTTGGACATATCAAGAAGGAGTGTCCTCTAATGAAGAAAGACTCCAGCAGACATGAGAAAGCCAACAAAGGTAGCACATCTTGAAGAAGGTATGCTAACACAAGCATTTGGTATAAAAATGAGGCTAGCAACTCAGATCATGACAAAGACTCCGGGCACACTGCAAATCTATGTCTTATGGCACTAGATTCAAATGAGGTACAAAATGACTTCTCTATAAGCAATCTTACTTATACTGAATTAGAATAGGCTATTTATGAACTTCATGATGATTACAAGGTTTTGAAAAATAAATTTAAGAAAATCGTGAAAGAGAATGCATGTTTTAAAAAGGAAATAGAGAGACTCACAAAGGTAATAAGTGATATCAAAGGGAAGACCCATGTTTGTGAAATAGACCAAATCGAGTCTCTTAAATTAGAACTACATGAAGATCAAGAAGATCTACAAGAGAAGAGTTTTGAGTGTCAAACTCTCCAAGAAGGATATGATCTTGCAAGAAATAGAACTATCATTGCCTCCCAAAGAGAAATTGCAATCACCACTAAGTATAATAATCTTCTCACTAAATACAAGAGAGAAAAGAAAAATATTTTTAGCTCATATCACCACTCGCGTGGTATACATGATCAAAGAAACACACATATGAGACAAAATATGCATGGTCATTATCTTATACCACATATATTTTATGATCACAACCTACAACCACAAAGAAGGACCCATATGAAGAAGTCACATAACATTGTACCACATCACGCTTTTTACTATAGATATCATGCCAAAGATTGTGCTCAAAACACCTACTCTTCTTCATTATCTACTACATGTCACTATTACTGTATGATTGGACACACCTCTTATAAATGTCAAGTTAGGACTCATGTCAATATGAGAAAAGTTAAATGGGTTTCTAAGACTAACATTCAAGGACCCACGGGATATTGGGTACCAAAGTCTTCATCTTCAACTTGTGTTGTAGATGGACCATCACATGCTAGAAGCAAGTGGATTCTCGATAGCGATTGCTCACGGCACATAACCAGGGATGACACTTTGTTTGCAACACTATCGATAAAAAGAAAGGATATGTCTCTTTCGGAAACAACTTAAAAGAGAACATCATTGGTAATGGTAACATCGGTACCCCTCCCTATCCAGTATTAATAATATTGCTCTTGTTACTAATCTAAAGCATAAGCATTTCAGCAATAGCAATCTCACTGACAGTGGCTATGTAGTACAGTTCACTAAACACATGCTTTATTTCTGACGATACAAAAGGCACCTTAGTATATGAAGGCACTAGAGAAAACAACATCTATGTATTTTATCTTGTTAAAGGTACTAACAATGATAGGTGCTTAGTTGATAAGAATGATGATAGCTGGCTTTGGCATATGAGACTTGGACATGCCAACATGGACAATATTTCTCGTCTTGTGTAAACCCTCTCAAATTATATTTTTGGTAGACTAGATATGGTTAGAAATTTTGGTTTAGCATCAGGTTGTTTAAGGTTTAGAAATTAGGTTGCGCAGATTGGTTCTTTAATTTACACCCTTGGTGCACCTTACCGTTGCTACAATAATTGGAGCCCAATAATAGCCTTTAATTTCCAACAAATCTTTGCACTCTTGACCTGACAAGCCAACCTATGTCACGCCCCGATTCCATGGAATCGATAGTCGTCCCCCGGGTGTGACCGCCGTGCGGGCCTAGGTTGCGTACCGCACAAGGCTTTATAATTTATTTTCGCATAGCGAACACATATTCAGAGTACGCAGTTAAATTGAAACACAGATTGAAGCATGAAAAAGTTCTCTTTGATAATATGAACATCTATTACAAACTCTTTGAACCGAGTCATAAGGTTGCCTCTATGGGCTTACAAAAGTGTTGACACAAAATGAGATAGCAGTCCTGTACATTACATCCTTTACTAAACTCAAAATATAAGACCTTGGGTCGGAACGACGACCTTTCCACGAAGCTGCATATTTGTTTGGTTGCAAGCTTCTATCTTCAAAATGCTTCAAAAGTTAGCACGGATCAAGGCGTGCCTACAGCTGGACTGGATTGGGGAAGGATTGTCTTCAGCTTCTCGCTTGATTCTCCTTAGCGCGGGAAACCTGTTTCAACGAGGGTCAGTACATCGAAACATACTGGTGAAGGCAAGCTAACCCAACTATACCAATCAACACGTTGTTTTAATGAAGCATGCATATTTATTGTGGGTTCTATCTTGTCTTAGTTCATTTTACAGCAAGAATTAGATATAGAAATAAATGAAATAACCTGCCACCGCTCGGTGACATTTACCTGCCCGTCTTGAACCACCTGTACAATACTTACCCTGCCTTCCCTGCCAAGAAGACACAAGTTATTTGCAACAGGTATAAATATACAAAGGGATCACTGGCACGTTGCCATAGTGGACGGGCTAGTCTCAGTACGAAATATCGTGCGACGCATAGTTCAGGACGTCGCAGGGCATTCCGTCATATAGCAGGCAACTATCATGAGTTCCGTCCGGATCGGATCGGTGCCGGTGCCCCAGCGACCGTCCGCAGGAACCAAGACCTTGTGCACAAGTTGTCCGTGATCAATGCAGAACACTAAGTTAGCAATCGAGGCAAGTCAGGGCAATATCAGGCACAGGGAAATAACAGGGCAAGATCTACTTTTGGATAGTCTTCCTGTTCAGTTTATTGCATTCAAGATGAGTTCTATACATAGCACAATTTTAAGAAAAAATATACATTCTAACTTGTATTTATGCATATGATAAACTTTCCAAACGAACAAGCATGTAAGTAAGTAACCGTTCACAAGTTTTATTTGACAAGCATAATTTCCAAAGTCTATTCCCTTATTATCTTGTAGTCTTTTTAGTTATTACTTGGTATCGTTTGATCGGGGCAAGCATAAATACAAGATTTTAGATGTGAAGACTGGACGAAGGGCTAGCTAATCGGGATGGTATCCACTCACTTAGTAGTTGGAAGGAAGAAGAAAAGAAGTGCTTTAGGAGTCCGTTCGTGCGGCACCTACTGCTGGTTCACCTGCATTGCCACGAACAGCTAATCAATACCTCTTTCACTCTTTCTATTATCGGAATTGAAGCACAGTTCATCGAACAAAAATAATAAAATCCATCGAAACCGTTCAAGAAATCTCAAACAAATCCGAAAATTAACTCAAAGCACGAAAGTAACAAGCGACATCGAAAACTAGGCAACAAAAGATGCAGCGGAGAGGTCCCTCCTGACTCTGCCACTAAGTCGATCCCGGGGGCACGGTCTACTGAATATGGGAATCGATTCCGAAGAAGCAAATCCATAAAGAGGATGGGCTCTTGTTTCAATCTATCCCGATCGAACGATACCGTCTAGTATTTCTTAGCCGCGCTCCCCGAATAGGGGGAACGGGACACCACATCCTACCCAACTAATTGGAAGTTTCGTCCCGAAACTTAAGGAATAGAACCTACCACTAGGAAATAATGAGGGGACCTTTCCCTCATCTCGGATTCGACTTCCCAAGTAGATTCTTCGACAGAGTGATTTCTCCAAAGCACACGCACGAGAGGAACCGAACGACTTTGAAGCAGCTTTTCTTTCCTATCCAAAATTTGTACAGGTTGTTCTACATACGTCAAGTCGGCCTGAAGGTTCAGTTGTTCAAGGTCTACCACGTGGCTTGGGTCGTACACATATTTCCTAAGTTATGAAACATGAAAAATATCGTGTACATCGGATAGGGATGGTGGTAGGGCAATCTGATACGCAACTGAGGCAGCTCGCTTGAGTATTTCGGACGGACCGACAAATCTCGGACTTAGCTTCCCTTTTGCTCCGAATCAAATGACTCCTCGCATGGGCAAAACTTTGAGAAATACCCGGTCGCCTTCCTGGAATTCAAGTGGCCTACGATGTGAATCTGCATAGCTCTTTTGACGGCTTTGAGCTACCTTTAGTCTTTCCCGAATCAATCAAACTTTCTGGACAGTCTGTTCCACAAGCTCAGGGCCAAGTATCTGCCATTCACCAACTTCGTCCCAACAGATCGGGGATCTGCACTTCTGCCCATACAATGCCTCATACGGCGCCATCTGAATGCTTGATTGATAACTATTGTTATAAGCGAATTCGGCTAACGGTAGATGCAGGTCCCAACTAGTCTTCAAGTCCAAGGCGCAGAGTCGCAGCATGTCTTCGAGGATCTGGTTGACACATTCTGTTTGGCCGTCAGTCTGTGGATGGTAGGCGGAGCTGAACTTCAACTTCGTCCCCATTGCTGACTGCAGGCTTCCCCAGAAACTCGATATAAATCAACCATCTCGATCGGAGACTATAGATACGGGCACGCCGTGGAGCCGAACGATTTCGTTGAGATATATCTGAGCCAGGCGGTCGGCACTCCAAGTAGATTTGATAGGCAGAAAGTGAGCTAACTTGGTGAGTCGATCAACGATAACCTAGACTGCATCATGTCCCCGTTGCATCCTTGGCAAGCCAACAATAAAATCCATCGTTATATGATCCCATTTTCACTCCGGAATAGCAAGGCTCTGTAGCTCTCCGCCTAATTTCTGGTGTTCGGCCTTTACCCTTTGACAAGCCATGCAATACGACACAAACTGCACCATATCCCGTTTCAAGCCGTGCCACCAAAACGTCGTGCGGAGATCCCGATACATCTTTGTGCTACCCAGATGAGACGCATAACTAGCATAATGGGCCTCAGTGAGTATCTTTTTTCTGAGGGCCGCGTCATTTGGAACGCACAGTCTTCCCTTCACTCGAAGCATCCCGTCCGTGCCTACCGCAAAGTTGGACGCCTTTCCTGCTGAGATAAGGGCATAAATCTTTTGCAGGAACGGGTCATCTTTCTGAGCGGCTTTAACCTGTTGTAACAAGTCGGGTTCGAGGCACAGTTGTGCCACATGCGCCCACTTCTTATATCTGATTCTTAGAGTAATGCCCAGTGATTCAAGATCTTGGCGTAGCCTATCATCAATAGCTAAATTCCCTACAAACACTCGACTCAGTGCGTCAGCTACCACGTTTCCCTTTCTAGGCGTGTATCTGATCATGAGATCGAAGTCGCTAAGGAGTTCAAGCCATCGCCGCTGCCAAAGATTCAAATCTTTCTGAGTGTACAAGTATTTCAAGCTCTTATGGTCCGTGTAGATTTTATACGGTACACCATAAAGGTAGTGGCGCCACAGCTTCAACGCAAACACTACCGCAGCCAGTTCTAAATCATGTGTCAGATAGTTTTTCTCGTGAGGCTTCAACTGCCTCGATGCATAGGCTATTACTTTATCTCATTGCATCAGGACACATCCCAACCCTTTACCTGATGCATCACTGAAAATTTTGAAATCATCCGGTCCGTTCGACAGAGTGAGGATTGGGGCAGAGACGAGGTGCTGCTTTAACTCTGTAAACGAAGCTTCACAGTCGTCCATCCAAGTAAACTTTATACCCTTCCGCGTGAGCTGAGTCAAGGGCATAGCAATTCTAGCAATATTTTGTATAAACCTGCGGTAGTACCCTGCCAGTCCTAGGAAACTTCGGATATCGCTAGCTGACTCCGGCCGTTTCCACTGCATAATGGCTTCCACCTTCTTCGGATCAACTGAAATACCTTGCGAAGAGATGATATGCCCCAAGAAAGAAATGTTGTCTAACCAAAATTCGTATTTACTCAGTTTGGCATACAACTTATTGTCTCGAAGGGTCTGCAGCAACATCCGCAGGTGTCCTGCGTGCTCATCCCTAGTCTTCGAGTACACCAAGATGTCATCGATAAAAACTACCACGAATTTATCAATGAAAGGCCGGAATACACGATTCATTACATCCATGAATGCAGCAGGTGCATTCATCAGTCCAAACGGCATCACTGAGAATTCGTAATGTCTGTATCGGGTTCGAAAGGCAGTCTTTGGCATGTCTTCGGGCTTAATCTTCAGCTGGTGGTAACCTGAGCGAAGATCGACCTTAGAAAATACCGTTGCCCCCTGTAGTTGATCGAACAAGTCATCAATCTGTGGCAGAGGATATTTGATTCTGATTGTGACTTTGTTCAGCTCTCGATAGTCTATGCAGAGGCATAGCGTTCAGTCCTTCTTCTTCACGAAGAGCACAAGCGCACCCCAAGGAGGCACGCTCGGACGGATAAACCCACGATCAAGTAATTCCTGAAGCTGGCATTTCAATTCCTTCAGTTCTGCAGGGGCCATTCTGTACGGAGGCTTAGAAATCGGCTGCATGTTTGGAAATCGGCTGCATGTTTGGAAATGTGTCGATAGTGAATTCAATCTCTCGGTCGGGCGGTATGCCGGGTAGTTTGCTCGGGAACACATCGGGGAACTCTGCCTCAATGGAAGTAGACTCGACGTTTGCGTAGTCCTGCCGAGTATTCCGAACCGACGCTAGGAATCCCTCGCAGCCTGTGTGGAGCATTCGTCGAGCAGATTTTGCTGAAATCACTATGCAGGCCCTGGTCGCGTCAGTCACTGGACTACTAGTGTAACAGAATTCGACTTCTCCGGGCAGACAGAAAATGACTCGCTTTTCTGTACATTCAATAGTTGCCGAGCATGCGATGAGCCAATCCATTCCCAAGATGATATCATAGTCCTGAACATCTAGAACTAAAACATCAAGTGACAGCTTTCTTTCTCCAATACAGATGTAACCACCTTGGCATACTGAACGAACATGTATTTTCATACCGGAGGGGGTGCTAACACTTAAATCTAGGTGCAACGGAGTCATTTTTATATTGTTCTCTACGACAAAATTTGTGAAAATAAAACTATGTGTTGCACCTGAATCAAACAGAACACGAGCAGGTATATTATTGAAAAGCAAAGTACCTGACACGACGGTATCCGAAGCTAGAGCTTCTTCCCGTGTCATGGTATAGACCCGGCCTTGAGCTTGATTACGTCCTTACTGAGGCGTAGCTCTGTTGGCCTGAGGTGCAGGTGCCTGATTTTGTTGTTGAGGTGGGAGAACCGGACAATTACTGATCTGGTGGCTAGGATCGCCACAATGGAGGCATGTGCCAAGCTTACGGCGACTATCTTTTTCGATATGCCCTGGCTTCCTGCAAAAGTTGCAGGTCTTGTTGGTGTCTCCATGCTGTTTACCGTCGTTATTTGGACGCTTTGCAGCGTTGTTTCCTCTATCGTTGCCTTGGCATTTTTGATTGGAGGTTTGCACAGCGCCGACAGCAACGTGAGGCTACTGCGGTTCTAGAGAAAGGGCGTGGTTCAAAACTTCCCTCATCGTCTGATACTGCGGAATGACCACGTACGCATGGATGGCAGGACGTAGCCATCCTTCGAATCGTCTGGCACGACACGCTGCATCCGGTAGATAAGAACTAGCAAATTTGGCCAGTTTGTTGAACTCAGCAGAGTATTGCTTAACTGTCATGCTGCCCTATCGTAGTTGTAAAATCCTCCTCAAATGCGGCACGAAAAGTCGTCCACGCGATCGCCTCCTCCCCATGGTCAAGCAGAAGAGATCGTCGATGCACGTCCCACCAGTCGTGCGCATTGAGGCGAAGCTGCAATTGAGCACACGCGACGCACTTGTCTTTAGGCACTTCTAGGAGAGAAAAATGGTCTTCAAGCTCGGCGAGCCAATCTAGGGCCACGATCGGGTCCTCAGTCCCTTGGAAAGGAGTGTTGCAGACTTTCTTGAAGTCGCCAAAATCGAAGGTAGTCACTTCCCTCGTCCTTGGCGTCGGCGGTGTCTCGACTTCAAGAACTGGCTGATCCACCGGAGTCGCTGCTGTTGCTGTGGACTGGTTGGAGGCCATGGTCTGCACGAGCTGCTGCAAGGTATCTACCTGCTTTTATTGGACTGAGAGTCATGCCTCTAGATTGCTCTCGAACTTGGCTTGGCGGACATTATCTCTCTGTCGTTGTGCTTCCAATATTTGCATCACTTGTTGAAGCTGATCTGTTTGAGACATGCCCCGATGGCTGCGAGAGCTTCCCGATGTGCCAGAGCTGCTCTCTTGAGCCTGTGTCTCGCCTGGTGCTAGCGCTGATGGTTGCGCTTGCGCTATTCCTTCAAAAGAAGGTAAATTATATCAGGATCATAACATATTATGGACTTATTGCATGAACGTATCTCATTTTTGGCCTTAACGAGTTCAAGAGTTCGTACAGGGATTATCGTTAAAGGAACTTTTCCAGTACGAAGGGTCAAAAGGAACTTTGAAGGTGTGCTCTGATACCAACATGTCACGCCCCGATTCTGTGGAATCGATAGTCGTCCCCCGGGCGTGACCGCCGTGCGGGCCTAGGTTGCGCACCGCACAAGGCTTTATAATTTATTTTCGCATAGCGAGCACATATTCAGAGTACGCAGTTAAATTGAAACACAGATTGAAGCATGAAAAAGTTCTCTTTATTGATAATATGAACATCTATTACAAACTCTTTGAACCTAGTCATAAGGTTGCCTCTATGGGCTTACAAAAGTGTTGATACAAAATGAGATAGCAGTCATGTACATTACATCCTTTACTAAACTCAAAATATAAGACCTTGGGTCGGAACGACGGCCTTTCCACGAAGCTGCATATTTGTTTGGTTGCAATCTTCTATCTTCAAAATGCTTCAAAAGTTGGCACGGATCAAGGCGTGCCTACAGCTGGACTGGATTGGGGAAGGATTGTCTTCAGCTCCTCGCTTGATTCTCCTTAGCGCGGGGAACCTGTTTCAACGAGGGTCAGTACATCGAAATGTACTGGTGAAGGCAAGCTAACCCAACTATACCAATCAATACGTTGTTTTAATAAAGCATGCATATTTATTGTGGGTTCTATCTTGCCTTAGTTCATTTTACAGCAAAAATTAGATATAAAAATCAATGAAATAACCTGCCACCGCTCAGTGACATTTATCTGCCCGTCTGAACCACCTGTACAATACTTACCCTGCCTTCCCTGCCAAGAAGACACAAGTTAGTTGCAACAGGTATAAATATACAAGGGGATCACTGGTACGTTGCCATAGTGGACGGGCTAGTCTCAGTACGAAATATCGTGCGACGCATAGTTCAGGACGTCGCAGGGCATTCCGTCCTATAGCAGGCGACTATCATGAGTTCCGTCCGGATCGGATCGGTGATGGTGCCCCAGCGACCGTCCGCAGGAACCAAGACCTTGTGTACAAGTTGTCCGTGATCAACGCAGTACACTAAGTTAGCAATCGAGGCAAGTCAGGGCAATATCAGGCACAGGGCAATAACAGGGCAAGATCTACTTTTGGATAGTCTTCCTGTTCAGTTTATTGCATTCAAGATGAGTTCTATACATAGCACAATTTTAAGAAGAAATATACATTCTAACTTGTATTTATGCATATGATGAACTTTCCAAACGAACAAGCATGTAAGTAAGTAACCGTTCACAAGTTTCATTTGACAAGCATAATTTCCCAAGTCTATTCCCTTATTATCTTGTAGTCTTTTTAGTTATTACTTGGTATCGTTTGATCGGGACAAGCACGAATACAAGATTTTAGATGTGAAGACTGGATGAAGGGCCAGCTAATCGGGATGGTAGCCACTCACTTAGTAGTTGGAAGGAAGAAGGAAAGAAGTGCTTTAGTAGTCCGTTCGTGCGGCGCCTACTGCTGGTTCACCTGCATTGCCACGAACAGCTGATCAATACCTCTTTCACTCTTTCTATTATCAAAATTGAAGCACAATTCATCGAACAAAAATAATGAAATCCATCGAAACCGTTCAAGAAATCTCAAGCAAATCCGAAAACCAACTCAAAGCATGAAAGCAACAAGCGACATCGAAAACTAGGCAACAAAAGATGCAGCGGAGAGGTCCCTCCTGACTCTGCCGCTAAGTCGATCTCGGGGGCACGGTCCACTGAATATGGGAATCGATTCCGAAGAAGCAAATCCATAAAGAGGATGGGCTCTTGTTTCAATCTACCCCGATCGAACGATACCGTCTAGTATTTCTTAGCCGCGCTCCCCGGATAGGGGGAACGGGGCACCACAACCTAGGTACTGGACATTTCTGGCACTCACAAACACACTCCCTTTTGCTCTAATTAAATTGCACAACTTCTCAGTCACAAAATTAATTCATTAATCCTATGTCGTTGCCATCGATTTGGGGACACAAACTCAATCCGTTTCGTCGAACCAATTAAAGGGCCCAAGACTGACACAAAGTCTACACCATTCATGACCTTTGTCTCACTCCTAATTTAGACCCCATGTACTCCCATTTAATTTAAGAGCACATATGACACTGTGTTTAAATAAATTGGGGACACCAACTTAACCTAATCCCAACTTAACCCAACACCCATTCATGAAGCCCATACAAAACACACAACACCCTCTCATCCTACAAAACACCAAACGCCATTGTCCACATCAAATCCTCACCTTTTTCATCATGTGTAAACACTCAAATTTTAAGGGGATTAATGAAAAAAAGGGTGCTAGGTGTCACCCTCCTATTAGGAAAAACCGATGAAGAAACTCTCCCCATTGCTATGTACAAATCCTTCATGAAGCATCCTATCCCTTAATTTAAATCCCCACCCCATCACAACCATACACTCCCTCTATCTTAATACACACACTCAACCCCCCACATGTGGCTGACCCTAATCCCTAGAAAAGAACCTAGGAATCCCCCCCTCACTCTCTCTCCTCCCTCTACTTATACAGCTAACTCCCCTCTTCTTCTTCTTCTTCTTATTTTTCATTCTTCTTCTACTTCTTCTTCTTCTTCTCCATTCTTCAATGGCCTCACCCCCAGCCACCATTACCTCCTCCGACAGGGCCACCAGCAGCCACTATCACCACGAGCAACTACTCCTCCGCCATGGCCTCACCCGCAGCCACCATCACCACGAGCAACTACTCCTCCGCCAAGGCCACCCGCACCGACACCTTCACCTTCCTCCGGTCTACCACACAACCACATCACGCAACCACCCATCCCCGACCAAGCTCGACGATGCCGGATGTCGAACCCAACTGACACGAGTGAGCATGACCCTCCCCTCGGCCGACGGTGTAGTCCATTGCCACTAATGCCCGCGTCGAGCGTCAACCGTCCACTACTCCTGCTGTGCTAGCCCCATCTGGTGGCCAACACCCCGACGTCAGCCTCCCTCCATCGCCTGTTCGACAAGCTCCGCCACGGTCACCCGCTGACCGTCGCCGTCCTGGCCTCCCCAGCGACCGAGATACTGCCGCAGCAGTTGCTGCTGTTGCTACGCCTACTGCTGCTATCGCAGCTGTCACCCCCCAATCTCCCGCAAGCTCAATAGTCCCCAATGAACGTGAATTACCACGTTGCAGCTCCCCTGCAGGACAATCGTTCTCATCGGGACGTGATACCGTACGAGCCTGAAGTTGCGCTCGTACAAGGCGATGTTGTCAAACATCAAAGTTATCATCGAAATGACCAAGTTGCAGCGAAAGTCAAGTATTGTGTACCAAGCACACATCAGAGTATACGCAGCGAAGCTCTCGATAGGGTCCAAATGAAATTCCATAAAGGCGATGCCACAAAGGCGATGCAATACTCTTGCTCTTTTCTCTAGCCCACAAAGGTACTTACCGTTCATACATCATGTCCCGTATATCCAAGCAGCGCCACTACACATGCATACCTGAAATAATGCCCACAAACGTGGGTCAGTACACAGCCGTATTGGTGAGCGGGGTAACCCACTCGTCTAAGCCGATACTAAGTAAAATAGTGAATGCAAACAGTTATATGGTGATCTTTCTAGTTGAATCATAGATTCATTTCATGGCATATGAATAACATGTTAAGAAAAGTTGTAAAGCAAGTTAAGCATACAAGCATTCAACTCAAGGCAATCGACAAGCAATATATAACCAACTCGAACGAAACTAGCATGCAACCCGTCCTACTCAAACCCAAGCAACACGAGAACATATCGAACCATTTCCAAGCCTCAATATCCATCCTTAATCCAAACCACAATCCAATCTCGATATGCACACTCTTGCCGAGGCAAGGTGGCTGCACCTGCACGAAAGCATAAACCAACCAAAGTAAAGCAAACCAACTCTTATCTATATGAAGTCACTGGCCAAGCCATAAAGGACATTGATTGGACTGATCAAATGGACAGTTCTACCCGATCCAGGCCTGGTAGCTAACCATCTTGCTCGTATCAAACTACCGGCACCGCGCCCAAGACATGTTACGATTGTCTCCTCCATGGTCGAACGGTCCCAGTGCCCCGGAGCCTATCCCGTTCGAGGAAACGAAATCATGTGCAATACAGGTTGTCCATGACATGCAGACACCAAGTAGGTATGACGAGAGAATCGAACATTCTCGCCCCACCAAGCGATCTTAGACTCATTCAACCAAAATCCAACCAAATATCCATAACCATTCTCCAACACATAGCCCAAGGCACTAAATCTCAAGTTATCCCCATAGGCACTATACCGCTTCTCAACACAGTGTTTCCAATTGATGCAACACCCCTCACTCAGAACAATCTTGTGGCACCCCCAACAGTGGCACAATGCCCTCGCCTATGCAGTTGTTCAGTTTCGAACCACAACTGCACGCTTTGCTTGACAAAGCGTCCAAGTGATACTCGTGCACGGATGCACGCTCGCTCTCCCAAATTTCCGATATTCCCAATGCCTCAATATTCCAACCAAGATGTATCATTCCAACTGCTTCTCCAACTGCCCCAAATATAATCCAACTCTAGCCCCAACTATCCTGCATGAAAACTAATTCAAGCCACAAACCTATCCAAGCAAACGACGTACACTCTATGCACGCCTCAGTATAGTGATTTCCAAGTTCCAGTCCAAGTGTTCAAGCCTATTACGTGTGCTCTATATTATTAGGCATGAAGGAGTATAGGAGAAGGGACAGAGTCCACTCACCAAGTTTCATTATGTTAAGCAATTTGTCCTGCCGATACGGCCGATCCCATGAACCCGTGGTCCGATGCAAAGTACGATCTACTTAACTGGATGACCGTGCGAGCAGGCCGTGCTTTCCAGATCATCCGACCGATCGGACTAAGGAAGACAGCATTATCGCTCCAATCCAGCTATCTCAGTACTACTCTGAACGAACACCTGATTTCTATTGTACTCCGCTAGCGATCTGCACATGAAACCAACTTAATCAATACTTGTTCCCAAATTCAAGAAATTGAAATATAACCAGCTATTGCCTCATTCAATCTTAGATTCAGGTTGCGGGGCATTACATAAACGAACACCGTGCGGTTGTGGGGCATTACATAATATACCACTTAGATTCAGGTTCGTCCCCGAACCATACTAGTATTCATTCTTTACTAGCATGCCACAATCCAACTTCATAACTCTGCTCTATGCAACTCACATTCTCTTTATCCCAATTCAGTATCTCGCTTGTGCTGAACGCTCACACAAATTCTATATTCTCACATCCTCCTTGCAGCTCAATACAAATTCCTCATATCGCTTAGTTTTGGATCATACATATATTTAAGGCGTCCCTGAAATACATGCATTTCTGCCGAACTTAGCGATAGCGAATTTGAACAAGTTATAAGGGTATCTTTATGTCCGAGGCATGCATTCGCTTTACTCCCAATTAAACCAATTCCTGATGTTCGTTCCAACATATTCGCTCGAGCACTATTCTCAAATATGATGGTTTTCCATTGACTCAATCAGTTCATGTTCCAACTCAATCCATCCAACTATCTCTGAATCCACAATAGCAACATCTCCAAATATATCTCATGCACCAAACGATCATCTCAACTGATACTACCCCAACTAGGCGACTTACCTAAAAATTAAACTGCTCTTAGATCATCTCAGCCAAACACCTCTTCCTCAATCTCAATATCTCACTGGGTGAACATCTATATTGAGGTTCATGTGATCCACGAAAATTTTGTCACCACGCCAAAGGGATAGTGTCGCCACGATTTTAACGTGGACACACTCGCCACAATTCCTAGGTTGCGCATAGAATAGTTCTTTGTGCTGCTTCCACTGCCTCGAAGCACATGATATCATCTTTGCTTTCTTAAAGCACGCTTCCCAGACTAAGTTTCGATGCATCTTGTGAATCTGAGACACATCTGTCCCTTCCAGTATCGCAAAGATTTGATCTGAACGAGCCGCTGCTTTAACTTCACGAGCTAGTTTCACAGTCGTCAATTCATATGAATGCTATTCCCTTCCTGAGCACGATGAGTCAGAGGCGATGCCATCTACAAAAATCTGCGACTCCGAATCTTATCAGTTGACTTAGGCCACTTCCACCACCGATTCGGTCTTCCGGCTGCTTCTTCAGCTGAAGGCTATCCCAAGGATCTCTCAAATCCAACACTCAGTCAGTAGGTCAATCTCCAATACACACTACTTACATATGCCCTCGACGCATTCCCAAATACGCCGCCGCAAGGGTCGTTCTATGGGTCTACAATATTCATCTCTGATCTGGCGGGCAAGTCGCTAGGGTCAGCTGTCCCGAAGCTACGCTCGATAATTATAAGTCATCACGATGGACAGTTACTATGAACCATGTTATATCTCTTATGCAAATCTCAGCCATAATCCAACCATTCCATCTGAATAAACTTCCGAATTCGAGCACTTCATGCACTACCTCTGCCGATCTGTTAACCAACGCCGCTTAACCACCTAGAGTCTTGCTATCTATCCAAGCCACAATTCGAGAACTGCGCTCGTTGAAACCATTTTCCATCAATCCGCCGTTCTGCCCTGAATCCATCAAATTTTTTGAACTGCCATGTTCGACTCTTCGCACTACCACTTGCAATGATTCCCGAAACCAAAGACTTGCTCCCAAATTCTTATCTGTTTGCCATGTTTCACAGTGTACGTCCAACTTGCTCAAGTAGCACAGTGATTTGCTCTGACATTGCTCCCTCGTTAGCTATCTTCAAAAGTCCATCCGCCACAAATCTGCTCTCGTTTCCAATCCTTAACCAGTCTTGATTTCTCTGTTTTTGATTTGTCCATATACTCTCAATAATCCATGCATCGATTCTAACATAAATCTCAAGTCCGATATTGCCTTCACTTGTTGCCTCAACCCGTCTCAATACTGCAAGTGTTAACTTCCAATCTGACTTAACATCAACTAGACTTGCCTTATGCTCATTTATGTTTTTCGAATAATCCGTCTACCATCGTTGCACTATTTTGCCAAATTTTTACTTTCACAAAACCTGAGTCAAACTTTCTGAGCATAAATATCCAAAGTACTTTAAGTTCGTACGAATCCATCGCATTGTCCCTCCAAACCAGCTTGTGTTTCATTACTCAACCAACAGCTTCAATGTTTCCATAATTTGTAGTCCGTGCTCGCTACCCTTCAATTCACCAATTGCTCCGCTCAAGCGTATCCCAACTGTTCGTTTCTTATGCTCAACTCTCTTTTCGCATCCAATGAATGTTTCACAGAAATCCCAAATCGTGCAAGCGAACTCTGATATTCAGCTTTCCATCTGATCAATCTCAACTTGTTCCAAATTCTTGGTCTGCCTCAATCCTTTAAATTTTCAAACACACTTTCCATTGCTTGTTCCGATCTCGTCCATCTCTTAAGTCCAACGATACTTTAATTTGCACACGTCCGTTCTCGCTTGCTCAACTCAATATTCGCTTGCTCTATTTTTTTTATTCTTTTCAACTCAACCGATGTGCACCAACCAACTTGTATTCCTGTTGCCCATGTTTGTTGAGGCAATTTCTTTTGAGGTCTATCCAAAATACCCCAATGCCTTCTCACTATGTGGTATTCCATATGCCACTCCGAATCAAGTGACTACTGCATCATAATTCCTTTGCACTAATCCAAGATCCGCTCGAACCATCCCTTATGCGTGATCCTGCCATTCCCAACTTAAGTCTGATACGAAACTCAGCCAATTCTTTAACCATCCAACTCTTTCCATCAATCTCGCTATACAACTTATGCCATGTTCCATTCTCAATACTTTCAGCTATTTCTCAAACCGTCCGATACTTTCGCTACACGAGAAAGCCGTACAACGGTCTCTCCCAAGTGATCCAACCCAATACCCAACTGTTCCTTACATTTGTTGTACGAGCAACTCATGCAACGCAATCCTGATATTTCCAAGCCAAACTCAAACCTTCTCAACCGATGCTCTATATGATATACCCAGCCAAAAATCAAACTTCGTCCAACAATTTTGCTACACGAGCAACTCGTGCAATGACCTGTTCTCAAATCCAATGCTTCTACTCACAATATGCCACATAACCAATCTCGTCTGCCAACCAACTGATCAATTGATGCAACCAGAAACTCCCCGACTGATAAGCCAAGCCAACCCAACGACAGCTCTCAACTTGCTGCACAAATGCAACAACGTCACCCAACTTGCTGCACGAATGCAACAACACCTAACGATGCTAAGCGATCTAACGAAAACCAACAAAAGCAACGTAATAAAGCACAATATGCAGCCATAACCAGCAATATATAAACTTATTGCATGAAACATCCAATGCGGCACCGAGTAGAGCCAAGAGCTAAATGACACGCATAAGCTATTTAGAGTTTGTGATAAAACGAAGGACCAAGTCCGAGGAAATGAACCAGGCGCTCTGATATCAATATGTCACGCCCCAATCTCCCGCAAGCTCAATAGTCCCCGCTGAACGTGAATCACCACGTTACAGCTCTCCTGCAGGACAATCGTTCTCATCGGGACGTGATGCCGTACGAGCCTGGAGTTGCGCTCGTACAAGGCGACGTTGTCAAACACCAAAGTTATCATCGAAACGACCAAGTTGCAGCAAAAGTCAAGTATTGTGTACCAAGCACACATTAGAGTATACGCAGCGAAGCTCTCGATAGGGTCCAAATGAAATGCCATATAGGCGATGCCACAAAGGCGATGCAATACTCTTAGTCTTTTCTCTAGCCCACAAAGGTACTTACCGTTCATACATCATGTCCCGTATATCCAAGCAGCGTCACTACACCTGTGTACCTGAAATAATGTCCACAAACGTAGGTTAGTACACAGCCGTACTGGTGAGCGGGGTAACCCACTCGTCTAAGCCGACACTAAGTAAAATAGTGAATGCAAACAGTTATATGGTGATATTTCTAGTTGAATCCTAGATTCATTTTATGGCATATGGATGACATGTTAAGGAAAGCTGTAAAGCAATTTAAGCATGCAAGCATTCAATTCAAGGCAATCGACAAGCAATATATAACCAACTCGAACGAAACTAGCATGCAACCAGTCCTACTCAAACCCAAGCAACACGAGAACCTATCGAACCATTTCCAAGCCTTAATATCCATCCTCAATCCAAACCACAATCCAATCTCGATATGCACACTCTTGCCGAGGCAAGGTGGCCGCGCCTACATGAAAGCACAAACCAACCAAAGTAAAAAAACTAACTCTTATCTATATGAAGTCACTGGCCAAGCCATAAAGGACGTTGATTGGACTGATCAAATGGGCAGTTCTACCCGATCCAGGCCTGGTAGCTAACCCGACTGGTCGTATCAAACTATCGGCACCGTGCCCAAGACGCGTTACCATTGTCTCCTCCATGGTCGAACAGTCCCAGTGCCCCGGAGCCTATCCCGTTCGAGAAAACGAAATCCTGTGCAATACAGGTTGTCCGTGACATGCAGACACCAAGTATGTATGACGAGAGGATCGAACATTCTCGCCCCACCAAGCGATCTTAGACTTATTCAACCAAAATCCAACCAAATATCCATAACCATTCTCCAACATATAGCCCAAGGCACCAAATCTCAAGTTATCTCCATAGGCACTATGCCGCTTCTCAATACAGTATTTTCAATTGATGCAACACCCCTCGCTCAGAACAATCTTGTGGCACAATGCCCCAACAGTGGCACAATGCCCTCGCTTATGCAGTTGTTCGGTTTTGAACCACAATTGCACGCTTTGCTTGACAAAGTGTCCAAGTGATACTCGTGCACGGATGCACGCTCGCTCGCCCAAATTCTCGATATTTCCAATGCCTCAATGTTCCAACCAAGATGTATCATTCCAACTGCTTCTCCAACTGCCCCAAATATAATCCAACTCTAGCTCCAACTATCCTACGTGAAAACTAATTTAAGCCACAAACCTATCCAAGCAAACGACGTACACTCTATGCACGCCTCAGTGTAGTAATTTTCAAGTTCCAGTCCAAGTGTTTAAGCCTATTACGTGTGCTCTATATTATTAGGCATGAAGGAGTAGAGGAGAAGGGACAGAGCCCACTCACCAAGTTTAATTCCGTTAAGCATCATGTCCTGCCGATACGACCGATCCCTTGAACCCGTGTTCCGATGTAAAGCACGATCTACTCAACTGGTATGACCGTGCGAGCAGGCCGTGCTCTCCAAATCATCCGACCAATCGGACTAAGAAAGATGGCATTATCGTTCCAATCCAGCTATCTCAGTATTGCTCTGAACGAACACCTAATTTCTACTGTACTCCGCTAGCGATCTGCACATGAAACCAACTCAATCAATACTTGTTCCCAAATCCAACAAATTGAAATATAACCAGCTATTGCCATATTCAATCCGACTCAGCATAACGCACCGTACGGTTGTGGGGCATTACAGCAGCTGTTATTGCCGTTCTGGCCGCTGCTACGACGCCGCCGTCGGTCCTCGGAGATCCTCGACCACCAGCGAGCACCCCCTACTGGCCGGCCTCCCTCGAGTGTCCCGAGCCTCGCCATGGCTGAACATCTCCTCCCCGCGGCCGCGAGGAACCGCGACTCGAACCCGAGTTCAGAAATCCGAGTTCAACCTCCCCGATTCACGAAATGATATCTCCCTCCTCGCTCATCCGATCCTTGAACCGATTCTTCGGGTATGAACCCTATTTAACCCTTTTGAAATGTGTTCAATTAGAATATTTTAGCTTGCATTCTATTGTTAGTAATTAGAGTTTCAATTCATGAGAAAAATAGTTTTATAAAACTTAAAAATCTTCGATATGGAGTTGGTCCCTACAAACCAGACAACCTCGTCACGTACCGATTGTACCGAAATGTGCGTATGACATTTCTCGATGTATGGGCTTTGACGGAATTCAATTCGGCCGCGTGTGCACGACAAAACGAACCCGTATCCATCAAAAATCCCCGTATCATAACTTTTTATAATTGCCCAATTACTTTGTCCACGCTTGTCGTATCACTACGGTCCCACTTGTGGACTCCGTGTTGACCAAAAACTACATTTTTGCTCATGTGTTCAAATTGGACATATGTATATGCTTTTCTGAGTATATCACTCATTTCGGGACTATTGGTGATATTTGTGACAGCATCTGAAGACATCTGCTCCAGTTTCCATCTTGCATTGCTACTTCCTTGGCGAGTTCGGGTTCGAATCTTCGCCTGGCTTTCAGGCAAGTGTACCTTGCCATCTTGTATCTCAGTTCAAGATTTACCATTTATTCTATTTATGCATTGTGTGCGCTTTGGATCGAAATCGATACTTAGCGTCCGGGTCATATCCGGGTGCAGACGTTCGTTGGTAACGTCTAGTATCGATTGATAGATGTTCGCGATACCTTGATGTACCTACTTGGTTACATCGGAACCCTAGGACATATTCAGACACCGTCATCGTGCCAGACTTCCGGTATCCTGATAGTGTCAGCATGACCAAAATCTGTGATAACTTTAGGGTCGTGATTGTTAATAGTTACTTCAGTATGACGAGACTGTTAGATAGAGGTTCGGGTTCAGCGAGCACTCATTGACCGCATTGGGAGGAGAAGACAGTTACTAGACGTTTGGACTACTTTGCACGCGCTATATATTTATATTCCCATTTATGTAGAGATCCTGTATCCGGAGTCATAGTATCACCCGTGTGACTCTGTGCTCGTAGCTACGGTATGCCCCGTGTGTCTCTGTGCCTCAGAGCTACGGTTTTATATTTGGAAAGCCCACGCGTCGAACATTGTCTTCAAAAGTTGCATCTCACTTAGGTGGTTATACTAGATTACACCGGCGTATCATATATTTTCTTTCTGTTTTACTATAGCATATTATTTTTGTACCTTGTTACATTCCTCTGAGGACCTGGTTCCCTGCCAGATTGTAGGGTCAATTGCTGACGGAAGACTGGAGCTGCTCATGAGTTTTATAAAGGTATTGTTACTCGATATTTGTATTCACTTCTTCATTATTCAGCTATTATGATCTTTGCTTATTTTCTGCTAGTATAGCCCAGTATTTGTAGACTCATATTATTTTCTTCAAGTCTATTCGGACGAGTGTAGTGTGGGGTGCACACCATGATACACGTTGTCCTTTCTTTATTACATATCCTTGTGGTTTGAGACATAGACATATAGACCGTGTTATCTGGATAGTAACCCTCATTTACAGCTTATACATATTCAGAGTCAGACTGGAGTCCCCTTGGTACGTAGCTGGCCATTGCCATGTGGCCTAGTCCTTGTATTTTGGGACTGGGGCGTGACATCTTACCACCGAGAAACTTGTAAGAGGACTTCACGACATTCCCTTCAAGAAAGATAAGATTTGTGAAGAATGTGAAAAGAGTAAGTTGACAAAATCTTTCTTCAAATCAATAAACTCTGTAAGTAGTTCTAAACCTCTTCAACTCATTCACATGGATCTTTTTGGTCCTAGTAGTGTCACTAGTCTTGGTGAAAAACTTTATGACTTTGTTTAGTTTATGATTTTTTGAGATTTAGTTGGGTATTTTTTCTTGAAACAAAAGTGATACTTTTCATGAATTTGTTAAATTTTGCAAACGTGTTCAAAATGAGAAAGACATTATGGTCAACAAGATTCGTAGTGATCATGGAGGAGAATTTGACAATGCCGATTTTAAAAGTTTTTGCATTAAAAATGGTTTTGTTCATAATTTTGCTTGTCCTCGTACTCCACAACAAAATGGTGTTGTGAAAAGAAAGAATAAAACTCTTGGTGATATGGCAAGATTCATGTTAAACCAATATAAGCTTCCTCAATATTTTTGGACGAAAGCTGTTAATACGATATGTTATGTTATGTTATGTTATAAATAGGGTGTTGATTAGACCTATTTCTAACAAAACTTCCTATGAGCTTTGGTTTAACAAAATTCCCTCTATTGATTATTTTAAAGTTTTTGGTTGCACTTGTTTTATCTTGAACATCAAGGATAACCTAGGCTAATTCGAAGAATAGGCCAATGAAGGTATATTCCTTGGTTATTCAATGCATAGTAAAGATTTTCGTGTTTTTAACAAAAAAAGCCATGTGGTTGAAGAATCTATCAATGTCTCTTTTAATGAGCTTAACGCTGCCACATCTTGCTCTAATGATGATGATGACATCCCATGTAATTTGGAAAGCACCTCAATAGGAGAAAATGATACTCCATCACCTAGTTGTTAAGTTGAGACCACATCCAATATCCCTCCTATAGAGACTTCTCCAAACAGCTTACCTAAGGAATGGAGATTTGTCTCTCACCATCGCAAAGAGCTTATTCTTGGTGACCCTTCCACCCGCGTTTGCACTCGAACTTCTATACGAGATCATTGTGCAAATGTTGATTTTATTTCCCAAATTGGGCCTAAAAATATTAATGATGCTTTTTTTATGAATTTTGGATGCTTTCTATGCAAGAAGAACTAAATCAATTTGAACAAAACCAAGTTTGGGACTTAGTTCCTAGACCCAATAACTATCCTATTATTGGGACTAAGTGGGTGTTTCTAAACAAGCTTAATGATGATGGTTTTGTGACTCGAAACAAAGCACGGTTGGTTGCAAAAGGTTATAATCAAGAAGAAGATATCGACTATGAGGAGACATATGCACCCATTGCTCGTTTAGAGTCTATTAGAATGCTTTGTGCTTTTGTTTGTTTTAATAATTTTAAATTATTTTAAATGGATGTTAAAAGTGCTTTTCTAAATGGTGTTATCAAGGAGGAAGTTTATGTTAAACAACCTCCAGGTTTTGAGGATTTTCAATTTTTGGATCATGTTTTTAAACTTTGTAAGGCTCTCTACGGCCTCAAACAAGCTCCATGTGCTTGGTATGAGCGTCTTAGCTCTTTTCTTCTTTCGCATAATTTTTCCAAAGGCAAAGTTGACACTACTCTCTTTATTAAATCTCATAATGGTACATTATTATTAGTTCAAATTTACATTGATGATATCAACTTTGGCTCTACTAATAAAGTGCTTTGTGAAGAATTTGTAAAAGTCATGCACCTTGAATTTGAAATAAGTATGATGGGAGAACTCTCCTTCTTTCTTGGCCTTCAAATCAAGCAAAGTCCTCAAGGAACCTTCATCAATCAAGCCAAATACACAAAGGATCTTCTCAAGCGTTTTGACATGGACTCTTCCAAAACTCTGAGAACTCCAATGGCCACTACAACAAAACTCGATCAAGATGATGACGGTAAATCGGTTGACATTCGTAAGTATCGAGGTATGATAGGTAGCTTACTTTACCTAACTGCTAGTCGTCCGGACATTATGTTCAGTGTTTGTATATATGCAAGTTTCTAGGAAAATCCCAAGAATCACACTTATGTGCCGTTAAACGTATCTTTCGGTATCTCAAAGGCACTCTAAATATGGCTCATTGGTATCCTAAAACCACATCCTTTGAGCTCTTGGGCTACTTGGATGCAAATTTTTCCGATTGTAAGATTGACCGAAAAAACACTAGTAGCACATGCCATTTTCTTGAAAAATTCTTGGTTTAGCAAAAAACAAAACCCCGTCGCACTCTCCACAACCGAAGCCGAATACATTGCGGCTGGTTGTTGTTGCGCACAAATTATTTGGATTACACAAACACTTCTAGATTATGGTATCTCCTCTCATGCTATTACTATTAAATATGACAACACTAGTTCTATAAACCTCACAAAAAATCCTATTTGTCACTCACGTACAAAGCATATTGAAATAAGACACCATTTTTTACGCGACCGTCAACAAAAGGGTGACATTTGCCTTAATTTTATCGACACTTAGCATCAATAGCTGACATCTTTACCAAACCCCTTGTTGAAGTTCGTTTCTCTTTTATTTGTCGAGAACTTGGTTTACTTGACAAATCTTTCTAGCTAGTTGTCCAAATCTATCCCAATTTTTTTATCTCTTCCACCTATACTGTTGTCGTCTTTATTATTCAAAAAATCCTCCGGTGCTCTGCGGCATACCTCCGAATCTTCCAAATATCTGTGACATACCCATATTTCAAAAAAATTATACCCAAATCTTAACCGTCTCTCTTTTTATATGATGTCCTTTTCTCGAAAAAACCTCCGGTAATCCGCGACATACAGTCGGATATTCCATATATGTACAACTGGCACGAATTTCGAAACATCTTTTCCCAATAGACTGGCCTTATCTTCTCACCTACCGCATTTAATGCTGTTTCATTCTCGGAACATCCTTCGGCACTTCGCGGCATTCCGTCGGATCATCCGACTTATATACGACGCACATATTTCAAAAAATCTGTACTCATACTGATTCTCATATCTCCAAAATTCGGCTTTCATCATTCCCCCTTTCCAATCCGTCCATCTCTCTTCACAAAAACATCTTTTTCGCATTTAAACCCATCTTTTCCTTTCACCTACTCCATTAAATACCTATCCTTTCCCATTCCTTCTCTCAAAACCCTTTAGTACCCACACATTTTCTTTCGCTCAACCTACAAACCCCCTCCCTGGCCAGTTCTCTCTCCCTCTTTCTCTCCACCGTACCTCTCTTCCTCTCCACCATGCACGGGAAACGCGCCCGCCACGACGGGAGTTCTTCCTCCTCTGGCCCACCTTCTTCAAACCTCTTCATTCCATCCTCCACTACTCATGGCTACAATCCCACCATTTTCAAATTGGTCAACCATTCTCGCGACTGATTTAGCATCTTTCACAACTATCCAATATGCACCGGGTGGCCCATCGCCTTCCTAAAATTTCCTCAACACCGTGAGACTTTCGTCGAAGCGGGACTTGCCGATCTTCTTGAACGTACATGAATTGGACGTCTATCCTTATGTTATCTGCATATTCTACTGCAACATGTTTCCCTCCGAGGACGGCCGCGAGTTCGATACAAAAGTAGGCGGCATCAAGATTCGTGTCACTGCCTCTTCTCTGGCATCCATTCTTGGTGTTCCCGAACGGGCAAATCTTCGACAGCTACCAACATTCAAGAGCATGCACTTAGCTCCTGACTGCACCTATGAGGAGTTTACGTTCTATATCTAAAACCACCTTGCTGTTGTCCGACCTGCTGCCAAAGATCTTAACCCCTTCTATCATGACTTGCATCAGATTATGTGCCACTCTATCACTCCTAAACTCGACAATATGGACAACGTCACCTCGAAAGCCCTCGTCGCCATGTACTACCTCTTCATCAAACAGTCTTTCTCTCTTGCCAAAACAATGATTACCACCGTAATCAAAGTCCGTGACTCTAGCACTCGTTCCTTATCTTTGGCATGTACATTACCTTGATTCTGGGAGCAAATGGGGTAGTTCTCACTAACTGCCCTAAGGGTGACAAACCAATCCTCTATGAGAATGCTAAAACTCGACCTCTTCATACTTCTTCCTCCTCCCAACCATCCTCCTACTGCTCCTGCACCTTCCTTCTCTTCTCCTCCACCGATGTCCACTCTCATTCCCTCTGAAGTTCGTCGTTACATTGATCGACGCTTCACTGAATTAGCTGTTACCCAGGCGGATAGACTCACCGCTTACACAAGAGGACTCGGTACTCTTATCAACAATGCCTTCATGGATCAGGCTTATTACATTCAGCGCTGCTTTCTGGAATGGGACCCCACCGTCAACCCCAACGCGCTCAACCCAGACTTTCCCGGCCCTCGCTTCACCGATTCGAATGTTTATGGTTTTATGTTCCCGGATGGCATCGATCCCTATGTTACTTTTCCACCTCCATCGGCTGATATTGATGATGGCAATCCTATTGGTGCTCCTGACAGTTGATGGTAGTCGTGTTCTCATGATTGTGTCTTTTTTATTTTTGTTCACTTAGTACTGTACGGTCCTTCGTGGACCTTTTTGAGTATGTTTGACTTTTATCTGTATGTATGTCCCAGTAGGGACCTAATGATATATGGCTCCTTTTTAAATCCCCTTCAGGATTTCATTATAGTATGGCCCTCAAAAGGCCCTATTTTATATCTTCCATATAGGATACTCTTTCTATCATGCACTACTTGAGTTATTATCTGACCCTCTTACTATTTTTTATTGCCTGTTGCTCATTTTGCTTACATGACAAAGGGGAAGAAATCGTATTGAGGGAGAGATTTGTTAGACTACGGGGGAGCTATCGCCTAGAACCGTTATTTGTCAAATTATCAAAATAGGAAAGATTGTTGGCACATTTATATTTTGATAAACTATACAACTAACTCTAAATTACAGATTTCAAACTTATCCATGCACAAAGAGTATTGCGTTCCAAGCTCTTCCTATCAAGCCTCAAAAGCTACAAAAATAAATGCTCCACTTTTAAAGACTGTTCTTCATTCATTTCGTGTCTGTAAGAGTGTCTAGGACCTTTGTAAACACTAAGGTTTGATGGCAAAAATAAACTAAAGAGTAAAGCAAATGGTATAAAGGGATTTTCGAAAATTCGTTGAAAATCCGCGGATAACATTCGAATAATTCGAAATGTCACAGAAAGTTTCTGTGGCCCCATTCGGATCATCCGTCGGCAATCCGCGGATTACCTTCGAAAAATTTGAATTGTCACAGAAGGTTTTTGTTGTCCTATTTGGATCATCCGTCGGCAATTCGCGGATCACCTTCGGAAAATCTGGATTATCACAAAAGGTTTTTGTGGTCCCATTCGGATCATCCGTCTGCAATCCGTGGATCACCTTCGAAAAATCCGAGTGGATTAGTTGGCAGTTTAAATTTTAAATCCAACGGTTTGAAATAAGTGCATTAAATGCATCTAATGGCTAGTTTTATAGCCGTTACTATAGGAGATCGAAAATTCGTCGGTAGTCCGCGGATTGCCGTCGGATCTTCCGTCTCACTGCAGAAAGTTGCTTTTGAATTTATTTTCTTTTGGCTTTGTATAAATAGACTTGCTACCCCTTCACTCAAATCCATCATTTTGAGCTTTGATTTTTCTCAACCACCAAAAGCCTTTGCTCTTTAACTCTACCAAGCTTTTAATTTGCCATCTACGAAAAAGTGTTAGGGCTATCCAAGAGTTGTAACTTTGATCTTCACTTGTTCTAGAAGATCAAAAACTCCTTCTTGTGTGAAAGAAGTTCGCGAGCCATCGGATCAAAACTCGTGTGTAAGAAGTTGTCGAGTCTTCGGATCAAATCTCGTGATGTACTATTTGGTTAAATAGTGGATTCAAGCCGGACAGGAGTTTTCGGGTGTGGAGTGCCTTCGAGGAAGGATACCAGGATACATCGCATGTTTGATTTCTCGCTTCCTTCTTTTTATTACGCATTATAACTGCTAATTGTGCTTTTAGTTTTATTACCCTATTCGCCCCCCTTGGGTTCCTTCGCCCGTCGCTCCCCCACCTTTTCGTTTGGGAACATCATAGCATTGAAGTCCCCTACCAATATCAAAGGAACTTGCAGTTGGTTGTCTACCAGACCACTGAGATGAACAATATCTTGCCATAATATCTCACGTTTCCTTCAGTCATTGTGGCCATATACGGCCCCATATACAATTTTAAGCCCACCTTTATTTATAAACGAAATCATAATAAGTTGTTCCGAAAGAAGTATTACATGTCCCGTCCAAACTCTGTTATCCTATATTATCCATATTCTCGCCATCTCACAAAGCTCCAAATTGTTAGCTTGGTTCCAGTGAAGCGGGGTTCGCCACGTTAACAATCTGCTCGACTTTATTTTTTTCTAACAATGTACTGATCGTACTTTGCGCCTTTCTTGCCACTTCCTTTATCACTCTCCATCGGCCAATCGAGTTGGCTCCCCTGGTGTTCCAAGTTAGTACTGTCATTAATTAAGGTGAGTAATCCCCGGGAAAATACCCGAACTAGTCACCGGGGTGGTAACTAATTCGCCCTTGCCGTCATCGCCACTTTGTATACATGTCACATATGTTACTCCATATTTCTTCATTAATGCAAGCCACCTGGGATTATCCCTACACAGTGCCTCCCCTTGTTCCTCCTCCATGTTATCCTGGCCTGTTGCTATATCTTCTTGCATTCCCCCCCTCTACCACTTGTCGTTTCTTCCTGTTCCTGGTTTGCACCATCCCCCTCTGAAGCATTACTACCCTTCCCTTTCCGCCTATGCCTTCCTCCCAAACCCGAATCCTTTGAAGAAGATCCATGTTCCTGTTTGTACCTTCTATCTCTTCCATATCCACCTGGTCTGCCATATTGTGACTTCCATAGACAACTAACTGTGTTGATGTAGCCGCATGTTGTCCATGCTCATCAATCCTGTAATGAGAGTACTCCCCACCTGTATCGGTTACCTTATCTTTGCCTCTATTCACATTTAGTAGCGACACTAGTGTGTTTCCCCTTCCTTCAGTCACCTTCTGGGTCTCCATGTGGTCCCCTTCCCCTTGTAAAGGACTATCCGCCGACTCCATATTTTCGTCCACCTCTCATGATGTCTTGTTGCTTGGGCAAAGATTGGCTAGATAACCAAAGCAATGACACCTGATACATGATGGAGGAACCCACTCGTAGTCAATGACACCTGATACTTGACGACAATGTTTTCCAGATGATAGCTTATATTCCACTACTCGCGGCAAGACCTTCGTTGCTTCAATTTCTACAAAAACTCGAGCGTACGTAACCCTCGCTTTCTTCGCTGTCGGATCATCCGTCTTAATAGGTTTACCAATGAGACTGGTAAGTTTCATCATCATTGGCATGCTCTAGTATTCCAAAGAAAAATTTGGAAATCGTATCCATATAGGAATCGTATTGAAAAGGTCCCTCTCGTATTGCTCTCCTAGTGTCCACATTTTTGCAATGATCAGCCTCCCATATAACGTGCAGGGCCCACCTTGCAAGATCCGCTCCACATCCTCCTTCAGGCCAAATCTGGCATAAAAAATCCATTCTCCCATGAAAAGACTTTGAGACCCCCTGTGGTCTCCACACTCGATATATGTATGCCCTAATCTGAGCGAAGAAAGATTTATCTCCCATAATATAGAAAACAATTATGTTTCTCCAATATTCCGTCGTCTTTTCCAAGTCCTCATTTGTGAATTCGGCCATCAACATAAATATCATTATTTTTCCTCGGCCAAAACGGTCCCGAGTCCATGGACACTGTTTGATGAAACGAAACCGTGTGCACAAGTTGTCCATGACCATGTGAATGTATGGACAATTAACTATAAAACATATGCATGGTGCATAAACTAAAATAAAGCAATGTAAATCTCTATTGTTCAAGAGTTTATACTCGCTATTTTTTATTCTATGTTCCGATTGGTGACACATTGGTCCCAAATATTCTATGGTACTACACCACATCCACCTCTTCCAAGTCCATGGATTTCTACCTTGGTGACTCAACGATCCCAAACTTTTCTCCACACTTCCATTTTCTTACGACAACAGTACAATATTTCACTTGTCTATAACAACAGTATAATATTTCATATGATAACATAATCAACAACATTATATTCGCATGCTTATATCAATAATTCAATATTCTATGTTCTTATTTAGCAATTTATCAATAATGCTATTATTTTCTTTTATCTTGGTTCTTTTTACTTAGCATTAACAACCATATGGAAACAAATACTACTAACATCTTTTTATTAAGTCTAAAGGTAAATGGAAGAATGATCAAAATCATCCACCATTGACGAATTGACTTCGTCCCGAACACTCAGATCTCTACATGATTTCTCTACATGAATCCAAGTTCAACCAAGTCCTTCAAGCCAACATACCAAACCAATGTACTACGTGGCAAAAAATATTGCACTGAACAAGGTGACCAATAATAAATATCGTATCCCGCTGGTGGCAGACATGTTCGACCAATTGGACGGAGCAAGGTACTTCTCCAAGCTGAATTTGTACTTGGGATACTATTAGGTGAGAATAGCAAAATTGACTAAGACAAGACAACTTGTGTCACGAGGTATGGAGCTTAAGAATTTTTATTTATGTCTTTTAGTCATACAAATGCTCCCGCGATGGTTTGTACTTTGATTAACAAGCTCTCCCATCCCTAACTTGATTGATTCATTGTTGTATACCTTGACGATATTGTCGTGTACTTGAACACATTTGAGGAGCCTGTTGAGCACGTGAGGACAATTTTCACGTGCTAAGGGAATATTAGTTGTTCATTAGGCATTTTTTTTCTTTTGCCTAAGAGGAGGTGTCATTCTTGGGACATTGGATTGGTCGAGGAAAGATACGGATGGAGGAGGCGAAGGTCCATGCCATACGAGAGTGGAAGACTCCTACCAAGCCTCATTTCTAGGCTTAGAGAACTACTACCAACGGTTCACCCAAGGATACTTCACCATAGCCGCACCACTCCATAGACTTGTTGCGAAAGGATCAGGCATGGAGCTGGATGTGCATGTGCGTTGATGCATTTGATGTGCTGTAAAGCCATGACGAAAGAACCATGCTTATCTTTGCCAGATTACTCCAAGTCGTTCGAGGTATACCGACGCAACTGACTTGCCTTTTTTTGGGTATTGGCACATGATGGACACTCTTTCACGTTCGAGAACTGCAAGTTATATGGCATGAGTGATGATACACCACGTAAGATGGGGTAACCCCCCCCCCCCCCCCCCCCCCAACCCACCCCAAAAAAATTATTAAAAAAAATCCAAGAAATTTTATGGTAACTTAATAATTAGTTTCCTTAATTTATTTCTAGATACTAAATAACCTAGTGTTTTTCTTCTTTCTTACTACATATATTAATTAAATTTTAAATTCTATAATCTATAATCCTAGTAGATAAACCTATGTATCCATTGATCCTAGCAGTTAACCTCATATTCTTTAACCTATAACATTCGAATTCTATTTCAAATTCATCCATATATACTCAAATCCTCAATTCAAATACAATCCTAAGCTAAAACAAGAGGAAAAAAAACCCTAACTAAATCCTAAATTCTAAAATATTTTCAAAACGAAATCTAATTTATTTTCAAAATATATGTACTTATCTTCTGTGAGATGAATATGTATCGATAAAAATATATATACTTATCTTCTGTTTATTCAATAAGTCAGAGATGGCCAGACACACTGCAGTCCGGAAGACCACACGCCAAATATGATATTTGTTGAGAATAGCCTATTTTCTTACCACTGGGATCCTCAAAAAGACTTGTAGATCAGATAAATGAACTTTTTCTTCTTCAAAAATTCGTGAGGGGACCGAAATAATCTTCGGATGCCACTCAGTCATATCAAAACTAAAGTGGGTATGTAAATTGACATAATTTTAGGATAAAATGAGCGTACCTTTAGATGGATATGTCTTTTTTATCTTACATGTTAGTTCAAAATCTCTCAATAAATTGGATAGTTGAAGAGAAATTGGATAGTTAATGAACTAATGTGTATTATCGTTACTATTTATTCCAGGAATATTCAGAGATGCTTATATATATATATATATATATATATATATATATATATGGCAGCAATGTACTAGAACCATCCGGATGATTTTATAGTATGAAATCATCCTATGTTATATGGGTTGGATTTGAATTGAGCGGATGAGATTAAAATGTGGTGGGGTCTATACCTTTTAATCTCCACCACCCAGTCCAAATTCAATCTATGTAACATAGGGTGTTCCATAATATGAAACCACCCGAATAGTTTTTATATATATATATATATATATATATATATATATATATATATATAACGAAATATGAGACATAGTATTTATATTCCTACATGAATTATACATATGTAAACCAATAAAAATGAAATATACTAGTGTACATGAGTACACATGTAGAAGTCTATTTCTATTATCTAAAGTCTTGGTAAGATTCAAACGTGCCAAATTTGGATGTTACTTTCCATCGGAAAAATTAGAGAATGTAAGTGGTCAAATATGTGATACTAATGTTTACGATAGTTTGAGGTGAGATAGAGACAAAAGGAAAGAAAAGGATATCATTATGTTTGTCAGTTTGGTAAAATGTCCTCATAGTGACGACCAATTTCTAAATATACTAAAGAACAAATAATATTTTATTGATAAAATTGTAGGTCCAATTATATAAAGGCTAAATTATAACTTGATATTTTCGACTATTCAAATTGTTCAACTTGATACCATAAACTTTAATAGATATCAACTTGATATCCTAAAAAAAATTAAGACGAAATTACCCCTAGCTCTCTCACCCCTCTCCGACGGCTGCTCCCGCCCCGCACTCACCCGGCAGCTCTGCTCCCGTCCGCCCCCGGCTGCACCCCCCTCTCTTCGCATACTAGCGTTGCCGCCGTCGCCGCTGCGCACAGAGAGAAGGGGTACAAGCGGAGGCGGAGCAGCCGCCAGAGATGGAGGGGAGCGGTGGGAGAAACCGCGGAGAGTTGTAGGTGACCAGAGGGGGCGGAGAGGTGGCAACCGGTATGAGGGTGTAAAAGGAGGAACAATTTTGTCCTTTTTTTTATTTTTATGTATCAAGTTAAAATTATTAGTTGATGGAGAGTATTAAGTTATTATTTATCAAAGTTGTAGGTATTAAGTTGAAAAACTCAAATAGTTGGATATCAAGTTGCAATTTAGCCATGTATAAATAAGCAAGTTAGAAAAAAAACATAGCTTAGGCATAAAGAAGGCGCGTGATACCAACCCCAAACCCCTTTCGGTTCCTTCATCAGCACTTTATAATTTATATTATATTTGCACTTTAATACCTAGTACTATCATTGTCTTGCAATTTGATATCCTATATTATTACTTTCTACTTAAAAGCAACTAAAATAAATGTCAAAGCCTCCTATCTAGCTAGCAGGTAGAGACATATTCTGATTGAATAAGTTGGATCCTATTGAAAAACAAATCATTCCTTCCAGATTTTGGCCATTGTTGGATAGCAGTTATGATGTATTTTCAGAATATCAATTATAAACGGTTATGAGTTATCCGATTTATTAATTTATTAACAAGATATTTTTAGAGTATCGGTTATGAAGGTTGTGAGGAATCCAATTTTGGATGATTTTAAGTTGCGTCTTTTAAAATAGTACAATCCATACTTAGTAATTTATTAATGAACGATTTTGAATTTTTTTTACAATAATAAAATTACCTATACGTATGTACCTAGATGGATTAAGGATTTTTAAGAATAATTGTGTATGAAAATAAGAGAAATTACAGAAAAATAAGATTATAAAAATTTACAGGAGAAAATAGTCACAGTACTTGGATGAAGTAGAAGAGAAATAAAGATAAGAAAAAAAAAATGGTAAGATATTTGTAATTATAATTATAGTTTTTTTAGTGAGAATATAAATAGAATAAAATAATAATAATTTTCAACAATTATCAATTTGAAGTGTTTATAAAGATACCCAAAATTACACTATACCAATTTTTCAGGCCGGGCTCTAACTAGACATGTCAAAACTTATACTCTAAGTTAGTTTAAAATCCAGTGTTTAAATGCTAATTAGCTCTTACAAATTTGCAAAAACGAAAACAATGAGTGTTTGATTGAACTTTTTTCTATAAAAAAAATTTTTTATCATAAATTTTTCACCAATGTGTAGTGTTTGATAGCTTTTATATTTCATAAAATTATTTTCCAAGAAATTATCATTTTTTATATTTTCCTCCAAAAGAATGAAAAATGAAAATTGACCAACCCATGGGTATATTTTTTTCAATAAAAAATAATTTTTTTTGTGAAAAATAACGAGAATCAAATAGCATCATTATGAATTTATTTATTTTTAAAATTTTATGATTTTTTTCTCGTAAAATAATTTTATACAATTAATTTATTTTTCACCTTGCAATGAAACACACGCAAATAAGACATGAATGCTTTCTAATTCTATAAATTAAGGGCTAATTAGTGTTTAGATTCTGAATTTTATGCTAGTTTAGAGTTTAAATCCTGACATTTCAATTGTTAAGTTCGTGTAATAATTTTTTTTTTTCTTCTATTATACTCTCGCTCTTATGTATGACAATAAAACTTTTCTATATAGAATATGGAGGATATAATGGAAAAAGAAAAATCCATAACTAAAAACCTCAGTATCCAAATTTTCTAAATGTCAGGTCCTAAATTCTAAACTGTTATAAAATTCAGGGTCTAAAGGCTAATTAGGTCATAAATGAATGAGTTAAATTAATCTGGCTTCATCATCAGCTACAGATCCCCACTTACGTAACGTCATCCATTCCGGAAGTCGCCAAAACGAAGCAAAGGAAATTCCAAGAGAGCAGCAGAAGAGAAAGAGAAGAGCGAGAAAAAACAAAAACCAAAACTTTGCCATTTCCTCCATTGATGGGCTGTGCCTCCTGTCGAGACTCCACTTCCCCACTTCCTCCACTTCCAGCGGTTTCAAAGAAGCCGACTTGCGCTTCCACCGCCTCCTCCTTCCTCTCCGTCGTCGTGGTCCACCACCCAGGCGACTCCTCCCACCTCGTCTCCCTCACTTCCACCCCCATGGCCACTTCCAAGAAGTCGACGACTTCCAAGGAGGAAGTGGAAGTCGAGGTGGTCCTCTTCACGACCTCCCTCCGGAGCATCCGGCGCACCCACGCGGACTGCTGCTCCCTCCGCTCCCTCCTCCGCGCCCTCGGCGTCTCCGTCGACGAGCGCGACGTCTCCATGGACTCCTCCTTCCGCCGCCACCTCCACTCCCTCCTCCCCCGCCAGAGGCCCGTTCCCCTCCCCCAGCTCTTCGTCGGCGGCCGCCACCTCGGCGGCGCCGACGAGGTCCGGCAGCTGCACGAGGACGGGCGGCTGGAGCCCCTCCTCGAGGGGGCGCCGAGGCTCGGCGCAAGCGCGTGCGGGCTCTGCGGAGGGGTCCGGTTCGTGCCGTGCGGGGAGTGCGGCGGGAGCCGGAAGGTGTTCGAGGAGGAGACCGGGAGGAGGAGGAGGTGCCCCGGCTGCAACGAGAACGGGCTCGCCAGGTGCCCCCTCTGCTGCTCCCCACAATAAAGACTTGATTTTTAGGGTTTGTCTATTTGCTTGTTCTTGATTGATTGATTAATTGTGTGGATTGGCGATTGGGATGATTGATTGATTGATTGATTGATTAATTGAATGTATGTAATGTAATGTAATTAAGCTAAGGCATTTGTGTTGAGTGATCACTTCTTGGAAGGGATTAATTATGATTTTTTTAATTTTTTTAATATACTTCTTGTTGTCTTGATTATGTCGACTTTAACATGGTATCAGAGCAGAGTAACCAAGTTTCAAACTTTTTTTTTAAGTGGTTTTTTACAAAAGATAAATATAAACCACGTAATGAATTCCAGCTATCAACCCATATGCGCGACGGGGAACCAAGCAGCCCCTTAACATAGTATCAGAGTGAAGCAACCAAGCTTCAAACGTTTTTAAGCAGATTTTACAAAAGATATATATAAACCGCTTAATGAATTCCAGCTATTATCCCATAAAAATGGGTCCTTTGACCTTAGGGGGGCATGTTGAATAATACAAGTACGTAACCCTTGTCCCTTACTAACACTCTAGAGTTATGTTGTAGCGTCTTTTTCTCCTTCTTAAATATTATGGATTAAATACGATTGCTTGAAGTTGCATTTCGCTAATAAAATTGCACAAGGGAGGATAGAGATTTGGTACGAGTTTCATAGATGCCGTTCTTTCAGAATATTTTCAAAGAAGACATTATCTTTTATCAAGGAGATGATGGATCAATGTGGGGAACTTGTTGTGAGTCATATGACTGATATCTTTTGTAGTCTTCTTGTTAATATTGGTTTTAACTACTTCACTCTTGTCGGCCTTGTAATATAACAACAACATGCAGGCACTACGAAGGAATTTGGTGGATTTTTTGTTAAGCATTGCGTTCTGTAGGTTGTTAACGAGAATTATTACAAGGTTATAAGGAGGGGAGAGAGGTTTGAAATTGAAATAGATGTTTGGTATTGTTTGGATGCCCTATTTTTTTGTTTGTTTTCCCATGAAGGGAGTGATAAAACCTGCATAGTTTATTTTATACTATGGATAATATGCTAATTCTAAATCAATGTCTACTCCATAATGTTTGTATCCATCCTGTATTGTCGGTATCCATACAAAGTAGGTTAACAGCCAAGGGGGGCGCTAGTTCAGTAAAAAGCCATTAATTTCCTTAAAAGTTTACCCTATTTTTACCCTATATAGGTATTTGCTGTAAGTTCCTCAGAGTTATTTTCCTTCTTCTCCCTTCCCCGTGAAGGGTTTACAACATCTTTGAAATAGTTGAGTGAAGTGTGCATTAGCGCACGTTGCCTTTTATTTTTGCTAGTAAACTAGTGGTCCTGTACAAGCTTGCTTAATCTGTTAAGCAAGGTCAAACTCAGGTCCATGGAAGGTAGATATTCATAGGAAAGGGCTAAGCAGTCAAAAACGGTTATATATCGGTTATATAACCGATATATAATGGTATCGGTCCTGGACCGATATTTTTTTGCAGAAATATCGGTAAAATATCGGAACCGATATTATCGGCCGATATAGCCGATATTGTTCGAAATATCGGTTTACAAAAAAATCGATTTCTCACGGTTTTGGTTTTGCTACAGAAAAACCGATATTGAATGATATGACATTCTGGTTTTGCTACAGAAAAATCGATATTGAATGATATGACATTCACATCAATGGAGAATGGAGATTACATCTTCTGCCATCAAAATCTTCATGCATCAAACTTATTCAGAGATGTAATTCCTCAAGTGATCTCCTTTATCTTGGATCTCTTGGATTTCTCGACGATATGTATACTTTCTGCATATTTTATAATAGAAAACTATTAAGTGTATTGTTCATATATAAAAATTGTGTTAAAAATACAAACCGATATTTACCGTTATAAAACCGATATATCGGTGATATATGTATAACTCTACTGGACCGTTATTATGAAAAAACCGTTATTAACTGCATAGGGAAAGGGCAATGCACTCACATTGGGGACAGATTTTTGGTTTGATGGCCAACATTTTTACTAATCAGGTCCATGGAAGGTGGATATTCATAGGAAAGGGCAATGCACTCGCTTTGGGGACAGTTTTTTGGTTTGATGGCCAACATTTACAATTTCACAGCACATGCTGCAAACTCTAAACGCAGAGGTCATGGAAGAGAGGTTATTGAGTTTAATTCTGCAAACAAACTCAATTGTTATGCAAGTGTGAGCAGAGGTGACTTTGTGAAGTCGTGATTTTCTGTATGAAGATGAAGAGTAGTGGGAGGTGTAGCATGCAGGAGCCAGAGGTTTCGTGAGACTTCCGTTGCAGGATTCTTGTATCATTATTTTGTTTTAGGTGGAGGTATAAGTTGCTTGAGTATGGTTGGTGAAATTGTTGAGTAATCCTCAAAGCTGAAACATCTGGTGAAAGGGTCCCAATAAAGGTTGCTAAATCTGAACTTTTTTTACCCTCTGGCAAATCATTATACTATGATCAAGGATAATAAGTATATATTTATCAATGAATTCATCTGACATCTGTATTGTCATGGATACATTTAGAAATTTGATGTGGCCTGTCGGTGATGCGACCTTTTCGTATGTTCTTATTGCCTATATGTTTCTTGGTGTCTTGATGCCCATGTGTTGGTTCCCATTCAATTATGGGTTCCATAGCCTCTATTAAGAAATGAATATATTTATGTCCGTTAGAATTATTATTGTTATTTATATTATGTGGGTACAATGTATGTACTTGTGGGTGTATTTATCATCATGCATATTAATATAAATAGATATGAGATGCATTCTAGGGATTAAGCACTTGCACTCTCTTTTCTTATTATCTCTCTTCTTCTCCTCTTCTCTTTCCCTCGTCTTCAAACTTCACTATGACTACTGTTGATATCCGAAATTCTAAAAGATTTGACACAGATTTTGAGTAAAATCATCAAAATCTGCCATAAACTTGAACCTATTTCGGAATCAATAGTGTCCACATCATCTGTCAACTGTCATGAGGAAGAGCAAGCAAGGTCATACGCAGGTCCATAGGATGTAGAGATTCATAGGAAAGGGAAATGCAGTCACATTGAGGACAGATTATTTGTTTGGTGGCCAACACCTACAATTTCACTGCACATGCTTCTAATTCTGAACCCAGAAGTGGAAGAGAGAGGGGGGTCTTGCTTATCTGTATAAAGATTGTAAAATGTGAATGATAGATTAATTCATTAAGAGGAGAGGGGAGTACATTATATAGGAGAGGCTAACCCCTCTCCCTATTAGTCTACCCGATGTGGGATCAAACTCAACTTAACACATAACTCAACACCCTCCCTCAAGCTGGTGCATAGATGTCAATCATGTCCATCTTGTTACAGAGAAATTGAACCCGAGGACCTAGAAGAGATTTTGTAAATATATCAGTTATCTAATCGCCGGTTCTCACATGGTGAAACTTTATCATCCCTTTCTGATACTCATCACGGACAAAGTGAATGTCGATTTCAATGTGCTTTGTCCTTTCATTAAATACAAGGTTAGTAGCAATATGAATAGTAGACTGGTTATCACACAACATATCTACTGTTTTATATCCTGCTTCTTTTCCCAGTTCTTGTAGAAGATGCTGCAGATATAGCACATCTGCTGTGCCATGAGCAATTGTCCGATATTCCGCTTCCAAGCTTGATCGTGCGATCACACTCTGCTTCTTGCTCTTCCATGATACCAAGTTTCCGCCAATGAAAGACCGATTAGCCAGATATAGACCGTCTATCCGTAAGACTGGCACCCCAGTCAACATCAGTAAAGCACTCAACATAAGTATGTCCCTTATTCTCCATCTGAATTCTTTTTTTCGGATTCTGAAGTAGATAGCGCAGAATTTTGAGAACTGCCTTCCAATGTGGAACTCGTGGTGAAGACATAAATCTACTTGCAACACTGACGGCAAAGGAAATGTCTGGACGAGTCATAACGGCCAAGTAGTTTAGTTTCCCAACTACTTGACGATATTAATCCGGATCGGTCATCAGTGTCCCCTCGTCGGGAAGTAATTTTATTCCTGGGTCTATGGACGAGGTTGCTCCCTTAGCTTGCATCATTGCTGCATCATTTAGGATGTCAAGCACATATTTTCTCTGCGACATTACAATGTCCCGCTTACCCCGTGTGACTTCTACGCCCAAAAAATAGCTTAACGATTCCAAACCCTTGGTTTGAAATTGTTCTCCTAGAAACTTCTTTAGTTCTGCAATGCCTTGACTGTCGTCTCCTGTGATCACAATATCGTCCACATAGACACCGAGTAGTATCCTCCCAGCTAATGTCTGACGGTAAAATACTGAATGATCCTTCTTTGATTGACACATGCCAAACTGAGTAACCACATTTGTGAAACGACCAAACCATATACGAGGGGATTGTTTGAGACCACAAAGGGCCTTCCACAGATAACACACTTTACCCTCCCTTGCAAGAAACCCGAGAGGTTGCATCACATATACTTCTTCGTCAAGATCTCCATGAAAAAATGCATTCTTGATATCCAGCTGTAGCAACGGCCAGTCATAGCGAACAACTAAGGCCAAAAGGATGCACACAGAGGTCATTTTAGCAACTGGGGAGAATGTCTTAAAATAATTTTCATCATAGGTCTGAGAATAATATTTTGCCACCAGACGAGCTTTCAGGCGATCAAGAGTGCCATCCGGTTTTACCTTAATATTGAACACTCATTTGCAACCCACTGTCTTCTTACCATGAGGTAAATCAACCAAGTTCCATGTATGGTTCTCCCGAAGTGCTTTCATTTTTTCTTCCATAGCAGCACACCAGCCGGGATGTTTAAGACCCTCCTATGCAGAATTGGGAATCTGAATCCAATCAATAGTCGCCACCAATGATTGTGTGTGGCTCGCAAGCCCTTTGTAATTGTGAACGTACAATGGATGATCACGACATGTACGACGAGGTCGAGCTGGCGGATCAGGCGGAAGCAAACCAATGGAGCTAAAGGAGGATGAAGGCGTTGTGTCCACAGACACTATCTGCGAAACTCGTTCCGGCGATGCTGGTACCGACGGAGTCGGTGTGTCCGGACCATCGGACCGGGAGACTGGCTCGGTAGAGGAGGGCACCCTTACGGGGGGTTGTTGTGTTTGAACAGAAAACAACAAGAAATCCTCTTCTGGGTAAACTTGTAGAGCCGGATCAGTAGTTTGTGGAAGTGGAGGAAACTCAGTTTCAACAAAGTAACATTCCGAGAGAAAAAATATCACTTCAAGACTGGAAAAAAATCTGATACACTTTCTGATCCTTAGGATACCCAAGAAAAATACATTGGATAGCCTTTGGATCTAGTTTAGAAAGAGTTGGTAGGATATTCCTAAGATAACACAAGCAACTAAAGATTCTGAGAGATAAAGGAAACGGCTCTCGTTTGGAATATAACTGAGAGAATGGAGTATCGTCATTGAGAACAGACGACGGCATGCGATTAATTAGATAGCAAGCCGTGAGAACGACATCCGACCAAAATCTTTTTGGAGTACATGCTTGGAACATAAGAGCACACGTTGTTTCTAAGAGGTGACGATTCTTGCGTTCAGCCACACCATTCTGTTGTGGTGTGTAAGGACATGAAGTTTGGTGGATGATGCCATTCCGAGACAAATGTGAAACAAACTCACGAGACATATAACTCAACAATGATGAAGAAGATTGGGAGGTTTAGCATGCAGGGATCAGAAAATTTGTAAGGCTCCTCATATCATTTGTTTTCTTTTTAGGTGGAGGATCAGTTGGCATTAAGGAGTGTATGGTCCTTGAAATTGTTCACTAGTCTTCAAAGCTGAAGCTGTCTGGTAATTCTCTTGCCCGATGTCAAATCATTATACAATGTATCCAAAAAAGGATAAGAAACACATCTTCTTCGACTAGTCGATCTCACATCTGTATGTTCATGGATACATTTAGAAATTGGATGTGGCCTGTTGGCCATGCTACATTTTCCACAGTTCTTATCCACCTATATGTTACTTGGTGTCTTTGGTCCCCCATTAGTTGGTTCCCCCATTCAATTATGGGTTCCACATTGCCTCTATTAAGAAAGACACATTCATGTCCTACTACTGTTTACATCAGAATTCTAGTATACTGTTGTGCCTGCTGCATCAGTTTTCGCAGGAAATTACTTGCCAGCTGGCAAGGTTTTTCAGGTTGATGAGCAGTCTTGAAATTTTGATTGATCCGTCGTCGATCAGTCGATACCTTACAGGACAGAAGCTGTGACCCAAATTTAATGGGAAAATGATTGGCTTTTTATGCTTTCTTCTGATAAAATTTGTAGTGCAAGTGTTGGGTTCATTACTTGTTTCGCCTACTAATAGCTGTCAAGTATAACTAATAGCTGTCAAGTGTCAATACTGGGCCAATGAATCAGCATAAGGTAGGGTTCATTGTGAAGAAGATTGGATGAACTAGAAGATTTAAGTTGTATTCTTCTCTACATGTTTAATTCTTTCTGGTTTAGGATTATTTACATTAACTCTCCTATGTTTTATGTTTATTACACGGGGTACACTTATTTTGAAAATAATGACACATGGTACCCTTATTTTGAAAATAATGTAAATGGGTAAAATTACACTAACCACCCTTATTTTTCCCACAATAATAAACATAAAACATAGGGAAGTTAGTGTTAATAACCCTCTGGTGTATATTCATTCTATACATTTGACTGACATCGATGAACTATCATGGGTTTTCAGTTGCTGACTGTGATTTATCATATACTCTAGAAATGCAGAAAGAAAATGGAGGGGAGGGCCATCTTCTTCTTCTTTTTTCTTTCACTTTAGGTAAAAAGTTGAGATATAAAATGTGGCTATTATGATGTTCTTCCCTTGTTGCTAGTGCTTTTTTCCAGTTGCCTGGTTGGATTGTAAAAGCTTCTTTCCGAAACCCTAAAGTCCTATTGTTCCATCTTCTTATGGAAAAAGATGATGCCTCTTTAAAGTGCTCTCCACAAGCCATTGATGGATGATTAATCCAATGAATTACTAAACTTTGCAGTGTTTTCCTGTGAGTACATCTGGATTTGGGGGTGAGCGTTCGGTCGGTTCGGTTGAACCAAACCGAAAATTTGCAAAACCGAACCAACAGACTCAACTGAACCGATTCTAATAAAAACCAAACCTAAATTGAACCAAACTAAACGGTTCAGTTTTTTCGGTTCATTTGGTTTAGTGGGTCTTAGGCTGGGCTAGAAAATTACAGTAAGTTTTTTTCGTCTTTCAAATTCATCGGTTTGTAGCACAAAAGTATTCAGCAACAGAACATACAAGATTTCTTGTATGTTTCTACCACAAAGCTTTCAACAGAACATACAACAGACTGATACAAAGCCAATGGCTGCATTTACTTTCAAATAATATTGAGGAGGCATATGAGGAACATGTTTAACAGACAGACTGATACAAAGCCAAGGTCTGCTGCAATTCCTCTGTGTTGTGTATTGTTTCCCTCATCTTTTTGTTGGCATTTACATAACTCAGCATTGGATGATGAAGAGTATAAGATACAAAGCCAATGGCTGCATTTACAAAGCAAGGACTGCTGCACGTTCAGACTAATACAAAGAGCCACTGCACCAAAGAGAAAATAAGAAGAAGAAGAAGGTAAACTATGACTCAGAAAGCTGATTTATGCATCATAGTATGATATCATGCAGGATCAGTTCCACTTTCTCAAGCCATTGCCACTCTCTTATATAATATGAGAGTAAATTTTTTAAAAAGAAACAAGTAATAAATGACATTTATAACTTCCTTTATAAATTAAGAGTAGTCTTGGTAATCATCTTGAAAATCCGTGGTGTATATTATAAAAGCTTCATTGACAATTACAATTAGGGTAAAAGGGATACGAGCTATAGACTCATATTTTTACATGAGCTATGCACATGTGGACCAATAGAAATAGAATTTTGCATCCCATGTGCACTAGTATACTACATTTCTATTGGTCTACGTGTGTAATGGCTCATGTAGAAATATGAGCCTATGGCTCATATCCCTTTTACCCTTACAATTATATATATATATATATATATATATATATATATATATATATATATATATATATATATATATATTTATACATATATATATGGGTAAACGGGATATAAGCCATAGGCTCGTATATTCCGATATGAGCCATACACATGTGGACCAATAAGAATGGATTCCTACATTCCATGTGCACCCATGTGCACTAGTACACTCCATTCTTATTGGTCCACATGTGCATGGACTCATGTAGGAATATGAGTCTATTGGGAGTTCCGTCTGCGGCGTCCCGCAGGAGCCCCGTCGCTCCCGACCGTTGTATCCAGTGGGCCCCACTCGAGTGCACATGTTGGCCCCCGATCCTACTAACGAGGGGAGGGCAGGGCTCCAGAGGCGGATCTTTTGATCCGTTCTATATATATATATATATATATATATATATATATATATATATGAGAATATCAGAATTTTCGCACTTAAGTACTCTCGTATTTTTCCGAAATAGTAGTTATTGGATAGTTTTTTTTTTTTTGACGGTTTAGATTAAATCCTTATAATGTTCAATTTCTTGTAATATTTTGATCTAATCTGAACCGTCAAAAAAGACAATACAACGGTTACTATTTCGGAGAACATGCGAAATGCTTAAAAATAGAAATCTCGATCCCTCTTCTCTCTCTCTCTCTCTCTCTCTCTCTCTCTCTCTATATATATATATATATATATATATATATATATATATCTTCAACAAAATAAGAAATTTTAGAATTTCCTTTGCCTTTTGTAATCAAAAAAATTTTGGTACACAAAAAAATTAACGCTTTCTGCAAAAACCAAGCTGCGGAATGGCAGATTACAGATTAGAAATGTCACGAGGAATGATCTCCCAATAAGGTGGAGGTGTGATTCTTCCTACAAACTAACAAAGGCTTCTCATCAATGCTGCAACTGAAGAAAAATACTGGGACCAAAGCTAGCAACCCCATAGCCCATCAGTGCCTGATCTCCAGGCCATTCTTTCTATTACAGGACTTATTTCTCTCTGCATTTTTCTCAAGTTTCCCTTTGGTCATCATTGACTGAGGGCTACACATTCCAGCTCAATCTCTAACATGCCGCGCTCCACGTTCTGAAGCTGTAAGGTGACTTCTTGCTTTACCTTCCCTTCCAAGAGGGAGATTATACTGTCCTTGACCAAAGCGTTGCCGTCAGAGGCCAACCATTCCCCGATCTGCACACAATCAGTGGTGGTAGCAGAACTTTCATATGCTTTCGCTGCTGAGACCAGTGGATGGATATCTATCTCTGCTTCTCCCATGCGATCGTCTGTTTTGAATGTATCCTTGTCGAATACTTGCTACCGGCATGCATGTAAACCAAACAGAAGATCATAGATGAGACACTTGAAAGAATAAGAAACATAATTTTTTTTTAAATGATAATAATAATTAATGAAAATGGGAACATATTAAGCAAATAATTGGTGAAGAACATTTGATTTACGTGAACAAAATAGTAGTTGAAAATAATAATTGCTCTCCTAGTTTCTTTTAGGTTTGGACTCCTCATCCAAACCTTAACCCTAACCCATGTATCCCTTTTCTTTGTTTTAGGTTTGGAGTCCTCATCCAAACCTTAACCCTAACCCATGTATCCCTTTTCTTTGTTTTAGGTTTGTACTCCTCATTAAAGCCTTAACCCTAATCTCTGTCCATCTTTCCCTTCTTACCTTACCAACCATGCCCTATACCTTGTACCCTTCATTTTTCTCCTTTGCACTCTCCATATCATCCAAAACTATGTTGAGTCGGTCTTGTTTGATTTGATAATTAACAAATCATTTTAAACTTCGCATGAGTTTTAGCATGTACAGGTTGAAATGTGAAGGAGTCGAAAAAAATTGCTTGTCAACAAATTAGGGAAAAATAAACAAATCAAATAAAGTCTATATGGGCTCAAGTTCATGTAAGGATTTATTTGAAGCTCCAACACTTGGTTGCGATTTTCAGTTGAATTTGGCAGCCAAAACCGTTAATTTATTTTGTATCTCGAGAGTCCAAGAATTTAAAAGAGTTTGAGAGCCCAAAACAAAAAAGCAGACCCAAGTGTAGAACAAACAAGGTCGGATGCGTATAAACAAATCAAAGGGAGGGTGAGGAAAGTATGATTGAACATAACTTTGTCCAACCTGGCCCAGTAGCTGGGGGAGGAGTCGAGGTTAATTTGCCTAGTGAAAATGTTGTCATATAAACAAATCTAACCATCTTTATTGTCCCTAGCCAAAGAAGGGCCCTATCAAAGCCAATACTAATTGAGAGGGGAGGGGTCCGGCTGGACTGGTCATCCTACGCTACTTGCGCTTCCAGAAACGAAGCTCTCGTCTTTGTTGACCAACAAACAGCTTCAAAACCTTCGGTTTGAAGCAAGGGTGGATATTTTTTTTCTCTCTAAGGGGAGCGTTAGTGAGGCGTCCGAAGAAGTAGGGAGTAGGGCTCCGACTCCGTGCACTTGCGCACACATTTCAAAGCACTTTCACATGTGAGCCAAAGTTGTATTGCGTCACTCATTACTTTCTCATTTTCCTCGATATCGCTCGCTTATTTCATCTTCAGTTTGATGTGAGTAGGGGTCGCGAGTGAAAAAGCATACCGTTCTTCCATAGCCGCGAGGATCTTTATATTTGACCGCGACTGTTGTCATAGTCAACGACGGTTGAAACTTTCAGGAAAAAAATTTGGGAGAGCAATCATCCTGTGTGAACTAACCATACCGCAAACCAACACAACTGAACAAGTAGAGTATACTATGGTACGTAGAGAGAACTATGCAAGGTTCTAAACGGTGGTAGGCGGGTGTGCGGCGGAAAGAGTCCGCCTACCGCCTAGGAGCCGCTTAGGCAGTTGATATATTTTGGACATTTTTTACTATTTTACAACAGTTTTTTGCATTGTATACTTATTTTAAGGATGTTTCATGCATAACAATGTTGTAGAACAAAGATTTATTAAGTTTTAGTCTTGTAAAAGTGAACCATAGGCCCATAACAAGATATTTTTGCCAAACGATTTTGCAAGTATTATGAACCCATAATAAGATGTTTTGGCGAAACGGTTTTGCAAGCATTATGTGGGCCCATAACAAGATGTTTTGGCCATAACACGAGTTTTAGTCTTGTAAAAGTGAACAATAGGCCCATAATTCTTGCAGACATCCATTGCTTTCATCGGAAGAGTCATCAAAATTCCTTCAGAGCTTCCATATGCACTTTAAGGATTAGTTTCTTGAAGGACAAGACTTCGATAGCTACATAAACTCATGTATTCTCTAAGTTTTATATATTGGAGAGAACATAAATTTATTTAAGTTATGGTTTTTCATGTCTTGCTTGAGTAGATTTCTTCTCTTCCTCCTTATTCATCTTACATAAACCCTAACTCCAAATCCCAATACAATCCACCCCAAAGTCAAATTTATTGTGCATTGCATCAATGTTGATCTTTGGACTCCAGGACAAATTAAAAGCTTTGATGAGTGGATTTATCTACTTCGTGGAATGAGATTTGATTCGTTTTGACTGTTGCAACTTCATTTTCCTTGCACTCCTAAATCTGTGTTTCAACTTCATTTTCCTCGTGCTCCTAATCTTTGTTCTTATCGTCATTTTCTTCACACTATTTAATCTTTGTTCTTAACTTTATTTTCTTCATCATTTTAGTGTACTTAGTTATTAGAAGGAATCGGATATCTGTAGAAATCAGTAACTTCCCATAAGACAGAAGATGGAAGAGAGGTTGAAGCCACCTCTAAGCTAATCGTAGGAGTCCATGGAAGAGATTCTCCCTCTTGGGATTCATGGAACTCTCCCTCTTCTTTCCTCTTCAGTTTCTTCTCACAGCCACTTGACCCATCCTACACCTGCTTCATAGAACTTCTACTTCTTCACCAGCTAACCAACAACCTTCTACTCCTTCACCCACTTTTGCTTCTCTTCTCCTTCAACCACCACTTCCTCTCCACTTATACTTCATAATGTGCAGCTCACACCACTTCCGACATCTACTCACCTAGGCTACCCAACAGGCTCGTCACTTTGGAAGAGCTTCGCAATGCTGAAGAGCAAATCATACATTATGTGGTTGTTCTCAAGTTCGCTTCAGCCTCGCCTAAACTGGAACACATTAAAGCAGTTTTCTCCTTTTGGGGTTTCTCTAAGCCGTTCACTGTTGGTTCTCGCTCCCCTAGACATGTCTTGCTCTGCCTCTGATGCCATAAAGATGCTGCAGTGTTGACGTTGTCCAAGGAATGGCATCCGTCGAGGAAAAGCTTGTTCAGAGCTCAGAGATGGACCTCAAACTGAATCCATCACTGCTGTGGTTTGGATTAGATTACCCAATCCATCCCTCCACTTCTTCATTCCTTCATTCATTAAGCATTTTGTCAGTCCCTTGAGAGTTGATGCAACCACTATGGCGTGGTCTCGTCCTAGCTGTGCACAAGTTCGCCTCGAGCTTGATCTCCCACAGCCACTTACCGAGAAGATATGGGCTTCTTCTTGTGGAGCTGAAGATGGACATGATGTTGGCTCCTGACAGAAGGTTTCTATGAATCTAACATCCTCTACTGCAGACACTGCAAACTCAGAGGCCATGATCTATCAAATTGTTGCAAACTCATAATTGATCCAAGCTTGATGAAGGGCCAATATATCAATTATGTTTCTGCATCTCATCCTACAACCCGTCCAGGTCAAACTGAGCCAAATGGTCAAGATGCTAGCTCCACACACTCATTGGGGGCAACGTGTAGATTCTCCTACGGCCTTTGCAGAGCCTCCTAAAGCTACTGTAGTCCTACCTGCAACTATGACCTGTGCAGCTCAACTTGCTACAAACTGCAGGGTCTTTCGAATATAGTGTTTGCCTCCAAAATTTGCAGTATCGATATCGGAATCGGACCCTTCATATGAGCATTCGCCTAGCCAATATCGGCGGTTTATGATCAGAGTAACGAAATTTTAACGAAATTTTTGGTATCGGAAAACAAATAAATATTTATATATTTAGGTATAATTTTAAGTATTTTTTGTATTGTTTCTTCGTAGTTTTGAAATTGAATGAAATAATAATCACCATTGTTTATTGGTTTATCTACAATTAATAAGTTTTCTTCACTTATATGTTTTGATAACTTACATCCTTAATGATCGGTCTTTTCGTTCAATTTTCTCCATCGGATTGAATGGGAAAGAGACCCCTAACGTCGGTATCACTCAGTATCGATGGCAATCGATATCGAATCGAAACATGTCAAACCGTATCGCTATCAGCCGTATTGTATCGATATCGGCCGATATTACAAACTATGCTTGCCTCTCATAGCTCTTCTAGGCCTATAGTCCAAACCAATCCAATTGTCATCCCTTCCTCTACTTTCCAAAGCTAACACATATTCAATTTGTCCCACCAATGCCAAAATTATATTGCCAGATGTAACAGAGAAATCTGTTGCAGTCAACCATATCTCTACTGCAGAGACAAACACTTCTTCCCATATACAGGCCCTTTCTTGTGCAACCCTAGCTAACACAGCTACAACACCCCTCCTCCTCTTGCTGAAGTCTAAAGCCTGCAGAAACCATCACTGCACCCAACCTTGCTCAATCAGCCCCACACCCTCCCATCTGACTTCAACGTCTAATTCATTTGCAGATTCTGCTCATTGCAGCATTTGCACAGCAGGAGAATTAAACGAGGAAGAAGAATAAGCAAAAGAAGAAGTAGAGTGTGAAGAAGAAGAAGAAGATGGCGACTGTAAGGATGAAGAGGTGACAGGTAAGCAACCTCACTCTCTCGGCAGTAAGCAAGAAAGGAGCTCCAATTACTGAGGACTTTCAGAGCTACCCCCACACCAATTTGAGAGAAAGAAGAAGAAGAAGAAGAAGAAGAAGAAGAAGAAGAAGAAGATCGATGGTTCCAACATATCCACAATCTCTACAGCTTGAAGAAGATGTAGAGCAAGAAGTCGAAGAAGAAGTAGGAGCAACAATAGTAACCACTGCGAGCATCACTCCTACAGTTGATGATGAAGTAGAGAAAGATGAAGAGAAGAAACAGACTACAGTCACCGCTGGCAACATTAATAGTGCTCCTTCTGTAGTCTCCATCCCTTCGATCCTCAGACTTCCACAGGTAGCATTAACAGCCGCCAAACATCTTAGTTCCCAAGGGTCTAATACACACAAGAAACTTTGGAGGCCGAAAAATAGTTCAAAGCACCCTACAATACCATGCAAATGGTCACTAGATCAGCTGCTAACTTGAATAAACCCATCACCAACCCAAGTGCAAACCAATTCGACGACAAGTGATGTAGTCTTTGAGAGGCATGGGCCACTTTCCTACAAGTGCTACCCGCTTGTAGGGTGATTGACCATTTTCTCTCCCTTATTTATAGGGCGTGGGCTATCTCCCACCCACTTTTCACTTTATGATTCAATAAATTTATCTTATTAAAAAAAGTTATCGAACGGAATTTCTTGGAAACCATGAATACTTCTATTTATCTCCATGTGTGGTGATTTAACCACAATTTTTACTTCAACTTTCATGAAAAAATTGTTAGGTATTATTTGTATTCACTTGTACTAGAATATTAGTTTGGACACAATATCATGTACATTCATACAAACTTTCTGAAGCATTAACGACATATCTAGTTGATGGAATTGTTACGTCGAAGCTCTTATACACGATAATAAGTTAGCATCTCAGCATATTTAGCTATTGTGCATGCTAGTAGTATGTTAGTTTGAGATGATACTATGTCACGCATACACACTCACATACCCTATTTGGTACATCAACGTCGACGTCCTTGTATTTAACATGTCAGTTTTATAAATAATTAATATTGCTCAGACACAAGTTCACATATTCAACTGTAGATAACTTCATCTTCACGCTTTGTATACACTAGAATGCTAACTTGACATACAAGTTCACATAATTAGTTCTGACGCCTCGACGATCATCCTGGATAACTAGTAGACTAAAATTTTATATTATCTTAAGTTGTAGTTAGTGTTGCTCTCATGGGCATAACATCATTGCTATACACAAACATATATGGTTTTCAATGCATCGACCTTGTCAAACTTGTATATGCTAGCATGATGACTTGAACACACGCATTCCCGTATATACTAGTCATACAACTTCAACATCGACTCTCTGTAAATTCCCTACAAGAATCATGCTTAGCTTATTTATACTTATGTAATCATGCATGTATGGGGAGAACGGTGATGTCACATGATACTTCCTTTGGCAGTTTTTATATTTTGTGAGGTTGATCAACCAAATTGTCCTGCAGGACATGATACTGCTTAACTAACAGTCTGTATTTGGTCGAGGCCATTAGCCCAGTGCTCTTCCTGTATTGGTTGCATGACATAAACCCAGTGCTCGTCCTAAATGTGTTTAGATTATATGATCCATAACTAAGCATCAGACTGCCCTGTAACCTTGATACCGGGCAATTACGGGATAACTTCCAAAGGAGAAAGATTATGTGACAGGCAGTCGTGTTCAAATACATTCATATTTAGTTGATTTAAAAGTTTTGAATTATAAAGTCTAGTTGTTTCATTATCGATTTAATTTCTGCTTCTACATGACTCTAGCATGGTAATATTTCTCTCTTTAATGTTTTCTGTATACGTCATATGCACTTTTATTTCCTTGGTGTCATCTTTATCTGCACAACCCTCTTTCCTTTGAGAACTTTTAGTTAGTTCGCTCTAGTGGAACTGGGTTTGCATGCCCAAATTTAGTGGAGGATATGTGGTGGAGGTGTCACTTCTCATTGCTTAGGACGAGGAGTGTGACCTTGTCAGTCGGTCGAAGAAGACAACAAAACACGTGGAAGCAACCGATGCTTTGGTCATTCAGTTGACTCCTTGATGCCAGTTATGCTTGCTTTGATGCTGGCAAAAGTTGGAGTTTCGACCGGTTTGTTTCACCTACTATAGTATTTGAACCAATGACACTCGCGATATCCACAATTTATTTTAAGCATAGTTTTGCTTATATCTATTGTACTTGGCATTTTTTTAGCTAGGTGAACCTTAGCTTGTATATTTAGGTTCGGGCTTGTATATCTCTCGATCTCTTTTCTACTTCCCGAGTCCCGATACATGTACCACACATACACACTCTTTTCAGTTATATGAACTCTCTCTCTGACTATGTTTGTGTATGAGATTTGCACTTGCTTAGACTTGGTATCAGGTGTCTCTTTAGAAGTGTAATGTGCTATGGTAGGATCCAATGTATCCGAACTTGGGATTAGATTCCTTGTAGTTACATAGGTGGCCTTCGGCATCCTATCCCGGCTCTACATAGGAACAGGAGTGGGGGTGCCAGGTTTTAAGAGATGTTAATATCTAATATCAGTGGTGGATAGTATAAACTAGAATTACCTGAACAAAATACAGATGAAAACCATATTTATTAAGCACAGCAATATAAGCATAAAGAAGGAAATACAAACACAGATGAAAACCATGTGATATTATTTATTAAGTTGTATGTTAGAAGAACCACTAATCATGTATTTCTAGCATCGTATTTAAAGAAGAATGAAAAGATGGGGCTCGAACAGGTTTACTGAAAAATAGCACCAACTTACCAGCTTTAGTGGAGGGATTGGTTCTGGTATCGACAACATTAGCCTTTCATTCCAAACAGGATTTAAGCTGCTCTTTATCACCTTTGTTTTCATTGACTGAAACAGTGAGAAAAAAGAAAGAAGTACTTGATACACACTTCTATCTGGGATCAACATCACAAAAAACATAGCTTGTTAGTGAGCTGTCTTACCTGGTGCCCAAGCGTCAAAATGACATATGGATCACTAGTCATCACATCTCGTATGGCTAGGTTAATACCCCTGATAACATTGACCTTTATCAACCCCACAAATTCAACCATGCCCATCTACAGAGAGAATTTTATTACAAGGTTCAGGACAGTAAAAGAAAATGGAAAGTAGAAAATAATTTCACCAAGGAATACTCCACAACTATGACAAGAAGGAGCATGGTGTTCACACCATTTTCTTTACAGCCTTCTCTGCTTCCTTTTTTCTCCAACTGTTTCGAAATGCATGGCGTATTCCAGTGTGTTGTTTTTCATACTGTTTAGTACCGGAGCTGTTATTGTGTGAGGTTGTGCTAGTATTAGCTAAGCTTGCAGGTCCAATCTGTAAATCTGAGTTTGAAAATTGATGCAACTCATATTTTCTCCTGAAATTCAAAGAAATGCCATAAATATTTACAGTATTTAAGATTCTCACACATTTAATAAGTGTACTATCAACATTGTACCTGATGAAATCAGAGCGTTCTTCTATGGGAGAATCAGGGTTTGGTTTTTTTATATTTTCAGGAATCAAAGCTTCATATCTCACATTTACAGCGTCATTCCCACCTCCATCAAGCAAAAGTTCAACCTGTTCATCAGTCCATTCATCTAGCTTCAAAGATATTACCTAAATTAAAAGCTCAAATCTCAGAATCTTGTCGGATACAGTGGCTAAAGATGTAAAAAAACAACTCTCACATAAGTTCACATTTATAAATTATGTGTGTTCTATAATAGTAACATACATCCTGTGTTAAACCCGCTCTCTGGTCCTCTTCATTCTGTATTTTTTAGGTTTCATCGACTGCAAGAAAAACAAGTATGGCCATGCTAACATCCTTTATAATCCATCAAAAGTCCTTGCCAAGAAGGATAGTTCTCGCATTTATATTATCTATTTAAGAATACTGTAGAGCATTTGGGATTGCCTACTTACCTTGGCAGTTGCCTAAGTAGTTGTATCTGCTGTAGGGTACAAATAAATACACATAAATCCCATCCAGATCCAGACCCATTGTATTTTTTTAGCTAATACAAATATTCGCTCTCTGTTCATTTACACTATTGAAACGAATATGGTTTCTACTTCATATATGAATTATCTGGAGGTTATCTGAATACAATCCAAAGTCTTTAAAATTATATGTGGAAACTCAACTTTCTTTCCGTATTTGATCGGAATCCTTATCCGATTTAGTAAAAAACATGACATTGTTTAAAGTATGATATCCCTACCCCAATTTGTGTCCGGTGCAAGAAAACAAATAATGAATATGCTATTACCTATATCTGATCCATATTTGTTCCACACCTATATCTGATCCATATTTGTTCCACGTGGAATACAGATGACCACAACTCTCATGTTTTACTTGACCTCTTCAAGACTGCTTTGTACAATTAATGATAATTAACTGCAGGATGATGATACCTGTTGCTACTTCTTAATAGCTACTCTCGCCTGTTCAAAGCACCTCATTGTCCATTGGTGGGATTGCCTACTTCCTCCTCTCTGACTCATGTGCATTCTCCTGATCTTCCTCGTGATCTCTGGTTCTTCCTCGTTGATTACTTCGGCCGCTTCCTAGGCAAAAACCTTGTCTCCTCTTCGGGTTTTAATACAAAATTTGGTCCAACTACCATCACTCCCACGACAATACAAACTACATGTAATGGATGCACTTCAACAAAAACTCAGGAGCTATGCTCTCTCTCACCATCTCATCCATAATCCTCTTGATGCCGCAAAGCATTTTTTGTAATCAGAATGGTAGAGCAAGATATGCACATTGCTTAGCAACTCAATTCAAGCTTTTTGTTACATGATAATTATGTACTACATAGAATGGGTGCACTTCAACAAGAACTCACGAGCCATGCTCTCTCTCATCATCTCATTGATAATCCTTTTAATGTCGCAAAGCGGTTTTTGTAATCAGAATGGTAGAGCAAGTATGCACATGGCTTACCAACTCAGTTGAAGCTTTTTGTTACAGGATAATTATGTACCTGTCGACTGCCAAATAGATGCGGGCACAACTCAAGGCACGTAATATGATATCTTTGCGGATTCACCACCTTTCATCCTGGCAATAATTTGTCAACCTTTGCTGCCAAATGGCCTTCTAATGAATGACTTCATCCTGAACTACTCACCACCAACATGCCCACACAATAGCAATAACGTGAAGCACTTGTTAGGAGTTTTTCTATCCTGGGTGCAACCATCTCCATTGTCCGCTCCAACCTTTTCTTTGTCTGTAAAAACCCTAAATATCTTCTATAATTCCACTTGTTGCTCTGGGGCTCTGATTTCTCATGCACTTTTCTCTCTAGGAAAAGGGCGTCAACCACCATTTCTAGGACGAGGTCAATACTATCTCGAATGATGGTTGCGACATCAGGTCATGCCTCTCTTTACTACAACTACTGTGGTTGGTCCAACCATATTGAGGCCATCTGCTGACATAAACATGGATATCCCAAGAACATGCTAGTGGGTTGACAAGCCTCTATCCACTCCAACCTTTTGTTTGTTGGTAAAAACTCTCAACATCTTCTCTAATTCCACCTGTGTTGCTCCGAGGCTCAGTTTACTCGTGCACTTTTCTGTCAAGGAAAGGGTGTCAACCACCATTTCTAAGACGACGTTGAAGGCAAGGGGCGGATCCACAAATGATGCTGTAAGAGCTTAAGCCCCCACTAGACTTTAGGGCAAAGTTTATTTGCATCTATGTTTCCAAATATTTTCCAATATTATATATGTATTTCTATCCCTAGTTTAAGTTACTGTAAAAGCTTAGCTCAGTTGGTAAAGACGTTATTGTTTTTTCTTATAGGTCTCGAGTTCAAATCTTCTCAAGACATTTTAAATGGATTTTTTTTCCATGTCCCCACTCACTAAAATCCCTGGATATGCCACTATTCGTCCCAGGTCGGAGGACGTCAATCCTATCTCGAATGATGGTTGTGAAAACGTTGCAGAAGTCATGCCTCTCTTTACTACAATCATTGTGGTTGTTCCAACCATATCAAGGCCATCTGCTGACATAAACATGAATATCACAAGAACATGCTAGTGGCTCAACAAGCCTCTGCCACTGCTTATGATGAAAATCGCTATGTTTCTGCATTCATCATTGGGGTATCCAACCCTCTAATTCGAGGACTTTCAGAGCCTGCAACATATTCTCTCTACGTATTCCTCTGCTAATCTTTCCACCATCTCAAGTACTACTTGTTTATCCCATTCCAACCCTTGGATCCTCGACTCCGTGACCTCAGACCACATGAATCATCATATTCTTTATTTATTCTTTCGAACCTAGTTTGCACAGACTTATCTTTTTGATTAATGAAGGCACTACTCCTACACTTAGCACCGAGCGAGTCCAGTAACCCTCACATTAAACCTTGAGTCTGTTCTTATTGTCTCATGTTTACGAGCTAACCTTGTGTGTGTTAATCGTCTTACCAATATCACCATTGCTCAGTAACTTTTCTCCTTTATCTGTTGTCATTCAGGATCTAAAGACGAAGGCAGTGATTGGTAAGGGTCACAAAGCAAAAGGATTGTACCATTTGGATATCCCTCCATCTGTATTTTGTTTCAAATTCTATGGTTGATTGGCACCGTAGGCGAGGTTATCCTCCCCTCCCAGTTCTCAAAAATTATGTTTTCTAATTTATCCTTCTCCGAGTTTCTTGTGAACCTCGAATTGCGAAAAAGCACTGTCATTCCAACCATGAAGGCTATGTTTCACCATCCTAAATAACCAAACTCCATTTTCCCCACCATCGGTAAAGGACAGTACCTTGTGGCACCATCGATCGCGGCAACACCCACTTTTTGTCTGTGTGATGGTCCTGATGATTGCTACATTGTGTGACGTAAGAACCACATCCTTATACTATTCATTTATTCCTATCTTTGTTTCTTACAATCGTTCACTCCACCTGTGTTAGTTTCCTGGCACATTGTCTTTTGTTTCTATACTTCTATTCAGGAAATCCTTCACTATCCTTGTTGTCTTGTTGCAAAGGATGAGGAAATGTAGACTTTAGGTTGAATTGCACATGAGACCTTGTTATCCGGGCCACACACGTGTTGGTTGCAAATGAGTGTTCACCTGTCAAGCAGATGTTTTGTCGAATGGCTGAAAGCTAGGTCTCTACCGGCTTTACCCGACACTATGAGATCGACTATGAAGAAACCTTCTACAGATTCAAAATTGGATACTGGTTTAGCTGTCAATTGTAGATGGCCCTTACATCAAATTAACATCAAGAATTGTCTTTCTCATCATTCTGGGACAATTTACATGCAACAACCTCACGGCTATGAACATATGAGAAGCACCTCATGCACAATAGAACATACAACAATTGTAATGCCTAAATCAAACGGCACTATGGTACCTGGCACAGTGCTGACCAAATTTAATCTTTCCCTTCAAGTAACATGACATAAACCACTAGATGGCTTTCATCTCCTAAATCGATTCTTCATGCTCTAGTCCGCCAATGTGTATAACAAGTCTTATTTTCTTAGTTGGGCATAGTCAAGTAATTGTGGGTATATTTATCATAATATATTAATATAAGAGAAAATTTGATTTGCACCCCACTTTATTTATCCATATTCAAGGTGCACCCCACACGATTACCATAATGTATAACGGTAACGGAAACTAACTGTTAATTTTTGACCGAAATACCTATTCCCTCTTCCCAGCCCCCCTCCTCTGCAGTGTACGAAGGGAGGGTATTTTTGTCCAAAAATTTTGGTCAACAGAGTTTGATCATTAGTTCGAGACGGTTTCCGTTAAAAGTGGGGGCCGTTATACATTATGGTAATCGTGTGGGGTCCACCTTGAATATGGATAAATAAAGTGTGGTGCAACTCAAATTTTTTATTAATATAAATACATATGATATTCAACTTAGGCTTTTATCTCTTTATACTCTCTTATGTTATTTCTCTCATCTTGTATCTCATTTCTCTATTCTTCTAAATTTTACTAGGTATCAGAGCAACTTGAAAAGTATTGTATATCCTTTTCACAACTTCGTCGATCAAACCCAACAGTGAGTTCAATGGATCTTGGGGGCAGAAGTCCCGAGAAAAAATGGCGATGTTTAATGTGTGCATGATGGTTTTGTGATCCTGTTGTTCGTTGTTGATCGTCGTTGTTCGCCATTGTTCGTTGTTGGTTATTGTGAAATATAGAATTTCTATAGATCTCAATTGATTGTTCGTTGTTGGTTGTGGCTCTTTGTGTGATCTAGGATTTTCGAGATATTTTTTGTTGCAAGTACAAGTATGGTAGGGACTGAATCTTCTAGTGCAGTTATTAGTGGTGGTGGTCAGGACAATCCTTTTATTGTTATTCATAGTAATGATGAAGTGGAAAAAAATAAATTTTACGGTAACACTTATGGTGCGAAGTACCTTGTCTGGTCCAAGTTTATATAAGGGGTGTTGAGGATGAAGAAATTAAAGTTTTTGGTGGAAGAGCCCCCTCCTGAATCGTCGGTTGATTATGAGGATTAGATGTGTGCAAGTGCATATGTTAAAGCATAGTTGTGTCATAGTATGAAACCTCTTATTGCCTCTAATGTTCAGTGGTCAGAGCCCTCCAAATAGATTTAGGTATCTTTGGAAGAGTCTTATTCGCGAAAGTAGAATGTGGTGCATCTATAAGTTGTACGAGTTACTGTTTAATACAAACCAAAATGGGAAGCTTGTGAATAAGTATTTGGCTTCAAAGAAAACTTTGTGGAACTCTTGCAGTATCATCTGATTACTACTTATTTGAAGGAAGCACATCGACAAAAAGAGGAGTTACATATTTCACTCATCCTAGCTGGCTTGGATCCTGCGCTCGAACCTTATAAGGCTCAAATCTTTGTTGTAGACAAGTTACCTACAGCGCCAAATACATTGGAGATGCATTCTCTTGTCTAAATCGTTCTTTTCTATGACAGTTTTATGGTACCAAGGCATGAATTTTCTGCTTTGGTTACTAGTATTGGTGGTCTTGGTGGTGGCCATGATGACGGTGGTCGTAGTGATGATAGTTTTGGTGGTAGAGATAGTGGTCGCAATGGTAGTCGTGAAAGTGTTTGTGGTGGTCGTGGTATGTCATGGAAGTGTAACATTACTAGCATGCACGACTATGTCGAAACGTCGAAGAGTATTGTTGGACAAGTGGGGTAAACCTAAGTATACACATCAAATATACAATGAAAACATACAGTCCCAGGTCACTGCATTTGTTCATAGATATGATACTTCATGTTCTAGTCAGACTTCAGCTTCTGATACCTCTAATTTACTTTAACAAATCCTTCAGAAGTTGAATGTGCTTGCTAGTACCACCTCCCACAACCTATTGCAACCATGGCATATATAGATAATCTAGCCTTTGTGGCAACTCAGGCACCATCCCACCTCTTGGGTTATCGACTCCGGAACAAGCTCTCACATTTCTAGTATATTATTTCTTTCACAATCGTTGTCCTATGAAACATAACATTATCTTGGTTGATGGGTCTACCCGTCTCTGCTGAGACTGAGAGAAGGTGTTATTCATCCTACCTAATCATCATTATTTGATTCATTATATTTGCCTAATTTTCTTTTCAATTTGTTATTCGTGTGAGAGTTAACCAAATCACTTCATTGTTTTATAAAATTTTCTTCCAATTTGTGTCTTTCAGGACCTCAGGATGAAAAAATAATTGGTTCGGGACATGAAGGAGATGGGTTGTATTACTTGGATTTACCCGAAAATACTTCCATTTCAGTTTCTACCACTCCGTTGCAGTGATATTATCGTTTGGTTATCCGTCTTTGGCTAAGTTGCGTCAAGTTGTTCCTAGATTGAATTATGTTTCTGTTTTAGAATGTGAGGCTTGTCAGTTATGTAAGCATCACAGTAGTCCGTTTTCTCGTTGTGTTGAGAGTCGTTAATTGTAGTTCTTTGATCTAGTTAATACTGACATTTGGGGTCATTCGAGAGTCAAAAAATCGAAAATGATTTCAGTATTTTGTAATCTTTGTTGATAATTGCCCCCGATTGATTTTGTTATATTTAATAAAAGAACGATTTGAGTTCCATATGTGCTATCCTACTTTTATAATCAAATTTGTGTTCAATTTGGTAAATGTATTAATTTTATTGTTCTGATAGTGTGTTTTGCAGTATACTCAATCAACTATGACTTCTTTTGTGTTGATAGTAGCATTATTCATCAGACTAGTTGCGTCTATACTTCTCAGCAAAATGGTGTAGCTAAACACAAACACCGATACCTTTTAGATGTAGTTCGGACTTTTATGTTTAATATGCATGTCCCTGAACAACATTAGGCATATGCAATTCTTACTGCATGTAATTTGATCAATCGCATGCCATCATCTGCGTTGAATAACCAAGTCCCTTCTCTATGTTATATCTAGGTGTCTCTTCTTCTTTTTATCACCCCATGTGTTTGGATGTGATGCTTTCGTTCACAACTTGGAACCTAATCAAGACAAGTTGGCTCCTCGATTTATCGAGTGTCTTCTTTGATTATCCTCGAACTAAAAATGTTTACCGTTGTTACATTTCTCAGTCGCGTAAATAGTATGTCAGTACATATGCTATCTTATTTGAGTCCATTGCTTTCTTTCCTTCAGGAGACCATCCTCTTCTGTTCATATTTTGATATCTTTTATAGACTTCCGGTCATTCCTGAATCTATTTCTATATCCGCTTCTCCTTTACAGGTTTACTCAGATATCTAATGATGGACATGTTTTGCGTGATTTAGCCTCTACCACATCATCTCTGTGCCTGAGGATCTAACTCCCTCCACCACAATTTCAGATTATCTTCCTATTGCTCTCAGAAAAGGTAGTCGTATTTGTACTATTAAGCTTCCTATTTCATATTATGTCTCCTTGTATCTCGTTTCTCATTATTTACATGTTTTTGCTGCCTCATTGTCTTTTTTTCCCATTCTTAACACTTACACGCAAGCTATGTCATCTTCTGCTTAGAAAAGTACAATGGATAAATAGATATCTGTTTTGTATCAAAATCAAACTTGGGAGCTTACTTTCCTATTGGGGAGCAAACATTAAGTTGTAGGTGGGTGTACACTATTAAGTATCATCCAAATGGTTTTGTTGGAGCACCTCAAGACGCGGTTTGTTGCAAAAGGGTTTACCCAAACATATGATATGGATTATATGGATTATATTTGTAACTGTTAATTGCTAATGACCTATGTTTCAGTTGGACATCAAGAATGTTTGCACGAAAACTTGAGGAGGTTTATGAGGATTAGCCACCAGGATATGTTGTGCCTGGTAGTGACAATATGGTGTGTTGATTGAAGAAGGCTTTATATGGGCTAAAACAATCTCCTATAGCTTGGCTTGATAAGTTCAGTTTCATTTAGTATGGATTTTGGCGCACTATATCACATACTTTAGAGTATAGATGATCTTCTACACTAGGTATTATTGTCTTGATTGTTTATGTTGATGATACTATTGTACGTGGGAGTGACTTTGTTGGTATTTTCGACTTGAAGGACTATCTTAGTCGTCAGTTCCATAATAAGGATTAGGTACTCTTCATTATTTTTTTGGAATTGAGATTGCTCGATCTAAGATTAGTGTGTATTTGTCGTAGCACAAGTATGTTTTGGACTTGCTTTCAGGACAATGATGTCGGATCTTCGGCATGTTGATACTCCTATGGATTCTCATATCAAACTTGATTTGACATAGGACACTTATTTGCGAATAGTGGACCGTACAGATGGCTAGTTGGGAAGCTTATATATCATATTGTTACTTAACTACATATCACATATGCAATTGGAGTAGTCAATCATTTTATGCAGGTACATTAGGTTGCTATATATATCGTATTTTGCGATACTTAAAGGGTGCATCCAGAAAGGGTTTGGTGTACAAAAGATTGCTCGTACTCACGGTGACGGGTTTCAGTAATGCAGATTGGACATGTAGTCAGCCTCATAGGAGGTCTACTTCTGTATATTGTATCTTTGTTGGGTGGCACAATAAGAAGTAGAACGTTGTAGCTTATTCTAGTGCAAAGCGAATGTCGTGTTATGTCTCATACGGCTTCTGAGATGATGTAGGTGCGGTCTTATCTTCACGAAATTGAGGTTATGGTTCCTCTCTATGGAGATGTATTCTGACAATACATCAACAATTTTTATCGCAACTAACCCGTGTTTCACAAATGCACTGAGCATATCGAGATGGATTGTCATTTTATTCTTGATTTTTGGGTGAAGAAACATATTGTCACTACATGTTCAGTTCGAGAATCAACTGGATTGATATCCTCACCAAACCAATTGCTTGTAGTCTATTTTTTGATTTATGTAACAAATTTGGCATGTCGGATCTCTATGCTCCAGCTTGAGGGGATGTTAAGAGTCATAAGTCACAAGTCACAAGTCACTCTTATTTTCTTATTTGGGTACAATTAAGTAGTGGTGTATTTATCATCATATATTAAATTAAATACATATGAGATGCGACTTAGAATTTTATCCCTTTGCACTCTCATCTCCTATTTCTCTCATCTCCTCTCTGCTTTCCCTCTTTTCTTCTTCTAAATTCACCCAATGTTAGCATCAATCTGACCTTTTGTTTATTGCAGCAAATACAGATTTCAAGAACCATCAGTAATAAACAATGTCCATAAAGCTAATGTTAATTGCTTGTTTTATTGTGTAACATTCAGCAGATTTCATATCGTTTATGACATGTAAATCTTATAACTAGAGGAAGTTCAGGATCATTTTTCGAGAGATCCTATTCAGCTTTTCTAGTTGGTAAAACGTCCTAATCCACTGTTTGACTTGATGCCACTCATTTGGTCAACTCTTCTGAAAGTTTTGGGTTAAAAGGACCTCTGAACACCAGTCCATAATCTGGAATTTCAAAGGTACATGATAGCCATTTGTGGTTTGTTGATGTTGGTCTGCACCAAGTCTAACAGGAACAAGATGGCATACTTGAAACATGATTTCTTTCACTCCACACATAAGTCAAGTTGAAAAAGTACCAAACAAAAAACTAAGATGGTAATTCCTTATGAAATCGGGATAAATGGACGAGAAGTGTTCAAAGCATGTTTTTAGTGTTACTAAATGTTCTGTTGTGTATAGCAAGATGGTTGGTGTGGACCATCTTGGTAATTCCTTATGAAATCGGCATAAATGGGCGAGAAGTGCTCAAAGCATGTTTTTAGTGTTACTGAATGTTCTGTTGTGTGTATGGCAAGATGGTTGGTGTTGATCATCTATGAGGATGGTCACACACCTTGATCTGCCCCAAAATAACAGTTGCCCCAGCCCTGGCCTCGCCCAAACCACACCCCTGCCCCTAACACACAAATTACAGGTCTTTAATGGTGGATAAAACCCTCTCATCTATATTAAGTTAAATAAATTTGGTGAAGACCCCTTATATCAAAACGGCCTCTGCTACTTGCCCATTCCACACCCCCCCCCCCCCCCCCCAACCCACCCAACACACACACACACATACACACACACAGAGACAGTTGAACCAAAAACACAAACCTATAATGTTAGACTTGATTAACCGACCTCAGATGTCATGAGCGCATGTGATCAAATACATGTCAATCATGAGTACGTAAAGCTATAGGGTGCATCAATAATGAGTAGGTCAGACTATTGAGTGTGCAGATGCCACAGTTGAGATGACAAGGTATCCCACAAATGGACCAAACACTTATTGGTACCAGATGCCACCTGAATCATCAGAACATTATCTCCACTTGTACGAACAGAAAACAATATAAATGTAATTAAACAATCCTTTTCCGTCCAACAAACTAGTGTTATATGATAATTAATACATCTAATCACTAAATAAAGCTAAACATAACACAGTTAATTAATCTTATCAGAATAAATGAAAAGGCTGTTTAGAGTCCATACCTTTGATATATGAACTCCGAGACTTCTATGGACACCAGAACACTTGATACAAATAATTACTCCAATAGTCAATGACCTGATTTTAGTAAAATGCTCCAATTAGATTGTTCTGGTTCACCAAATTGATGAGAAGCAAAACGAAGTACAAAAAAAACTGTTAATATTCACAAGAAGTAAATGTTAACATCTCTCTCTCTCTCTCTCTCTCTCTCTCTCTCTCTCTCTCTCTATATATATATATATATATATATATATATATATAATGAAAGAAGGTAATTGTATTGCTTTAAACAAGTACCCCAAATAAAAGTGACATCTCAAGGTATATATATATATATATATATATATATATATATATATATATATATATATATACTCCGCCAAAGCCCCGCACCCCTTGGCCGTTGGATCGCGAGGCATCGCGCGGGCCCCGCTCGATCCGATGGTGCAGGGGGCAGGACTTTGGCGGAGCTCCGCGGCTTTGCCTTTTTTTATCTAAAAGAAAAAAGATAAAACTAGTTAGAATTTATATTTCGAAAAAATAACAAAAAATAGAATCTATTCTGAAGTTTAAATCTAAAGAATGATTCTCAACAAACAATCAATAGTTATGTAGTGCTAAAATTTTCTTTGTATATAGAAGATCCCAGCAAAGATTGTTTGTCTATTTTGATTTGAATTGAATTCATAACTGTTTGAATTGAGTAATCCCCAATTACTGACATCGATAACCGACCTAAAGCAATTTGATTATAATTTAATTCGTGACGATCATAAGTGGCGTATAATTTATAGACTTCGCAGCAAAGATTCGAATGATTAGATGGTTTTTGAAAAAATTCCTTTCAGAGGTATTAATTATACAATTCAAAGTTAAAAAAAACAAGAGACTTCTTTTCTTCCAAAGAATGGATTCAAATTAAGATAAGGAGTGAGGTGAGATATATAAAAATAAGCGGATTATATATATATATATATATATATATATATATATATATATATATATATATATATGAGAGAAGGGGAGAGTATTTCCGAATGTTCAGAAAATAGCAGTCGTTGGATCTATCTTCTTTGACCGTACATATTAGTTCAAAATCTCGCGAGAAATTGGATAGTTTAAGGATCTAATTTGTACGGTAAAAAAAGATAGATCCAACAACTGCAATTTCGGGGAGATACTTAATAGCGGGGATCATGATCCCCCATATATATATATATATATATATATATATATATATATATATATATATATATATATATATATATCCGGATCAAGAGTCCATTTTATAAACCCCCAAAAAGTCCAGTCACTGTCGTCCGTTTGATGGTGCCTTAAGTCATCTAATCTTGACCATTGATTTGAACAACGGTCAAGATTAAATGACTTAAAGAAGATCCAACGGCTACAAAAGACCGATTTTTTTGGACTTTATAAAATGGGCTCTTGATCCGTGTGTATATATATATATATATATATATATATATATATATATATATATAGCAAGCTTCCAATACGTGATTCACGTTACGGAAAACATACAGGAGCAGGACACATACGTAGGTTTTTCTTCCAAATTTCTCTCTTTAACAAATTTAAATTTCTTATTTTAAAAAACAAATACGTCTTAAAAAATAAAAAATCTTTAAAAAATAAATAAATCTATCTCTGTTTTTAAACATATGATGGATTTATTTTTTTAAGTCTCATCTATCATTATATAAATTTTAATATTAATGTTAATTTTTATTTTTATATTAATATTAATATTAATGTTAAAAAATTTAATGTTAATATTAATTTAAAAAAACTAAAATTAAAACTAAAACTAAAACTAAAACTAATACTAATACTAATATCAATATTAAAATTAATAAATTAATAAATCAAATGGATAAGACTTTAAAAAAAATCTATCATATGTTTTATAAATAGAGATAGATTTATTTTTATTTGTTTTTAATATATTTTTTGAGATAGATTTCTTTTTTAAAATGAGAGATTTAAATTTGTTAAAGAGAGAAAATTGGAAGAGAAACCTACATATGTTCCCTGTTGCTGTAAGTTTTCCGTAAAATGAATCCCGTATAGGAAGCTTGTTGTGTGTGTGTGTGTGTATATATATATATATATATATATATATGGACGAAAACCCTAGTGACGGGGTGTGGAACCCGAGTAGCGGCGAGGGAACCGATCTTCGTTTACCCGAGGGGGCCTGGGATCCTGGGTCATCGGCGGACCGAAGAAGCGGTGGCGTGCGGGCGGCCGGCTGTGGCTGGACCACCGTCCAATGAAGGTGACGGAGCACGACAAGGGTGGACGCGATGGGTATTGGCCGCGCAGCTCATTCGGTGGCCCGTTCACGGGGTGAGGTCGGCAAACATCACGATTGTAGAGGCGGGCCGTCCAGAGCAAACCAACTGAACTATGATAGGAGACCAGCACCGCCGGCAAGAGCCATTCAGCGACGTTAGACGAGCGGCAACACCGGACAGACGGAGGGTGGTGTTCGTGGTATTTTGGGCGGCCACCCAACGACGAAAAATGGGTGGCGGGTGAAGCTGATGGCTGCCGAGAGGGGGAAAGGAGTAATCAGAGGTACGGGAGTTGACAGTGGTACCGGATCCCAACGGCAGAAAGGTGTGCGTGGAGGAGTCAACGTGGGGTACGCGGAAGCGGTTACACCACGAACAAGTAAGTCGTGGGCGAACATATGTAAGCCAGCAATGACTAACTGTCCAACGACGATGGAGTTTGTGTCACCGAAAAGAGTGGTGAACGGTTACAGAGCTTCATTTCCTGCAGAAGAGATAGCGGAGGTCACAGAGTTCTGGAAGAACACGCTAGCATTCTACGTACTTGGCGATAAACCGTTCTATAGGTAGATTCGGGCATATGCTCACCGTGTCTGGCAGACGAAAGGGAGTATGGATATCTTTGCTAGGAAAAATGGATTTTATTTTGTCAAGTTCGGACTGGTGGAGGATATGGAGCGCATCATTCAGGGAGGGCCATAGACGTTTGACGGCCGCCTGATAATCTTGAAGGAGTGGACGACGGAGTCGACATGTGAGAAGGATGTCCTCAATGCTATACCTGTCTGGATACGGTTCCTGAATTTTTCTGTCAAATATTGGAGCGTTCCGTATCTGATGCGACGTGCTAGTCTTATTGGCAAGCCAATCAAGGCGGATGACGCTACAACGTACAGGAACTGGTTGATGTATGCCAGAGTTTTGTGGAGATTAGTGCAGGTTCGGAGCTGCCCCAGACGCCGGAATATGATGTACCGACAAGTGATGTCTTCATACAGATTGTTGAGTACGAATGTGTTCCCCCATGTTGTCGGCAGTGAGCATGTTTTAGCCATGACACAAAGACATTTAAGGTGGGAGGCACTAGAGGAGCATCCACCAGTAGTACCTCGCCTTCGAGTTCTCCCTCGCCGGTGGGGAGGGAGGACTGATACGGATGGGGCAATGCCGCAGGCTGATGGCATGGGGGACATGGTCACAGAGGAGACAGTCATAACAGTAACAGATTCGCTGAGCGGGACGGGGTTAGAGCAGGGGGACAACAGCCAAGGCACAATGATTATATTCCAGGTAGAGAAAATGGTTGTTACCAGAGATGCGGCGGCAGCGAAGAACTACAAAGCAAGTATAGATGCAAGGCCGAAGGAGGGCGTGTTCTATAGCATAAAGAGACATGTGGGTCCCTTTCAAGATGAGACACATTGCAGGGTCTGCGATGACGTGGGGGCGGAAGATGTATGTCGAGATAACCCTGCATGTTCCAACCTACTTGATAAGGTGGTGGATACTAGAAGTGTCACGCCCCGATCCCGAAAGGGTCAATCGTCCTCGCTGGATCCTTTACGGAACCGATCGTCCTCGCTGGGGCGTGATGCCGTGCGAGCCTGGAGTTGCGCTCGCACAAGGCAAGAACGTGCAGCGATAGGAACCCATTTTGAAACACAATTTAGAAAACACATTCACAGATATTTGAACACAAGTATAGGAAGAAACATGCTTTTCATTGATAATTCAAATTAATTTACATAGAGTTTACATTTGATGCGCCTCTCGGCAGCTTGATTTGCATTATAAAAAGTAAACTCAAAAGGCAGGACGCGCTCCATCAGATAGTCCACGTCGTTCATATATTACACCATTGTATAGATTGGAAGTCCATGCCTCCAAAATGAACTGACTCTAACTATACTTCAAAATAGAGGTGCTCCTAACGCCTCCTCATCTATCCACTAGCGTTGCACCACCTGAGTGCCTGAAATAGTTGCCCACAACGTAGGTCGGTACTCAGCTGTACTGGTGAGCGGGACGAACCCACTCGACTAAATCGACACTAGCTTATTAGGGGCGAGCATGCATTAAGATGATCTTTCTATAGAGAAGTAAGTGAATTCAATTCATATCAGTTGCATGTTTTGATAGGAATGAAAATGACATTAAATCCAACAAGTACACTGGTTGCTTACTCAACAGATGCACACTTTCCCTGCAACGAAACACAAGTATACTTACCATCTGCACAAGACAATAAATTAGCATGTGTTCTATTCTATGCGGTCATTGGTGTGATCGACACCTTAGGGACTTATTCTAAGCATTGCGGCGCACCCTGTCAGCCCGGGTAGCAAGCCCTGCTGAAGGTCGCGCAATGCATCGCGACTAGCACGATCAAATATTCCCCCCCCCCCCGGGTCGATACGGTTCCAGTGCCCCGGAATACCGTTTCGAGGAAAGCCAAAACCTTGTGCACAAGTTGTCCCAGACCATGCAAATGCATGAACAATTCATATATCATACAATGCATGAAATGAAACAGAAGAAGTAAAGCAGCAATATATATATACTTATGCAACAGTTCATATTTTCTCAAGCCGTGTTCCAATTTTGGGTATCACGTAGGTCCAAACTCTATCCGAGGCACCAGGCCGCAACCAACCAATAACCGAATTCCTTTATAAAGAAACTCAAGTTTATAATTTGCAAGCATATAATTAAGTTAGTCTACAATCCCATGTTCTTTTCTTAGTGGCTGGCATGCATTGTGGCTAAGAATTTCCTAGGCGTCCAACCGGACATCATCGAGTGAACGTTTGAAACATCAGATATGTGGGCGTGAAGAGGTAGGAAAGAAGGGTCTGAACCACTCACTGGTTAAGGAAAAATGTTGAAACAAGGAGTCCCGCCTAGCGACGATCAAACGTCAGTTACGCGAACCTGCAACAGCACGAGCACCGAGTTAGAATCATTTGCCTATCCTTCCTGCCGAACTCCCCAAGAATCAAAGCTCCAAACGAGAAAGCCAACAGCGAAAACCAAGCAAATCGAAAACAACACCAAATCAAATCCCAAAGTGGCAATCAAGAAAATTAAGCAACAAAACACGAAAACTATTGGACTTATTTCAATAGAGGCCTATCCATGATAAAGGACAGGATCATCGCATTTAGTCCGCGGCAAGAGGATGCCGAAGATCTAAACTACGACTCAGACGGTCTAGCCACAAACCCAATTACATAGTGTACATCCCGGTCGGATCGGGATTTGAGGAACTACATAATATACCACTAAAAAAAGTTTCGTCCCGAAACTTAAGAACAAGGCCCTACCTCCGACTGAATGAACAATGAAGGATACTTCTCCTTCATCTCCGACTCCATCTCCCAAGTTGATTCCTCCACTGAATGGTTCCGCCACAGCACGCGAACCAAGGACACCGTACGGTTGCGAAGCACTTTCTTCTTACGATCCAGAATCTGCACAGGCTCTTCTGAGTATGATAAGTCTGTGCGCAGTTCCAATTGTTCGAAGCTAACCACATGACGGGTCATGCATATATTTTCGAAGTTGAGAGACATAGAATACGTCATGCACTTCAGCCAAGGCGGGAGGTAGTGCAATCCGGTATGCCACAACTGCCACTCGTTCTAGTATTTCAAAGGGGCCAACAAACCTGGGACTCAGTTTGCCCTTACCACCGAAACGCATCGCCCCATGCATCGGCGTCACTTTCAAGAAGACATGATCCCCGACCATAAACTCCAAAGGTCTACGATGAGCATCGGCATAGCTCTTCTGTCGGCTCTGCGCAGTGCGGAGTCTTTCCCGAATCAAACGAACTTTCTCAACTGCCTGCTCTACCAGCTCTGGCCCGAGTACCTGCCGCTCGCCGACTTCGTCCCAACAGATTGGAGATCGACACTTGCGCCCATAGAGTGCTTCGTACGGTGCCATCTGGATGCTCGATTGGTAACTGTTGTACGCGAACTCCGCCAACGTAAGGTGCATGTCCCAACTAGTCTTTAAATCGATTGCACACAGCCGCAACATATCTTCAAGTATCTGATTTGTCCTTTCTGTCTGTCCGTCAGTCTGGAGGTGGTATGCGGTACTGAACTTTAGCTTGGTTCCCATAGCAGACTGTAGGCTAGTCCAAAAACGAGATAAGAAACGTCTATCACCGTCAGAGACGATTGAGGCAGGTACTCCGTGTAATCGAACAATCTCGTCTATGTAAATATGTGCTAACCGATCGACGCTCCAAGTAACTTTCATAGGGAGGAAGTGGGCTGATTTGGTCAAACGATCAACTATGACCCAAATTGCATCGTGCCCCCGCGGCGTCTTCGAAAATCCCACAATGAAATCCATAGTGATGTTGTCCCATTTCCACTCGGGAATAGCGAGGTTCTGCAGCTCCCCGCCGGGCCTCTGATGTTCAGCTTTTACCTGTTGACAGGCCATGCACTGTGACACAAAGGTCGCCACATCCCGTGCCACCAAAAGGTCCTGCGTAAGTCCATGTACATCTTGGTGCTCCCCGGATGCAAGGAATACTTCGCATAGTGTGCCTCTGTCATAATTTTTCTTCGGAGTACTGGGTCGCTAGGAACACATAGCCTTCCTTTCATCTGTAAGGCCCCATCTTCACCTGCCACAAAGTCAGACGTCCTCCCTGTCGAGATCAGCCCACGTACCTTCGTTAGAAACTGATCGTTCATCTGAGCAGATTTGATTCTATCACAGAAACTCGGTTCAAGATGGAATGGTGCCAGCTGCACTCCTTGGTGCCGAACTCGAAACTCGATGCCTATCGCCTCTAGCTCCTGAAGTAAACGGTTGTTTATAGATAGCGCGCCCACGTGCTTCCGACTCAGAGCATCAGCAACGACGTTTTTCTTGCCCGGTGTATATGCGATCGTCAGGTCATAGTCCTTTATCAGTTATAGTCAGCGCCGCTGCCGGAGGTTCAGTTCCCGTTGGGTGAATAGATACTTGAGGCTCTTGTGGTCTGTATAGATTTTGCAAACAACACCATAAAGATAATGCCGCCACAACTTCAGTGCAAACACAATTGCCGCCAATTCCAAGTCATGTGTCGGGTAGTTTTTCTCGTGCGGCTTCAGTTGTCTGGAGGCGTACGATATTACCTTATCCCTTTGCATGAACACACACCCCAAGCCGAGTCCCGAAGCATCGTTGTATATCTGAAACTCTTCTACCCCATCCGGAAGTGCAAGAATTGGAACTGAAACGAGACGTTGCTTAAGTTCCCGAAAGCTAACTTCGCAGTCATCACCCCATTTGTATACAATTCCTTTCTGAGTAAGGCGAGTCAAAGGCGAGGCCAGTTTAGAAAAAAAATCCACGAACCTACGGTAGTATCCCGCTAGGCCCAGAAAGCTTCGAACTTCGCTGGCTGACGTAGGTTGCTTCCAGTCCACCACCGCCTCTATCTTCTTTGGGTCTACGGTGACGCCTTCTGCCGAGACGACATGTCCAAGGAATGCCACGTTGTTCAACCAGAACTCACACTTGCTGAGCTTAGCGAACAATTGATGCTCTAGTAATGTTTGCAGCACGATCTTCAGGTGTTCCTTGTGCTCCGCCTCGTTCTTGGAATAAATTAGTATGTTGTCAATGAACACGACCACAAACGGCCGAAACACACGGTTCATCAGATCCATAAAAGCTGCAGGGGCGTTCGTCAAGCCGAACGACATTACGAGAAATTCATAGTATCCGTATCGGGTTCTGAATGCAGATTTGTGAACATCATCAGATTTGATTTTCAACTGGTGATAGCCTGACCTGAGATCAACTTTAGAGAAAACTATTGCACCTTGCAGTTGATCAAACAAGTCATCTATCCTTGGCAATGGGTACTGGTTCCGCACGGTAGCTTTATTTAGTTCTCGGTAGTCAATGCACAGCCGCATGGATCCGTCCTTTTTCTTCACAAACAGCACCGGAGCTCCCCAGGGAGAAACGCTTGGGCGAATGTATCCTCGGTCCAACAGATCTTGCAACTGTACTTTCAGTTCCTTCAGCTCTGCTGGGGCCATTCGATATCGGTCGCAAATCCGAAAAGTTGTCAATGGAGAATTCGATCTCACGATCAGGAGGCATTCCAGACAGCTCGTCTGGGAACACGTCGAGGAAATCTGCTATGACTTCAGCCTGAACTGCATCTGCACTTTCCCTTCTGGTGTCTCGAACTGAGGCTAAGTATCCTTCACAGCCCGAATGCAACATACGCCTAGCCGAAATTGCTGATATCACCATTGCCGTCTTCGGTGCAACGCTGCACGAATAGTAGAAGTCTGCCTCGCCGGGTAGACGAAATACGACTCGCTTCTCCGCGCACTCGATTGTTGCATAGCAAGCACCCAACCAGTCCATTCCGAGAATAATATCATAATCCTTAATGCCTAGCACAATGACATCTAAGGAAAGCTTCTTTCCTCCGATGCAAATATAATAGTCCCTACAGATCGCATGGGCGGGCATGTCGACTCCCGAAGGGGTACTTACGCAAAGGTTCATATTTAATGGAGTAGAAGCTAATTTATTCTCAACAGTAAAATCAGCAGATATGAAACTATGCGTAGCACCTGAATCGAATAAGACTCTAGCGGGCAATTCTCGGTAAAGGTACCTGTCACAACAGTATCAGAGACGGATGCATCATCCCGAGTCAGTGCATAGACTCGGCCTTGAGCACCCTGGCGTCGTGGGTTCACTGGTACAGCATTGGCACCATTTGCTGGAGACCCCTTATTCTGATTCTCGTTGTTCTGATTCTCGTTGTTCTGATTCGGCTGTGGCCTGACTATCGGCCTTGGATCTCGGCAGTCAAAAGCTTTATGGTCCAAACGGTCACATTTGAAGCACCCAACAACTCGGCACTCATTCACCCGATGTCCCAATTTGCCGCACCTATGGCAGTACTGTGCCTGGGGCGGACCCCTGTGTTCGGATGTGTGCGGACGCTTTTGCGCTCCAAGCCCTCCCGTTTCCTGAGGCCTCTTGTTGTAATTGGTACGGGGGGTTTGCACATCGACCTTTGGTGGATTGTGCCCAAAGATCCGTTCGCTATTTAGGGCAGCTTCTTAACATTTCCTGTAGGTTTGATACTTCTGATTTATAACATCCCTACGCAAATCGTCATTCAAACCTTTCTGAAAACGGTAGCACCACGCCTGCTGGTTAGGCAAGAAGTGCCCGGCAAACTTGGCAAGTCTAGCAAACACTGAATCATAATCATCAACAGACATACTTTCTTGCACCAGATTGCTGAAGTCGTCTTCCTTCTGTTGTCGCACGGCCCGTGGGATGTACTGTTCAATAAAGGCAGATTTGAACATCTCCCAGGTGATCTTGCAGTTGGGATTGGCATCATAAATCCCTTGCTTAGTGGCTTCCCACCAATCGTGCGCACGCAGTTCCGGTTGCACTGATGCACAAACCACTCTTTTGGACCCCTTAATGCCGACCAAGTTGAAGAGTCCCTCCAGCTTTGCAATCCATCCCATCACTACGTCCGGTTCTGCTCGCTCGTTGAACGTTGGTGAATGCATTTTGGTGGAACTCCGCCGCTCGACAGGTATTCCTAGCTGGAGGCTGTTTCTTCTGACTCATCTTCTACCGCCACAACCGACGGCGTTACAGGCGTCACTGTGGCTCCTCCGTTGCTGGGTACCAAGGATGCAATCAATTGCATCATGGTATTCATCTGCTTCTGTTGAGCAGTGAATTGCGACTGAATTTGCGCCTGTTGAGTGGCAGTTTGTTGTTGCTATACCTCCATGAGATGCATAAGCCGCTATGTCATATCGATTGAACCCGCTCCTCCGGATTCTCCAGAACTTGCCGGATCGCTCTGGATGGGCTGAGCACTGCTTGCAGCGACAGTGTTTTTCTTAGCCATTGCTACAAAAGAGAATAGCTTGTCAACACTCCAAAAACGATAGATTTTATATCTATGGGCTCATTGTATAGGCAACTCATCTCATGCAGCGGACACCGAACGCAACTCAATTGAGAGGCGCATCAAACTCCTAGCAACTCAATTGAGAGGCGCATCAAACTCCTATATTATCTTTTTTTTGAAATCCTAAGGAAGTGAAGCCGTGCTCTGATACCAATATGTCACGCCCCGATCCCGAAAGGGTCAATCGTCCTCGTTGGATCCTTTACGGAACTGATCGTCCTCGCTGGCACGTGATGCCGTGCAAGCCTGGAGTTGCACTCGCACAAGACAAGAACGTGCAGTGATAGGAACCCATTTTGAAACACAATTTAGAAAACACATTCACAGATATTTGAACACTAGTATAGGAAGAAACATGCTTTTCATTGATAATTCAGAGTAATTTACATAGAGTTTACATTTGATGCGCCTCTCGGCAGCTTGATTTGCATTACAAAAAGGAAACTCAAAAGGCAGGACGCGCTCCATCAGATAGTCCACGTCGTTTATACATTACGCAATTGTATAGATTGGAAGTCCATGCCTCCAAAATGAACTGACTCCAACTATACTTCAAAATAGAGGTGCTCCTAACGCCTCCTCGTCTATCCACTAGCGTTGCACCACCTGAGTGCCTGAAATAGTTGCCCACAACGTAGGTCAGTACTCAGCTGTACTAGTGAGCGGAACGAACCCACTCGACTAAATCGACACTAGCTTATTAGGGACGAGCATGCATTAAGATGATCTTTCTATAGAGAAGTGAATTCAATTCATATCAGTTGCATGTTTTGATAGGAATAAAAATAACATTGAATCCAACAAGTACACCGGTTGCTTACTCAACCGATGCACGCCTTCCCTGCAACGAAACACAAGTATACTTACCATCTGCACAAGACAATAAATTAGCATGTGTTCTATTCTATGCGGTCATTGGTGTGATCGACACCTTAGGGACTTATTCCAAGCATTGCGGCGCGTCCTGTCAGTCCGGGTAGCAAGCTCTGCTGAAGGTCCGCAATGCATCGCGACTAGCACGATCAAATATTCCCCCCAGGTCAATACGGTTCCAATGTCCCGGAATACCGTTTCGAGGAAAGCCAAAACCTTGTGCACAAGTTGTCCCAGACCATGCAAATGCATGAACAATTCATATATCATACAATGCATGAAATGAAACAGAAGAAGTAAAGCAGCAATATATATACTTATGCAACAGTTCATATTTTCTCAAGCCTTGTTCCAATTTTGGGTATCCCGTAGGTCCAAACTCTATCCGAGGCACCAGGCCGCAACCAACCAATAACCGAATTCCTTTACAAAGAAACTCAAGTTTATAATGTGCAAGCATATAATTAAGTTAATCTACAATCCCATGTTCCTTTCTTAGTGCTGGCATGCATTGTGGCTAAGGATTTCCTAGGCGTCCAACCGGGCATCATCGAGTGAACGTTTGAAACATTAGATATGTGGGCGTGAAGAAGAAGGAAAGAAGGGTCCGAACCACTCACTGGTTAAGGGAAAATGCTGAAACAAGGAGTCCCGCCTAGCGACGATCAAACGTCAGTTACGCGGACCTGCAACAGCACGAGCACCGAGTTAGAATCCTTTGCCTATCCTTCCTGCCGAACTCCCCAAGAATCAAAGCTCCAAACGAGAAAGCCAACAGCGAAAACCAAGCAAATCGAAAGCAACACCAAATCAAATCCCAAAGTGGCAATCAAGAAAATCAAGCAACAAAACACGAAAACTATTGGACTTGTTTCAATAGAGGCCTATCCATGATAAAGGGCAGGATCATCGCATTTCGTCCGTGGCAAGAGGATGCCGAAGATCTAAACTACGACTCAGACGGTCTAGCCACAAGCCCAATTACATAGTGCACATCCCGATCGGATCAGAATTTGAGGCACTACAAGAAGTATCATCAAAGAAGAGGCAGTTCAGAGTCAGGAGGAACCGATACCAACCCAAGGTCTCAGGTCAGATGAGATGCATAGGGACATGGCCATTAATAATGATGGTCGTCTCATGGAACGTCGGTGGAGCGTGCTCCCTGGGTAGGTGGAAGGAGATCAGTAAGTGTCTGCGAAAAGAGCAGTGTTCAATCATTGCACTACTGGAAACTAACCTAAAATCGGAGGAATATTGGCGAGAAGAACCTCACCCCATTGGTCACAGGCGCATAACCTCTACTTATGTACCATGGCGAGGGTCTGGGTCCGATGGGAAAGTCGTTGGGATGGGAGAGTTGTACATATGTCCGAGCAAGTGATAGCTATGGACTTCTCTAACAAGGGCGGCTTCCACTTCAATCTTCGGCGCGGTATATGGTCACAACGATAGGAGGAGAAGGGAAGAGCTATGGCACGAGATTATTCATGTAAGCGTGGTAGCTGGGAGCTCAAATCTACCGCTCTTACTCATGGGAGATTTTAACACTCTCATGTACATAATGAAGAAGTTGGGAGGCCGGCATGTACCGAATTCGATTCTGTATGACTTCCAACATTGTCTGATACAGTCGGGACTACAGGACATGGAGAGATCAGGACATATTTGGACCTGACACAACAAAGCAGTTCGAAAGAGGATTGTCAGTCAGCTAGATAGAGCCTTAGGCAACAGTGCTTGGTTCAGCAGGTTTCCCTACTCGGTTGCGGAGGGTAGGCCAGCTGGAACAAGGATCACTCTCCTCTCCGAGTTGGTTTCACAAAGAAACCTCCTAAGAGATCTCGCCATTTTTCTGTACAACAACAGTTGGCACCTTTTCAAGGGGTACACGGAGGCGGTGGCACGGAGGATGCGACTAGTAGGCCAAGGCACTGCTCAATTTAATATAGTGCATGCGCTAAAGTCCACCAAGGTTGAGCTGAGGAGCTGGGTTCAGGACCGTCCTCGTCTGCTCCTGGTGGAAAAGGAGGAGCTCCGCTTGATCCAGGACCGCATGCAGTTAAACATGATGGATGGAGACTTGGCAGGTCGTGAGAAAGAACTAACAGAGGAGATCAACCTGCTACGACTACAGGAGGAGATCCAAAGTGTCGAACGTGTCAAATGCTCGTGGCTAAAGGAGGGAGACAGATGCTTTAAATTCTTCTACGACGTGGTTAGTGCTCGCCAATATCGTAATAGCTTCAATCATCTACTGGACGCAGAAGGAAAGCTAGTGGATATGCCCTCAGGCATACAGTCGGAGGCTATCAGGTACTATTCTGAGTTGTATAATCAGTCCAATTATATTACTATTTTTTCTGATCTTGTGTGCAAGAGACTGGTCACAACATATGACAATAGCCAATTGCTAGTCCCGGTTAGACATGAGGAGGTTGAGGCGATAGTAATAGGCACGAACCCCAATAAGGCTCTTGGTCCGAATGACTACAACAGCAAATTCTTCAAAATCCTTTAGGAGGCACTCAAATATCAGGTCCTTAAGGCGGTGTAGGAGTTTTTCACAAAGGGCAAGTTGCTGAAGGAGCTGAATCATACGTTTCTGATGCTGGTTCCTAAAAAAGAGGGGCTACGTCCCTGGCCGACTTCAGGTCCATTGTGTGTTGTAATTATTTGTATAAGATAATTACACATCTAATGTGTCGGCGGATGAAGAAGATTATACAGAGATTGGTTTCAACAAATCAGGCAGCCTCCATTAAGGACAGGTCGATTGCAGAGCACAGCCTCCTGGCGCATGAGATGGTACGGAAATTCAATAAAGTAGGAGACATGAAAGCTTGCGTGAAGCTAGATCTCAAGAAGGCTTATGATATGGTAAGCCGTGATTTCTTTTGTCAGCTTATACTCGCCATGGGTTTTGATGAGATGTGGGTTGCAAGGATTAGGGAGTGCATTACTTCTGCTACTTTTCGGTGCTTATTCGAGACATCCCCTATGGGTTTATTAGGAGCAATAGGGGGCTACGGCAAAGGGACCCTCTGTCCCCATATCTATTCACACTAGTCATGGAGTATTTTTCGTGTCTGATGGATATGACAGTGCATCAAAGAATTATTGTAGCGCTCTACAATAGGGTCACTCTGCATGTGTCCCATTTGATCTATGTGGATGACCTCTTGGTCTTCTTGCGGTTCGATAGAGGGACTCACTACTATTTCGGAGATCATAGGAGTGTTCGGGAGGCTGTCGGGACTTCAACTGAACAAGGACAAGAGTCGGGTGTACTTTAGCTCTCTTTGTCCTTTAAAGGAGGAGCGTGCATTGGTGGTAGGGGTCGAGAAGGGGAATCTGCCTTTAAAGTATCCTGGGCTTTCGTTTTCAGTCAACTATGTAAGAGATTTGGAATGCCACCGTTTAGTTGAGTATACTCAACGGAGAGTGGAGGGCTGGCAGGCACAATGTCTATCATTTGGAGGACGTATTAAGCTTGTACTATCTTTCATTTTCGCCCTAGCTTTATTCTGGTTGCAGTCTATTCTGGTACCGATGGCTACCCTCCGAAAAGTGGAGCGTACCTGCTCTAACTTCATTTAGAGGGGTGGCCTGCATGATATCGCCTGGGAGCAACTATGTAGACCTCGGGAGGAAGGGGGTAGGACTTCGACCGTTACAGACAGTCTAAAATGTAGCAGGAATGAAGATGACGTGGAAGTTTATGCGTGGAGGTTCTCTATGGACAGAATGGATGACAAGTAGGTATATGAAAGGAGGTAATTTTTTGTCCTGCAGGTACAACAATGCTTCTGTTACCTCCAAGCACTTGCTACACAAAAGGACAACTATTAAAACTGCCATACATCGGGTCATACGGGATGGTAGGAATACCGACATGTGGCTCGACCCATGGCTGGCTCACCGAAGCTTACTGGAGATATCGGGTCAGCAGCTACAGTTGGAGGCGATTAGGGGAATGAGGGTGCAATCCATATGAAGAATGGCGAACTGACCTATATGATTACACGGCCATGCATGGAGATAGTATACGGGCGGTCCAAATTGATACTAGAATCGACGCTGACAGATGGTGTGGTACCCACCGGGGGTTGTGGCAGGCAGAGGGGACTTCGAGTTTGGGAGTTGTTACAACTTCGTGCGGTCGATACACCACAAGCTAGATAACTATGACTTTATATGTGTCAAGGAACTCGCTCGCAAGATGCAGCTCTACATGTATCGGCTATTGCTGGACCGCCTTCTTACCAAGGACATACTTGCCCACTTTGGTATTCGGCTCCTAAACCAACTTTGTGTGTTATACAACCAAAGCAACGAGTCACTCCGGCATCTATTCTTCGAATGCTTACTGACTTGGTTCCTTTGGCATGAGCAATACTGCAAGCGATTGGGGAGTTGCGGGGAGGCGAAGGACATCGGTGGAATCATCGTGGGGGATTCATGCCAGGAGAAGAAGAGGGATGCTATGGTTTGAGGCACGTCTACGCCTTGCAGCGACAGTGTGGTATGTGTGGCGAGAGCGTAACAGGCGCACCTTTGAGGGACTCCAAACTTCTCCCGTTGAAATTTTACACAATATTGAATTTGATGTTGGTGCTATGACATGTTCCCGTAGCCGTCCAGCGAGATGTAGAGGCTCCTAGGAGTCTGAGGAAGTACAACAGCCATATCTCCAACTGCTTGGACTGCCATTGTACTGACCTCCTCCCCTTCAGGCTCCATACCCTCAAATTCCTGCCTCCGAGTGTTCACACCATAGTAAGTCTGGATGTCCTTGTGAATCTACTCAGGTCTAGAAATCGGAAGAACGACAGCCAGTACTAACGTACTAGCCTCCGAACTGCTAGCATTAGGACTTAATATCTGGATATCCTTGTGAACTAGGTTGGCATTCGTCCTACCTATGTCCATCTCCATAGAACTCTGTCTCTCCTCTGTACTCTTCTCCTTAGTCAGCAGGCACGTATCTGCATCATGACCGAAACAGCAGCATGTACTGCACCTAATAGACACCCACTCATATTCCACTTTCTGCCGACAGATCTGCCACGATGCCAATCGAAATTGTACATATCTAGAAAGGTAGGTCTGCATCCGCCTCCACCTCTACAAACACTCTGGCGAACGCCGGCCTTTGCCTGAGTGCAGTAGGAGCGTCCAAGCGGAGGGAGATGACGATAATGCTAGGAATCCTCATGATGGCAGTTTCGTTCCAAATGGCCAAGGCCAGCCATGGGAACCGAATCCAAATAGGAACTATGGATATCCAATCTCGTTCAAAACGTTCAAAGTTCAAGGAAGAATCCCACCTCCTGGTAATGGAAAGCTTACCATTTAACGTTCAGGACCCACCTTCCAGCACACGAACCACGTCTGATTCCAGCTCGAAACAGGACAGAAAGAAACCATTCTCCCGAGAATAGACTGTCAACTCTCCTTGAGGCTGCCAGAACCTCCTAGCCATAGAAAGCATCGTACCATAAGTGACTCTAGTTTATACCAGATAAAGAACAATAGTACGATGCCAGAACGACTCAGCCTCCTCCTGATGCTCCGCTGATATCTCCGTCATGTGTACTCCGTCCACTACGATAGGAGTAGTGAAATGGTTCCTCTCCTTTGTCACCGATTCCTACTTTCTCCTACCAGAGCAAACAAAGCCCAAGATTTAGGTGAAGAATTATTGCTAAAGAGAGGTTCTCTTCCTCTAGTTTTAAAATATCCCCTCCTGACTCCCTCACCCCCTCCGTCCCCCGAGCATGACCAGTCCCATCATGAGGCCCTCCCTTGATTGTTGTTGTACCTTTCGCCCTTCCTAACCCACCTATCCCTAATAAACCAACCTCATCATCACCCTTTTCATCCATCAGCCTAGGGATCCCCACACCCTCCTTCCCTCTAGCCCCCACTCCGACGCAGGTAGCTGCGACCTATAGGGCCTCCCATCTTTGGCAGCAAGCACTCGGCCTCCAGAGCCCTCATCCCCCTTGCTCGTCACCTACTGCCTCGGCCTAGTCCCACACACAGTCGTGGACATACGTTTCTTCCTCCTAGTCGCCAACGTCCAATCAACCTCCTCAGGAACTGGCCAAGCGGCCAAATCGCCGATCTGGAGATCCGTGCTACACCAAAATTCTTCTCCCTCATCTGGTGACCGCAGTTCACTTGGATTCGACAAGCCGTGGATGTCGACGCCGCCTCGAGAATTCTCAACTATATATATATATATATATATATATATATATATATATATATATATATATATATATATATATATATATATTATTTATTTATTTATTTATTTATTGCAAACTGAATCCTAAGGAAGAAGAAACTTAACTGGGGAGAAGATGATATAAAGGCATTGATATCGTCTCGAGATAGCGAAAGAGCACAAGGGGTTCGAAAGACAAGAAAGTGAGTTTTTGATGAAGAGATTTTGCTTTGCTAAGGGTTTTTTAGTTTGGCATTGTCCAAAGAGACAAAACAACTAAAAGGTTGGAAAAAAAAAAGAAGTAAATTAACATGTTAAAATTGAAAATTCACCACTAATATGAACCAAACCGAGTTTCTAAGGCCTGTTAGGTCGCACAAACCCAGCCAGGTCAACTAGGTTTTGACAAAGTCGATGGAAAGTAGTCTAATCTCTATCCGAACTAGTTAGCCATCGGGTTTCGCCGAGGTTTCCAATCCGATATACGGCCTAATCCGGTTTGATAACTATGTTCCGGAATACTTTTCGCAAGATACCATTGAGTTGAAAGGATAATTCTACAAGACCACTATAAGGAAAACTAGTAGAGTGTTGGACAATTAAAAAACATGTCTAGAAAAATTAGCACCGCTGGAAAAAAATTGCTAAGATTGATGAGTAACAACATATTGAAAGATAGGATAAAAATGAGTATATTCATGGGAAGTTGAAGGTGACACCAATTGAGAAAAAGATGAGATAAAATCATCTTCGGTGGTTTGGATATGTGTAACAAAGACAAATAAATGGATCAGTTAAGAGGAACAATAAGGTAGTAGTTAGGAACTGCTATAACTAGGGATAGGCCTAAACGAACTTGAATTAAGGTTGCAAGAAAGCATTATGGTTTTGTTAATGTTTACACAGCCCTTAACAGGTCTGAATGGAAGAAAAGGACTAAACTAGCCAACCCCAAAATTTCTAATAAAGGTTTTGTGGTGGTGTTGTTCTTGTTAGCAACTAATGGGTGTCCTTGTTATAGTCGAAACTTTCCTAATCATACAAGGTTGGCCTGACCCGGCCCAACCAGTGCCAATCCTATTTGAAAAGGTGCAAAGGGACAATGGTAATAAACAGTGAAACTTACCACAAGGCATGGAGTTTACAATCGCTTAAGGATCTTGCCACTACCTCTCTCTTCCCTCTCCTAGTTTAGCTGAAGGTTCTAGTGATACTCAAAGGCCTGCTTCCTTTATTGGTTAATCAACAACCTAGTTAATGAACTCTTCTTACAAGGTAAATTTCAATAGTCGACGGGTATGTCCCTATAGAAGTTCTGGTTACTGATCTAGATGGCCCGATGGGTCAAACTTCACTCTTCCACTATCTTCTTATGGTCAGGTTTCAAGACAAAGGTCCGAATCCAAAATGTTAGAATGGGAGGTTAATCCAAGTCTTACTCCAAGAAAGACAAAATTTACACTGTCCAAGCTGAATTTATGTTAATGTATATCATACACGTTAATTGTTTAGTAGTGTTTTCAACGAGAGCTAAACACAAAATTTACATAACCAAATATTAGTTATTCTTCTGAAAATTTGACAAGCAAGGTACCAAGAATCAACAGTGAGCAGGATCTTAAACAAAAAACAAAAAAGAAGAAGAAACATACTGGTACAGCTTAAATTAGGCCTTCGTATGCAGTACATAAGAACTATAGCAAGCTCTCAATGGAGAGAGGTTCCACTTGGAACATGGAGATGAGATTCATAAAGAAGGGAAAAGACCAGATAAAGTCAAGGAAATGCAAGTATAAAATACACCAGATCAAGCACCACATGTGAGCATTAAAATCTTCAAGGCCGTAGCAATATATGAAAGATAATGCTATCATTAATTTCAATCAAACCTTCGTGAAGAATATCATTTGTTCTTAAGGTCATTCTAGATTACATAATATAACCACCTTGTTAATAATGACTTTCCTCAGTTAGAATTGCGTTTACTAATTTCAGAATAACATGAAATAGTGCCAAGTGTATGTGCGCTTAAAAGAGAACATGGATAATAAACATATAAACTCGCAGAGAGAAAAAAAGGACAGAAATTCTAAATAAAAAAATGCCTAGATAAAATCAGATACGTACGCCCATTTAGGATCGGGAGAGCCACAATCAGCGCAAATACTGTTACCAGGTTGTCTCAAAAAACTTTCCAGCCTGTCTGATGGGCCTGAAGGATCTAGATTTTGAATAAACAAAATTAACTAGTTAATAATATTTGTCTTAATGAAAAGATATTTGCTAATCACAGAAAGTTATATTACCATGTAGCCTCAGAATACTTTCCAAAGTTTCTACTGGACCTGAAGGACCTGTTGGACGAATTTTGAAGGAATTAACTGATGATAAGACTTTTGGTAGCAAAAGGATATGTGTCATTATTATATGTATTCTTCGTTCTTTATTAGAATGTCAATCAAATTAGTGCTAAGTGTATTTAGTAGTTAAACTTCTAATTAATAATTTAATTAGGTTAATCATATAAAACAAAAGTGTCATGAGAAGTCAAATCCAATTCGTATTGTTCCACATATAAAACAAGTTCTCATAAGAAGAGAAATCCAATTTAACTTGGTAAAGAACAAAATGGTCATTTTCATAATTGCCAACTTACCATGACACCTCACCTCCTCTCTACACACTTCCTTACACCTCATCACTTCTACACCCTTCCACATGACATCATAGATGACATCATCATCCTATTACACCATTCCGCATGACATCATCCATGACATCACTTTCTACACACTTCCAAGAGGTGACACCTCATCACCTTCTACATAACTCCCTTACCACCTCACATGTCCCCATCCAATCACCTCCTCCCACATCACCACTTCATACACCCTTCACACGTCCCCATCCAATCCCCTTCTTACATGACACCACTCCCCACACCCCTCTCCTTCCCCTCTCTCATAAATCCAACTCCTCTCACATGGCCTTTAAACCCTTCATCTCTCCTCATTTTCCTATAAAAACACATTCCCACCCTCTTTCACTCACCATCCCTCATCTCACCTCAATCTTCAAACACTTGAAGGATTGCTAGCTCTCCAATAAGGTATCCCCCAACCCTTCTTATGTTCTAAATTAAGGTATATATGTGTGTGTGTATGTATGTGTAATAGGGGGGACTGCTGCAGTAACAACAACAGTAGCTGCAGCAGCAGCATGCAGCAAGCAGCAGAGCAGCAGCAGTAACAAGCAGCAGAGCAACAGCAGTAACAAGCAGCAAGCAGCAGAGCAACAGCAGTAACAAGCAGCAGCAATAGCAATAGCAAAGCTATATAAATATATGTATTTACTTATATATCTATGTATCTATATATATACTATATTGTATCTATATATGTATCTATATATCTTATCTATATATGTATCTATATATCTATGTATCTATATATATGTATACTCTATATGTATCTATATATGTATCCTATATATATATATATATATATACACATTATTTTTATACTTGAGTTTTTATAAAGTAGATAAAATATATGTATATAGATATTTGTCCCATCTATAACCATAAATAGCATAAAATTGACCTAAAAATCTAGTGGATTAAATCTACTTAATTATATTTCACCAATTAATGTAAATTATTCATAATATCGGTTATCTAGACCCCGTCACACACTCTGACTTGTTTCACCCGCTTTGGATCCCAGGCGAGTACAGTCTCTGATCTTTTTTTACTGATAATTTCTATAACACATGTAGTATTGTTGTACTTGATTCATGACACGAAGATACACGTACTAGCATATCTTGTGCTTTAGATCTTGATCTTGTGTAATACTTGATGTTTGTATCATTCATGTATGCTAATCGGGGCGGGGAGATGCTAGTTTATATGTGATCATACACTTAAATCCTGTGCAAATATAATTCATGTGCAAAGGCTAACCATACACTTCACGTTTGATTAGCTGGCTCACATTGTGCAATCCTAAGTCGATCACATAATCAAACTAGTATTTCAAAACACTTGGTGACTAAAAAAAAATTTGTTGATACATGACATGTTTTTCTATTTATTTTCATGTTTATTTCTTACCATGCCTTGATGTCAGTTTATTATACACCATGTACTACTTTTTCTATCACTGTTTTATAGTCCTTATCATGTATTGAAACTGCAATTAGAATTGTACTTGTTCAATCCTGACTGGATAATATTTCAGGTAGCACTTAGAAGGACATGTGCTCCATCTATTATCGATTTTTGGAAAAATAGTTTCGAGCCTAATTTTACTTCCTGGAGGATCGAGGAAGGTCGCAAGCGGGAGACCTAGTTATGACAATAGTTATTGTTTGCAGACTTACTATAGTTGTATGAGTTATGAATACAAAATTTTGTACTGTAACCTTTATTTATATATATATATAAATATATATATATATATATATATATATATTACAGCATGTTTCTACCTACCTTAGCTTTGTGATTGAGTATAATATTTGTTCCATTTATATTATGAGGTGTTGGTTATACACTACTAGTTCCAGACAGCGTTCTATTGCCGACACTGCGGTGTAGGCTGGGCGTGCCCACGCACTCGTACCCGAACACCCGGGTGCGGGTCGTGACACGTTTTTATGGTGGCCCATGCAGGTCAGACTTCGCAATAAGTGTGATGTCGTAGTAGTACTTAGAACTATAGTACTATTACGAGTCTGTGATAGGATATCGAAAATTAGGAATAAGAGAATACTCAATCACAAAATAGGAACCCCAAATCCTTGTATCCCATATAGGTATTGGTGTTGATACTTGGTATTATATAATATGTTTGTGTATCTAAGGGAGAATTATAATTTGATATCCATTTGTGCATGTGTTTGCGTATTACAAGTGAGTGTCATTCTAATAGATAGTTTAAATATTGTGAACCATATAAAAGGAAGCTAAAATAAAATAAAGAATGATATTTGGAAGATACAAACTCGATCAGTTATATTTTGATTCAAAGTTCTCAGGAGATAGAAATGAACTAATACAGAAATAATTTTGAGTCTAGTTGGATTCTTAAGATTTCCAAAGAAGGAATTGGGCATTATCAGATGAAACTCGAAGATTTGAATAAAAATATCGGTTTGATTTAGACTAAACATATTACTATTGTGTGGATACTATTAAGGGATAAACATCGAGTTCAGAAGTAAGGGACCTTAGGATAAGAAATATTAGACAACTATAGTTCATTCTGCTTATCCTATTGATCATTGTCTGATGAATATAGTTAAGAATCCTAACCGAAGACTGTCATTTGAGGAAATCAAAAGAAAAGATAGGCATGACCTGAAATCTAGAACAAGCAACAAGATTCTCATTAGAAAGGCTTGATGGAAAATTGCAACAAAATACCCTAAGGATCTTTAATATAGTATCATTAAGCTTAGGATCCATATTTGTCGAGAGCTATCAAGGAGATAAGGACCATATAGGGGATAGGCCAATAATGACAATAATGATTTAATTTAAGATCTCTATTTAGATTTGATGAAGTATATTGGAAGAACTAATAGGTAATTTAATACCAGCAATATCCTGCTTAAGGTATAGGCATACTATATATTGTATTGCATATAGTTTGTTAAATGGCTTCTCGACATCTTGATCACAATCATTACTGTCCCATTTTCTTGTCAGATTCTCATATATCTACTTTTTCATAAATTTTCAACCTTCTTAAAATTTCTTAAATCTCCTTATTTCATCAATATCTTACTTATTTAGAATCTTGAATTGTATCATTGTTTCACCAACTAATCTTATTTTTCAACAGTATTCCTGATTTCAGTAAGTATTCTACATCTAAAAACTTATACATACATGATTCATTTTATTACTTATTAGATTTCCTGTAAAATAATATTATATTTAGACTTCTTGAAAAATTAATTTCCTATAAATGAGTATTTATTTATTTGTTTGTGCCTAATTAGTATAAATTTTAGTATTCTTTTGTTAGTATTAGATAAGGAATTGGGATGGTTAGACGGATGGTCTGGTTAAAAAAATCAATATAGATCCTATATAGAATTGGAACTTAAATTAGATATGATGAAGTTTTGAACGAAAGTAAAGAAATTGAGGATAATCTGAAAACTTGAAGTTATTAGGAATTTTTGAATGCATTTATTTTAGCATTCTTGAAATTCTATTTTAGATAACTAATCTGAAATTTTTAAGGGCATAGGTTATGGACAGGTTCCGGCCAAACCTACTCTTGGACAGGAGTGACTACTCTTTTTGTATATAAGCAATTTGTAAAAGAACGATGAAATTTGCCGGATTGGTATAGGGAGCCAGTTTATGAAATATTTTATGAGATCCAGCAGCCCGTCATCAGAGATATAGAAGATGGTGCTGAAATATATCATGTTAAAGAAACTCGTTGCATATATGTCCGAGATCCATACTACATATACTCTTATTCCATGATAGAGTACGAAGGAACATATCTAGAATGGAATGAGCTAGATTCAGAAGTTGAAATACTTCAAAAGAAACGTGTCCTTCTTTAAATAAGGATATCCGGGGACGAGGTTTTGTATAAAGACCAAGGATAGATGTCTTTGTTATATATAGAAGGACATATTTTGTCTGTTGTACCCAATTTTGTAGAAACAACATATATATATAGGAAGGGCAGCATATAAGATAACTATTGCATGATGTATTATTTTTGGCAATAGAAAATGAATATGATGTTTCTTTGAGTGCTCTTTGATACTTCTTCAAAACCATGAGGTATTCCTTTCTTTCTTCTATGTTCTATCTTAAATTTCGAGAACGAAATTTTTCTAAGGGAGGTAGATTTGTAACCTTCGTTCTTTATTAGAATGTTAATTAGAAAATCAAATTAGTGCTAAGTGTAATTAGTAGTTAAACTTCTAATTAAGAATTTAATTAGGTTAATCATATAAAACAAAAGTGTCATATCATGAGAAGTCAAATCCAATTCGTATTGTTCCACATATAAAACAAGTTCTCATAAGAAGAAAAATCCAATTTGACTTGGTAAAGGACAAAATGGTCATTTTCATAATTGCCAACTTACCATGACACCTCAGCTCCTCTCTACACACTTCCTTACACCTCATCACTTCTACACCCTTCTACATGACATCATAGATGACATCATCATCCTATTACACCCTTCCGCATGACATCATCCATGACATCACTTTCTACACTTCCAAGAGGTGACACCTCATCACCTTCTACATAATTCCCTTACCACCTCACACGTCCCCATCCAATCACCTCCTCCCACATCACCACTTCCTACACCCTTCACATGTCCCCATCCAATCCCCTTCTTACATGACACCACTCCCCATACCCCTCCTTCCCCTCCCTCATAAACCCAACTCCTCTCACATGGCCTTTAAACCCTTCATCTCTCCTCATTTTCCTATAAAAACACCTCCCCACCATTTTCACTCACCATTCCTCGTCTCACCTCAATCTTCAAACACTTGGAGGATTGCTAGCTCTCCAATAAGGTATCCCCCAACCCTTCTTATGTTTCTAAATTAAGGTATATGTGTGTGTGTAATAGGGGGGAGGGACTGCTGCAGTAACAACAGCAGTAGTAGCAGCAGCATGCAGTAACAGCAGCAGAGCAGCAGCAGTAACAAGCAGCAGAGCAGCAGCAATAGCAAAGCTATATAAATATATGTATTTACTTATATATCTATGTATCTATATATATGTATACTTTATATTATCTATATATGTATACTATATTATATCTATATATCTTTTATATATGTGTATCTATATATGTATTTATATATGTATCTATATATGTATCTATATATATATGTATACTCTATATGTATCTATATATGTATACTATATTGTATCTATATATGTATCTATATATCGTATATATATGCGTATCTATATATGTATTTATATATGTATCTATATATATATATGTATACTCTATATGTATCTATATATGTATACTATATGTATATATATATATATATATATATATATACATTATTTTTATATTTAAGTTTTTATAAAGTAGATAAAATATATGTATATAGATATTTGTCCCATCTATAACCAGAAATAGCATAAAATTGACCTAGAAATCTAGTGGGTTAAATCTACTTAATTATATTTCACCAATTAATGTGAATTATTCATGATATAGATTATCTGGACCCCGTAACATTGACTTGTTTCATCCGCTTTGGACCCCAGGCGAGTACAGCCTCTGATGGTTTTCTTACTGATAATTTCTATAACACGTGTAGTATTGTTGTACTTGATTCCTGATACGAAGATACATGGACTAGCATATCTTGTGCTTTTAGACTTTAATCTTGTGTAATACTTAGATGTTCGTGTGATTCATGTATGCTAGTCGGGGCGGGGAGATACTAGTTTATATTTAATCATACCCTTAAATCATGTGCAAATATAATTTCTGTACAAAGGCTAACCATACACTTCACGTATGATTAGTTGGCTCCCATTGTGCAATAATAAACCGATCTCATAATCAAACTAGTATTTCAAAATATTTTGTGACTAAATATTTCCTTGTTAGAACATGACATATTTTCTGTTTATTCATTTTTCTGTTCATTTTTTACCATGCCTTGTTGTCACTTTATTTATCCATCATGTACTACTTTTTCTATCACTGTTTTATAGTCCTTATCATGTATTGAAACTGTTATTAGAATTTTACTCGTTCAATCATGACTGGATAATATTTCACGTAGCACTTAGAAGGACCTATGCCCCATATATTATGGAATTTTGGAAAAATAGCTTCGAGCCTGATTTTACCTCCTTGAGGATCAAGTGAGGTCGCAAGCGGGAGACCTAGTGATGACAATAGTTATAGTTTGCAGACTTAGTATTGTTGTATGAGTTATAAATACAAGATTTTGTACCGTAACATATATATATATATATATATATATATATATATATATATATATATATATATATATATATATATATATACTACAACATGTTTCTACCTACCTTAGTTTTGTGATTGAGTATAATATATGTTTCATTTATATTATGAGGTGTTGGTTATACAATACTAGTTCCAGACAGCGTTCTATCGCCGACACTGCGGCGTAGGCTGAGCGTGCCCACGCATTCGTACCCGAACACCCGGGTGCGGGTCATGACAAATACATAAAATACATATAAATTTAAGTCCACACATACATACATGTGCACATGCATGCATACATAGAAAGTCTTGACGAGAAATACTTGCACTTACATGCTTGAAAGAGATGTGGACGAGACTTTATGGGTCAAGAAAGGGTGACTGCTAAAAGAATAATGATAGATCCTTAGGAGAAAGTGAAACTACACAATGGTTCAAAGAAAGAGTCGGTAGACTCAAAGGAACAAATCTCGTTGAGCAACAGATATTGCATAGAAGGATTGTCATTAGTGACTATCTCGGAAAAAGTTGCCATGCCTTTATCTGCAGTGCAGCTACACTTTGCATCTTTGCCACGAGGAGAGGTTTCATGTCGCTTAAGGAGATAGCTTAAGATGTTCACCTGGAAGAAGCAAGAGGACATAAATACTCTAAAAAACAATAAGAAGGTCTATAGACACGAGATTGAAGTATACAAAGTAAGTATCCATCACTTAGGCCAAAGTTGAGGTGAATATCAGCTCAAGAACAACGAGGAGGTGCCGAAAGCTTAGGAGAGTGCAAGTAGCCTGAAGTTCTTATAATACTTTCACTAGCAAAGTCATTCTGCCCAAATCGCTATTCAAATATGAATTGGAAAAATTGCAGGTATCACAAGAAAAGAGAGACACTAAAACCAAAAGAGGGATTTGTGTTCGCCGTTGGAATGAAATATATTCCTTGGCCAACCACCAATTGGGTTCACTAAGTTACATAAAGCCCTAAGGGTAGATAACATAGAGAAACCAAGAGATGAAAATTGTTACAGTTGAAATCATACATAAAATGCATGATACGGCAAGTTAATCATGGACGAATCGTTTCACTTTGGACGACCAAAGGAACAGGGCCAAGTATCAGAAAGAAGCAAGGCAGAAGAAGATAGCATTCTATTTTACTTAGTGGAGTTGGGAAGGGCAAGTTCTTCGTCTGCAAGCATATAAGAAGGTTAAGAGGAAAAAGACATATTAACATGATAGTCTATCCCTATGAATCTATAAAACACACTTGCAGTAAGGCGTGTCTAAAAGCACAGCAATTTGTCTCCAAAAAAGAGGCCTGCAATCACACAACAACATATGGCAGCAGATCAAAAATGGATAGAGAAGTGGAAAAGGGGCGTCAAGATGCACCAAATGATAAAGTCCCGAATTCGTGAGGCCTGTCCCAATATTCCTTACGGCCTTTAAAACAAGAGAAATCTGAAGCCTCAAGACCATGTGTTCAGCTCGCTAAGTGAAACTAGGACTACCATCCAAGGTTCAAAGTATCGGTATCGGAATCGGTATCGGACCATTCCTATGAGTATCGGGATCGGCGGTATCGGTAGTATCGGCGATTTTGGATCGGAGTATCGGATTTTTTGGTATCGGAAAGCAAACAACTATTAGTAAATTATTAACATTTTTGATAATATATTTTATATATTTATGCATAATTTAAAGTATTTCCAGTATTGTTTCTTAGTATTTTTGATATTGAATGAAATAGTAGTCATCATTGTCGATTGATTTATATGCGATAGATAATTTTTTCTCTTTTATATGTTTTTACAACCTTGCTATGCTTTTACACCCTTGTTAATTGGTTTTTTAATTCAATATTTTTTGCCGAATTGACCAGAAAAGAGACCTCTAATGTCGGTATCGGTCAGTATTGGATATCGGTCGGTATCGAATCGGGACATGCCAAACTGTATCGGTATCGGCCGTATCGTATCGGTATCGGCCGATAGTTTAAACTATGCTACCATCCAGGAGTGCTTAGGATCAAAATGGGATCACAAGCACACTGAAAGATACATGTGGCGGACTATGTATATATCAGAGTTTTGAAAGTGGAATAATAACAAGCTTCGGTTTGTTGTTCAAATTCAAATCATACGGTCCAATAAGCCAATTCCAATATCTATGACGTAGTTACTAGTGAATATTACCTACGCATATATGGTCATTATGAAGGTAATTCTAATAGACTTGAGAAAGCTTTTGCTTCCTTAGCAAGTTTGTGCACGTGTTGCAGCCAATCTGTTTGTAAGGGATGCAAGCTATGATGCACAGACATGGATACGACACGACACATTAAGTACATGGTGACATGAACACAACACCAATTTTGGTGTGTCCTAGTGTGTTTTGTATCATCCGGGTGTCCAATGTGTCCCACACGAGATGGCCCACATTTTTTTATTAGTGTCAGTGTTTCCTAGAATGGAAAGGTAAGAGCCAAATTAAGAGCTTGGGGAAGTCTTGAAGCCTGAGATTAGTGATTATGAAACGATATTGACAGATGCCAAATTACATATCAGACTAGAAACTATGCAATGACCACATCACAGTGAGCTTTGCTCAATTTGGTCAAAGGCGTGTCCTAGTGTGTTTTGTAGCGTCCGGGTATCCAATATGTGTCCAACACGACATGGCCCACCATTTTTTAGTGTCAGTGTTTCCTAGAATGGGCCAGTAGGAGCCAAATTAAGAGCTTGGGGAAGTCTTGAAGCCTGAGATTGGTGATTATGAAAAGTTATTGACAGATGCCAAATTACATATCAGACTAGAAACTATGCAATGACCACATCGCAGTGAGCTTGCTCAATTAGGTCAAAGGTGGAACAAGGACTAATAAAGCTGTGAAGTGTCACTTAGGTTTTGAAGTATCCACTAAGAAATAGGAGTGAGGATTTTCCTTCAGAAGTTCATGAATTAGAGGTAAAAATACTCCTGATAGATGTACATAAATTTCAAAATAGAGACAAAAACACGTAGAAAATAGAGGTAAAGTTAATCTTGGATCAACATATTTGAATATCCAGTGGACAGACAATAAAAAGAACTGGTTCTCATAAGAGAGAGACTAAGCAAGAATTATAACGAACAGCCATCTAAAATTAGCAATATAATGTTGAAAGATAGCTCTTGATGTCATAAAGTAGGAACAAATTTTAAGCCAATTTGGTGCTGCCTCATTGTATCAAACAATGACGTATTCTATGGTGCTAATATCATGTTTCTTTCTCATGATATAAAGAGAATCATGAACTGCTTGTGTATGTGGGCTGTCACAATCAAGAAGACCCAAGACAACCAATATGAGAGTTGTGACAGGGTGACGAACTAAAAAATCCAAATCCAGCATAGTAGAAGGAAGAATGTTATGAGCATTGTTTTAAAGCCATGGAAAAGAAAGGAAACCTTAGGAGAAAAGCAACTCGAATATCTTACTTAGAAACAAAGGGATACCAAAGAAGCTACAAAGAAACAAATGACCCATCTCAAAAGGAGCAAGAATAATTTAGTGACAATAAAGGGAATGGATATGAAAAGATGTGATAGAAGGGCAAAAGGCGAAGAAACAAAAGAGAAACAAACTATAGAGTATAGATATTACGAAAAAAGTTAAAAGACGAAAAGAATCAATCATTATCATCCAAGCTTTCTCCCATCAGAATGAGGTCGGATATTGAACACATACCCTAATAAAGCCATAAAATAATTGCCAAAGTTTTTATGGCTCGACCCTCTATGTTTAGTGCCAAGTTTCTAGCCAAGATTTGTATAATGATGAGAGGAAAATGACATGAAACCTAAACAGGCAATAGGCAGATAGTAGACCTACCTTCTGGATATGCAGTTTAAGCTCATACAACCAAAGAGCGTCCTTCAAGATCCCGTAGACAATAAAGATAAGGGTTATTTAGTTTTATGGTCTCGTATAATATTGAAAATTTATGTTTAGGTCTCCATTTTGGACAATCAACCCAAGACAGCCGTTCGTACGAGACCCAAACCCTCTTCTGGGTTTATGTGAATTATTTAGTTTTGTATGGTGGGAGTTGTGTGACTTGGGTTATTAGGTTTTGTCATGACCAATCGAGAATGCGACTCGTGACAGTGTTGTTTGCTTCTATCATGATCTCAGCGTACTTGTGATACTGTTAGTTTTAGGGTCTCATATAATATTCAAAATTTACGTTTAGCTCTCCATTTTGGACGGCCAGTTCAAGTCAACTAATATGACGAGACCCAAACCCTCCTCTGGACAATATGGAAAACCTAAACGCAAATTTTCAATATTATACGAGATCCTAAGACTAAATAACCCTAAAGATAAATACAAAATTTATCGAGGGAACACCAGATATATGAATTGCAGAACAGCCAAGAAAACACTGCCATGGTTCAGGGGGCGGTGAAATTCATGAAAGGTCAAGAGTGGATATGCACATAATCAGAAAATGGGCCACAGAAATGGTTATATCTTTCGGCCATCCACAGGCGACACACATTATAATTTTCCCAATAAAGTTGGAACTTTGATGGCTATATCTTTCAGCACTGCACAGGCCACATCGTGTCGGACACGTATCAGACAACCCAAGGGCTCTGCAAAATACACTAGGACACACGGGCCGGAACGTGTCGTGCCGTATCCGTGTCCAATTTCCAAAAGAAATATTTTGTTGCAGTGGTTAAAGGAAACCAATTCATTTACGATAGTTGCTGCGAATTTATCAACACATCATCAAACGTGATAACAAAAAGTCGGATGGCAATGTACGTTCCACCAAATGCAACCAAATATATAAAATGTAAAATATGATCAGTCAAGATCTATCACAATGGACCTTAACAACAAGATCTAACAATTTGAGAAATTCAATCATTGCATGAAATTTTAAAAAAAAAATACAAGAAAAATAAGAAGAGGGAAAAAAAAAAAATCAGACCTGGATGTGGAAGGACGGAACTGGGTTCGTGATTTTCTTGATGGGAACTCATCTGGGCCAAATCCCAATTCTAAGAAGAAGATGAGAATGTGAACAAAATTCCACAAGAATTCGAACAAATGGAATTCACCATTCTTTTTCTTATTTATTTATTTAGCTATTTCTTTATTTCTTTATCCTAATTAATAACATTAATTAGCAAAGAAAAGGAAAGGAAGAAAGTGGCAGGGAGAAAAATAATATAGGGCAGTGGAAGTCGTTCATCCGATGCTCTCTATATTTTTTTTATTTTATTTTTTAATCCGTTTGCTATATATATATATATATATATATATATATATATATATATATATATATATATATATATATATATCAGATGCGTTTAAAAAATGTTAAAATAAATTAAATATAAATTTATTATAAAAAATGGTATTTCTAGGAACTAAAAATATTAAGAAAAATATTTTCCATCTTAACTTAAGTTAAAATTATTTAGTTATAAATATATCATATTAGGTAGTTAAATATTTAGTTAACTTTATTTTTTAAATAATTAGTGAAGTATTTAGATAGTTATTTAGTTATTTTTTATTATTATTATTTAAATTTATTTAAATTATAATGATATACATATGAACGGCTCAAATTTTAGTATATATATATATATATATATATATATATATATATATATATTGAAAACTGGGTAAACTTTTATTCATCCATCATATAGTACATGCATACAATTTTTCAAACCCTTAAGGGGGCGACATAGCAGTAACATCGAATTTAATATTGTACAAAATTCCAATCCGAGGAGTAAACAGTCCCTCGAAGACTCGTCGATTCCGTTCTCGCCACACATGCCAAAAAGACCATAAAAGTCTCAATCTGGCCTCCTTGAACCACAGCTGACCCCTATCTCTCCTTGCACGAATCCCCGTGATAATACTTCCTATATCCCGGTCCATACCACGGTCCCTGAGGGACCTACAACACTACTCATACCAGATGAACCATGTCACTCTACAATCAAAGAACAGGTGTCTCATAGATTCATCTTCCTCATCGTAGAGCACAAACCTGGGATTGGAAACGACTCGAAAGTGAACCGTCCAAGTCGTTTGTAAATCCTCAACCTAATATTTTTTTAGATTGTTTTAAATATCACGTGTGTATAACCTTCGGCTCACGTAAAAATTTCTATAATTTTATCTAATTTAAATTCCTATATAATATCTTAATATATTTAAACAAACTAAATGATACTATCTAAATATATATATCAAAAACTTTAAAAACATATTTATAACAATTTTTAATTAAAATATATTTAAACTAATTAAAATAAATTTAATTTCTATCTAATTATTTAATTATATCAAGAAGAAGAAGAAAAGTTACATGCGCGCGCGCGCGCACACACACACACACACATATATATATATATATATATATATATATATATATATAACTCTCTTGTCCCCAAAAATAAGTTTTCTCCCAAATTTGGTTCTTGGTCCGTAGATTGATTTTTATCTAAAAATTATACGGTTCAAATTATATCAAAACCTCACAAGAAATTGGGTCGGGGTGGGTCGGGACGAACCAGACTGGATCCGGGCTGATTCAGGGCTAGGTCCGGGCTGTTCCGTTTTATTTAAAAAATATCAAAATTTTGAGAAGGAAAAAATTGAAATAATTTTCCTAATGCCATTATAATTTATTTATAACTAACCAAAAAATAAAGTTTGAGATTTTATTTCCATACAATTTATAATAAAATGTACAAGTTTTTTTTTCTTTGTCCGTCATTGTAAACCCCTAGATTTTTTCAGAATTTAAAAATAAATTTTTGGAAGTTTTTTGTAATTTTTGACTAATTAAAATAAATATTTTCTGAAATTAAATAAATTTTGTGATTTTATTAAATATTAAAATATTATGAAAATAATATTTTTGAGTGTAAAATAAAGAATTAAACATACTGTAATTTTCCTGGAATTTATTGGACCCCAGAACTATTTTTAATTACCTAAAAACTAAGTTTCTAAATAAACCAAAACAAACCGAGCTGAACCGAACTTGAAGCTCCCGCATACACATACATCCTCGAGATGAACATCACGCATTGTGCATGTCGTCAATGACCCACAGCTCCTCCGGAACGGTGTGAATGGTGACGCTCCTGCCTCAAATTAAGTTTGCTGCAAACATTGATCTCCTCCCTAGCGTCGAAATGTTGAAACCAATGTCGCTCTGTAAAGCTTTGGCAAATCACCCGTCGTCAAAATAGGATCAGTGAAGCAAACCCCATCTTGAGACCGACCAGCTATCATGGGACCAACATACTGACCCTCAATCTTTGGCTCATCACCATTCGTCACTTTGTCTCGACGAACCGAATCCTTAGTAATCCTCAAAGTACCTCGAAGCCCCTGCTCGGCAAGTTTTCGACGATCCAACTCCTGTAAAATATCCCTCGAGCCTTCATCCGATGTCTGTGGCCTGCTTTTACAACTCAGCGGCTTGAGCCTGTATATGCCACAACATAAATATCCTCGAGCCAGGTGTTGGGAACCCTTCGTAAGCATCTAATCTTTGTCCCCAAACAAACTGCGAAAGACATCATCTGCCAGCCTCCTTACTGAAACCAAGTTTTAGCGTAAACTCGGTACATGTCGCACATCATTGGGAAAGAGCTTCTCACTAAGCTCCGTTGTCAAGTGCACATCTCTGATGCCTACAACTGCAGTGGTCCCCTTGTTGCCCATCTTCACACGTCCAAACCTGCCGCTGTGGTATGACGTAAAGATCCTCATATATGGAGTGGCGTGATACGACGTTCCCATGTCCATGATCCAATCTCCATCATGCCACATGCCACAAGGTTACTCTGCGTAAACAGAACCGAACCAAGCATCCTGAACCGAACCCAAATAAACCAACCCAGCCCTTATCGGGTCGGATCCGGACCCGTTAACTAAAACCCGCATCCAAACCCGACCCGCCTATGCTACAGGAACCCCAATCAACCCCTCGACAAACCGATTCCTCTCCCCGGCCGTTTCCCGACGACGCCTCGCCTCCCCGCCGTTTCCCCTCCGGTTGTTCATCCCGCGGTAGATCCGCCTCCCCACGCTACTCCACCTCCCTTAACGGCCGACCAGCCCCCCTATTTAAACCCCGTCATCTCCCCACAACCACCACCACTACAGCCCACAACCACCACCATCACCGTCCTCCGTCGAGCTTCCCCGCGGTGACCTTAGCCCCCCGACAAACACCCTTCACCGCCGCCACTACCATTCAGCGGCCACCGAGATCCGGCGACTTCTCCGACCGCCGCCGACGACCCCCACGGCCCCAGCAACCGCCGCAGTCGCCGCGACGCGCCGCCCTGACACGAGAAAGTCAGCTAGGTATCCCTCTTCTGACTTGCGTTTCTCTCTGTACATCGATCCATTTTTTGTTCTGTCGAATCGTGCGCCTACCCTGCGTGACCCTCTCGAACCTCGTGCAACTCGTTCGGGGTATCGTGTCCTCTGTCGATCGCAAACTGCGACGCAAAAATAAGAAAATAAACCCCCAATTTCTGAAAATAAGAAATTGTCCCGAATTCTCCAGTTCACGACCGTTTTGTGTGCAACCTGTTAATTATTTCTAAAAATTACTTCAACAGTAATTTAGACCGTACAACCGAGTTTTAAACCCTGTTTTTAATTTAATTTATTTAGCTGTAGTTTGTAATATTTTCGAGGGTAAAAATGACCAAAAGCTTGGTATTTAAAAATCCTGATTTTTTCCGGAACTGGGTGCGCCCCGCTAAACGAGGCGACTTGGTCGTGTGCGAACTTCACCAAAAGGTGCGCGCCGTCAATACGGACGTGTGGGATTTCGCGAAAGTTGATTTAGATGTGCGTGCACACCGGAATCAACGCGTATCCGTCGACAATATCTCGTATCGACCATGTTCTGAAACTCGTTGTAACTTTGTGTACGCTCGTCGAGCTTATGCTCCAAGCTCAAACTCGATCTTGCGATAGACTGCCCTCCAAGCCCGTTATCTCAGTTCAATAAGTGGGGTTAGCTCTAGCAGAGGTCAAAAATGAGCTCTTATCACGGTTGATAAGCTGTCCAGATGCTTTGAAACAAAACTTGCACCATCGGACTCGTAGCAATACGTTGGTCATGTGACCCAAGTTTGGTTCGATTCTGAGAACGTTGACAAAATCCCGTATCGTGGGCCTCACGACTCCACTTGACGGGCGATTTTGTGATCGACTTATCGGAATCCAGTTCTGGATATTCCGTTGGGTTTGTATCGTCGTTTTGGACTTGTAGACACTAAGTTTGACGAATTTGGAGAACTTTGTCTCTTGCACGTTTTTTGGTGCGAAGTGGGCCACATGTGGACCCCACTTTGACCAAAAACTGTCAAATTTGTCCCTGTGTCCAAATTGGACTTATGGACAGACAATTCTAGCTATTTGATATCTTCTGAACATGGTGGTAATATTTATTTCAGCATTCGGAGGAGTACCTGCAGATTCCGCTGATACCAGAGCAACAGTTGGAAACCAAACCCCAGGCAAGTGTACATTGCCATACTTGCAGTAAATTGCTTATTATTATTCTCTTGATTGATTCTGAGTTATATCTATTCAACCTAGGACCGTGTGACATTACTTAACGTCCGAATAATATTCGGGTGTCAACGTCGTACGCGGAGTTGTGTAACGTCACCTAGACATGGATATCGAAACACTATACATTTTTTTGCTTGTATTATCAAGTACGCCATACCATAGGACACTTGACACTGTTCATGAGACAGAATCTTTCTGAGATATTCATGGTGATTCTGTACAGGCTACGGGATTCGTGATATAGATATTACATATGCTTAGCTATCATTATGACTCGTTGCATCAGTTAGAGGTCATGATCTTGCGTGACATGGACATGAGACATCGTGGACATGAGACGTGTGATTACATTGGGTGGGGAGGGACACACAGGCTACAGGTTGATTATATTATTACGGTGCCGTAGCCACTCCGAGCTAGGCTCCTACATGATATCACTGCTACCGGCTCCCCGACACAAAGCTTGTAGTAGTCTCAGCCTGAGTTCTAGTGATGCTCTCAACTTGCATATCACATAGCTGGTTATATAGTTTACCCTATTGATTCATTTATTATTGTGTTGTATTTATTTGGCTTGAGTTATTCTTGTACCTTGCTATGTTCCCTGAGGACCTGGAATCCAAATTATGTCCCCAGGTTTAGCAGAGGAGGTCTACCCCGAGGTATACGGGACATGAGCAGACATTGGAGCAATACCAGTACCAGAGGACGAGGTGATCGACGAGGATTTCTTCTGAGTATCTGTTTTATCTATACTCAGTCTTTGCTGTTGTTATACTCTTTATTTCTTGTCTATTGACAGCTGTATCAGACTTATTATCGGGTTGTTCCCCGAGATATGTTTTATTGAGACTTGATGTTGATTTATATTTCATATTGATTGTATTCATTTCTGTGGATGAGATTAGCATCATAGACCCTTACTATTGTTTTACAGCTTAAGTACACCGTAGTGGGTCCATTAAATTGGGTTTGCCCATTGGTGTGTGCTGCTGGCCATTGCCGCGTATCTAGTTCCACGGTATTTTGGGACTGGGACGTGACACGGTTTTTGTGGTGGCCCATACAGGTCTACGACTAAATTGCTTCGGTTTCAACTAAGGGACCGAGCAAGCCTGCGACAAGAATAGGATAAGTTTTAGGATCTCATCAACTTGATTGAATCATTCTTGATCTCTATATCGGATTCAAAATTCTTGACTTGCATCCTGCCTTGATTGTTCTGTGCGCCTCTTATAGTCTATTTTGGATACAGAGTAATTGATCCACCAGCAAGCAATGAGACTCCCGCAGGATCACCACGAGGTGCTGTGGTAACCTACGAAGATGAAGTAACACCAGTGGGTGGAGGTCAATCAGCACAACCAAGAAATCAAGCAAATCAGCATACCTCAAGAATCCAGCAAGATGATATTCCGCAACAGTTTACTCCACCAATGCCCGTATTCCCACAAGGGCAAGCTGTGGACGGGAAACAGATATTTCAAATGTTTTATGCAATGATGCAAGTCCAACAATAGATTCAACAAGAGGTTTTGCGTCACGAGGTGGAGAACTTAAGGAACAGTCTAGTAATCGCACTAGAGCAGGCGAACCTACCAGCTCGACGGCCATCGACGGGATCTATCACCGATTTTCGCCAACTGAAGCCCCGTACCTTTTTAGGCAAGGAGGGGCCCACTGAAGTTCATGAGTGGCTCACAAACACTCAACATCAATTAGAAGCAACTGAGCTTCCAAGGGAGCGTTGGATGACTATCGTCCGGATGCAGTTGACAGATAATGCACATCACTGGTGGCTATCTAAGGAGACACGGCTCGGACCAGACCGAGTCATTTGGGAAGAGTTATCCAGACTCTTTCAGGAGATGTATATTCCATCTATTGCTCGATCGAAACTTTAAGATAAGTTTAATCGCCTCACTCAAGACAATATGACAATGGAAGAGTACAATGCGGAGTTCATTCGCCTGATCCCGACAGAAGAAGAGAAGGCTGAGAAGTTCTTCGACGGACTAAACTTCGAGCTACAGAGACTGATCGGATCCGTTGCACCTACTTCTTACTCGGACGTCCTTGCTGCAGCCCGACGCATAGAGCGCGTCACCAGGAGAGAGACCAGCCTAAAGCGGCCTTTCACATCAGCACCAGCCAGAGCACCACAAGAAGAAACTGCTAAGAGATCTCACATGCACCAGCCACCCAGAGCATCTCCGCAGGCATTGCCTATATGTCAATATTGTGGCAAGCGAGGCCATATTGAGAACGAGTGCAGACGCAAAATGGAATTATGTTTAATTTGTGGATCCAACCAACATTTAGCTAAGGAATGCCCTGAGCGTCGAGAGAAAGCAACAATGGTAAACCGACAAGCTTTACCAGCACCGAGGCCAGCCTATCCAGCATTGGAAGCACCACAGACGGGAGTTAAAGGAGTCATACCACCAGCTCCAGGAGGGTATCAGCCGAGGCCATCTTTGGCAACCCAGGCAGCACTTTTTTAGCAAGCCCAACAACAGCAGAGGATACCACCACAAGGACGCGGACAGGCTTTTGTAACGACAATGGCGGACACACAGACTCATGGAATAGCAAATACGCGTAAGATTTAAGTTTTATCGTAGCTATCTATCCTAGTAATGCCTTAGCATGTGCTTGTTATTCCACTCCCTAGCCTAAACCTAATATTTTGAACTTGTTAGTAATTAATACTCAAGTTTTTCTAAGCTGTAGATATCCTTGCTATATCCAGGTTTCTTTACTCTTAATTACCTAACTTTCATTGTCTAGGGAAATACTATATTCCTTTCCTATGTGTTTTGTTTAACCCTCATCCTTCGAATTCTCCTTGATTATGATTCTTTGATTGTGTCATGCTTCGAACATTTCTTGCAACCGTGTCATATCTTCTGACCGGCTATGCTTTTTTGATTGCGAGGACGCAATCCTCTTAAGGGGGTTGTAAAACCCCTATTCCTAGAAACCGTATATACCCTTTTAATTATTAATTATTAATTTAATTGTAGTAATTAGTGGCTAATTAGGAGAAATAGATTTTTATTAATTTTTATTTTAGGTGTTGGTGCACTTAGAGGATTTATGGGGCCATTAGGAATTTTTCGAAATTTATTTCATGTAGGAGACCCCTTGAGCAATTGCTAGCTTAATGGTGTGCATTAATATAAATCTAGTATATATATATATATATATATATATATATATATATATATATATATATATATATATATATAGAAAAAGAGATATAAAAAGAAAAGAAAAGAAATGGAAAAAAAGAAAAAAAAAATAGTAATAACCTATTAAACCACTACTACCAACCATAACAAACTCCTTAGCAATTAGCAGACCACTACAATCCCTTAGCATACACGCCCCTTTGCTGCATGTAGCAGCAAACCACCCGCCCCTAGTTGCTTTGTGAGCCACTTTTTAAACCAACAGCACCCCCTTAGCCACCCGCGAGCAAACCGAACCCCCCTCTCCCTTTCATATATATATTTTTTAATTCATCTAAAATCCTAAACCTAAATCATCCAAACCCTTCCTCTTCCCATCTAGACCTAGAGAGCGCCGCCACCGCAGCCGGAGAACTCCGCCAGGCCGTCCAAACCGATCCCGACGACCGCTACCCCGTGCACTGCAGATTCCGCAGCGAGGTACATGTGTTCCAGAGTTGTTTTTCGTCGCCTCACTCAACCAAACGCCACCCCGTCTTCACCGGTATGCTCACCCCTTAATCCTCTTCCATATCTGTGTGATAGCAGACCTCGAACAACGCGTAAGCATAGGCAAAAACAGCACCAAAGTTGGCAGAAATATACCGAATTCTGGGATCGCAGAAAACTGCGGCGACCATCCATGTTTTCGAGTTCGTATCTCCCACCATAGAGATCCGAATTCGATGATTCTTTTTGGTATGCGTAGACCACTTGATCTAGTTTAATTTCTGTTGAATAACCCTAGATTATTAACTGCTGTAGACAGAATTAAATTCGTTGGAAAATCTCGCGAACCCACTTTTTCCAGATTTTCAAAAGTTGTGAAACGGAGCGCGCCCCGCCGTGTACCAAGTGTACCGAATGGTGTGCGTAGCGTAACCGGACACGTAAAAGTTTGCGGAAACTGATTCGGACGCGTGTGCGCGCAGGAAGCAGCCCGTATCCGCGGACACACCCCATGTCGTAACTTTTGTGAAAGTCGCTTACATTTTGTGCACGCTCGTCAGATTGCGACGAAACTTACGCCACTAGACTCGTGGTAACGCGCTGGTCCTGTGACCCAATTTTAACGCAATTATGAGACAGTTGACCAAGTCGCCAATTGGCGGGCCCCACAGTTGACTTTTTGGGCAAAATTGTGTTCGGCCATTAAAATCCACATTTGGACATACCATTGGGTTCGTATTGACATTTAGAGTTGTTTGGCCTATAATTTGTCCTATTTAAAAACTTTTACCATTGGCACATTTTTCGGTGCAAATTGGGCCACACGTGGACCCCACTTTTATCCGAAATTATCGTTTTGCTCATGTGTCCAAATTGGACGAAAAGGAAGTACTTTTTAGCTATTTTGCTCATTTCGAAAACGTTGGTGATGTCTATTTCAGCATCCGGAGACATTTGTTCGGAGGCCATTAGTTCCAGGTTCCGTGTCCTTGACATTGGACGCTTACACTTTACAGATTTCTTGCCAGACAAGTATACCTTGCCATTGTACTATATTTATATTTCATATGATGCATGCATGTTTATTTCTGTTTATTTAGTTCATTTATTTTTAACTGTTATATAAATTGCGCGTCCAAGGAAACTTGGGTGCAACGACGGTGTCGTCATACTATGTTTTTATTTATGTATATGCATTGGACCTACTTTATGAGACTACCCCATCTTCATGAGGCATTTATGTTTCATTGGCCATGACACTATTCTTACACGAGTGTGAGTCACATGTAGGACACGGACTTGCGTACTCGGCTGGCCACTAGTACGTATAGGTCGTGCGACGGATAGGGATAACTGCCAATAGAAACTTTGCATGCTAGTAGACCTGACAGTTATTAAAGGTTTATCGTGTCATGGACATGACATGCTTAGAGCATTGGGTGGGGAGAACAACAAGTACTGCATTTGAGCTCCTTTACACTTTTCTCATGTGCGCCCGGATTCTCCGCCGGAGATACAGGTGGTGATGACCACTATATATTATATACTATCAGGCGGGCCACCGGCGTTCAAAAGACGACGTGCCTTTTAGGCCCCTGGATCTCCAATAGAGAACCATGCCAAATCCCAATTTTCAGCCAGATAGCTCACTTGTGGGAAAATGTGTTCTTAACTGCATTCACTTAGACGGTTAGGCGACCCCATTGGATGTTTATATTTCAGTACTTTATTGGCATGTTTATATGTATCTTATTACGTCCCTTTGAGGACCTGGTCCCTTTCCAGATATAGATGAGCAGGAGTATCCGTAGGAGTATGGACCTGGACCTGACGCTACCTATCAGACTGAGGAGGTCTTACCTTCGGATTATATGTGATTCATTGCAGCTATTTAGAGATTCTAGTCGCGATTCTTTTCGAGACATTTATTCTGACATTAGAGTTTATTTTCTTCTCTCTTTAGTAGTTTTGGTATAGTCGATTTGCAGTGGATTTGTTTTCACCCGACTATCACACTTTGAGATTTCTTATTTGAGACCGCTTATTTGATATTCAGTTATTGATTTCCATTTATCTATTATTTGTGCTGTGGATGAGATATAGATTTGCTTGTGACTTGTTGTGACAGTATATTACCACTGTGGATCGGATATTCATGTACAACGTACGTGTGTATATGGTTTCCATATATTAGAGTTCGTATACATACGGCTGGCATGTTACGTGTTTCTAGTCCTACGTATTTTGGGACTGAGACGTGACAGGGGTAGATTGTAAACCCCCAGATTTTATTCAAAATTTAAAAATAAATTTTCGGGAATTTTCTGTAATTTTTAACTAATTAAAATAAATATTTTTTAAAATTAAATAAATTTTGTGATTTATTAAATATTAAAATATTATGAAAATAATATTTTTGAGTGTAAAATGAAGAATTAAACATACTGTATTTTTTCTGAAATTTATTGGACCCCAGAACTATTTTTAAATACCTAAAAACTAAGTTTCTAAATAAACCAAAACAAACCGAGCTGAACCCAACCGGTTTATTAAACCGAACCGAACCAAGCATCCTGAACCGAACCCAAATAAACCAACCCAGCCCTTATCGGGTCGGATCCGGACCCGTTAACTAAAACCCGCATCCAAACCCGACCCGCCTATGCTACAGGAACCCCAATCAACCCCTCGACAAACCGATTCCTCTCCCCGGCCGTTTCCCGACGACGCCTCGCCTCCCCGCCGTTTCCCCTCCGGTTGTTCATCCCGCGGTAGATCCGCCTCCCCACGCTACTCCACCTCCCTTAACGGCCGACCAGCCCCCCTATTTAAACCCCGTCATCTCCCCACAACCACCACCACTACAGCCCACAACCACCACCATCACCGTCCTCCGTCGAGCTTCCCCGCGGTGACCTTAGCCCCCCGACAAACACCCTTCACCGCCGCCACTACCATTCAGCGGCCACCGAGATCCGGCGACTTCTCCGACCGCCGCCGACGACCCCCACGGCCCCAGCAACAGCCGCAGTCGCCGCGACGCGCCGCCCTGACACGAGAAAGTCAGCGAGGTATCCCTCTTATGACTTGCGTTTCTCTCTGTACATCGATCCATTTTTCATTCTGTCGAATCGTGCGTGTACCCTGCGTGACCCTCTCGAACCCGTGTAACTCGTTCGGGGTATCGTGTCCTGTGTCGATCACAAACTGCGACACAAAATCAGGAAAATAAACCCCCATTTTTTGAAAATCAGAAATTGTCCCAAACTTCCCAGTTCATGACCGTTTTGCGCACAACCTGTTAATTATTTCTAAAAATCACTTGAACAGAAATTTAGACCGTATAACCGAGTTTTAAATCCTATTTTTAGTTCAATTTATTGAGCTGTAGTTTGTAATATTTTCGAGGGTGAAAATGACCAAAAGCTTGGTATTTAAAAACCCTAATTTTTTTTGGAATTGGGTGCACCCCGCTAAACGAGACGACTTGGTCGTGTGCGAACTTCACCGAAAGGTGCGCACCGTCAATACGGCCGTGTGGGATTTTGCGAAAGTTGATTTGGATGTGCATGCACACCGGAATCAACGCATATCCGTCGACAACACCCCGTATCAGCCATGTTCTAAAACTTATTGTAACTTCGTGTACGCTCGTCGTATCGAAATAAAACTTGCGCCATCGTACTTGTAGCAATACGCTGGTTCTGTAACCCAAGTTTGGTTCAATTTTGAGAACGTTGACAAAATCCCGTATCGTGGGCCCCACGGCGTCACTTGACAGGCAATTTTGTGATCGGCTCATCGGAATCCAGTTCTGGATATTCCGTTGGGTTTGTATCGTCGTTCTGGACTTGTAGACACTAAGTTTGACGAATTTGGAAAACTTTATCTCTGGCACGTTTTTTGATGCGAAGTGGGCCACATGTGGACCACACTTTGACCAGAAACTGTCAATTTTGTCCCTGTGTCCAAATTGGACTTATGGATAGGCAATTCTAGCTATTTGATATCTTCTGAACATGATGGTAATATTTATTTCAGTATTCGGAGGAGTACCTGCAGATTCTGCTGATACCAGAGCAGCAGTTGGAAACCAAACCCCAGGCAAGTGTACCTTGCCATACTTGCAGTAAATTGCTTATTATTATTCTCTTGATTGATTCTGAGTTATATCTATTCAACCTAGGACCGTGTGACATTACTTAACGTCCGAATAATATTTGGGTGTCAACGCCGTACGCGGAGTTGTGTAACGTCACCTAGACATGGATATTGAGACACTATACATTTTCGTGCTTGCATTATCAAGTACGCCATACCATAGGACACTTGACACTGTTCATGAGACAGATCTTCCTGAGATATTCATGGTAATTCTGTATAGGGTACAGGATTCGTGACATAGATATTACATATGCTTAGCTATCATTATGACTCGTTGCATCAGTTAGAGGTCATGATCTTGTATAACATGGACATGAGACGTCGTGGACATGAGACGTGTGATTACATTGGGTGGGGAGGGACACACATGCTACAGGTTGATTATATTATTACGGTGCCGTAGCTACTCCGAGCTAGGCTTCTACATGATATCACTGCTACCGGCTCCCCGACACAGAGCTTGTAGTGGTCTCAGCCTGAGTTCTAGTGATGCTCTCAACTTGCATATCACATAGCTGGTTATATAGTTTACCCTATTGATAGCTACCGGCTCCCCCACTCAGACTTTTAAAGATAGCTAAATGTGGGAGCAACGTCGGAGCAAATCACTGTGTTGCTCGAGTAAGTTGGACGTGCATTGTGGGACGCGGCAAACAGATAAGAATTTGAGCAAGTCTTGAGTTTCGAGAATCATTGCAAGTGGTAATGCGAGTAGACGAACATGGCAATTCGGAAATTTGATGGATTCAGGGCAGAACGACGGATTGATGGAAGACGGTTTCAACGAGCGCAGTTCTCGAACTGTGGCTCGGATAGATAACAAAACTCTAGGTGGTTAAGCGGTATTGTACTGCATTTATTTGGCTTGAGTTATTCTTGTACCTTGCTATGTTCCCTAAGGACCTGGAATCCGGATTATGTCCCCAGGTTTAGCAGAGGAGGTCTACCCCGAGGTATACGGGACATGAGCAGACATTGGAGCAGTACCAGAGGACGAGATGATCGCCGAGGATTTCTCTTGAGTATCTGTTTTATCTATACTCAGTCTTTGCTGTTGTTATACTCTTTATTTTTTGTCTATTGACTGCTGTATCAGACTTATTATCGGATTGTTCTCCGAGATATGTTTTATTGAAACTTGATGTTGATTTATATTTCATATTGATTGTATTCATTTTTGTGGATGAGATTACCATCATAGACCACCCTTACTGTTGTTTTACAGCTTAAGTACACCCTAGTGGGTCCATTAAATTGGGTTTGTCCATTGGTGTGTGTTGCTGGCCATTGCCACGTATCTAGTCCCACGGTATTTTGGGACTGGGACGTGACAGTCTTCCGCCGTCCGTCTTTATTGCTCAGTTTCTCCTCCAGTAGTGTCGTCCAAAGTAAGAGACTGAAAGATCAGCTAATTGATGTCGGTATTTTCATCTCTTAAGTGTTGAGTTCGTTTTTTCACACGAACCCAATCTTGAACGCAGACGCATACTTCCAAAATATCTGGCAGCATCGTGCTACTCTTCTTGCTTAACATCCTTGAACCTGCACTAAAACAATATTCCGATGCTACCGTGACAATTAGAAGATCACGTGCTAAAGAAGAAAGTATATGATACGTTTTTTCGTATCTTTTCCACCATTCTAAAATAAAAAAATACGATCCAGATTCATCTTCATCTTCTTCACAAGAATTTAAACACAAAGAACAATTCTTGAGTTTGTGGGAAATATTATTTTTGTTTCTTGCTTTGCATAATACTTTTAGTATGGGATAATTTAGACATAAAATTGGAGCTACTACTACTACCTTGAACGGTTATACCAGGTTGGCTCGATAAAACTTTTTCTTCATATAAAATAATTGAAGTATCTAAAACTTCTTTAATTTCTACTTTTAAGCTACATACTCAACATTTATATTGTCATTTAAATCGTCTAACAATATATATACACCATATTAATTTAATCGTGGGATAAAAAACCGAAGCCAAACAATGTAGAAGAGGCATATCACCCCCAATATTTTTGAAAATGTTTCCATTTTGGTCTAAATTGCATGAGTTCAAAAAATTATTCAAATGGTCTAGATGCAAAATACAAAGGACTAAACTGAAAAAATTGCATGAGTTCAATTAAATAAAATAGAATTTATAGAATTTATTATATATATATATATATATATATATATATATATATATATATATATATGCTTTACTAAGAGAAAGGAGGGCCCACATGAGCTGTATCAAAGTTTTGATACAGCCTACTGTATCAAAGTTTTACTCGTCGAATTCGGAGATAGAATGCCTACAAGGCCAGTTGCCAATTAAGCTCCTTTATTATATTATTTGTTTTCGAATCATAAAGATTAAGAGCATCTCCAATCCTATTGTCTTGTTTTGTTTTGTGATTTCTATGTGACATGAGGCACAAGACAATATCTTTTTTATGTGGCAAGATTATATTCACACAAGATAATAAGATAGAAAAGTGTTGTCCAATGCAAAAGTATTGAGAAGACAATAAAAATTATTTTTTTAACTTCTAAGGTAATTTAAAAAAAAAAAAAAAATTAATATCTTTGTTCATAATTGAGTGGCTAAGTTTACAACAGCACTGCTTGCTTTAATTTTCTCCGAGAATTGAGCGACGAAGGAAGGATACGTTCGTCTCATTTCCAGAGACTATTGGGACTGCTTCGTAATGGTTACTTAAGTATCATGCTTTGATGTCCGTACTCTTTCCTATACTATCATGCTATCAGTAACTGCATAGTTTTTAATCATTGGGGACTGTTGTATCCTACAATAGTCTCTTTTGGAGTTGTCGGCTGTGCCAAAAATTTCTTAGACGAAGGTTCTAGGCGCTAGGCCGACCAGGCGGACTCAAAAGTTTTAATTTTTTTTTAAATTTATAATTTCAAAAAAAAAAAAATATTTTAAAGCTTACATGCCAAATTCGAACTCAATACCACCACATCCAACAACATGGATTAAACAGACCCTGCTAGCCACAAGAGCAGATATTTTTTTTGTTTTTATAATACATACAAGATATGTCTCTTTTATATAATAAAAAAAATTATTCAGTTCGACGTCTAGGTGACCTAGACGTTAGGCGGCCCTCTGATGCACTGATTCCGTCTAGCGAAATTTAGAATATTGTATTTGTTACTTCTAATTTTCATCTGATAATAATTTGCTGCTAACATGTGCAAATATTGGTCCATACTAGAACTCTTCATAATAGGGGTGGGCTTTATTCAAATTTGGACCAAAAGTCGAACATAATAAGAAATTATGTTCGGTTTGAAAAAAAAAAAAAAAAAGGTTCGGATTCGGTTTTAGTGCCAGTTTCGATCAAAAATCAAATAGGACTTATGCAGTTATGTAAATATCCTTAATTTTACGCATATTTTATGATTAAAATGCTTATATTTTTGTCTATATTTTGAATTAAACAATTATATGTATGTGATTTAAAGTCCAATTTTGATAATTTAACAACCAATCCAACTTTGGACACAACTTTGAAATATATATAACAAATGTGTGTATAAATTTTTTTTTAATATACTTAACCACGATTTTAACTTTGGGTTCGGCCATTAAATAATAGAAATAGCTCAATCAAATAAACCGAATCAATTATTCAATTTTGCTTATGGCTAATTTTGGTTCGGTTTAGTATTTTTTTAAAATTTTGATTTATTCAGTTTTGACCATTTTAGTTTGGTTAAAACAGAATAACGGAACGCTCACCTGTTCCTGCACCAAACATGAACGGAACGCTCACCTGTTCCAGCACCATGTTACAGCATCACAATTGATGACAACCTTCTGATTCTTCAAACTGTCATCATTTTGTGTCGTAGAACCCACAAAAATACAGTTGTTAGGAACAGTGGTTTAAAAACCGGACCGGAGATCGACCCGGCCGGTTCAACCAACACTTCAATCACTGGATTAATCTAAGTGGCCCAAGTTTAATCTTTTATGTACACGAATTTTTACAAAAATATTCATTTATAATATAATTTTAAAAAACAAACAATAGGTTCAACCAACGGTTCAATCACTGAGTTAATCTAAATGGCCAAGTTTAATCTTTTTATGTACACTGATATTTACAAAAATATTCATTTATAATATAATTTTGAAAAACAAGTGGGTCAATATTGAACCAGAACGAAAAAGTGACCGGTTCACGGGTCGTCCGGTCCGGTCCGATCCGGTTTTTAAAACACTGGTTAGGAATCGATCATTATAAAAAAAATTAAGAACTTTTCGAAACTCAACAGTTATGGTGATGAATGAGGGTTATATTGAAGGAGGGACATGTTTGATTTCATTTCAAGAGCCAAAGAAAACTACAGGAGAAGAACAAAAGCATATTGTTCCCTAAGGACATATTCATCTCCTCCAAGTTCATATAGTTTGCAACGATGACACAAATATGTATTGATCAGTTCCAAATAAGTTTGCAAGACAAAGAGAGCTTGCCTTTGAACCATCATCAGAGCAGAGACTAACAACATGCTAAAGACTAAGCAGCAGCTCCTCATTACTTTCATTGTTCCTTCCATATTCTACCAGTGACCCTAAGCTTCAGTTCCTTGCGATCGCCACCGGAGAAGAACAGCGCGATGTTGCGCTGTATGACTAGGCCGTCGAAACTGTCACGAACCTTCCTGTGGCTGTCCCTTATGCTTCTCGGGACCCCCTGCCAGACCATCTTGCGCCCGTTGGCCCCGACCTCGAGGCTGTAGCTGTAGTTCTTGGCCTCGCTGTCGTCCCCCATGAAGCGCAGGAAGGCAATGTACACAGGAGCCATTCCGAGTTGGAATGCCTCGAAATGCAGGCAGAAATACTGCCCAAAGCAACTGAAAACCTGACAAACAATACAGTAAAGAAAACTTGGTTAGGGATATCAAGGTCATGAGTCATAAAATGCAGCAATTCATAGTTTGTAGTATCGGCCGATACCGATTCGATACTGTCGATACCGATACAGTTTGGTATGTCCCGATCCGATACCGATCACTATCGATACTGTCTGATACCGGCGTTGGAGGCCTTTTTCCCAGTTAATTCGGTAGAAAAAATTGAATAAAAAGACCAATAGCAAAGGTAAAGTTGTAAAAGTATGTAAACAAAGAAATTTATTTATCGCGGGTAAAACAAACGAGTAAGGATGACTATTATTTCATTCAATTTCAAAACTATTAAGAAACAACACATAAAATACTTAAAATTATGCCTAAACGTATAAAATATTGTTTCTAATTTTTTAATTATTATTTGCTTTTTGATACCCAAAAAATCGATACTCCGATCCAAAACTGCCGATACTGATCATCATACGAAGGATCCGATACCGATAGTGCAAACCTATTGCAATCTCAGCCAAAGGTATCGGTAAAACAAGAAAACAATTTAGTTTCAGAGTTGTACCGTCAGCATCCAGGTTGCGTTCTCGACTTCATGCGGATTTGATTTGACATATCGGTGGTTGAAGGTGCTTCCATTATGCATGTCAACCTTATGATCATCTTTTAGGTGAGTCACCAGATAGGGAATGTCGCCTACAACCGTGCACTCGGATCCAGCGTAGGGACAGTTATAGGGCCGATAAACACACTGCGATTCATGCTTCAGTTTGCAGTAGTAAGGATAAATACCGAGACACCCGAAGCTCTGATACTTGCAAGGCAGTTCAAGAGAAGCTGCAACTTTCTCCAGCGCAAGACATCTTATATTGCCCAGTTCATGCCTGCATGTGGGACAACTATTGTGTACCCTTGGCTTGCAACCCGAGCATAGAGTATGTCCATTTGAGCACTGGAACCACAAAAACAACAGATAACATTAAGAAGAAAACATAAATATGTTTACTCATTTAAATACATAAGAAATATACCGAGTGACCAAAGGAAGAAGGATACAACAATAGAATGAAGTTAAATGGTAAATGACAAGAAAAATAGACATTTATTGTGACATTTGAAGGTTTTCTTAATGCTTGCACTTCAAACATATTACATAGATAAACTGGAGCATGACATAAAGTTAGTGGGAATGGAACAAGAAATGAATGATTATATGTACCATGGAACATTTGTATACACATATTGTACAAACCTAGGTTGCACATAGTTCGCAGTATCGGCCGATACGGCTTGGCATGTCCCGATCCGATACGGATATCGGAGATCTCTTTTTCAATCAATTCGGCAAAAAAAATTGAATAAAAAAGACCAATCAGTAAGGTTGTAAAAGCATAGTAAGATTGTAAAAGCACGTAAACGAATAAAACTTGTCTATCGCAAGTAAACCAATCGACAAGGGTGACAACTATTTCATTTAATTCCAGAATTAATAAGAAACAACACAGAAAGTATTTAAAATTATGTCTAAATATATAAAATATTTTTTTCCTAAAATTTTAATAATGGATTAATAATTATTTGTTTTTCGATACCAAAAAATTCCGATACTCCGATCCGAAAATATCGATACTGCCGATACCGCCGATCCTTATACTCATAGGAAGGGTCTGATACCGATTCCGATACCGATACTGTGAACCTTAACACAGACTACACGGTTTTGATATGGGCACAATGCGGATACAGAATGCAACATTTTTCAGAAAATTTGAAATTCGGGTAATAATACACATGAAGTACATCTGTATGCATGTTATACAACATATCTTAATAATATCAATATTTGTGTTTCTATCGGATAGTAACTTGGGTCAAGAAGTTCTGAAGCTAAAATGCACGTACTGGAAAGAAATGGCATGACATGCCAAATTATTTCTCATGACCATGCTAAACTATGTTCGGCACAATCATGACCATGCCAACCAAATTACTTTCAGGATTCAGCCATGTTTTGGATCGCTTAGAACCAATAGACAGATGAAGCACATCTAACGAGTGTCTAAGTAGCATAGTGTTGCATACACACAGACACAGATATGGACACAAATGCGGCCTTCCAGAGGAGTATTATGCAACCCAGGTACAAACTAATACAGGCCTTAGTAAACTTCAATAGACAGATGAAGCATATTTAACGAGCGTCTAAGTAGCATAGTGTTGCGTACACAGACAGATATGGACACAAATACGGACCTCCAGAGGAGTATTATGCAACCCAGGTACAAACTAAAACAGGCCTAGAAAATTTCTTTCCAGTCTATCCTGTGAACTTTGAACCCAAATGCCATCTGGACTCTAGTTCACTTTCAGCATAAGATGTAATGATATTTACAGTAAAATAGCTTTATAGCTTGGATAATGATTGCTAATAGAAGAATGACTCGAATGAAGTTTATAAGTGGAGAATAGGCTGGCTGATCATAAAGAGCCATATTGCATTGAGCATAAAGAGTATATTTTATATCTTACATGCAATTCAAAATCACTAAAGGTACAAAATTAGCATGGCATCATATGACCACTTCCGACTTGTGCTGATCAAGATGTCATGACACATCAATTGTCACAGATTAAATGCCACATTTGGATAGTGAAAGCTGGCTCCAAGTTATATGGATAACAAGGATCACAACTCAAAAAATATATATGAGACATATAACTGAGCAACCTGCAAGAATAAATGATATGCAACTAACTTATTATTAACTGCAAAATGCATACTCTTATGAACTAAATGCTGAGAATAGTGTGGGCATGGGGCTTTGCGTGCCTTTTCTAGCAACCATCGCATGTCAATTTGTATAAACAACATAAAATGCCCATGTAATCTCCAGAAATCAATTCAAAACAGATTCCATATAACTGTGAACTAAAATTCATAAATCCATCCATGTTAAAAATGTTAAGAAAAAACAGAAGTTTCTGATATGGATGGTTTTAAAGATACAACCTACACCCAATCAAATTTTAGAAATTGAATGAAAAGTTTATCGCAATGTAAAATACTCGTCAGTATGATTTCATAACATTAGCATCAGTACTTATGTTGCACCAACATGGGAAAAGGGTACCCGTATCTGTATCATAGTTAACAAACACAAAAAATACACTTAGGCGCCAAGGTCCTGTTAACACGAATCACACACTTGCTACTTAGACCAAGCAAAGATCAAACACACATGTGATGGTGGCTGTGGCAACCAGGACAAATCCCAACCTTTTATTTATGAAAAGATTGCAAATATAAAATACGTGACTCCCTTGTCGACCCCTTACAACTCCTCAAGAGAGATACAATTTTACAATAGAGATCGTAAAGAAAAACCCCAACCCTCCTCACCTAGCAATGAATGTCCACCGACGATGACAATGACGATTTTGACCTGACAGAGTAGACGACTCTCCGATCAAAAGTTTTCCTTTGTCTTGAAGTGCAAGAACCTAAGGGAGCATGTATCTCTCATAGAATTGGTGGGAACTTCCTTGAATCTTGATGAGAGCACACATAAAAGACTCCCATAGCTTCCTATTTATGGAGAGCTAAGAAACCCTAATTGCATTAGGAAACCCTGTCTTAGCTCCCAAGTCAAGCCGAATAGATCTGGACCATCGAAAACTTCGTCATCCTGAACTATCCAAAAAAACCGAAACCCAGAATTCCTGTCTTCCAGAATCGGAATTCCTGCAGTGAGCACGCTTGAAAATCCGGAATTCCGGTTGCACATAAACGGAATTCTGGTTCCCTAGTTTTGGCTCCAAACAGCCTCAGTCGAACCGCAACTGCTCCTCCATTGATCCGCGACCACTCCAGAGGCCGTGTTCGTACACAAGTTTGTGTCCGTATTCATGCAACATAAGTGATAGAGTGTACTTATTTGAAAATGTGTGTATCCATATCGTGTCCTTATCCATTATGTGTCTGTATTTGTGCAACACAGATCAGTACAAATAATCCAAAATTTATAAATTCTTGGCTCTTTTGGTAATTTGGATGGTGGGTGGGATGTCAATAGAACGGCGTAGGTTCATGAATGATCCTCCACAATGCAGTTGGTACAACTGATTATCGAGATACCAACTATTCACTCCATAAAAAAGCTTGAGAACTCCGTTTCTGCCTATTGGAGTTACAATTTGGCAGTTTCAGAATTCAGACTACAAACAAAATGCTGACCTAGTAATAAATGGAGGGGAAAAGGCAAGAACACTCTATAGTAGATGGGGTATAAGAGATACCTGATGGATGGGGGGATACATTGCATTCAAGCAAACAGGACATTCTAGAAGTTCACGAACATTGCTAGCAGCAGCCAAATTTGATTTGGGTGAATGCTGAATATGGTCACTCATGGTTTCAGTAACTTCCACATCATCTTCATTTTTGTGAGGGTCAATATTATCAGGGTTAACTCTTACATCATCTAAAAATGTATTACTAGACGCCATGAGTTCAGAGAAAAGCCAATGTTTCAACCTGCAAACTGAAGGTGACAAACAAATTGCAATCTTTAATGAGAGCTCAAACAAACTAACAACAAAATGCTGCGAAATGAGAGATGCATGTAAATTTGATATTTAGTTCTCTTCAGTAGATAAAAGAGCTTAAGAAAACTGGAAATGAGTTCCAAAAATAACTATTTTGATATAAATATTCATCATAAACTTATTCCATCCTAAACGAAAATGAATAAATATTTGACCCAGTTGTAATAATTCAACAAGGAAGTATCATGTTCATATGACAAAAAAAGCATATTAAAAACAACAAAAAGTGAAAAGTTTCAAAGCATGCTTATACGACTGACATAGTTGAGAAGATCACAATCACCACTGCATAACTAAATAATGATATTTATCCCCAAACTTCAGTGACATCTCACATTTTCCAAAAATAATATAAGTTGGTATCAAGTATGATGTAATTCTGACATTACTGTTGTATCAATGGGAATATCATTCCTATATGTTTTGTTGGTTTCTTCCATAAAGATCAATACAGCTCCTTATAGCAATCATATCATCTTATCTCTTCTAGACTCTTTTCCACTCTACGGGAACTCAGAGAACGATGTTGGTTGCATGATTAAACTTCACAACCAAAAAGGTCGTCTACCTACCTGTTAACTTGGTGTTCTAGTTATTATGGGAAGACTGTCTTGCACATAGCTACCTTGGCAAGGAATGTGGTACCATTATGAATGGTTGATGTTGTCAGCCAATTATAAGAGCTAAGTTAATTCTTTTGTGATTGTTTCCATGTGGTCCATATTGGAAACCATTAGTGAGGGAAGGCTTGGTTGACCCCATTACTGTTGTAACCATCAAGCAAGATCTCAACTGTGTGGTTTCGTCCTTCTGAATCCATCTAGCTAATCATTACTTTAATGGCAATATCTGGTGTAAGAAAACAAGCCTTCTTTAGATTTTTCTTATTGCTGTGGTCCAAAGATGAATTCATGTGCTCCCTTCTTTATTTGTTCTTGTTAGTGTTATTTTGTTATTTATCTTATGAGGTTATAATAATAATTATGGGTGTATTGCATATCAATATAAATAGACATGAAATGCAACCTAAGGTTGCATGTCCTTGCAATCTCCTTTCTCATATTCTCTCTTCTCCTACTTTTCTCCTTCTCTTCTCTCCATACCCAAACTTCACTTGGTATCAGAGCATCTTTTGAAAGTACTGTAAATATCATCCACGAGTCGGCTGGGTTCGGGCGGCAGCCATGAATTCCCCCCCGGCTGTTTTCCTTCTACTTTTCATGATTCGTCGTTCGTGATCGTTCGTGGTTTGTTTATAAGATATAGGGTTTCTACATATCTCCGTTGGTTGTTCGTCGTCGATTGTGGTTCGTTGTGAGATCTAGGGTTCTATAGATCTCGCATATCTGTTGCATCTGCAAGTATGGTGCGGACCAAATCTTCTGGCGAGATTAATAGTGCTAGTGGTAGTAGCGGAGGTGGTTCTCCTTTTAATGTTATTCATAAAGATGAATTAAAAAAATCGATTACTACAGTAAAACTCAGTGGTGCAAACTACCTTGCCTGGTCCAAGTATACCAAAGTGGTGTTGAGGGCAAAGAAGAAGTTGAAGTTTTTGACAAAAGAACCCCCGCATGAAACGTCCGCTGAGTATAAAGATTTGATGAATGCAAATCCATACGTTATATCGTGGTTGTGGCATAGTATGGAGCCGCACATCGCTGCTAATGTTCAGTGGTATGAATCCCCAAAACAGATTTGGACATCTCTGAAAGAATGATATTCGCAAAAGCGAAACGTTGCTCGTATCTATGAGTTGTACGAGTTATTGTTTAATACAAAGCAAAATGGAAGGCCTATGAATGAATATCTGGCTTCAAAGAAAGCTGCTACAATATCATTCGGTCACTACTGATTTGAAGGAAGCTCAGTGACAAAAGAAAGAGTTTCATTTTTCACTTATCTTAGCCAGCTTGGATCATGCGCTTAAACCTTATAAATCGCTGATCCTTGCTGGAGAGCTGCTGGTCGTGGTAGTAGACGTGGCGGTGGCATATACTTTCTTTCGTCTCAATAATTCCTTTCTAGGACAAATTTTTGATGTGTCGAGTACTGACTCTTCTGTCATAGTTACTAGTGCTGCTGGTCGTGGTGTTAGACGTGGCGGTAGAGATGGTGGTCGTAGTTTTGGTCGAAGAGGAGGTCGTTGTTTGCCATTTAAATCAAAAGGAAGAACTAAAAGAACTTGATTTGATTAACAAACTAGAGAGTACAGAGAAGAGTCCTAAGAGACAATCTAAGTACAAATTTGTTTTGATCTGGGGGGTGACGATGGAGGGTTAGGAGTGTAGCAACTCTCTTTACTCCGTGGACGATCCGGACGCAGAAGCTTCTCTCCTTGGTTTTAGTGTGAATCCGAAAATAGCCAGCCTTTTGTATGTGTGTAGTATATTGCTATTTATAGCCGTCCTGTAGACGTGCTATAGGTGCCGCATATGCTCGTGCTTGGTGGCCGCATGGGGCTCCTTCAGCAGAATGTTGTCGTAACGGTAGCTGCATGGTGCGGACAAGCCGTCACGTGGGTTTGGTTAGGATTTTCTGTTTGAAGAGATCTTGGGGCTATTGTGTGCATAACTCGGTCAATTGGACACTTGGTCAACACTAACTGTGCGAGAAATCGTCTTCGGTTGTAACAGAAAATCTTGTGAGTCGAGAGTCGCATACTGTTGTAGTCGCATAGAAGCTCTCGTTTGCCTTGGTCGGAATGACCTTCTGGCCGCATGGGTCTTGAAGCCGCATACGTAGGACACGTGACATGGCCCGTTTGTAGAGGCAATTAATGCACTGATGTGACTTGTTGTCTTTTTCTGAGTCGTCGTCTGCACGGATTTCGAAGCATCTCGGGCTGATGAGTAAGACGTCAGAGCTTCTGACAGACATCGAAATCTGTGTCGGGGAGTTTTATGCGACCGTCCTGCTCTGTGGTAGTTCAGGCAGCATATGGGAACTGCATGGAGCCGAAGCCGCATAGGGCCAGAGACACATGAGACGCATGGAGTCTGGAACGCATTGGGCCAGAGACGCATGGAATATATGGAGTCTGTGACGCATTGGACCATAGACGCATGGGTCTTTTGTCGTTTTCTGCATTCGTGGCATTTGAACAACTGTATACTGCCAAAAGTAATTATGACAAAATTGTCAACACGGATTCCAATCAGTGGTGCAGGATTTGAGACGGGCAGAATGACTGTCTGTTTTGTCAGTCATAAATGCTCTGATGTGACCGTAGGGACGATACGTCAAAGGGCGATATGCATCTCAGGATGTCATATATCCGAGGGTGTCATGCATCCTCTTTTATGCGTACCTTGCTTATTTGTTGACTGCAAACTAGAGCGCATGGAGGGATTTTCATGCTTCTACAAGACCTCTTCAAAGTTTCCAGACTTGGCTAAGTCTGGAATACTTTGAATAAGAAGCATGAATTCACCACACATTTACTGTCTATTTTCGTCAGGTTGACGCATGTAGTATTTGTCACATGGAGAGCTCTGCCATGCTGTCAAATCTGCATTAAATAGCTAGATTTGATTCTATCTTTGAGTCGATCTGTTGGGATCCCGAGCCATCTGATAACACAAAGCCCGAGGCGTCGGTTCATTTGAGGATGACGGCGGATCAAAAAAACTCAATCGCCTCTCTCATCCTAGGTTGCCACATGGGCAGAGGCATCTCGTTCTTCAAGGCACCCATGTCTATAAAAGGAGAAAGGTTTGGAGAGAGAAGGCCTCTTGCATTTTCTTCTATTCTCCATTTCTGCCGCCATTGGTTCTCTCCCTCCCCGTCGATCGTCATGTCTTCCCGAGCTCCTTCGTCTTCCGCCGCTACCAAGGGTAAGGGCCCCGTGTCTGAGGGAGTTTGTGTTTGAATCCCCGTTGGTCCCGGGGTCCAAGTTTGCTTGTCCAGAGGCCCTTGCTGGCTGGAAAGCCATGTTTGCCTTGATTTTCAGCATTGTCTGGATCAAGGCTTGCATCGATGCCCTCATCGTATGCATCATGGCCTCGAGAATCTCGAGGCGTTGTCGGTCACCAGGGCCTTCAAGGTCATCGTCGGCCATGTAAATCGTCCTTACGTGGGGAGAAACTGGCGGGGCAGTGGAGGTCGTGCCCCCTGTTCCATACCGTTGTAGTAAGTATTCTTCGCGGAGAGTTGGTGACGTTGTATCCTCCTCAGATTCGGAGGGGATATTACCTCCAGCGTAGAAGATAATGTCGTCTTGATAAAGGTAGCTACCCACAGAGATCTCGGAATCCATCCCGTGGGGATCGTTGTCTCCTCGGAACGCCGGGTTGTTGCGTACGTCCAGGGGGACACTACCCCCAGCTTGGGCCACCCCCAGAGGTTCTGAGGAAGAACTACCCCCAGGGGCTGACAGCTTCTTCCTTGAGTGGGTGCCTTGGAAGACGCCTTCCGCAGGTGCCGTTGTCAGCTCTCCGGATAATCGCCTTCGCGATGCAGTGGTAGAGAGCGCCGGAATGGAGGTGTTTCACTGCTTTCTTCCCTTGGTGGCGGGAAGCTTTCCAGTTGAGTAGCATGAGGCGAACGGCAATTCCTCCTCCTCTGATACTTGCACCTGATCTCCGGATTGTTGCCGAATAGGTGCTTTCCGGTGCAGTCGCTGGAAGGTCGACTGCCTATCTGTGAGTACTGCTGCTTTATTGCAGCAGCACTTGATAATGATGTTGGCGCAGCGGTGCCTCGGAGAGGGCATGTCGCACGCCGTAATTGTTTTTCTTGCTTTGCGCTTGTGAGTAATTACGTCACGCAAATCATGCGAAGGGTGCTTTACCTTTGCATCCTCTTTGTGAGTCCGAGTATCCCGAGCACACGGACGCGTAAGTGTTGTATTTGCTCGCTGGCCTGGGGTTCGTACACGAACTTGCCCCGAGGTACCGGTGGAAGACTTTTGAGACTGACCCTGTCCATTGGTCCCTGTGGGTTGGTTCTGTACAACTTTTCGTCAAAGGACGCGTAATAGTTAGCGATGCCTGTTGGCGGTCAGTCGCATGAGCAGTTGCTTGAGCTTGAGGAGCTCGCACTGCCCTAGACATCTTTAATTTAGCACTCGCAGGTGCGTAGTAAGAAGAGTCCAGATTTGGACAGGCAGAAAACTCCTTGTCCCGTTCTATACAAATGAAATGATCAAAGTCATGGCATCACAGGAAAATCTCAGCGAAAATAGTGCCAGTATTTCAGGCTTGCGAGTCCGTTAACATAGTTCCTGTTTTTATGCATTAACCTTCATTATACCACACTATAATGAGGTTGATGTCCAATTTGCAACAATCAACCTTCACAAGAGCAATCTTATCCTCATGTCTATGAGTAGAAAGATAAACTAAAGAGCAACCTCTCTTTTCATGAAGGAAACTCACTTTCTATTTAGCACCACTGACATAGGATAAAAGTGGAGAGCTGACCTAAACGGATTCATGAATCATGTTATGAGGTAATGTGCAAGCTAAGTTGTAACATGATAATTATTAAAATCTCCTACAAATAATCTAACAGATTTAGGAATTAACAAAATGATATCACAATATTGGTTTGAGTTATCCAAGGAATCACAAAAGATCATTGAAGAAAAATCAAATACACGGGCTGTATGAAATATGAACTTATCGACTTTACTGTTAGTGACTCTGTGATGTAACAATGGTGTAGAAACTAGAAGTAGACAAGAAGAAGAAGATGAACAGTAGATGGAATTTCGGAATTAGTTTATGTAGGTTCAGTCTCTCACCAGCGATGTCACAAAAACTCAATTCTCAAAATATACATTCAGCTTCCTTCAATAATAGGAGTACAGTAACATACAAAGCTTTTTATATGCTTCTTGATGAATACAAATCTAGATAAACTTACTAAAACCAATTTGAACTCCTAACAGAAAATCAAGAGATAAAGGTTGATGTTCACGTTGCAGATCAATCATCACATGAACCATCTTATCCTCAACCCAGAGTTTCTTCTTTGCATACAATGTGTTCCATGACAAGAAAGATAATCTAAAGAGCGTCACTTTTCATAATAGGAACTCAATCTCACTTTTTAGTTTATGTTGATCAAATTTTCTCACCATCAAAACCAAAGGTGTCTACTGTTAAGTCAAATTCTGTAAGTGATTTTGGTTCATGAACAGGAAGCTCCAATATGGTTAAGTTTCTTCCACAAAATCCCTGGAGTGTGTTCTTTTAGAGGCTTCTATAACTAGTGTCTTATCCCTTATGCATCTACTAAACACATCATAATTGGTTATTATAAGCTCCAATCACATCATATGATATGAACTCCTTAATTTAAGAGTTACTCATCTAGAAAAGCAGGCATATTCTCCTAAGGGTTATATGTTGGGGTGTCCTGAATCCTAATTAGATTGCCTAGTCCCAAGTCAGTTCAGCATTTCAGCTACACCAAAAGGTAAGGATCCTTCCGAAGCGAAGCGACTCTGATGAATGATATATTGTATTTTGTCCCTGAAATTAGTTCAGCGTATTTTGGGGGTTTTGTCTATTATTTATCCTAATTAGTTTAGGATTTATGGGACTTATAAATGGTCGGCATCCGATCATCTTATATTATGAATCATCTGAAAATGGTAAAGTAGGGTTGTTGCTCATGGTTTTTTTCTCTGATTTGGGTTTCCACGTAAATATGTCTCCTCTATGTTTTGCTTTTTGTTTATCGCAATTAGTTGTAACCTAAGAAGCATTAAGACTCCAAATTTATGTCGTGTATGTATCTTATTGTGTCGGACACCCATATCGTCCATGCACAGACACTACAAAATACACTAAGCACACCAAAATAGGTGTCGAGCCCATGTCGTTGTGTCTGAAATTTGTCGTGCCGAATTCGTGTCTGTGCAACATAGTTAGTAATAAACTAGCTAACGCATCTCATCCATGATCCAGATACGGTAGTCAATAATTCCTCGTAGGTGACGCAATTCAACCTCTAATTAACATCTTTTACAACTCAATATCTTCAATACGTTCTGTTGGGTTCCAGCCTCGGTTCGAGATGTGCGTAAGAACAGTCTGGGGCGTCGTGAATTGTCGATGGGAGCAAGGTAGTCAAAGGCGCAAGGCGCACTCGAGGCGCAAAGGGTCCAAATCGCCCGAGGCGCAAGGCGCACTTAAGGCGTGTGTCCGAACGATGCGAGGCGCAAAAATTATATATATATATATATTGGATTTCTATATTGATAAACATGTGTGCTTCAAATTCTCCCATGTCTAGGTTGCAATCACTTTGAATTGAGTGAGTGAGAGAGAAAACAGTAAAAAAAAAGTACATTAGTTCAAAAAACAGTCTAAAAACAGTACAATAGTTAAAAAAAGTCTAAACATGTTATTTTTTTCACAAGATTTTCAAGGCGCGCCTTAACTATTCCAAGGCGCTCGGAAAAGGCGCACCTAGGCGCGCCTTAGGTGCGCCTTAAAAATTGGGCCTCGCCTGGAGTGTCCTGAGGCGCTAACCCTGCGCCTAGGAGCAAGGCGCGCCTGAGGCGCGCCTTTGACTACACTGGATGGGAGTTGCGACGAAGATGACGAAAGAGGTGTCTGAAATGGGACTCAAAACAGAGCCAAAACAGCAGCAACGGTACATCGGCGTATACAGGCGGTATACATGTTTTTAGGAGTTTCATTCCAGAACCTTTTATGTAGGTCTGACGGTACACAGCGATATACTGCTTGTCAAGATTTGGTTCAAAAGTGGGTCCAAATCAGCATGTGTTTTGACCGTGTGATCTAATCTGGAAGGCCATGATTGTTGTTGGACTAATTTAGGAATTTTCTCATCCTAAATTAGGTTTTCTTAACCTATATAAGAAGGCTAAGGGGGTTTGCTCAAGAGAAGCTTACAAGAGAGATTCATGTAGACAAGTCTAGAGAAATCTAAGAGAAAGTATGTTTGCTCTTAGGGCTCGCTTTTCAAGATAGTCTGGAAGAAGATAGGCTCGAGGAGTCGTCTTCTTCGTTCGGGGTGGATCATTATAAGATTAGTGACTGCTTTCAATTGTAATCTTCTTCTTATTTCTTGAGATTTGTGAGGGGTTGAATTTGGAGGCAAAGGTTTCAACATATTGTAATCAATCTTCTACGTGTTGATCTGTTCCGGTGCTTGCGTGAGACTGTGGTTCGTCATCTTTGGGCGGATTAGTATCATTTCTGCAGCATTTTTCGGCCAATAGTTTCTTCAAGTCTACTAGTCAATTTGCTTTTGTCTTGCAACAAATACGAGACAGGTCCCTAGAAGTGATATACGTATAGAAGTGGCAAGCTCACAAAAAAAAAATCCTCCACAAGAAGGCTCTTTAATAAATTCTAACGAGAAAAAAAGAGGCAAAAATCCCACTCAAATATCAATTCAGTAGGGCGATACCTAATATTGATACTTCTGCAGCAAACATTCCTCTGGTTACTCTTGGAGACTGTATTTACATGTTAAAACTTTCATTGGCAATCAAGAATTCACATTCCCATGTAAGACTCGACCTTAGAGCATTTCCAACCCTATTGTCTTGTAATGTGTTATGATTCCTATGTGGCATGAGGCACAAAACAATGTCTTTACTAGGTGGAAAACTATATTCACAAAAGATAATGAAGTAGAAAAGTCTTCCTCAATGCAAAAGTATTGAGATGTTTTTTTTTCAACTTCCAAGACAACTTATCCTCTTCTTCCGTTTTTTCTAAATATTTTTTTATTCATAATTGATGGCATGGAGGTGAAGACATTGTCAAGTGTATTGTCTAGAACTAGACAACCAACTTCACAATGTCTTCTATAACTTTTGCCACATAAGCTTCACAATTTACTTGACAATTGCATTGGAGAAGGATTTTAGATAAAATTTTGTCATCCTATGTGGCAACAACTCTATTCAAAACTTGGCCTCAGTGGCAGCACGTGATAGAAGAGGCTTTCCTTAAATTCAATTGTCTTTACTAGGTGGAAAACTATATTCACAAAAGATAATGATTTAGAAAAGTCTTCCTCAATGCAAAAGTATTGAGATGTTTTTTTTCCAACTTCCAAGACAACTTATCCTCTTCTTCCGTTTTTTCTAAATATTTTTTTATTCATAATTGATGGCATGGAGGTGAAGACATTGTCAAGTGTATTGTCTAGAACTAGACAACCAACTTCACAATGTCTTCTATAACTTTTGCCACATAAGCTTCACAATTTACTTGACAATTACATTGGAGAAGGATTTTAGATAAAATTTTGTCATCCTATGTGGCAACAACTCTTTTCAAAACTTGGCCTCAGTGGCAGCACGTGATAGAAGAGGCTTTCCTTAAATTCAGACTCCAACAAGAAAACGCACCTCCTGACCTGCAGCATGTAAATCAACTGGAAATTGATTTTTTTTTTCCCCAACATTCAAGAAAATCCCATGCAAATTTGGCATAAAATAGAAACTTGTATGTCAAACCAGAAACCAAGACCCAACCAACAGGGAACACAAACTAATTGACAACCATGCAGATGCATCTAACTTGAGACCTTTATGGAGAAAACCTTCATTCCATTTTTTGGGGTCGGCTATTTGAATCATTTTATTCCATTCATATGTATCCTTCTGTGAAACAAACTCCTAAAAAATATTTTTCAATTAATACGAGATAGTCCTTACAAAGGTTTAATAAAACAAACTAGATATAGGCAAAAGTATTACGGTTATAGATCTAAAAATTTAAAAGGTAGAATTTCTAGTGTTTAGCCTTCAAAGTAATAAGTTACCACAAATAACTAAAATTAACCAAGAAGACCCAAAAGCCAAATTATGTGATCAGTAGAAGAATAACAAGTGCTATTTGCTGAACTAAGCCATGCAATCAATATCATTCATGAGGCATGCCATTTTCCTGGAGAAATTATTTAGTGGTTGCATGGCGAGGCTTGATCCGTACCCAATGATATAATGATACATGCCTATATTTTCTCTATTTAGAACCGTACCCAATGATATAATGACACATGGCCTATATTTTCTCTATTTTATGCAAGTCTAAATTAAAGAAAGAAAAACATAGATCATGTGTCTTATATCATTGGGTACGGATCGAGGTATATCATTGGGTACGGATCGAGGCTCACCATGAACCTGGACCACTGAATAATTTCTCCATTTCCTGATCCCTATCACAATGATTTTCCACTGTAAATCCATAAAATTCAGTACTGATTCCAATGCCCAACATGCAAAATGTAGTAAAGCTGCACTTTTTCCAAGGAAAAAGGAGTTGGAGGAATGGCAATGTAGTGAATGGACTTGAACTGCTCTCCAAATGTCAATAGCCATTGCACATCTCTTCACGCCAAATCCATAAAATTTCAGTACTAATTCCCATAAAAAATGCGCACACACTGCTGCTATGATCTACCAATTATTATCAACGGGAGCATCCAAGTGTACACACATATAATGAGCCAATGCCGAACATAAATTCAAAAATGCAGTAAAGTTGCAATTTTTCAAAGGGAAAACAACAACAACAACAACAGAAATGGCAAAGGCGAGCAGAATGAGTCCATAAGCAAAATCGCATCAAGACCCACTATGTAGAAACTATGGAGGAGCAAGAAAGTCGACATCTTTGGAGCTCCCAAAGAAGAAAAAATGGATCAAAATTAATTTTTTACTTCTTTCTTTCGCATACCTATGAGGAGGAGGAGGAGGAGTGGAGAATGATGGAAAGAGTCAGAAACTCAGAGCACCATTCGTTCTTTCTTTCTTACTACTGTGTGAGCGAGAGAGTTAGAGCCGTTGGATTCAAACTAGTTTCTTCCTCTCTCTCCCTCTATTGTTTGTTTGGATTTCAAAAAGACCCCCAAATGTTTTTTTCTTGAGGGGAGGACAGAAAAGAAAGAAGAGGAGGAAGAAGGTGCGGTATGATGTCCCCTCGGGACCTCGGAATCACAAAGACTGTACCGCTGCTACAGTTTCCGAATTTGAAAGATGGAAGCGGCAACAATGGTAGCAGATCCTTGTTATGGGCAGAGGGGTTGTTTGCGATCCCGACCTCTTGTAAGTCACGTTAGGCCTAGAAAATTATCCTAAATATAGAAGGATTATCTAAGTTCGAAGTTTTGTCAGACTTATCCATAGTGTCTGTTTGGTTAGCATAAACTCACTCGAAAGTCACATGGAACTTTGGAAAAAATACTGTAGCACAGAAGTTCGGATGTTTGGTTCGGGTTAGAGAGAAGTGGAAATAATGTTTGATGGGATGGCTTACTACTTCTTGTAGGCTTCATTTATTTCTTTTCTCACTTCAATGATAAAAATTTAGATGTGAGATGATTTTCAGTCCCCCCCCCCCCCCCCCCCCCCCCCCCCTCTCTCCCAAATCCGGACTTTGGGAGTCTCCGTGGCTACGTTCACAACCGCCTCACCATTTTCACAACTGTAAGGAAGGATGTAACCATTTTTTTGCACTTATTAAAAAAAATCCCATTTTATCAGAATTTGCCATGTTTTTCAAAAGAAAAAAATTGCGATTTCGGCAATCTTTCGTAGATCTATACATGTGTGGGTACTTTATTTCTGTTTTTTTTTTGGGTATTTCGAACTGTTTTCTTTGATTCTCTCTCCAATCTCGAATTTGCATGGCATTTTTGTAGATCTACTCGATCTACATGTAGAAGATAGTAACTTTGGGTGTTTGGTTGGTTTCCATGTTTTAGTCGAAATTAATTTGACAAAGAAGTGAAGAAAAAAAATTTCCCAAACAAGTAAACAATTCTTTTCTCAAAAATCTCCATTTTTTAACCAAACATCCCCTAGATCAAGTGATCCAGTGATCGAGAACAATTCTTCATGGTAAACTGCACAAAAATAATTTATTTCATTGTTTTGCTTCACTGTTTTGCTCGAAATTCATTTCACATGTAGAACAATGTATTGGTTCTGTGAAGATGTCACGCCCCAGTCCCAAAATATCGAGGGACTAGACACGTGGCAATGGCCAGCAGCAGACACCGATGGACAAACCCAATTTAATGGATCCATCGGGGCGTACTTAAGCTGTAATACAATAATAAGGTCTACTAATCTCATCCACAGAATAAATATATCAATATCATCAAAAGGAAATAAAAACATCATCCAGTCACAAGTAATGAAAATCGGGGAACAACCCGATAATAAGTCTGTTACAATTGTTCATTTAAACAGAAAATAAGAGAGTTTTAATAGCAACAAGCCTGAGCATAGAAGAAACATATACTCAGGAGAAATCTTCTGCAATCACCTCGTCCTCGGTTCCTGGTTCTGCTCTTGCTAATGCTCCTGTTCCATAGACCTCGGGATAGATATCATCTGCTAATCCTGGGACATAATCCAGATCCAGGTCCTCAGGGGACATAGCAAGGTACAAAATAACTCATGCCAAAATAATGCAGTGCAGCAATAAATGAACAATAGGGTAAAATATATAACCAGCTAAGTGATATGCAAGTGAGAGTTTTAATCATACTCGGGCTGAGACTACTATAGGATCAGTGTCGGAGAAACATATAGCAGTATTCTCTCGAAGGGCCAGAACTTGTGCCAAAGCTCTGTATCAGAGACTAAGACACCTCCAGATGATAATATATATAATATAATCAGCCTTTGATATGGTAAATCTCTTCCCACCCAATGTAATCACACGTCTCATGTCCATGACACGCGGGATCAAAACTAATGCAGCAAGTCATATAATATTTAAGAAAATAATATCTATGTCATGAAACATGCATCCTATACAGAATCACCATGAATATCTCAGGAAGATTCTGTCTCATAAATAGTGTCAGGTGTCCTAGGTTATAACGTACTTGATAATGCAAGCACGAGAATGAAAAAGGGTCTCGATATCCATCTCTAGATGACGTTACACAACACCGCGTACGGTGTTGGCACCCGAATGTTATTCGTACGCTAAGTAAGTCACACGGTCCTAGGTTAAGCATGTACAAGATATAATTAAATCAAGAAAATATGTAACAAGAACTGCAATGTTGGCAAGGTACACTTGCCTGGGGTTCTGACTCCAACTGTAGCTCTGACCTTAGTAGGAATTTCAGGTACTGCTCCGGTTGCTGAAATAAATATCACCATCAGATTCAGAAAATATCAAATAGCTAGAAACGCATGTCCTTAAGTCCAATTTGGACACAGGGGCAAAAATGACAGTTCTAGTCAAAGCGGGGTCCACATGTGGGCCGCTTTGCACCGAAAAATGTGTCAGAACCAAAGGTCTCCAAATCCGTCCAAATTAGTGTCAACAAGTCCAGAACGATGATACAAACCCAACGGAACTTCCAGAATTGGATTCCGATGAGCCGATCACAAAATCGCCCGTCAAGTGGAGCCGTGGGGCCCACGATACGCGATTTTGTCAACGTTCTCAGAATTGAACCAAACTTGGGTCACAAGACCAGCGTACTGCTACGAGTACGATGGCGTAAGTTTCGTTTCAATCCGACGTGTGTACACAAAGTTACAGCGAGATCCAGAACAGGCAGATACGGGACGTTGTCGGCGGATACGCGTTGATTCCGGTGTGCACGCACATCCAAATCAACTTCTGTGAAATTCTGCACGTCCGTATCAACGGCGCACACCTTTTGGTGAAGACCGCACGCGACCAAGTCGTCCCGTTTGGCGGAACGTACTCAGTTCCGGGGGAAAATGGGGTATTATTTTTCTTTTTTTTATCGCGGTTTGCGATCGCCACAGGACGCGACACACCGAGTGGGTTGCACGGACATCGAGAGGGTCACGCAGGATTCGCGTCGCAATTGACGAAACAGAAAATGGGACAACGAGGAGAGAGAAAATGCTACCTGAACAGGACCCCGTGGAAACTGAATTCTCGTGTCCGCGAGTCGACACGATAGAAGGGGACACGGCACAGGGTACTGTAGCTAGGGTTAGGGTTCTGCTGCCGGAGGCTAGCCGGAGCTGGGGGCTGCGGCCGAGGGCTTCGCCGGAGGAGCTCGCGGAGGCGGTTGGGCCGCGCTGGCTCAGGCGGAGGCGGAGGCTGTCCGGCGCCGGGGCTGCTGCTGCTGCTGCTGCTGTGGGGTCTGGGAGAGAGAGACGGAGGCGAGCGGCGGATCTAGGGGGCTCGGGCAGCGGGTGACAGGCGGAGGGGTTCGTCGGCTTCGAGGCGGTTAGGGTTCAGGCGGTGGCAGAGAGAGGCGGAGGGGTGAGGGGTTTGCTGGGGGTCTTATAGGGCGAGGAAGGGAGCTGGGCCGCCGGCCGTTACTAGCAGGGGAGGCGGAGCGGCAGGCGTTGCGGGGGAGCCAGAGCGGCGCGGCGGTTACGCGGCGGAGGAGGCGGGGGTCGGTTACAGGGAAGAGAGAGGGTTAGGCGGGTCGGGTAATCGGGTTTCGGGTCGGTGGGTTAGACCCGGATCCGACCTGCAGGGTTGGGTTCGGTTCATTTGAACCGGGTCCGGTCCGGTTCGGGTTGGTTTGGGTAAAAAAACCGGGTTTAATTAGGGTTTTATTTGGTTTATTTAAAACTTAGTTTTTAGGGTTTTAAAAATATTTCCGGGGTCCAATAAATTCCTGAAAAATTACCCTATGTCTAATTTTTCATTTTACACATAAAAATATTATTTAACATTATTTAAAATTTATTTAATTTTAAAATACCTTAATTTTAATTACAGAAAATTTCCAGAAAATTCCAGAAAAATTATAAAAATTTATTTTAAAAATTCCTAAAAAATCAGGGGGTTTACAGAAGATAATCGTGTTTAGGGATAATGGTGTATAGAGAAAATAGTATGTGTGTATTCTTATGATTAGGCACTTCTAGGTGAGTATCTTGGGCTTTTTATGAGAAGTTGCATAGCCATATATATTAGTAAATATGAGTCCATATATACTTTGGTTTATCAGGGTTTTTTCCCTTTGTTTAATCAATTTAAATTTGGATTGTAGATGGATTTCTCGAACCCCAATGATCCGATGATTAATGCTGCTGTGAGTATTATAATTACGTTGATTACGATAATCGTAACTTTGCTGGAGAATGAATAAAATGAGCGAAGTGGCATTACAAGGGAACCATCTCAAATTAGAGAACAATGGTGAAATGCCTACATGTATCGGATCTTGACTGATGGGCCGAGAAACTGTGTACATTACCTAAGAATGAGTACTGGTCCATTCTATAGGCTAGCTAAAATTTTGCGTAGCAATTGCTTCCTTTATGATACACGTCATGTTTGTGTAGAGGAACAACTCCCTAAATCATAATATATGGCGATGATGAGAAGGGATATAATTCCTTTGAGCCATATGGAGTATGTCTCTTGAAAACACAAGCTTTGCGATTGATGGCAGCCCCTTTCACATTTGTAAAATGGCCGGAGGTAATCAACGTATTAGTTTTTAGTCCCATGTGGTCTACAAGCTTTGCGATTGATGGCAGCCCCTCTCGCATTTGTGAAATGGCCGAAGGTAGTCAACGTATTAGCTTCAATTTCGACAATGATGAGTAGGGTGAATACTCTGAGTCAAAATCAAACATATGACAGTGATGACCAGGTAGGGTGACTCATTTGAGCCATATGGTTTGAGTATCATCAACCTATATCTATATGCTGCTGCTGCTACAATTTGGCATTGTTGTCTCTATGTCTCTATATGCTGTTGCAGCTTTAATATGTGTTTTCATGATGACAGGTTTAAAAATGATGGGTGGATACTCAGTATCTGAGTATCAATTTAAAAATCACTGAGCAAGCACTACTGCCTATATGCTCCACTCAGTTAAGACTTGGCAATTTGGTTCAGTAGTCATTTGATTTTATGAGTATCAATGGTCAATTTTATGAATATTGACTTTTGTTCTTTGTGGCTTTGTTATACCTTTATTTTGCGATATAGTTGGATGGAAATTTTAGACGATGATTAGTATTCTTTGAGTCTAAAACAAAATAATTTGGCAATGATGACTAGTGGGTTGAAATTCCTTTGCCCGTAAACTATCAGGTATTGGATTGAAGTTCCTGTGTAGCATTGTTTTTTTTGTCATTTTTTCTAATATCTACTGCTGCCAGTATTCCTGTGAAGTTTGGAAATCTATATTGGTTTGGGAAGGCTCTTTAAAGTGATATTGGCTTATTTTCTCCAATATTACTTCTTTGATGGGGCATGTATTTTGGATACTTTTCTGATACATTTTGGGATATCATGTGCAGTTTGATAAAGTTTGCCCAGATACAACATTTGATTTTACTTATACGATGTGCCTAGATACAACATTTGATTTTTACTAATACTATATATTTCTGATACATATTTCCTTAATGCTACTTTATACTATATGCCCATATACTACATTTGATTTTACTGGTTGTCCCTCATCCCCATACCCTAGGCAATGATGATGAAAAATTGGAAAAATACAATTTTGATACTACACTTGATAACTTTTTTTATCTGAGCCAGGGGTATTGGGAAATACAAGGGTATCCAATAGAAGAGTTTGGCAATTATCTACTGGTTGATTTTGAAATTATCTGCTGTTGAAAAAGTTGTTGCACATATTTGATGGCAATCAACCAAATTATCTATTATATTATTGCTGCTGCCATTATAATTCTTCAATCTCTCTTGTTGTTTGAAAAATGGGAGCTAATGTAATTCCTGCTACTGTGGTTCAATTTTTTCTTCTCTATTTATTTTGGTTGAACCAAAAGATTGATCTCCCTTGCCTTGGTTGTGTTTCTGATGTTACTAATGTTTGCTAATGTAATTCACGCTGCGGCTGTTCCATTTTCTTCTCTATTTATTTTGGTTGCACCAAAAGATTGATCTTCCTTGTCTTGGCAGTGTTTCTGATGTTACTAGTATTTCTAATACAATTTGTGGTTCATATACTACATATGTAAACCCCCTAATTTTTTAGATTTAAATTTTAAATTTTATTAATATTGATATTATGGAATTATTGAGATTAAGAGAGATTTTTTTATTATTTTTAGCTAATTAGAATATATTATATTCATGGATTGATAATTATGTATAATTAATTAATTGTTAATATTGCACAAAAAATATATTTTTGGGTGTACAACTATTATTAGAGTATTGTAGAATTTTTCTGAAAATTATTTGAGGTTCAAACATATTTTTAAATGGTCATATATATATATATATATATATATATATATATATATATATATATATATATAGGATAATAATTATTAAACCCAAACCTAAACCAAACCCGGATCCTAAACCCGAACCCTAAACCCGAAACCTACCCACAGACCCGAACCTACAGCTAAAGTACCCGTTCCCTTCCCCGACTCCTTCTCTTCCCCTCCCTGAAACCTCCCCGACCCCCTCTCTTCCTATTCTGAAACCCCTCCTTCACACCCCTATATATATATCTCCCCGACTACCACCGACCATCGTCGACGCAGTCGACCGCCGCCGCACACCGCCACGAGCAAACTCATTTCAAAAATCTCGAGCAGAGCCTAACGAGGTACCCTTTGTCCCACCTCTGTTTCTTCCTGCACAGTAAACCAAACAGTGAACCGTCGAATCATATGTGAACCAAACAGTGAACCGTCGAATCCTATGTGAAGACCACATGACCCCCATGAACCCTGTTTAATTAGTTTAGCTTATCGTATCCTGTGTCGATCGCAAATTACGACGCAAAACAGAAAAAAAATGACCGAGTTTTGACAACAGAAACTATTCCAGGTACGCGTGTTTGGGTCTCGTTATCTCCATAACGACACGTGATACTAAAATTCTACCTGAACAAACTTCTTGACAGCATAACCTAGTTTTAATTCCTTTAAACACTTTCTTTTAATTCGACCTATTCGGTGATTTATTTACTGTTGAAATCTGCCGAAAACTTGATTTTATAAAACCAAAATTTTTTGAAATGACGTACGTCCCGCTAAACGAGGCGACTTCATCGTGTGAGGATTTTACCGAAAGGCGCATATCTTTAACGCGAAAGTGTAAAATTTTGCGAAACTTGATTTGGATGTGCGTGCACACCGGAATCAACGCGTATCGTCGAAAAATACAATATAAGCCTATTCTGACACTCGTCATAAATTTGTGTGTACTTGTTATTTTGCAACGAAACTTGTGACATCTGATTCGCAGCATTACGCTGGTCCTGTGACCCAAGTTTGGTTCGATTCTGAGCACGTTGACGAAATACCGTTTCGTGGGCCCTATGGTTCCACTTGACGGGTGATTTTGTGACCGGCTCATCGGAATCCATTTATGGATGTTCCGTTGGGTTCATGCCATCGTTCTAGACTCGTAGACACTAAGTTTGATGAATTTGGAAAACTTTATCTTTGGCACATTTTTTGGTGCAAAGTGGGCCACATGTGGACTCCGCTTTGACCCAAAAACTGTCAATTCTATCCCTATGTCCAAATTGGACTTATGGATAGTCAATCTTAGCTATTTCAAGTATTCTGAGAACAATAGTGATGTTTGTTTCAGCATCCGGAGGCGTACTTGCAGATTTTACTTTTACATGAGTAGTTGACTGAGTTCAGAACCCAGGCAAGTGTACTTTGTCAACTTGCAGTAAATTACGTTATATTATCGACTTGTGTTTCTTTTTGTATATATATATTCTTTTGATGTGCATGCTCAACCTAGGACCGTGAGACGTTGCCTAGAGTCCGAATAAGATTCGGGTGTCAACGCCGTACGCAGAGTTATGTAACGTCACTTAGAAAGTTGATTCCATTATCCTATTTTTATGTGATTATTTTACCAAGTACGTCATACCGTAGGACACTTGACACTATTTTATGTGACATAATCTTTCTTGAGTTATTCATGGTGATTATGTATAGGCTTACATGATTCGTGATATGAGACATGCATATATAGAGATATCATTATGACTCGTTGTATTAGCTAGAGGTCATGATCTTGCGTGTTATGGACATAAGACATCGTGGACATGAGACATGAGGTTACATTAGGTGGGAAGAGATACACCATACTACAGGCTGATTATTTATATATATACTATACTACTAGAGGTGCTTTGGCACATATATTGGAGTCGTGATACTACTTGCTTTGGCATATACACTGGAGTCGTGATATTACTTGTTGCTATGGGCTCCCCGATACAGAGCCTGTAGTGGTTTCAGCCTGAGTACGAGTGATGATCTCACGTGCATATCACTTAGATGGTTACAATAGTTTACCCTTGAGTATGTGGCATTATACTGTTTAATTTGGCATGTTGTTTCTTATACCTTGTTACGTCCCTCTGAGGATCTGGTCCCCTGCCAGTTTTTGCAGCATAGACCGTTGTGGAGCCTGCCTGGAGTTGCTGATGTGTGTTGCTTTGTCATGCAGGCATTGGTGCCAGGTACTTATATCATTTCTATCGGAGTTATGGTTATTATTCATATTGTTTATTCATCTGCTGATGTAGCCTAGTTTTATAAAACTCATATTCCTTTCTCGAGTCTATTCGAGCTTATATGTTACTGGACGGCCGACTTTAGCATATGTAGTTCATTCTTGATACTTTGTTCTTTATGTGGATTAAGACATAGATATTTTCTTAGATAGTTACCCTTATTATACAGCTTATACATATTCGAGTCGGATCAGAGTCTAGTCGAATGCGTAGCTGGCATGTTACGTATTCCTAGTCCTACGTATTTGGGACTGGAACGTTACAACATATGTTGTTGTTACTAGTGTTTATGATGCTAGAGTTTGCTTGGCTTGATCTCCCTTGCCTTGGCAATGACGAGGACCAATAAATTGATGATGGCTGCATCTTCTTACGTACTGATACTACACACTTGATTATACTAATTATTTGAGCCAGGCCAGTTTTTGGTTTCTTATTGGGAGGACTAATTTTTTTAGCACATTTTGTAGTTTGGTCAAAATTTGAACGTTTAAATGTAAAAGATTTTCTCAATTTGACGTATATTGATTTGGAAATGGTGGCAATTATCCAGTATGATGGCAATTAATCAAAATTCTAGTCATGCTTTGGATTTGAAAATGGTTGAAATTATCTACTTTGATGGCAATTATCCTCTTGTATCAGTAATGTATCAGTAAGATATGCTCACATGTATGATATCTTCGTACTAGTCTAATACTATATTTTTGGACTGATCAAGCAGCAGTTTAATTATATTCATAATAATAATAATAATAATAATAATAATAATAATAATAATAATAATAATAATAATAAAAATGATGTTAGTAGTAGTAGTAGTAGTAATAATAATAATAATAATAATAATAATAATAATAATAATAGTAATAATATTATTATTAATATCAATATTAATATTAATAGTAGTAGTAGTAGTAGTAATAATAATAATAATAATAATAATAATAATAATAAATGAGAATAGTAATAGTAGTAATAATAATCATAATAATCATAATAATAATAATTATTAGTATTAGTATTAAATAATAATAATAATAATAATTATTATTATTTAATAATAATAATAATAATTATTATTATTATTATTATTATTATTATTATTATTATTATTATTATTACTAATTACAAATTTTTTTTAATCCATACAAAATAATAATACATAATGAATAATAGTAGTTGGGGGTAACCTAACCATATACAAAAGTGAAAAATCATATCATTTCTCAACTACCACTTCCAACAACCATCCAAACGAAGGAACTATAAAAAGCTAATTTTTCAACTCACTTCCAACAAACATCCAAACGAAGGAACTACAAAAAGTTAACTTTTTAACTCATTTCCAACAACCATCCAAACGAAGGAACTCATAAAATATGCATACGCATGACTTGCATACGCAATGCGTACGCAAACTCTATACTTCCAAAAAATTCACTTCGCTACACTTCCGCGAACCAAACAGCCCCCTATACCAACCTTGGCGGTGTCACGACCCGCACCCGAAATTTGGGCATGAGTCGTGTGTACGTCCAGCCTACGCCGCAGCATCGGCGGTAGAACGCTGTCTAGGTCTCAATATATATATATATATATATATCCTGTAAATAGTCTCAACTCCGTACGGAGGACAATGATAAAGATCTACAGTTCTATAATATACTCAATCACAAGCTATATGAAATAATGGCACGAAGAGAATGGAGAAGAGTTCTATATAAACCAACCACAATAAGTCCAACTCAAGTCCTGGGTCTAGATGACCTCACAAAGTCACAAAATAATAAATACAACTCAGTCTCAGTCTAAAACAATAAATACAGAAAAAGTAATCTAAGTGCAGGCAGGTAGGATCTCCTCTAGGATAGGCAACTCCTCTGGGATTTCCGGAGTAAAATCTCCCTCTAATCCTGGACCGTAATGAGTGGGGCAAAAGTTCTCCAGGTCCTCTGAAAAATGTTATCCAGTCAGGATTGGAGCGAAGCACAAACACTAACAACAGTTTCATTAAGTTGACAAAAATTATAAACAGTGTAAGAAATACAAGATAAGAATAAATGCAGGAATGTAGAATACTGGAGAAATAAAATAGGCAATAGAGCATCTAGCAATGAACAATAAATAGTGAATGCTAGAACAATAAGTAGTGAATGTTAGAACAAGTGAATCAGAATAAAGAATAGACATCTAGCTAAGTGTTTGAATTATCAGTTTATTATGTGATCGGCTTGGGACTAGATCAGGCTGGTTATATATGATTAACTATGATTCTTGTAGGTCAGGCTAACCATATGGTTAGCTATGATGCATGTAGTGGTCAGGCTAATCATATATAACAACTATGAAGCATGTAAATGGTCAGGCCGCACCCGACGTGAGAAGTGGGGTGAGCTATGATGCATGTAAATGTTTGGATATGATCACATAATCTACTAATAGTTCCCCATCCCCCAGCTAGCACGATGGATTCCAATCACGACTCCTCATGATGGGGATCTAGGGTGCTAACCCGTGTATCCATAGTGTCGGAATCAAGTATGTACTACAACTGAATTTATAGAAGTAATCAACAATGAAAACTGTCAGAGAATGTACTCGCCTGTGGTCCTAAGCAAGGTGTGAGGATCGATGTCCAAAGTAGAATCACAATGACCTATTTGTGGAATATAAAAGTCAGAGACTGAATTAAAGGAATAACAGGTTTAACTAAATTAAATATGAGGCCTCTAGGTCATACTAAAACCTACTGGTCAATACTAGGTTAACTTGTTACTCTAGGCTTCATATTAATACTAAGCAATATTTACATACTAGGCATTTAGTATAGATATAACTCCTATTTAGGTTCTAAGGTATTATTAAATCTATCTAACCCTTACCTAAACTAGTATTCCAATGCAACCCTTAACTCATAATTAAACTCCCTCTACTGAAATTTACTGCTCACCACTCACTACTCACACACAGATAGTGGAGAATAAAATCTGGGACACACACACATATGCATCTACCCTTACTGAACTGTTCCCACAGTTCCTATATTGGTTTACTACACACAGGAACACTCATACAGTCACATCAAAATCCTGATACTCTAATCCTCCTCTCCCTTATGCTGTGCTGATACACCACACTCACTGGAAGACTGATACAGTCCCCTAATGTATGATACACAACACAACACATCACTGAAACTTACACCCAGATATCTGATACTCCATATGACACTCAAGCACAACCCAAAACCTACACTATACCTGCACTTATCTCCTACTGCCATCCTCAGCCTCTCAAGATCCTAATGTACATCTCATAGAAGTACTGATACACACAGGAACACTAACACATCTCACTGTTACACAGATTTCTGGCAGCTACACTCTAATGGACTGAACTCAACATTGTTCCCTGATACACTAGATACACTCAGCCACACACACACACAGGTATCAACTCCTCTCACACCTATGACTGATACACAGTTGCACCTCACAGCAATTGACTGCTCACCCAGGCCAAAACTGCACAGTTACACATAGTATACACTCAGGTATTGGCATACCTAAACTCACTGCTCACTGACACATGCCCTAACTCTTCTCACAGAATTTCTCTCTACACAAACACTATCACACAGGAACTAATACCCTGAAATTCACACAGGAAACACACTGGTTGCACTCTCAGGCACATTAACACACTGATAAACAAAGAACACAGGCATCTAACATAGGTAATTCACTCACACACACATATTCACTCACTGGTACACATACTCACTCTCTCAGACACTCTAACACTCTACTAAGTTATTAACCAACCCTCACACACAAGAACACACACAGGTAATAACCAATACACAAGTACTCACACACTAGGAAATACACAGTCCTCCTCACTGCACAGAATCCCTCGCACACAGCACACTGTTTCCCTCACTGAGAACACACAGGTTTTCACATAGATTCAACATACTGTAACCAATCTGCACCTCACTCACACACTGAGACAATTCAAATACCTACACACTAGATACTGAGGCAAAAATACTGATGCACCTACTGACCTCTCTTAACCCCTAACACATGTTTATTCCTCTGATACACTAATCCACAGTATCCCATAACTCGATACCACATAGGCACATACAAACTAAACTGATACACACAGCATACATATACATACACACTGATCTTTAACACAATGTACACACAGATATCTAACTAAAACACACAAGTATTCACACACACAGGAAACACACACTGGTTGCATACTGACACTCAAATCTCAACTCCCAATTCACTGCTGATACCTACAGCCAAAACCCATATGCACAAAAACACACTGCACAGAATTTGACCCCGACTGTGCACAGCTACTCACAGTGGAATCCCCCAAATCTCTGCTGTACAGTGAAAGCTCCCAAATCCCTAAAATCGAGATCCAACTACACGTTGAAGATGAAATCTGCCTACATGTAAACCCCTATGATTTAAGGTCCACGAAAATTGGAAAAAACCAAACGTAGGTCACCCAAAACCCTAGAATTACCTAGGTCTTCATGTAGGATCTTAGAAATCGAGATCTACACAATAGGGGGTTTCCTAATGGGCAACTACAACAAAAATCAGAATTAAATATGGGTTAGAATCGGATTTTACCTATAGGGAGAGGGTTTCCCTATGAAGGTTCTTCTTCCCCAAGGTTCCTTGACCCAAGCTCCTTGTTTCCCTTGCTTTGGAGGAGGAAGATGGAATCCCTAGGGTTAGATTCCGAATTTGGGGTGGGAAAAAATAGTTTTTCTAATGGAGGCTAGGGTTTCTTTCTTCATGAAGGAGAAAAGGGTTGAGGGTGGCTCCCTTTTATATTAAAAACTAGGTTAGGGTTTCAAATGCATAGGTTTAGGTTAAACCCCCATGTTAGGTCATGCAGAACTCAATTAACTCAGGTTTAGTCATTCTAGGATTTGAGGTTCAACCCTAAAATTGGAATTCTAGGATTTGTCTAGAATTTGGGTTTTCAAATTAGGGTTAGTCATTAGGTTAGTCCTAATGAGTTCTAGGGTTTGACCTAACCCAAACACAACTAACAATATATATATAGTTTATAAAAACTCAGCAGATTAAATAAATACATAATTATTCAAAATAGTAAAATTACACAAATGCCCTAATCTGAAAATGTGGTAGTGACAAGTCTACCCTCCTAAAAAATTTTGTCCTCAAAATTTAAGATCCTCAATAGTTGTATGTGTTTATTTATATTATTTCTCCATCAAAAATTTAATTCATCAAACCATATAATCATGAAACAAATTCATATTGTTATTTCACAAACTTTCATAATTCTATAGATATCATATTTCTGAAAATCCTCAAATTTAAAAAAAAATTGAATTCCATTTGTATCACAATCTCCTCAAAATTTGGTGTTAATAATTAAATACTCAATATTTTAATATCCAATCCTCTAATTTAAATCTAATTAATGCAAATTTATAAAAGTTAAAATCTCGTCCAAAAAGTTTGTATTCAAACACTAACCCATTAGTGATCTTAATCCTCGATTTCTTTTTCCACACAAAATCAAATAATACAATAGTTATGAAATCTTCAAATATCATATACATTCAAATATAAATTTATATCCTGCAGTCGATAGATATAATGATAATCTTCTTAATTTTCTCGAATTTTAATGACAAATTCAATCATATCTTAATCTTCATAAAACTCAATGATTTAACGAAATCGTCAATTCTGCCATATTAAGTTCTCAACTCTTTGTTTAAATTAATATTTATCCTCAAAATTTAAGGCACATTGTCTTTCTCTGTCTAGTCATAAACTCTTCATTAATCTTCACTACGGTCAAACCCCCAACAATCAAGGTCTAAGAAAATCCTACCTACAGTCACACAACATGCAATCTAGAGAAAACATACATGGTTATGGTCTCCTTTGTCATGGTATTGCAGTCTCTGCTAGGGTGTACTACTAACTATATTCTAACAAGAAAATTATTGATACAAGCTATGGTACTAAGGAATCAATCAATCAAACAAACAGATGGAAAAGGAATATGAGGAAAGAACAGAACATAGCCTTCTAACCCATTACTTGGACATCTTAATCCTCTAATATACACTTAACTCTGGCACATTCACTCACTAATTCCTATCTCTATATACTGATATCCATACCAACTAATCATTAGTCCACAACATCCATGAATACATCCTCATTGCATACACCTGTCTATTGATACCTAGATATGATACCAAGAATCTCTAACACAACCATAGTTTAATAATGCATCCAAAGTTTGATACCTCTATCCCTTGGTACTACTGTTTCTACTACAAGCACACTCACTGCTAGCTCTCTTACCTACTGCAATTGTTTATACTAGTCGTTCTTATCACTCAAGTGCACACCAAGTGCAACACACCATACTAAGTACTACTCATTCTAATACAACTCTAGATGGACACCCAAGTTAGTCTGCGGTGCCATCTCAATCATGCTCAAGTCATCAGATCCTTACACCTGTATATCATCTACTCCTATATTTAATATTCATATTTCTCATCTACCATAACATTAATCCTCAAAATAATCGTCAAGGTTTAACTTCTCGATCAACTTAAAAATAATTTGCATATACCTCCTCAAAGTCAGATACTCAACATCGAAATAAAATTTTAATCACTTCTAAAATCTTTGTAGCCTTGACCATGTTTATGGAATCAAAATTTGGACCCTCAAAAAAAATTTAATGACATAAATCTCAACTCCTCAATAATTCTCAAAGTTAAAATTCATTTCCACTCTTTAATTTTATAAATCCACAAATATACATATAAGTGCTCACAGTCTCTAATACTCGAGGTGCACTCAATACATCTATTGTCAACAACTGTGTACTAAAATTGTACTGCCCGAATCGCTTGCACTATTACCTCCAATGATCAAAGTTATCATCACATGTATTTTCTTCCATGATTTTCAATCTATATTAACTGGTATATCATCCAATTATCATCACGTAGAGTGCTTACTGTTATTAGCGTCATTTTCGACTAATCCTCAATATAGAACCATTAGCACTCTTGGTATTATATCACTAGCTTCATTGATGGATTATCTCATCAAGCTCATTAGAACTCATGATCACATGTATCTTCTATAACACTCATGTTTCTTTACTCTCATGGGCATGTATATGGTTCCTCATCTCGATGGTTGCATAGGTATTTTCCTTTAACCTTTTACAGCCTGTTAAACTAATCTGTGATACGCCTCACCATTTTCATTACCAATTCCGATATTTCTCTACTCATGACACCTCATTATAACTCCTCATGTATATAAATTTCTTTACTTTTAACATATCTGATATCAATCATCAAATTGAATCATGATCCATTAATCCTTAACACTATTCCTCGATACCTAATTGTTTACATAGATCACTCAAGTGCATAATCATGATTATCCAGGGCGGATATGTTGGCTCTGATACTAATTCTTGGAACTATCACTGATACTCTATACTCTCCTTCTACTCACAGTCTCTAATGACACTTATCCTAGAACCATTGTTACAAGGTACTATGCTATGAGTTAACTCTAGATTAAGGCCTACTGCTCACATGTCCAACTAGGAAACACTTACACTCACTAGTAACACTAAGTCAACACTAATACAAGACACAGACATAATTACAAGTCAATAATTATCATACTTAATAAGGAATCCTCAAAGAATAGGAGCTCAAAAAGAAACGGGATTAAGGACTGAAGGTATCTTTACTGCTAGTAAAGAAAAGAAGCGATGGAACAAAGTCCTGGAATAACAGAAATAGATAAGTCTTGAGATGATACTTTAAAAACCAATTTAAGATACAACCTGATAATCATACACGTCTGTCTGAAATCATGACACTCAGAATCCTCGCCACGCCAGTAAGCATAGATGCGATAAACGACAGGTTCCGTAACTAAGGTATGCAACTCTATAATCATGTCATCTAGAATCCTCGCCACGCCAACCGGTATGGCTGCGAGAAATTCTAAATTTCATAACTAAAGTATGTACATCCAAGTCAGGTTCCTACGTTCTCGTCACGACAGCTAAAATGGCTGCGATAAACTCTAGGTTCCATAACCAAAGTAGACGTTTCACCTTTCTCACTGTTCTCATCAATATATGTCATCAGATGATATCGTAAAATTTAGTCCATAAAATTCATCTTGGCATAAAATCAACTCTACAATGAAACCAAAATCCTAATTTTAATAATTGATCAACAGGAATCAAACTCAAATGGTTTTTCTAATGGAGGCTAGGGTTTCTTTCTTCATGAAGGAGAAAAGGGTTGAGGGTGGCTCCCTTTTATTTTAAAAACTAGGTTAGGGTTTCAAATGCATAGGTTTAGGTTAAACTCCCATGTTAGGTCATGCAGAACTCAATTAACTCAGGTTTAGTAATTCTAGGGTTTGAGGTTCAACCCTAAAATTGGAATTCTAGGGTTTGTCTAGAATTTGGGTTTTCAAATTAGGGTTAGTCATTAGGTTAGTCCTAATGAGTTCTAAGGTTTGACCTAACCCAAACACAACTAACAATATATATATAGTTTATAAAAACTCAGCAGATTAAATAAATACATAATTATTCAAAATAGTGAAATTACACAAATGCCCTAATCTGAAAATGTGGTAGTGACAGGCGGTACCGATTCTAGTGGTAGGTGGCACCAATTACAAGGGGTTCAAAATATTTTTTGGTATCACTTTTGTGTTTATCTTTTTATTTTTTCAGCTTTTAATAAACAACAAATATGTTTGACATATTTAAGTTGTTACTTGTTTATAAACACAAAAACATGTTTGATATGCAGTAAATGTACAAATTTATTAAGTTTTAGTAAGCAAAACATACCATCTGCATCTCAAATTTGTTTATTTTCTTTCTTTCTCTTTTTTTGTTTATGAAAACATGGTAAATACATTTTTTTTTTTCGTTTTCACTATATAAATACACTTGCCAAACATTTAAAAAAAATAGTAATGTTTTTTTTTTCAAACAATAAGCAAAAAAAAAAAAATGACACTAAACAGACCCTAAGTAATTCAGATGTTTGATATAATTTAAAATTTTATCATTGTATCATTGTGTTCAAAATATTTATATAATTGCTATAGCCCCAAATCTAAACAAAATTATTTTTATGTGTATACGATGCCATCAAATTTATTCACATGAATTATTGATATCAATGTAATATTAAATTTAAATTATTAAATATATACAATAATTTGTGTTTTTTTTTTCTTATAAGCTTGAGGGTATTTTAGTTATTTAAAAAAAATAGACGAGGACAAAACAAACTCTTTTACATTGTATAAGTACTTTTTTTCACGTGGAAAATACCACTTGTAAATATAAGTGACAACAAATAAACACGCTTATTTACTGTCTGTTCCCTACAAATGGTTGTCACTAATAAGTGACAAACCACCACCCTCTTACAATTTCTAATATTTGCGTTTAGTGGAGGGGATTATAAGAGTGTTTTAGTGGATTTCATTTAATTGTAGCAAGAGCTTCACGAATCCAAACATGATACTTTGGTACATTATATACAAAACAAACTTGTTAGGTCTTTATGGGATATTGGCCATCTTGTCTCCAAATCTGACAAATTTGTAATAGTAAATTAGTTATCTTTATTTTGTATATTTATTGTTTATATTTTTTTTTTCATTTATAGTTCGGTTAGCAATGTTGTTTTATATATTTTATAGTTCTATATATATTGACTAAAGGGGAGCGACAAAGCCGACCGCTCTTCGCTACTGCAGAAGGCCACTTCGTCAGCATCATACAGACTTAGTTATCTTTTATAAAAAATAAAAAAAAAATCCTCCATTCTAGCCAAAATGTAGTTTTTTTTTTTCCTTCTACATTCGTTCACCAGCAATCTCATAAATTATGTTTCTAGATAATGTAAATAAAATAAATTAAACTCACAAAGAAATATGCTATGGGGACACACTTTTTTTGACACACTCCATAGTCACAATGATGTGGCAGTACATTATTGGATGTCAAGAAAAACCTTGAAAGGGAGAAAATAATTAAGGTCTAGTAATGCACTACCACATTAGTGTAGTTATGGAGTGTGGCAAAAGAAATGTGCCCCCATAGCATTATTCAATTTGAACAAGGATGTAGGGGGTGTTTTTCCCCCTCCAAAGGTGAATCAATAATAAGTTGGATTTATATGTCACTAATCCTAGAAAGGATATGTTGTACGATTTATCCGACCTACTGCAATACAACAATCATGACCATAAGAAAAAAGTTTCCAGCTTCTAGAGTTCGCTGCTTTTCTCAGACCGGAGAAGGACAATGACTCACTTCACTCGCCTTTGTTTTATATGTGTTCAATTCAGTACAATACAAACTACAACTTCACCAAAGCTGCACAATAGCTTCCAGACCCCTCATCTAGGGGGCCCAAGAAGTCGGAGTACGTACGAGCTGTTAAGCCCACACATAGTAGAAAGTCAAAGGATGTACTACTTGCCAACCCTTCCCTCCAAGAGACCGTAGAACAGAAAGCTCATTTTAAACAACTCGACATAAGTATATATAGGACCAAGTTGGTTACAAGGGATAACAATCATACCCTAAGAGACATACATTTGTTGGCACAATCATATCTAGTAGTTAGATATAACTAGCTACAACATCTCTCCTTGAGTGTGCATAACTCAATTACAAACTGTAACATCTCATTCCCAATATACTTATTTGTACGTGTAGTTTTCTTGTATCCTATATTTCGTATTCTTGTATCTTGTATCGATACGGTATCCTACACGTGTTGCTTGTACTTGTATACATTAATGGTATTGTACATCTCGATGAGTATCTTGTTACTGAATTTCGTATGGTAGTTCGATGACCATACGAGCAATGGTGTAGCAAAAAATTTAATCTAGGGGACGCGACACTTACTATTAAAAAAAAAAAAAATATATGAAAAATAATGATGATCTGGTTGATAGTTTCAGAACTGGACGAAACTTACAATGGAGGACAAGTTCGACGTTGCACATCCAATGATGCAAGTCTCGTCGCGATCCGAAGTGTGCTCGAAGAATAACTACAATTTTTCGAAAAATAACGTTACGGTAAAATTCTACGAATTCAGACCAAATTCGTTATGCACAGTTGACGAATTCGAGTTTTGTCAATCATCACGCGTCGGCTATAACCGTACACACCATAAATAATGATATTTTTATGCAAAATATATTATACGAAAAATTAGTAATATCACTGTTTTGGTTATATTACACGAATTCGAGTGTCTCTTGTGGTTACCGAGGAGAGGTATAGAATCCCGGCTGGATGGCAGAAGATAGGTGGATCGAGCCACGGGGACGTATTATTCCTTTCATTTATAAATGGTGGGAGTTTGTAGTACAATGGACCCAAAAGGCATGCAATGCAGTGTTCTCAAAAGTCTCGAGCATTACGTCAGATCCCGTGCATTATACCGGAATTTAAAAAAAAAATTAAAAAACTAAAAAGAAAAAAATCCCTGAGATTAAGTGGCTACGCCACTGCATACGGGCCGATCTGTTAGACCGATTCACTGTGTACCTTAGCACCTAATAATGGTGCTAAGTAATTAATCCAAAGCGGAAAAAGATATATATTTTAGGTTCTATAAGTATAACAAAGGTTATTTACGTTAACTACTCTCATGTTTTATGTTTATTATACAGGGTACTTCTACTTTGAAACTAATTACACGGGGTACTCCTATATTTTATAGTTTCTATAGAAATGTATAACACTAACTATTCCTATATTTATTTATTTTTTCTAAAGGAGAGAGAGAGGTACCCCGTGCAATTAATTTCAAAGTAGGGATACCCCGTGTAATAAACATAAAACATGAAAGTAGTTAACGTAAATAACCTTTATACCAACTAACGATATGCCAAAAACGGAAATTATAACAGTCGTTGAGCTTCAGGAATTTCCTAAATTCAAACTCCAATTTATATACATGGTATGTTAGTTTGGTCTCCATGATATTTGAGTTCCATTCTGTCACAGTTAAGAAACTACAGGTATCTCTGGATTTGAACTCCATTTATATATGCATTTCCATCGACAGAAAGAAAACATCTTGATTACGGAGGTTTTCTTAAAAAATTACCTAAAAAAGGAAAATTGTATATTACATATAATGGTCATTCAAGATAAAGAGAGATCTAATAGTGCTAGCATGTCGATTGCAAAGGAAATAAGGGTGTGATGTTACTGATGATGCACAATTAAAAAAATGACCATTCTATTTCATCAGGAAAGATCAAGATATATTGTGAGAAAAATCTTTGATCCTCATGGATCCCAAGTTGGCAAAAGTTGATTTCTGCACAACCAAGCAATATGTACTTGAATTATGCTTCCTTCACTAAATTTCATGACTTGTAAATCCTCTTTGCAACCAAAACAACCCTCTTGAGAAATTATTCAGTGAGTCGGACTCACCACGTGGTGATTCCTCTCCAATAGTGTCATATCACACCAGTAAGACTAAATTACCAGAAGACTAAATTAGAAAGGAAAAAAAAAGAGTGGTGAACATAGGAGAAAGCTTTGGCTCATGAGCTCATGAACAAGTTTGAATATAGGAGGAAGCTGGGCTCATGAGCTTGTGAACAAGCTCGACAACTACTTGGCTCGAGTTGACACAGAGTTAACCATATACACTTTCCTACTTCTGGATTTTGATGTGAATCTGCCAAGAAATTTACGAGAAATACTTATTTATTCGCACACGACACAAATGGGAACACTAATACTTGTCAGGGCGAGATGATAAATGACGACGGGCCATGAAATCCTTATCTAGAGCTCGAGCCCAGCTTAAAAATGCAAAAAAGCTCAGCTTGATTACAGCCCTAGTGATCTGTTCAAGTAGGGTTTGTGAATATCAACCTGCAGTTCAATAGGGAATTTTAAGAAACCTGCTTAAATATAGACCCATTTCCCTCTCAAAACAGTTTATACCCAACCATTCAAATAGGAGAATAATAATAATTATGAAAAAAAAAAAAAATTATTGTCGAGTAGATAACAAAGTGCAATTGACCAAGTATGTTGAAGGAGAGATGATTACAAGCTTGAACATTAGGATTGAACTTTGGATCAACATTTATCAACTACAATGGCACATTATCACAGGCATCACAATTTACAGGTTTTCTAGATAAAATAAATGAACAAGCAACCGAGGAAATAACTATTAGTACAGTAGACATGCATACCGTACACTGAGGCAACTTGGGCATTAATTATAGTACACTAGGCATGCATGATGGTGCACAAGGTTAAACCATACTGCACTGCTGCACCCCAACTTTGAACCAGAAGAGGATGGCTGTCCGAGTATAAATGGCCCGCACTTGCTGCAGGACCAAATTTCCACTGGTCCACACCGCCTTCGCACCTCCTTCAATTCTTGTTCTGGAGACGGTGACACAGTTGTCACAATGCAGCTGGCTCTTCAACAATGGCAGGAATGCTTCGCTTCTACTGCTGGCGGTGCTCATTATTGGGAAGGATAGGTAATCCAGAGGGTTCTCCTCACACTGAAGGATGCACCCTTCAATGGTCAGCCTCCCGCTGCGGTGAAGCAGGCAGCAACCCAGCTCTGCTCTTACTGTCAGGTTCGCGACTTTGCATGTGGAAAGAAACTCCAACGCACTGGCAAGAGGAAACCAAAATACGCAATAGAATTCTATTTACAGTCAGTTTGCTATATGAGTGAAACTTGGACATGACAACAAGAAACGAAATGAAACCAGCAAACCTGTCCGAGCCACGAGAACAAGTCAACACAGTGTCATCAGGATGGTCACCGCCACCAATCTGAACAAAATTGATTCTTAGAAGGAAATCTAATGTCAACCTATTCACCTATTTGTAAAATGAACTTTCAAGAGCAACAATCCTAATAAGGTCCCTTCAAGTAATTTTAAGGATAGGGACCATCGGGTTCATTCATGTAATTTAATAAGACTATAAGAGCGTACTCTTACGGTACTAACTTTTTGAGGGTTCATTCATGTAGTTTAATAAGAGTGCACTCTTACCAACTTTTTGTGTAGACATACAATACAGACCATTTTATTTTGATTACCTTTTATTAATGCTGTGATTCCAAAAGGTCTTGTACCCATTTTATGGATGATGCCTGAGAAGTTGTATCTTGGAAGCATGGGCACTCCAAAATTGGTGTCACATTTGTGTTGGACAAGCATGGAACATTACACACATTCCAAAATATACTAGACAAAATCGAGTGCAGTGCCTGTGTTGATGTGCCCAAACCTCTTCGTGTTCTATCCATGTCCGTGAAACATAAGGTTGTATCTGGTAACTACACCTACCACCTATCTCCAACTAGAATATTATGCCGCCATTTTGATAAGTAAAAACTCAAAATACTCTTAAAAACTTTCTTTGTACTTTTTAAAAGTATCGTTTAAGGCTTTTGTATGCAACACTTGAATGTACAATAGTATCTTTATTTTATCATTTAATTAAATATATTCAACTAAAAGGAAACAACAAAATCAGATCTACAATTGAGTTCATGTCTACCATGGACCCAAATGTTAAAAAGTAGATTAGTTATATTTATTCTATGCATTTATGGCTTTATATATTTTCTATTTCTAGATATGGTTAGTGACTCTTTTCATATAGTTTGTAGCCCTATAAATATTGGTCATGGGCCTAATGAAATCTCTTCTGATTCTAAAAAAAATGTAGCCTCTTTATTTCCTACATGGTATCAGAACAGGGACAATCATGGCCCTAACTCTTTCATCCATCTAATCATAGTCATCAATTTTCCAAAACCCTACTTTCTTCCCAAATCTAGACAACAGCCAACATTTCTCCTCTCTCCTTTGTTTGGACAGCACCGAAGGAGAAGAAAGTTCTTCTCAATCTCCTTCTACCTACACGTCACTCTCCTATTTTCTCTCTTCTTCCTCCTAAACTCGGGAGCTGCGCCGACGAATGCACGTATGGCCGTTGTGACCCTTTCTGGACTCGAGATCCCCTTCGTCTGTTGCGACCCACCTCTGGTCCTCTACTCAAGTACACCTCAGCCCTCACCGTCCTTAGGCCAAATCTGATCGAGCCTCTTCCGTCTTCTTCGACAAAATAAATTGTTGATCTCTTACTCGTCACCAGCTCCGACGCCAGAACTGACGACGATGAATCCGGGCTAGTTCGTATCGTTCTCGACCTTATGATCGAGCATTTTTTTTTCCCTCTCTGGTGTCGAGAACTGATCTAGATCTCTCATTTTTCCTTTACAAGGAGGTTTCATGTTTTCATTGCACTCCTTAGTTTCCGTCTCAGTTCCGACGACTGTGGCGACATATGTTCTCTGCTTCTCAGCCTACAACGTCCAGTTCAATTCAGTCTCCTGCAGAGATTTCAACCAAAGAACCACCACGTTCGACGCCGACCAACCCCAACCCCTCGCCTCTTGCTTTACCACCATATTCTAATAAAAGCCTCTAACAATACTGCCATCGGCCCTTCAAGTGGCACTCCGGCTATCTCTTCCTGCATTCACTATGGCCGACTTGCTACCATGCTCTGATGGCATATTGTACAGACTGGGAGGAGGGAGGAGTATTGCTCTCGATTTGGCAACAACGGATCTCTCCCATGTTTATTGTTTGGTGTTTTGGTCATAGCGCTAGTGTTTGTTGTTTGATGTTCCTTGTATGGCTTTTCAGAGATGGTGTTCACTCTTTGGTCAGGTTGTGTGTATGACCCGTTTGCTATGGTATGGATAGCTTGTTTGATGTGTGGTGCACTATTTTGTTTGTTAACTTGTAAAGAATTAATAACATATAAAAAATCGGGGGCTCCATTCCCGAACCCCAGCCCGCTTAGCGGCAAGCGGGACCCACGATAACTCTGCTGGGCCATAATTCTTGCTCTCTTTAATATGACTTCCTTTGACCATTTGCTTCCAAGATTGGCATTCATTCCATTTCCAATTTGAGGGTGGTATTGGACTCTACATATATCTTTCTTTCATCACCATTCACCTTTTGTCGAGGGCCCTTGTGTCCCGACAACTCTCTTGATCGAGCGTCTTCATGCACCGACTCTTGTCGAGCACTCACGTGTCAAAGATTCTCTTTTGTGTGCCCTAGTTGGCTGCAACTCGGACTCTTTGTGGTCCCTTTGGATGTTTTCCCTCAAAAAATTTTGAGTTGTGAAACCCAGCTTTCTTTTGACTTATTTAGGGATTTCTTAAGTTGTGAAATCTGACTCCCCTTTGACTTCTTTCAGGATTTATTCGCTATCGAAGCCCCGACCTTCTTTCTCAAATGATCTCCAGTTTCTCTCTTTTCAAGCTAGAATTGCTTTCACCAAGTTCCAGCTTGCAGGCCGTGTTAAATAGTAGATTATTTATCTTTATTTTATGTATTTATGTCTTTATGTATTTTCCGTTTCTAGATAGGATTATTGATGTCTTTTCATATAGTTTGTATGTCTTTTCATATAGTTTGTAGTCATATAAATATTGGCCATGAGTTTCTAATGAAATTTCATTCGAAACTAGCAAAATTGTACCCTCTTTACTTCCTACACAACAAACAGACCAAATTTTGTTGATTGAAAAACATATTCAGATAGAGAGAATAATACATAAATCCTTTTGCTAGATTTTTAGCATAGTGACTCTTGCCATCTTAATTTGGATAACCCAGGTCTCCAATAATACATACATCATATGATGAGTCTAGTAGTGAACTGATGCCAGCATCAAAACTGCAACTAGATAAAAAGTACATTCACAAGAAATACGAATTGCAGACCCGAGTCTCGGGTGAATTTTTTAAAGGCACTATTTTATAAGGAAAATATTAACTAAAAAGAACTTACAAGGCAGAGAGGCTTTTTTATTTGAATATTTGAGGCGAAGTGATTCCCTCCACCAGCTATCAGAATGGTGTCACCAGGCCTTCCACAGAAACAACATTATTCCATGTTCATCCTTTTTTAATATCTATGTTACATGATAGAGGAAATTCAGCTAACCTTGCAGCAGAAATTGCAGCCTCGAGACTTGGGTAGACTCCTGGCTCTGCCAAAGTTTTGGTGGGTTTCTCAACGCGCAGCCATAGACGAGGGTGGCATGTCAAGTAACACCATCTGTGGCAAACGAGGGCCGTGTTATAGCGATCTGCAAGCCCAACAGCATGGTGCTAAAAAAGGCTCATGTATACCCATACTTGGATGAAAGTGTAAACGAGAATAATAAGAAAATGTACTTTTGGTTTTTCCCAAACATATGCAAGGTTATATACACAATCAAGCCATTTTATTAGTATATGTTCAAAGCTGATATTTCTTGCAAACAATAACAATGTCTTTTTCACATATTATTGGGGTCAGCTAATTATATCCTTTTCTTCCATTCAGCTAAGTTAAGGGCCATGTCTTTTGTAGCAATACCAAAAAACATATACTTCTTTAGAACCTCAATCCAAGTTTGTTTAGGCCTACTACTACTTCTAGGAGCTCTTTTAACTAATATATTATCACTCTCACTCCTAACCAACCGAAGTATTTATTGGTCTACAATCCACATGTCGAAAGCTTAGAAGCCAAAAACTCCTAGGAGGTCAACGAATCTCAGTAAGAACCTTCGATTCGGCGTTTCTTACTTGGGAGCTCGTTTGGAGCTCGTTTTCCCGATGACGGGAGCTTCGTTTCTCCGGTGACGGAAGCTCTGTTTCCCCGACGACATGATCGCTTCCCATAATATGACCATAATTTTAGAAGACATAAATTTTGTGAAAGAAATTGGAATATTTTCAATACACATTTATCAAAGTACCAAAAAACTAAAAAGAATTTACTTTGAAGTCATAAAAAATTAACATGCAAAAGATCTCTCTGTAACTTTGAACTGAACTTTACAAATTCTAATAAATTTTAAGATATTTATAAGTTTTGATAACAATAATTAATAAACATTAAAAATTTATTAGCACACGCTCCCAAATTTAGAATCTTCTAAGTAGTCGCGCTTCCCCACTCCCGCTCCCGCCCCCGCTTCCGTCCCCGCTCCCGCTTCTGGCTTCTAAGGTCGAAAGCAGCAGCAAAAGCATCTCTTGAGAGAAGTCACCCACCTGCTTTTAAAAGATACCCCAAAATTGAACTCTTTTTTCAATTTGTATAAGATGTCGTTACCAAACATAACATCTTTTGGGAGTGCTTTACAAAAAGTTAGCAGCAGCCACCATGATAAGCAATCCCAAACCTAACCTAAGATTGACAGACAGTTTGCAAAAAATCAAAATTGCAGAAAATTGAATAGAGAAGACCTTTACATTCACCAAGGACATCAAATGGGCGGGGTCCAGTGTTCTAAAAAGTACGCACCGAGATGCCTGTTAGCACCTACTTAAGCCGTCCAGATAAATATGTAGACCAATAACTGGACCCTCTATGTAAAGGCGAAAGGGTATAATTAGGGATTTTTGTATATCAACCCCCAGTAACTGGACCCTCTATGTGATCACCTACTTAAGTAGTCTATCCATTTCCATCTAACCTAGATATGAGTTAACAACATGTTTGTTGTTCAAATTTTACACGGATCAGCAGGGAGAAGATCTAGCAGTCCAGATTTTACATCTGGCTGTTACTGATAGCACTCGCCCTGTTGAAAGTAAAATCAGTTCTTTGCTTCCCAAGGCACCAATCGATATTGATGAGGGCATTTCCCTTCTACTGCTTCTCCATTCCTTCACCAAAACTAACACTTATAATAGTATCATTCTAATATGGTTGGTTTAAAGTTCCTTCCACAAGAAACTCCATATTTGTACGGAAAGAGAGAAATCAACAATAAGGTACCTCATGTCCTCAGCATATTCAGAAGATCTAAAACAACATTATTTTAGTGCTTAAACTCCAATGGAAAAAAGACGTCAATGGGTAGCAGTCATGACAAGCTCGTCAACACCATGTTTGGGCTTTCAGTGACACACATAAACACCATAACCACAGTGCATTCCCCGAAGTGGTAAGACTGTTTCATCTTCCCTTAGTTGATGATCCTGTAAGCTTCAGGAGATATACATAGTTCAGACACCAACCGAGGACGTGTGCTTCTTTGGAATTGATCTTAAAGGATGCTGTGCAGTGCAAGAAATTAAAAATTGAACTTCCTCTTTATTTTGTGAGTGAAAGAACTTTACCCCTTAAAGGGCAATTTTTGCTCCTAAGCTAATACCTATCTTGTTGGAAGTGTTTCCTATGGTCATTGATGTTGCAATGCAAAAGATGAGGACAATAACAATAATCAAAATGGTATTTTGCAGGTCTTTGACATATCAGCACCTATCTAGCACATATCTTTAACCGACTTGAACCTGCTGGAAAGGAGTATCAAATTCAACGTAAAGAGAGAATCAAATTCAATGTAAAGGAGTATCAAATTCAACGTAAAGAGAGAATCAAATTCAATGTAAAGGAGTATCAAATTCAACGTAAAGGTCGAAAATACTGTGATATGTTTTAGGGTTTAGTATTCTGGTTCATGAAGTAATTAGGTTTCTTAAACTGTTTACTGTTTTGTATATAAACATATTATTTTTTTACTGTTTTGTATACTATTTTTTATATTGTTCCTACAAACGAAATTCTCACTATCGTATCTGTATTTTTTATTTTGTATACCATATTTTATATGGTTCTCAGTATACTTTTTTTTTACTGTTACTGCTTCTAGTAATTCATATATATATATATATATATATATATATATATATATATATATATATATCAATCTTTTGATGAAATCAAGTCCTGTTAATTTGAAGTGTTCGTTCAAAGCAGTACTGGGATAGCAGGATTGGAGCGATAATACCGTCTTCCTTAGTCCGATCGGTCGGATGATTTGGAGAGCACGGTCTGCTCGCACGGTCATACCAATTGAGTAGTTCGTGCTTTGCATCAGACCACGGGTTCAAGGGATTGGCCGTATCGGCAAGGCAGGGTGCTTAACGGAATCAGACTTAGTGAGTAGGTTCTGTACCTTCTCCTCTACTCCTTCATGCTTAATAATATGGAACACACGTAAAGGCTTGAACACTTGGACTAGAACATTGGAATCACTACATTGTGGCGTGCATAGAGTGTGCATCATTCGACTGGATATAATTTGTGGTTTGAGTTGGATTTACGTTTGGGCAGTTGGAGCTTTAGTGGATCATCCTGGTTGGAACATCAAGGCACTTCGGGCGGACGAGCGAGCGTGCATCCGTGCACGAGTATCAAGTTGGGCGCTTTGTCAAGCAAAGCGTGCAGTTGTGGTTCGAAACCGGACAACTGCATTGGTGAGAGCATTGTGCCACTGTTGGGACATTGTGCAACTGAGTTTTACGAGCGAGGGGTGTTGCACCAATTGGAGCATTGTGTCGAAGCGGCATAGTGCCTATGGGGATAACTTGTGATGGTACCTTTGGATAAGTTGGAGAATGGTTATGGATAATTGGTTGGATTGAGACGAGTATCGTTTGGTGGGACGAGAAGGCTCGATTCTCTCGTCATACCTACTTGGAGTTTGCACCGATCACGGATAACCTGTTGCGCACAGAGTTTGGTTTCCTCGAACGGGATATGCTCCGGGGCACCAGGATCGTTCGGGCATGAAGGAGACAAATGGTAACGTGCCTTGGACGCGGTGCCGGTAGTTCGATACGACCAAGCAGGCTAGTTACTCAGCTGGATCGAATAGAACTGTAGTTGATTAGTCCTTTATGGCTTGGCCAGTGACTTCATATAGATAAGAGTTGCTCTGCTTTGGTTTGTGCTTTTCTTGTAGGCGGCGACCACCTTGCCTCGGACAAGAGTGTGCATATCGATGATTGGATTTGTAAGGCTTGGATTGTGGTATGGTTTGAGGATGGATATTGAGGCTTGGATTGTGGTTCGATAGGTTCACGCGTTGCTTGGGTTTGAGTAAAACGGTTTGCATGCTAGTTTCCTTTTAGTTGGATATATCTTCTTATATATTTGCTTGAGTTGAATGCTTGCATGCTTAATCTGCTTTACAGTTTTCCTTAACATGTCATACATCTGCCACGAAATGAAAAGATCATCATATAACTGTTTGCATTCACTATCTATTTAGTGCCGGTTTAGACGAGTGGGTTACCCCGCTCACTAGTACAGCTGTGTACTGACCCATGTTTGTGGGCATTATTTAAGGTACGCAGGTGTAGTGGCGCTGCTTGGATATACGAGACATGATGTATGGAACGGTTGTTAGAGTTATTTTATTTTGTTAGTTATCATATGAGGGTATAATAGTAATTGTGGGTGTATTGCATATCAATATAAATAGACATGATATGCAACCTAGGATTTAAGGCCCTTGCAATCTCCTTTCTCATACTCTCTCTTCTCCTACTTTTTTTTCTTCTCTTCTCCATCTCCAAACTTCACTTGTTATCAGAGCTTACATTTGAAAGTACTGTACATCCGTTGTTTTTCGTCTACTTTTTATGATTCGCTGTTTGTCGTTCGTTGTTCGTGGTCGTTCGTTGTTCGTTTATGAGATCTAGGATTTCTACATATCTCCGTTGGTTATTCGTCGTCGGTTGAGGTTCGTTGTGAGATATAGGGTTTCAAAAACCTCGTCTTTCTGTTGCATCGACAAGTATGGTGGAGACCGAATCTTCTAGCGAGGTTAATAGTGGTGGTGGTAGCGGAGGTGGTTCTCCTTTTACTGTTATTCATAATGATGAATTGGGAAAGTCGATTACAGCGGTGAAACTCAATGGTGCGAACTACCTTACCTGTCCAAATCTATCAAAGTGGTGTTAAGGGCGAAGAAGAAGGTGAAATTTTTGACGGAAGAACCCCCGCCTGAAACTTTCGATGAGTATGAAGATTGGATGAGTGCAGATGCATACATTATATCGTGGTTGTGGCATAGTATGGAACCACATATCGCTGCTAATGTTCAGTGGTGTGAATCAAGCAAACAGATTTGGACATCTCTAGAAGAATCATATTCGCAGAAACGAAACGTTGCCCGTATCTATGAGTTGTACGAGTTATTGTTTAATACAAAACAAAATGGGAAGCCTGTGAATGAATATCTGACTTCCAAGAAGGCTTTGTGAAAGTAACTACTTCAATATCATCTTGTTACTACTGATTTGAAGGAAGCTCGGAGACAGAAGGAAGAGTTTCATGTTTCACTTATTCTAGCCGGCTTGGATCCTGCACTCGAACCTTATAAAGCTCAAATCCTTGCTGAGAGCAGTTACCTACGGTGGCAGATACTTTCTCCCGTCTCAATCGTTCCTTTCTGGGGTAGTTCTGTGGTGCCGAGTACTGACTCTTCTGCCCTAGTTTCTAGTGTTGTTGTTCGTGGTGGTGGACGTGGCAGTAGAGATGGTGGTCGTAGTTTTGGTCGAGGAGGAGGCCGTGGTGGTAGAGACAATGGTCGTGGTGGTGGCCGCGGTGGTGGTGGCCGTGGTCAACCACGGAAGTGTAACTATTGTGGAATGCTCGGTCATGTGGAAGACTATTGTTGGGACAAGTGGGGCAAACCAGAATATGCACATCAAGTGCATGATGAAAATATGCAGTCCCAGATCACCACTTTTGCTCCCAGAGATGATACTTCGGATTACAATCAGACTTCAACGTCCAATACCTCATCTCCATTTGAACAGATCCTCCAAAAGTTGAACGAGCTTGCTAGTACCACCTCTCAACCTACTGCAACCATGGCACATATAAGTAATCATGCTTTTGTGGCAACCCAGTCACCATCCACCTCTTGGATCATCGACTCAGGAGCAAGCTCTCACATGTCTGGTATAACATCTCTTTCATAATCGTAGTTCTATGAAACATAATATTATCTTGGCTGATGGGTCTACTTGTCCTGTGCTTGGGAAATGTGTAAATCACCCTACTCAGTCACTATCATTATTTGATTCATTATATGTGCCTAATTTTCCATTTAATTTGTTATATGTGAGCCAGTTAATCAAATCTCTTCAATATTCTGTGACATTTTCTTCCACTTCATGTGTTTTTCAGGACCTCAGGACGAAGAAGATGATTGGTTCGGGGCATGAAAAAGATAGACTGTACTACTTGGATCTACCTGGAAAGGCCTTCACTTCTGTTTCTACTTCTCCGTTGCAGTGGCATTATCGTTTGGGACATCCGTCTTTGGCTAAGTTGCGTCAAGTTGTTCCTAGTTTGAGTCATGTTTCTAGTCTTGAATGTGAGGCTTGTCAGTTAGGCAAGCATCACCGTAGTTTCTTCCCTCGTCGTAGTGAAAGTCGTCAATTAGAGTCTTTTGATCTTGTTCATTCTGATATTTGGGGTCCGTCTAGAGTCAAAAGTCCGAAAGGATTTCAGTATTTTGTTATTTTTATTGATGATTATTCCAGAATGACCTGGTGTTATTTAATGAAAGAAAGATCTGAGTTTCCAAATGTGTTATATGCTTTTTATAATAAAATCTATGTTCAGTTTGATAAACATATCAAAATTCTGCGTTCTGATAATGCTTTGGAGTATACTCAATCTTCTGTGAACAGTTTCTGCGTTGATCGTGGTATGATTCATCAAACCAGTTGTGTCCACACCTCAACAAAATGATATAGCCGAACGCAAACAACGACACATTTTAGATGTGGCTCGAACTCTCATGTTCAATATGGATGTCCCTAAACAGTATTAGGCAGATGTCGTTCTTACTGCATGTTATCTAATTAATCGCATGTCATCATCTGTATTAAATAACAAAGTTTCATTTACCATATTACATACAGAAGTCGCACATTTTTTCTTATCTCCTCGAGTGTTTGGGTGTGTCGCTTTTATTCGTAACTTGGAACCTAATCGAGATAAGTTGGCTCCTAGATCTCTGAAGTGTGTCTTTCTTGGTTATCCCCGTACTAAAAAAGGTTATCATTGTTACAGTCCATAGTCACGCAAATATTATGTTGGTGCGGATGTTACATTCTTTGAGTCTACCCCTTGCTTTCCTTCATAAGACCGTTGTATTCCTTTTACAACAGATTTGATATCTTCCATACCACTTTCGGTCATTCCTGAATCAATTTCTGTCTCAATTCCCCATTTACAGGTTTATCAGAGATCGAAGGACAGGTCTGTGGTTCTGCAGAATTCAGCCCTCAACCAATCATCTTTCGTGCCTGAGGTTTCTACTCCCATCACCACAGATCAAGATGATCTTCCTACTGCTCTCAGAAAAAGAAAACGCATTTGTACCACAAAGAATAAGCATCCCATTTCTAACTATGTTTCATTACACCGTGCTTCATCATCTTTTCATGCATTTGTTGTTTCATTGTCTTCTATTTCCATTCCCAAAACTTACAAGCAGGCTATGTCATCTTCTGGTTGAAAAAGTGCAATGGATGAGGAGATGTATGCTTTACATCAAAATCAGACTTGGGAGCTTACATCACTTCTTGTTGGAAATCAGACAGTGGATTGTAGATGGGTGTACACTGTTAAATATCACCCCAATGGTTCTGTTGAGCGCCTCAAGGCACGGTTGGTTGCCAAAGGATATACTCAGACATATGGTGTGGATTATATGAGAACTTTCTCTCCAGTGGCTCGGCTGAATTCAGTTCGGATTCTTATTTCTGTGGCGGTTAATCACCAATGGCCTATATATCAGCTAGACATAAAGAATGCTTTCTTGCATGGTGACTTAAAAAAGGAGGTTTATATGGATCAACCACCGGGGTATGTTGTAGCAGGAAATGAAAAACTCGTATGTCGATTGAAGAAAGCATTATATGGACTGAAACAGTCATCTCGTGCTTAGTTTAACAAGTTCAGTTCAGTTCTCATTCAGTATGGCTTTCGGGGCACCACATCAGATCATTCAATATTTTGCCATTCTTCCTCAGCAGGTATTATCGTATTGATTGTTTATGTTGATGATATCATTATATCTGGGAGTGATCATGCTGGGATTGTGGACTTGAAGGCCTACCTTAGTCGTCGGTTCCATACTAAGGATTTGGATCTTCTTCGATATTTTCTTGGAATCGAGGTTGCTCGATCTAAGAAGGGTGTGTATCTGTCACAACGCAAGTATGTTCTAGACTTGCTCTCCGAGATTGGAATGTTGGAGTGTCGGCCAGTTGAGACTCATATGTATTATCATGACAAGCTTGATGCTAACAGGGGAGAGTTATTTGAGGATGTTGGATATTATAGACGTTTGGTTGGCAAACTTATATATCTTATTGTTACTCGTCCAGACATCACATATGCAGTTGGAGTAGTTAGTCAGTTTATGCATGCCCCTCCGCAACCACATTAGGAGGCTCTCTCACATTCTTCGATACTTGAAGGGTGCACCTGGAAAGGGTTTGTTGTACAAACCTTCCCAGTTGCTTACGGTGACGGAGTTCAGTGATGCTGATTGGGCAGGCAGTCGCAGTGATATGAGATCTACTTCTGGCTATTGTACGTTTGTGGGTGGCAATCTTGTCACGTGGCGTAGTAAGAAGCAGAATGTTGTAGCTCGTTCTAGTGCAGAGGCCGAGTATCGTGCGATGGCTCATACAGCTTTTGAGATGATGTGGGTGCAGTCTCTTCTTCATGAAATGGGGATTATGATTCCTATTCCGATGGAGATGTATTGTGATAATCAGTCGACAATGTTTATCGCAAGTAATCCGGTGTTTCATGAGCACATGAAGCATATCGAGGTGGATTGTCAATTTGTTCGTGATTTGTTGCTGAAGAAACAGATTGCCACTCCTTATGTTCGGGCAGAGGATCAATTATGTGATATCCTCACCAAACAACTTGCTCGTGGTCCATTTTCTGATTTATGTAAGCAAGCTGGACATGTCTGATCTATATGCTCCTGCTTGAGGGAGGGTGTTAAGAGTTATTTTATTTTGTTATTTATCATATGAGGGTATAATAGTAATTGTGGGTGTATTACATATCAATATAAATAGACATGAGATACAACCTAGGGTTTAAGGCCCTTGCAATTTCCTTTTCTCATATTCTCTCTTCTCCTACTTTTTTTTCTTCTCTTCTCCATCTCCAAACTTCACTACGGTAAATACCTTTGTGGGCAAAAGAAAGAGCAAGAGTGTTGCATCGCCTTTGTAGCATTCTCCTTTGTGGTATTTTTATTTGGACCCTATCGAGAGCTTCGCTGCGTATACTCCGATGTGTGCTTGGTACACAATACTTGACTTTCGCTGCAACTTGGTCGTTTCGATGATAACTATGATGTTTGACATCATCGCCTTGTGCGAGTGCAACTCCAGGCTCGCACGGCATCACGTCCCGATGAGAACGACTGTCCTGCGGGAACGCTGCAACATAGTGATTCACGTTCAGCAAGGACGATCGAGCTTGCGGAAGATTGGGACGTGACAAATTGGTATCAGAGCAGTACTGCCTTGCGCCTTGGGTGATTAGACCCTTTGCACCTCAAGTGCGCCTTGCGCCTTTGACTACCTTGGCTTGGACAAAGATGGTGTGTATACATCAATAGTTACCAAGTCATTGACGATGATGCCCAAAATCATATCATCATTTTTCAATGAGACAAGTAGACAACAAGTGGCTACAAAATCCATAAAGTATCTTTATTAGAGAACTAAAGGATGTACAAATGTACAATAGAATTCTCATTAATAGTCTAGATAAAGACGACAATATAATTTATTCCTAGACTACCTCCTAACAACAACAATAACAAAGTCTTTATCCCAGAATTTTGGGGTCAGCTATTTGAATCATGTTCTTCTATTCGGCTCTTGTAAGAGCCATGCCCTCAGCCATATGCTTGTTTACGACTTTAAACCATGTTCTTCTTGGTCTACCTCTAGTCTTAGAGGGCTCCATTAACTACTACATTATCGCTCCTCCTTACGCATCTATTAGTCTATAATGCACATATCCAAACCATCTATAATATGATTTTCTCATCTTTTTTAATTGGCGTCACATCTAACTTCTCATGGATACACTCATTTCTTTTCCTATCTTTAATATATTGTCACTCTTCCCTCTTAGCATTCTCATTTCATACATATTTTGTACATGTCGTTTCTTAATTGTCCAACACTATGTTTAATAAAGCATGGCCGGTCTTATAGTGGTCCTAAACACCTCCTTAATTAAATTTAAGTACTTTGCAATTCAAATATTCAATGGAATGCAATTATCCAACGAAAAAGCCGAAAGTAAAACTTGGTCGCTCATGCATCATAGCAAAGTCATGCAAATATCAATCCAAAACCATTACAATTTAAAGAAATAATGGCAGAAACATAGCCGTCGTACAAAATATTTGGGTAGACTACAATCCATTTCCTATGTTGCTCCATCAAGATGGTTTACTCAATATTTTAGCAAACCTCGTATCTTTTTAACTTTGACTCGTGTGGTCAAGACTTGTTCCTTTTCACTTTTTGGCTTAATGTGTCACAAAATTTCCTATAAAAAAAATCACCTTACATCTTTGTCTAGACTCTTTATTGTCTAGAAAAAGTTGGCAGGTTCTCCTTGGTTGCATGAGGTTCAACTACATATCCAAAAGATAGGTTAATTTACCTTCAATTAGCCGCATAAGTTTTAAATCAAGACCTCATGTTCATAGCTACCTTGGACGCACCAACATAGAGAATTGGCATCGGGTCAACAGTTCCGGATATCTCCCGATTTGGCCAGTATATCGGCCGGTAAAGGTTTCAAAGGCAAAACCAATACAATTTGTCTAACCAGTCTAAGAAACTGGCAATTGAACATCATGTATACCGTGCATATTGAGCAATTTTACTTGAGAAATTTTCATTAGACATTGGGTCCACGGTCGGTAACATATTAATAGTGATTACTCAACTATTAATCAAAATAATGCGTTCGTTTGAAATTTTCGTTTAATTGGGTATCCGATTAAATGGGTTTAAGTAACAGATTACTGAGCTGATAAAGCAAAGTAATCCTTTTTTTTTTTAAATTGGTACCATGATGTACTGGGTTTGAACTAGTTGGGTTTAAACCCATAACCCCATCTGGCACGAGAAATTATTCGGTGGAACTTGCTCACCACGTTGCAATGGTAAATGGTGAACCCGTCCAATGGTATAATGACACATGGTAATATCAAAAGCCAAAAAGAAACTAACCAAACAATTATCAACTATCATTGAGATAGGGTTAGTCGTCAAGCATTTCAAAATCTAACCTGGATTCGTATATCAGAATCCAAACGATTGCCATTCTAGCAAAACTTTATAATTCTGAATTGTTATTTTGCATTATGGAATCCGATCCATATTGGATTCTGAAATCCACGTTTGTCACAAGTTAACTTACATTTTGTGACTCGACATATTAAATAGTAAATACACACTAGTATATATGTACGTGTGTTACACGTATATACTACTACTTGGAAAGAGCAAACAATAGTCCCTTAACTTTTACTACTTAAGAAAAGCAAATAGTAGTTCCTTAAATTTTTTTTACTACTTGGGAAGAGCAAACAAGAGTCCCCCCCCCCTTTTTTTTTCTTCTATACGTACTAACCTAACTACCCATGTTAAATTTAATGAATAATTTCTAATTAGTAAACATAGATAAGGATATTTTTGGAACAAAAACTTTCATTGTGAAACTTTCAACTTTTTCTATTATATAGTAGTACTAGTATATATGCACGTGCATTGCACGTATTTAATACTATTTGGAAAGAACAAACAATAGTCTTTAATTTTTTATTGCTTGAAAAGAGGAACACCTCTTAATTTTTTTACTACTTGGGAAGAGCATACAACCACAAAAAATTAGATGTAATCAAACTTGTAATCGCGATTACATAGATTTTATGACGTAATTGGTTTTAGAAGAAACTGATGTAATGTAATCAAACTTGTAATCGCGATTATATTACATCTAATTTTTTGTTGTCCAACCAAACATCCGAATTAGAATTACAACGTAATCGCCATAACGATTACGATTACATTACGGTGAACCAAACGGGCCCTTAAAATTTCATCCGAGGGACCTCAAAAGGTAGCAATGCCGATACAAATAACAGCAAACCTTTGGGCTTTTGGGCAAGAACAAACAATAGTTCGAATAAAAAAAAAGAACCCTTGACCTAATTTTAGACTGTCCCAGTGAATTTTTAGTGTCAGTGTCGTGTCCCATGCGTGTCCCCCACTCCGCAACATGGACACGGTAAATGTTCAGTTTGTCCTAGCTGCCAACATATAATTAATCTCAAGGATCCCGAAAAAGTAGAGTATGATAAAAAATAACAGCCAAGTTTTGATATTTTGTGCAAGAACGAATAGGAAATCAAATAAAAAGAAGAACTTTTGGCCTAACTTTAGTAAATCGAAGGACACAATGGACATTCATCTCAAGGACCCCCAAAAAGTAGAGTGTTATGAACAAATCGAAACAAAATTTTGGGCTTTTGTGCAAGAAATAGACTAAAAAGAGGAATTTTGACCTAATTTTAGAATCCAAGGATACAAATGCATATAATAGCTCCCAAAGCATAATCTCAACTCATAGATTAAGCTTGTACAAATCATAGCAAAGCATTGAGAATTTATGCAGGAACGAACAAGAAATCGAATTAAAAAAAGACGGATTTTGACCTTGAGGAAATTAGGGTTTTGGAACAGACCTGGAATTGGGGAGAGGAAGCTGAAGATGTGCATGAGACATCCATCGTCCAGCCCATTCACATGAGAATCGCCAGTCTCCTTCCTCCTCTTCACCTCCGCCTCCATCCAAAATCTTGACTTTCCTTCTGTGTGATGAAGAATTGGGAGAAAATGGATGAGAATCTCTCTTGAAGATTTTGACCTAGGACCAATATTTTTCTTTGGCTAAATTATAACTTGATACCTACAATTATTAAATTTTTCAACTTGATACCCTAAACTTTGATACGTACGAACTTGATACCATCAACTATTAACAAATTTTATGTTGATACCTTCTGTCACTCATCATTAACTTTTTCGTGTCCGTGGGATCGTGGCCTATTGTTACGATGGAGGATTTCCATGGAGATGGACACGAAATTTTTTTGTAGAGATTGACACTATTCGAGTTTCCCTTTAAAAAGTTCCTAAGTCGAAGAAAAATGACATATCAAAAAAAATAAAATAAAAATTAATTTTTTCGTTCAAATAAAAAAATTGACTAAAATACCTTCCTTTTATCCCACTATAGCCTCCTCTCCCTACCCCTTCATTCCCGTCGCCCCTCCCCGCGGTCACGCCCCCGCTCATCCCGGCACCCAACCCCCTCCAACCCCCCCCCCCCCCCCCCAACTCGCACCCCAAGTGGCAACGCCACCTGCCCCCACCTGCCCCCCACCCCTTCCTCCTCTCCCGTAGCCCTACCCCCACCTACATCCATTGTCGATGTCGTTGTGCTGTCGCACGTTGTTGTTGTTGTTGTTGTGCCATCGACGAAAAATGAGGGGAACTGTCGGAGATAGAGAGGGGATGAAGATAATATGGAGGTATTTTTGTCATTTTTGTTCTTCAGTTAACACCGATATGGAGAGAATGGGATAAGGGTATTAAATTGATACCTATTATCAAGTTGAAAAACTTGAATAGTGAGGGTATCAAGTTATAATTTAGTCTTTTTCTTTAATATATATATATATATATATATATATATATATATATATAAAGGAGGGATCGGAATCTCCACATTTATGTATTTTCGTATGATCTACGAAATAACAACCGTTGGATTATCTTTTTTGACGGTTTAAATTAGAAACTTAAACAATCTAATTTTTCGCAAAAAATTGATATAATCTGAACCATCAAAAATGATAATCTAATGGTTGTTATTTTATGACATACAAAAATGCTTAAGTGTAGAAACCCGATCCATTTTTTTCTAGGATAGATTGATCATGAAAAATCTGTAGCAAGATAAAGTTAATTATTCTAGAAAAAAAAGATATTCTAAAATGTAAATATTGAATTAAATTGTTCTACCCCAACCTAGAAGACTAATCTGAAACATAAATAAATAGTTATATATCTTAAGTGAAGAATAATGTAAGATCAATATTCAACATGTTTGCCTTCTGTTCAAATATCGTGTTCTCGTTCTCCAACTTCTCTTCGATGCAAAGTATAGCATTATAAAATAAATACTAAATCATCAAACGACATATAAGTTTCAGTTAAAGGACAATGAAATAAAATAAGACAAATAATGTCAATTATTTATCTAACTATACCAGTTTTATATTCTAGAGTATCTCAAATCTTTACTCTTACATGTCTCAATTACAACAAAATTAAAAAAACCGTACAAATATAAAATGGATTCCATGTAGGACAAGTGGACTTTGGTTAAAATAACTTTAAAAGAGTAATCAAGAAGAGACTGATAAAAATAAAATAAGTATTTTTTGAGTTTTATGTTAGTTCTTGTCTGTCGAAAAAAAGTTTCAATGTTTATGTGTTATTTTACAATTTAGAAGTGGTCAAATCATACATCTAATATTTGTATGACGGTAAAATTGGATAAAATAAAAAATATATTATAAGAATAACAAAATTAAATAATTAACTAATAAAGTTAATAATTATTTATTAACACTATTATTTATTTATTTAAAATATTAAAAATTAATATCGTAAAAAACTAAAATAATTTATTGATTTTCTTTACTATTAACTAATTTTAAATAAAAAATTAGTTATAAACAATTAAGCCAAGTAATAAAGTAATAAAAACTGGATTAATAAAAAAAAGAATTAATTCATTTTTTAAACTTTCTTTTTAAGTCAAACAATGAAATGACAAAAGTAAAATCGCACACGGATTAAAAAAATATTTATCTTCCCCCACATAAGTCTAAAAAATGCGGATATTAAAAGTTGTTTATGAACCAGTAATCAAGAAGAGACTGATAAAAATAAAATAAGTATTTTTTTAGTTTCATGTTAGTTTTTGTCTGCCGAAAGTAAGTTCCAATGTTTAGATATGTGTTATTTTACAATTTAGAAGTGGTCAAATCATACATCTAATATTTGGATGACTGTGAAAGTGGTTAAAATAAAAAACATACTATAAGAATAACAAAATTAAATAATTAACTAACAAAGTTAATAATTATTTATTAACACTATTATTTAATTTTTTAAAATATAAAAAATTAATATCGTAAAAACTAAAATAATTTATTGATTTTCTTTACTATTAACTAATTTTAAATAAAAAATTAGTTATAAACAATTAAGCCAAATAATAAACTAATAAAAACTGGATTAATAAAAAAAATAATTCATTCATTTTTTAAACTTTCTTTTTAAGTCAAACAATGAAATGACAAAAGTAAATCGCCCACGGATTAAAAAAATATTTATCTCCCCCCACATCAGTCTAAAAAATGCGGATATTAAAAGTTGTTTATGAACCAGTTTTACTGAAATTATAATTTCACATTAACTGAACCCCTCTATATTTCAGTGAAGAAGTCAATATCAAATATAAATAAAAATGTTAATCACAGCATGACTCTGTGGCCCAATGGATAAGGCGCTGGTCTACGAAACCAGAGATTCTGGGTTCGATCCCCAGCAGAGTCGAAAGTGTATCAAATTCTATGATTAGATTAATTGTTTTCTTGACATTAATTAGGTTTATTTTTAAATAAGTTAAATTTCAGCTCATAGTTTGTTTACCACATTTATAAAATGTGATATAATGGATTCCTAATTTTCTTGACATCTAGAGAGTAATTCGTTTGGAATTTTATATTTTTAAAATAAATTAAATTTCAGCTTATAGTTTATTTAACATATTTATAAAATGTGATATATAATGGGTTGGTTAAATGAGGGACATCTAGGTAATTTATGTTGCATTATTGTAATGCATTTATTTAGTGACCCTTGTGGTTACCGGAGAGAGGTATAAGATTCTGACTGAATGGCGGAAGATCAGTGGATCGAGCCACAAGAGGCATATTGTTCCTTCCATTTATAAATGGTGAAAGTTGGGGGACAGTGGGCCCAAAAAGACATACAATGCAGCGTGCATAAAGTCCCGTACGGTATGTCGGACATTTAAAAAATAAAAAAATAATCTATATTATTATATAATAATACTAAAAGTTGAACTTGCATATGTTAATAGGGAGATCTAGGTAACATGAGTTGTCCTTTTGCCTTCCTAAATAGTCTTACAGACATGTATAAGATAATAATACTATATAATGAGAAAAAATGAGCTTTACCGTGAAACTTTTATTTCCAAATATACCTTGCATATGTTTTAGTAACTAAATTTATTCATTAAAGTTAATAGAAACAACTAGATAATTACTAGAGTTGTCCTTTTATCTTCCTAAATAGTCTTAAGAACATGTATAAAATATTATATACAATAATATGATAGTATTAATATAATAATAAATTTAGAATAATTAAAGCGGTCGTCTTTTAGTATTTCTAATAATATTCTATAAAATACGTACAACGCTGCATATATTAAAACTTAATTTTAAATATTCAAATCATATTTAAACTAATTACATAGTTTTATCTAAACATATTTCCAAACTTCTAAAAATGTATCTATAACAAAATTTAATTAAAATATAATTTAAATTTATAATATTAGAGACTTTTTCTTTTCTTTTTGGTATGTTGCACGTGAACATGACTAGTCCCTATAAATGCCATCTAATTAAAAGAGATGAATAATATGTTTTGTTGGGATTTTAATTATGCCTTTATTGGCCCATTTTATTAGACTTGCGTATAACTTGACTAGTCCAAATGAAGAGGAAAAAAAAGAGATTATACCAACTTCTCCTTCATCTCTAACATCTTTCCAGTCAGCTACACCACTCTAACCGGAAGATCCTCTTGAAGCCATCCGATGGTTGAGTGCGAAATTCAATGCTTTAAAGAACAAATACCAACTCCATAAGATGGGGTGAAACAACCTTATCTCCCTCATTGGGATAATGTTTCATTCTCTCCTAAATACAAACCCCAATCGATAGTCTTATTTGAAGGCAGAACATCACCGAGCCAGTATATCAACTACTTCAATATGATGATGGCTCACTTACAGAAAGAGGACGCTCTCCTTACCAGGATGTTCGTGGAATGTTTGGCCGGCATAGCCTACTATTGGTACCACAGTCTGCCTGATAACTGCATATCCTCGTTCGGTGACATGAAATAACTTTTTCTTTTACGATTCTACGAGGGAGGCATGGACATGACTATGTCATCGCTCATTGACATCAAGTAAAAAGAGAAAAAATCCGCTCATGAATTCATAGAGCATTTTAGGCAACCAACTCTGAAGTGGTCCCCAGGTATTCGAGACTCCTCATTTATTGAATTGCAAAAATAACCTACTGCCTATAGTAGGGCTCTGGACGTGTCCAACCAAGTTTTAAGATTGTACGCCATTCTTCATAGGAGCCAAAGCCGCTGAAGGTAGCACGAAGGTGACACATAATTTTAGATTACAAATGCCCAATAAAGAAGATAAAGGGAAGAACCCCTCCAACAACAACAACAATGTGAATAATCGCAACAACAAAGAAAATGAGGCCTTAGCAATGAACTTGTAAAAGCGACCCACCTCTCCTTCAGCACAAAAAACTTTGGAGTCTTCCAGACCTAAGGAAGAATATTCCTTCGATGAGAGTGATATCTACAACATTTTTTACTGTCTGATAAAAAGCAACAAGTTGCAGTTGCCGGACATCAAGCGACCAGATGAGGACGGTAAAAAGGACGAGCCGAAGTACAGCTTGTACCACCGATATGTACATCACCCTACCAAGGCTTATTATGTCTTGAAAAAGAAGATACAACAGTTAATAGATGCTAAAGCTATCACTCTTCATAACGATGACAAGACATTCACTGTCAATATGGTGTCTCTTCAATTCGGCGACTTTCTAGCACAAGAAGTCCCAAACGGTGTCATTCTAATTCCTCGAGCTAAGATGAAAGTGGTAAATCTCCCGCCCGCTCGAAGTCAAACAGAGAGATTGGTGCCTCTTACCAAAAATTATGATAAAATTATGTGGATCCATCCCGACTTACTGCCGGATTAGGACCAGGGAGTAGCATCTTCCAATTCAAAGTCCAAGAAAAGAGCCAGAAAAGTGAAACATGCAAAATAATTTTTTCGGATCATCACTCGGATAGGGATCAAGATCAACCTCGAAAAATATACTTCTAGAGACCAGATTTAAAAATCTGAACATAGCCTCACCAAGCTCTACTCGCAAGCGTAACATAACCCGCCAGCAGGAGAACAAGATGGGCAACACCCTTTGTTTAGGGCACAATAAGTCTTCGTTGCGCACGAAGGAGTCCCTGAATACACTCCTCTCCCGCCTACAAAAACTACGACATCAACCTCAACTACTGTGGATGAGGAGGAGTGTTTGTGAGAAGCAAAAGTTGTATAAACTTTGTATTATAAACTATTAGAAGAAATAAGAGTACAAAAGATCCTAGACAAGAATCTAAGTACAATTGATTCTGGAGAAGTATAGCTGTAGAGATCTGATCTGCGGACGATCGCTTTACTTCTTGGACCACACGAAGATGAACAAATACAAGGATGCTGTGAACAACTTGAAGAGTTGGGCAATGAGAAAGCTTTGGCAACAACGACACGACAAGCTTCTATTTCTTTTCTTATGTTCTTGAACTTCAAAGACTTGAAAATTTTCCTATAACGTACACATTGATCCTATATTTATAGGATTTTAGAGCAGTTATGACAGTTTGCGCGTGTAAACCCCCAGATTTTCAAGAATTTTTAAATTTAGATTTTTCACAATTTTCTGGAATTTTCTGTAATTAAATTCAGGTATTTTTATTTTTAAATAATTTTTAAATAATAATAAATAATATTAAAATATTATAAAAATAATATTTTATGGTGTAAAATGAAAAACTAGACATAGGGTAATTTTCCGAGAATTTATTGGACCCCGGATGGATTTTTTAAAGCCCTAAAAACTAATTATTTAAATTAAACCAAAGTGAACCGGGTTTATTTAATTAAACCAAACCAAACCGAACCAACTTCTGAACCGAACCAGTTTTATTAAACCAAATCCCTAGCGGGTCGGATCCGGGTCTAACCCGTGACCCGAAACCCGCTAGACCCAAACCCATTTAATGCTTAGCGGATCGGGCCGGATCCGTCGACCCGGCCCGCAACCCTTCTCCTCTCCCCCAGCCGTTCACGCGCCTCCCCCGCCGCGTAACCGCCGCGACGCTCCGGCAGCCAGCGCCGCCTCACCTCCCAGCGCTGCTCCGGCTCCCCTGTCTAGCCGCCTACCCCGTTCAACCGCCGCCGCTCCTTCTCCCTCTTCCCCTATATATAACCCTAGCCTCCGCCTGAAACCCTCCGACCGCTCTTTCCCGTCTCAGCTCCGCCCGCTCGACCCATCTTCCCCGACGAACCCGCCCCGCTGCTCCTCCTCTAGCTCCGTCGCACCTCCAGAACCCGACGCCGCAGCCCGCCCCAGCCGAGCCAAAGTCTCAAGAAGCAGCAGCACCGGCCGCTGCCTCCGCCAGTGAGCTCCGGCCGAGATGCCTCCCTCCGACGACGCCCCAGCAACCCTCCGGCGATGCCCCAGCAACCCTCCGGCGAGCCCAGCCATCTCCGGCGTAGACAGAACCCTAACCCTAGTTTCTGTGGACACAGCACCCTGATTCGACACGGACACGACTCTGACACGTGTCGGACACGAAAAATTCAGGTTTTCTGGAACCCTGTTCAGGTACCCATATCTCTCTCCTCGCTGCTCTGTTTTTAATTCTGTCAGTTGCATCGCGTAGCCTGCATGACCTCCTCGGTGTCCGTGCAAACCGCTCGGTGCATCGCGTCCTGTGGTGATCGCGAACCGCGATCCAAAAATAGGAAAACCAACGCCCTGTTTCACCCCGGAACTGAGTACGTCCCGCCAAACGGGATGACTTGGTCGCGTGCGGTCTTCACCGATACGTGCGCGTCATTGATACGGACGTGCGGGATTTCGCAGAAGCTGATTCAGATGTGCGTGCACACCGGAATCAACGCGTGTCCGCGGACACCGCCCCGTATCCGACCTTTCTGAATCTCGCTGTAACTTAGTGTACACATGTCGGATTGAGACAAAACTTGCGCCATTGGGCTCGTAGCAATACGCTGGTCCTGTGAGTCAAGTTTGGTTCGATTCTGAGAACGTTGACAAAAATCGCGTATCGTGGGCCCCACATGCTCCACTTGACGGGCGATTTTGAGAACGGCTCATCGGAATCCAATTCTGGAAGTTCCGTTGGGTTCGTATCATCGTTCCTGACCTGTTGACACTAAGTTGGACAGATTTGGAGACCTTTGACCCTGACGCATTTTTCGGTGCAAAGCGGCCTACATGTGGACCCCGCTTTGACCCGAAATATCATTTTTGTCCTTGTCTCCAAATTGGACTCAAGGACAGGATTTTCTAGCTGATTAATAATTTCTGGATCTGATGGTGATATCTATTTCAGCAGCCGGAGTACTGCCTGCAATCCCCACTGAAGCCAGAGCTACAATTGGAGCCGAAAATCCAGGCAAGTGTACCTTGCCATAATTGCAGTATAATGATTCATTTTGTTCTCTTGATTTATTCTCCTGTGACTGTTGTTCATGCTCAAACCTAGGGCCGTGTGACTTACTTAGCTTCCGATTAATAGTCGGGTGCCAACACCGTACGCGGGGTTGTGTAATGTCACCTAGAGATGGATATTGTGACATTTACGTTCTCGTACTTGCCATATCAAGTACATTATACCCAGGACACTTGACACGAATCATGAACAGAATCTTCCTGAAATATTCAAGGTGATTCTGTATAGGATACAGGTTTATGATATCTTTACATGCTTAGATTATATCCTGACTTGTTGCATTAGTTTTGATCCTGCGTGTCATGGACATGAGACGTGAGATTTCATTGGGTGGGGAGAGTATTACCATATCAAGGCTGATTATATTATATATATTGTCATCTGGATGTGTCCTAGTCTCTGACACAGAGCTTTGGCACCAGTTCTGGCCCTTCGAGAAAATACTACTATGGTTTCTTCAACACTGATCCTGTAGTAGTCTCAGTCTGAGTATGACTAAAACTCTCACTTGCATTATCACTTAGCTGGTTTATTACTTACCCTATTGTTCCTTTATTTCTGTACTGCATTATTTTGGCTTGTGTTTTCTGTACCTTGCTATGTCCCCTGAGGACCTGGAATGAATTATGTCCCCAGATTTAGCAGACGAGATCTACCCTGAGATGTACGGAACATGAGCGCTTCTCGGAGCAGTACCGGAACCTGAGGACGAGGTGATCGCTGAGGACTTCTCCTGAACATCTGCTTCTTCCATGCTCAGTTGTTATGGCAATTAAACTCTTTATTTCCTGTTTATGAGAACTTTTGTAACAGACTTAATATCGGGTTGTTCCCCGATTTTTAATTACTTGTGACTGGATGTTGTTTATTTCTTTTTATTGATATTGCTGTCTTTATTCTGTGGATGAGATTAGTAAACCCTGACTATTGTAATACAGCTTAAGTATGCCTGATGGATCCATTAAATTGGGTTTGTCCATCGGTGCGTACTGCTGGCCATTGCCACGTGTCCAGTCCCCGATATTTTGGGACTGGGGCGTGACAGCGCGCACTTTGGATAATCCGTATTGTGCGTGCATTTTTGATGGGATGCCATCCCACGATCTAGTGAGTGGGTGCACAACTTGCTGCCTGCTTGACACGTTGCCTCCTATATGAGGAAAGTGTAGGTCATAGGACAGTTATTTTACAATTTAGAAGTGGTCAAATCATACATCTAATATTTGAATGACTGTGAAAGTGGGTAAAATAAAAAATATATTATAAGAATAACAAAATTAAATAATTAAATAACAAAGTTAATAATTATTTATGAACACTATTATTTAATTTTTTAAAATATTAGAAATTAATATCATAAAAACTAAAATAATTTATTGATTTTCTTTACTATTAAAATAATTTTAAATAAAAAATTAGTTATAAACAATTAAGCCAAATAATAAACTAATAAAAACTGGATTAATAAAAAAAAGAATTAATTCATTTTTTTAAACTTTCTTTTTAAGTCAAATAATGAACTGACAAAAGTAAAATTGCACACGGATTAAAAAAAATATTTATCTTCTCCCACATCAGTCTAAAAAATGCGGATATTAAAAGTTGTTTATGAACCAGTTTTACTGAAACTAGTATATATGCACGTGCTTTGCACGTATATTGGAGTGAATGATGTTGATGAGTTAGTTTATTTCTACTGCTTTTAATTATATAGGTTAATGGTTCAACCCTTCGAATTCTTTGGTAACAATTTAAAAGACTTAGCAAGTAGCATGAACCCTTTGATTTCCATAAATGGTTGTCATTATTGCATCTCTTAAATGGTTGTTAGTGAAATTTATTGTAGGTATTCTTTTTAATTACTAAATATGTTGAAGGGTATTTTTGGAACGAAAATTTTTCACGGTGAAGCCTAGTTTTGGCATTATATAGAGGAGATTATAATTTCGCATTAATTGAATCCCTCTATATTTTAGTGAATAGATCAATATCTAAACTAAATAAAAATATTAATCGCAACATGACTTTGTGGCCCAATGGATAAGGCGCTGGTCTACGAAACCAGAGATTCTGGGTTCGATCCCCAGCAGAGTCGAATTTTCTATATTCTGGGTTCGATCCCTCTATATGTGAAGTAGTCAATATCTATTCAAAAAAAAAATATTAATCACAACATGACTCTGTGGCCCAATGGATAAGGCGCTGGTCTACGAAACCAGAGATTCTGGGTTCGATCCCCAGCAGAGTCGTACTTATCATATTATTCTTACTTTTTATTTTTCTTAGACATAAAATTAAACTGAAATTGGCACAGTGGTGTGTGTAACCACTGTTATTATTAGTACTAGAAAACTTTTTTTTTTTTAGATGTACTAGTAAACTTACTTAAACAGATTTTTTTTTCTTAGACAGAAAATTAAAATGAAATTGGCACAGTGGTGTGTGTAACCACTGTTATTAATACTAGTGAACTTACTTAAAAGTAATTTTTGTAATATTGTTAAAAAACAGTTTACAACTCTAACTCCGTTTGTCAAACGTAAAAGCTTAGAGAAAACTTCCATATTTGAATTAAGATTTATTAAAATTTGTTATAGGTATGTTTGTAAAACTTTGGATATATAAAAAATATAGGTAATATCATATATTTAGTTTAAATATAATTTAAATATTAAATATATTAAACATATATTTAGATATATGTTAAAGTAATTGTAATTAGGATTTTAAATTTTTTTACGTACGTAGTTAGATATATAAATGGCTTAGACGTCTTATTTTTGAATTATTTTCAAGTCGCATGTAGAGATATATAAAAGAGATTGTTATTGCAACAATCTCTGCACGATGCATCGCATCCGCACACCATTGGGTTGCACTACAGCGCAACCACCACCACCACACTTAATTCTCCCTTAAGAGAACTAAAGTGTGCCCTCGTTGCTCGAACTCAATGCACCCACCACCACCACACTTAATTCTTCCTTAAGAGAATTAAAGTGTGCCCTCGTTGCTCGAACTCAATGTCTCTCACCCACACTCCATCGTCATCTTAACAATTAGGAAGGCATTTGAAGGGTTTTCTCTTTCCAAATCTTTTTTACTTGAAATTTTTTTTCAACGTCCTTGGATGTGTATATTGAAGGTGTTGAAATCCAGTCTGGATTAGTTATGTGAAGACCTGACCGAGTTTGCTTCGAACTTAGCCAGTTTTAAACAAAACATATGTGGATGCGACCAAGCGAATTCGATTTGGACGAACTGAACGTGATTCAAGTTTTAATCAACACAGTTATATTCGTACGGAAGGTCATGATTATTGCTAGGCTATTTTAGGGATTTCCTAGAAACCCTAAAAAATAGGTTTCTCAATCTATACGTGTGTGTGTGTGTGTGTTGATGGAGGGGTACCAAGAGAAACTCAAGATGGGAGATTCGATGGGGGCAAGTCCACAGAAAATCTAAGAGAAAGTCCGTACTTTGCTCTTAGGGCTCTCCGTTCAAGATAGTTGAAAGAGAAGATCCGTTATGGGAGTCGTCGTCTTCGTTCAGGGAGATTACTACGGGTAGGTTGAGTGATTTCAAGTTTTAATATTATACTTTCTTCTTGAGTTTGGTGAGGGGGTTGATTTTTTGGCCAAATGATTTAACATAGTTTTATTCAATCTTGTATCTCCACCTCAAGTTATAAAGATTGAGATTTGTCCAAGTGACATAGTCATAGAAAATATTATATTTTATCTATCTTGATATTCTGGTTAGACAGTGGTTGGTTATCTCAGGTGGGTTGGCCTAATTTTTATTGTGGTCAGTTTCAGACATGTGGTATCAGAGCACAGTTTCGGCGCTGCTTATAACGACCCGCTCTACTCAACCTGGAGAGTCAATTCAAAAGACGCAAGTGTAGCAAATCGTCCCGCCTAGCTCGACGAGATAACTCTCTTGATGATAAGGCATTCAGACTTGGCCTTCAGAAGAAGTTTAGACTTAGACTTTTCAGAGGCACGCTCGGAGTCTCGCTCGGCCGACGCGATTCATCGCTAAGGTGGGTGGCTCCGATGAACCTGTCTCTACTTAGCTTGCACACTTAAGAAAAAAAATGTTATATGTTAGTCTCTAGGCGATAACCCACTACATGCTAATAAAAGAGACGAACGCACATAGCTAAGGGAATAATTCTGCCTTATCATTTGCATAGAACTTGAAAATTCTATTTGCTATCTGCGTATCTTAGCGTATTGAGTAACATGAAGTAGTTCCTTTATTATGCCACAAAGTAGTTCATGTTTATACATCGATGCACCGCACTGCACAGAGTGTGACACGGAGGAAGAAGAGAGTCATATTGTATATATAGGCGGAAAGACTATCCAGTAGTCGTCCCGAGTCGGGAGAAGAAAGCAAAAGAAGCTTTCTCTACTCACCGAGCTGGAGTTGAATCGGATAGTAAAAATCAAGCTGAAGTTCCTCTGATAGTAGAAATCGAGCATGAAGTTCGCGAATAGAATAAAAGTGGTGGAGTAGTTGCATGTTCACGGACAACTTATTGCGCATAAGGAAGAGAGTCCTGGAACGATCTCCGAGTCATCAAAATCGTATCAGCCTAGGAGGACTACACTGGTGAGTTACTAATGCGAATTCTAGCTGAAGTCCTACCAGCCGAGTTCGAGATGTCCAGTAAGGCTTGCTACAGACCTGGATAGACAGCCGACTCGTCGGATGGAACGAGCCTCCCAGCAAGGCTAGCTACCGAACTGGGAAGACACTCGTTCAATCCTATATGATATGTCCAATATGGCTTGCAGAGCCAGTGACCTTCATATAGATAAGTCATGCATGCATAGCGGCAATCCGCGTACAGTAGAAGAGTAACACGATGGAGTTTGATGCACAACACATCACACCTTGGAAGTGGATGCACGGTTGTCACGCCCCAGAACCAGAATACTGGAGAGCGGGTGAGTGACTCAGCCAACCATACCTTGCGGAATACCGAAGTAACTCACACTGTGTTAAGGTTGTCTAAAGACAAGGGGGTGCATACTATAATCAAGTCACCTAGGTTCCAAAAACATCTATGTCTCAATCATCAACCAAAAAATAGTAGGAATGAACATGTAAGATAAAATAGTTAGGCATCCCCGACACTCTATCAGAATGATCATGAAACCAGTTATGCAAGATAAACTAGTACATTGTCAATAGTACATAATTGTAAGTCAGTCGCGGTCTGAATAATATACAATCATGTAAAGGGACAAATGTCCAGATAAACCGGCTAACAAGTACCGTCGGCTAAATACAAAAAAGGTAATACAAAATGATACCCATAGTGGGAGAAAAGAAACCCACTCAAGTTCCTTGGTGGACATTCTCCTGGTGTTTGCCATCGGTCGAATACATGACAGGATCCTCGGGCTCTGCTACTAAACCTGGCCAGACAAAACCAGCGGGGTCAGGCCCTGATAACAAGTACCATAAAGGAGCACAAGTGAATGAGCAAAACCCAATAAAGTACATAAAATAGGATCCGCGTCCTGACCGTAAGCGTATGACCTTTCATTGAAGCATTAAGACACCTCTTCAACTAAACAAGTACAAGAGGTCTCGCACTACGTTGAGATAGGGTACGACTCACTAATCATGGACACACCATAGTATCTGCATCATAGATTTAGTCCATAGTCTATCATAGCATAACAATCCAATCCCACAACCAAACAAGGACAATGGTTGGACCACCATACCATGATAGTCCGCGTCTTTAGCCTACTATCTGATGACACAAAACACAAACAGGAACAAGAACACACAGGCTAAGGTATAGTTTACATATACATATGAAATGTAGCTTCGGTTCATGGTTTATTGTGATACAATAGCGCAATCCTACAACCAAATAAGGACAAGAGTTGAACTACCCCATCACAATATTCCATGTCCCTAAATACCAATATATGCACAGAGAGTAAAGTTAATCGGCCAATTAATTCTACGGCTTGCTATGTGGTATCTGGGTTATCCGAGAAGAATAATGCATTATTGGAATCCTCATATCGTGCTAATGGTGAGGGCGGCTGGCCGAGCCAATAAACGCATAACACATAGTATGTAAGCACTGCCCCCCCGCAAGGCCACCGTATGAGAAATCAGGTACAATTATATATATAGCATAGCCATATACTGAACTCGACTAGTGTAGATGATATACAATATCCGTTGGGGGCCAACATGACACCCTAGGACATATGTCTTACCGGTAGCTACCACACATGATCTCAAAATTCCATTCCCTCCTAATGCTTCTACCCATTTAAGTGACCTTATTAACCCTATGATTGTATAGAATCTCGTGCCGTGGTCACACGATCATTCTCCTAGAATGACGCACCATAGTGCGTGTACGTTGGGTACGAATCCTCATTATGTCCGAGGGCCAAATCTGGATTCCTTCAAGCGTAATGCAACAAGCAATCAGACATCAAACAGATAACCATTCTAACCACGCTATGGTTACTGACCAATTATTATAATGCCCGTGCCAGGGAAAATAACTAGAACGCGTAGCATGTACACTTAGCAAGATAATGTCGTACCTCAAGGCACATGTAGGATGTTTTCACACACTCAGTGAATAAGTAAGCTGATAATCACGTTCAAGCAAGGAAATATATTAGCACAAATATAAATAACCAGATCAGGATACCAGGCCTATCAGTCGGTCAGATAACTTATATTAATCAGGTCAAGAGTCAATAGTCATGCTACATCTGGTTTGTCGCACTTTGGTGCACAAGTAAAATTATGTGGCACACTCAGGACGAAAAGAAGTATCAACTCAGATACGGGTAGTCAGGCTTATAAACCAATCACTTAGATCTTCTTATCACATTGAAGCACTTGATCAAATAGAATCTCCTCAAATCAGATTCATAGACTATCAATCAATTAGAAGCCTAAAATTATGTGAAATCCTCGAATTTATAATTACGTCGTCGGATGTGAGCAAGAAAAAAAATATGAACCACTCTGGAGTAGATCCACAATCCTTAAACCAAATAAGGACCGTGATTACAGATCGTCCCCCGAGCAGAACTGTGCCCCTCGCTCTATCTGACGAACAAAAGGATAAATTAATCTACTAATCTGAGTTACTCTAGGTTACCACATGGTCTACTTCAGCATATAATCATACTATGCACATAGTTAGTTCTAGCACATAGCCATGTCTAGCATAGTTTGATTACTAAGTCGATTCTCCCTCAGAATCACAATACTTGCAATTTAGGATCAACACACATAGCTCATACCTATTCAATGGAAAATAATTCAATGGAAGTAATAACCCAAGTAAAATAATAACTCGTGCACATAAGTCACTAAGGATAAAATGCGCATTAGACTACTTGGCCGCATGATAGTCTGCAGCATGAGGACAAATTGCATGAAAACCACTTGGCCGCATGATAGTCTATCGCATGAGGCTAAACTGCATGAAAACTACTTGGCCGCATGACAGTCTGCCGCATGAGGCCAAACTGCATGGAAACTACTTGGCCGTATGACAGTCTGCCTCATGAGGCCAAAATGCATGAAAACTACTTGGCTGTATGATAGTCTTCCGCATGGGGCCAAACTGCATAAAAACTACTTGGGCGAATGACAGTTTGCTGCATAAGGCCAAACTGCATGAAAACTACTTGGCCGCATGAAAACTACTTGGCCGCATGAAAGTCTGCCTCATGAGGCCAAACTGCATGAAAACTACTTGGTCGCATGATAGTCTGTCGTATGAGACCAAACTACATGGAAACTTCATCTTCTCCAAACAGCAAGTTTCGGCGATAAAAAAGCTTCAAAAATCAAAAATTTATTTTCTTCATAAATTTTTTATTTTAACTCAAAATCAAGTGAAAAAAAATCCAAAACTGCACGAAATTCAATTTTTTACCATATAAAATAATTAGTTTTTCGAAAACAACAAATTTTGATAGATCAAACCAAGAAAAACTCATGAAACCCATGAAAAACTCTAACTTGAAACTTAGATCTACTCCAAACCATTCACCAAAACCCAAAACTCCAAGAACTAAAATAAATAAGAACATCAAGGAGAATATTTTTCATCAAACACATTTTTAATTACTAAAAATCCAAAAATTACGGCTTTACCACTTTGAGCAAGATGTACTTGCCTTGGTGGACTAACAAACCTCTTCCTAGAATCAAGTCTAGGACTAGGGTTTGAGCTTCGACCAAGGGTAAGAGCAAGGGGGAAGAAGAAAAGAAAGAAAGTAGGAAAATGAAGAAGAATGAGAGAGAAGATAGAAATACTCATATATATACTAAGTAGGAAAAAGAGGTTAGCCATAGGATTATGTCATGACACTCTCCAAACAAATCTTAACCATCCAAAATAGACTTAGCGGTTCCAAAAGTGAATTGGGTCAGGTATCCATCCTACATAAGGGTCCTAGCACGAGTTCATGGCAATTGCCAAGGTGTTCACTATTGGTCAAGGGTAGTCTCCCACAATAAACAGAAATCCAAATAGATAAAATATAACATAATTGACAGGAACCAACATGCAAAATACATCAAAAATACATTATCAGAAAAATTTAAAAAATGTCAAAAAATCAGAAATACCAAATATGGGCACATGTGTGACAACAATACACCTTGTGTTTCGAGCAAATCATGTCTGTGGCAAAGACACGTGCAAGATACTCTAAGTTTCTATATATGTCTCGTTTATTTCATGGTATATATTCGATATCATTGTTGTGCATGACAGGGGAGGATGAAATTATAAGAAATGGTAATACGAACTCGATTATTTACTGCATGACACACTTATTTCAGACAAGAGTATTCTTTACATTTATTATGCCATAAAACTGATCCTAAGGCAAGACTATAAAGATAACAAATTAGTCGGTGCACATAACTAAATGAACATGTTTTGTTTTATTGAGTGGACGAGAGGCCTCCCCACCAGTGCATTCAATATAATGATACCTAACCAGATTGTTTGTATGGTGCATGGAGTAGCTCGCACGATTTTGGAGATCGCTTGACGCATCAAGGTGCCGGATCACACTTGGCGTCTTGGAGCTTGGCGTACGGACCTGAAGCTCACATATACGGGACGTAATATATTGGAACATCATCATCTAGAGTATTTGATTTCAGTTGTAAGCCTAAGGGCATATTCATTATAATGAGAGAGAGAGAGAGAGAGAGAGAGAGAGAGAGAGAGAGAGAGAGAGAGAGCTTGAGCGATTGTAATTCTCGACCTAGTGCCACTTGTAATAATTCTTTATATCAATAAATAACTTATTTTATTTTCATACTTGTGTTTGTTTAACGTTTCCGCTTGGGACTATCTGTGCGACTCTATGGCTAAGCGTTTCATTTGGCCGGGTTTTGGTGCTTGCCTTGCGCGGGTGCAACTTAGGTTCACGCGACATCACGCCCATATAGGACGTTCCACCCTGCGAGGCCGACGCGTGACATTTTGGTACCAGAGAATGGCTTTACGTCCTTGGCCTCATATTAATTCTCTTTTTTACTTCAAACAATACTTTGCGATTAGTGTTGCAACGCGCTCTCTCTAGATGTTTCGATGGATGTTCCATACAATGAGTCTAAATATTTTTAAAAATTTATGCGAATTATTTGTTGGACAAGATAGTTATGTGATGACCTTTGTGCCGAGTTGTGTCAGACTTTATGTGCGCAGAGCTAGAGTTAGCAAGTTGAATACATACCATAATATCTTTACGCGAATACTAGCAAGTTGGTGTGCGAGACAGAATACCGTTTGGACGGGATAGGTTGGACTCGATTCATGGGAATTGAGATAGCTATCAATTGAGGCGATACCGCTTAGCGAACATGAAGGATCTTGCATGTATTTTGAGAAATATCTTGATAGGATATTGAGTCAACCAATTGATTCAAGATTAGGTGATGTTATACTTAGAATTATCAGAATATATATAGAGAATTTCATGGGTTGGATATTGGCTAAGACAAAAGGTATCGATTGCAACATTAAATTTTGAGGTTTGTTGATTAAAGGAAGACTCGAACCCTAAGTGGTGTATAGGATAGCCTTGGGAAGATCGAGCGATCGAGGATTTGGGAAACCGATGAGTTATAACCAAGCAACGTAATATTGTGCAAAACCTTAGTATAAGTTATGCCTAGTTAGAAGTATATTCGAAGATCTCGAATGAGAGTGGTTCAGACATTAAGATTGAGTCGAGCAAGTAAGGAGAGTGTATCAGAAAGAGATTCAAAGTAACAAAATAGATATCTTGGTCGAGAAAACTTAGTTGATCGTACATGCGATTTCAGATTGAATCGAATAAAAGAAAACTTAGAGTTATGATTGAAGACTCGAGGTTGCAATCGAAGTTGGCAAGATAGAATGTTAGCATGACGGGAAGATAGAACGCATGGAAGTTAGGATTTGAAAGATACAGAAATGACTCAGAGGATTAAGAAATGATATCGCTTGAAAGAATTGAGTATAGATATTTTAGTTTTGAATCGGAAAGTGTTGATACGATTAAAGAAACATGTTATTTGAAGAATGGATATAGACTGTAGCGCCCCGTTCTCCCGGTACGGAGAGCGCGGCTAAGAAACACAAGACGGTATCGTTCGATCGGGATAGATTGAATTAAGAGCTCGTCCTCGTTATGGATTTGTTTCTTCGGAATCGATTCCCATATTCAGTGGACCGTGCCCCCGGGATCGACTTAGCGGCAGAGTCAGGAGGGACCTCTCCGCTGCTATCTTTTATTGCCTCAGTTTTCGATGTCGCTTGTTGCTTTCGTGCTTTGAGTTGGTTTTGGGATTTGCTTGTTTTCCTTGAACGGTTTCGATGGTTTTCATTGTTTTCGTTCATTGAATTGCACTTCAATTCTGAGAATGGAAAGAGAGGAAGAAGTATTAATTGAGCTATTCGTGTGCAGGTGAACGAGCAGTAGGTGGCTAGCGAGCGGAGTCGTGAAGCGCCTCTTTTCTTCTTCTTTACAACTTCTAAGTGAGTGGCTACCAACCCGATTAGCTAGCCCTGCTTCCAAGCTTCATGCCCTGAAATCTGCAATCTTCCTTGCCCCGATCAAACGATACCAAGTAATAATAAAAGAAACCAGGATAAAAGATAATAGACTTGGTTAATACTGCTTGTCAATCAAATTCGTGAACGGTTACTTACTCGCATGCTTGTTCGTTCGGAATATTCATCATATGCATAAATTGTAGTTAGAATATATCTTCTTCTATAAATTGTGCTATTTATGAATCATATCGTGTATGCGCATAACTATTCCTAGAGGCTATGCAAAATGAATCATGCATTACTCGTGTTGCCTCAACTGCGTAAAGTGATAATTTAACTAAACATCGTGTGTTCGATCACGGACAACTTGTGCACAAGGATATAAGTTCTGCGGACGGTCGCTGGGGCACTGGCACCGATCCGATCCGGGCAGACTTCGTATTTATAGTCAAATCATGTGCGGACGGGATAACTTACAACGCATCGTATTTTCTGAGCTCCTCGTGTTTTCTCATTGCATGCTATCCTTGTCCTTGACTAGTCCATATGGCATCAAGCCAGTGATCCTCGTGTGTATATGCTTGCAACGCCTTGTGTGTTTATCGTGTGAATATGGCTTGCAATGCATCGTGTGTTCAACGTGTATATTTAAACCTGTTGCATACTAACTTGTGTCTTCGTGGCAGGGAAGGCAAGGTAAGTATTGTGCAGGTCATTCAGACGGACAGGTAAAATCCACCGAACGGTGGCACGTTCATTTCAGTAAATTCTATATGCTGCTTACTTGTAAATGAACTAAGGCAAGATAGAAACCCACAAATATGCATGCTTCATTAAAACAACGTGCTGATTGGTATAGTAAGGCTAGCTCGCCTTCACCAGCATGTTTCGATATGCTGACCCTCGTTGAAACAGGTTCTCCACACCAAGGCGAACCGAGCGAGAAGCCAAAGTCGTCTTCCCGATCCAGCCCAGCTGTTGGCGCATCTCACCGCGCCCTTGTAGCATTTTGGAGCCAGAAGCTTGCAACTCTTCATACACAAATGCAACTTCGTGGCAAAAACGTCCTCCAGCCTGGAGGTCTTATCATTTTGAGTTTATAAAAGGATGTAATATAAATGACTGCTATCTTATTTTGAGTCAACACTTTTGTACGCCGTTCGGCATATTAGCTGACTCGTTCAGGAGTTTGTAATAGATGTTCATTATCAATAAAGAGAACTTTTCCATATTTCAAATCTGTATTTCAATTTATCTGCGTACTCTGAATATGTGCTTGCTATGCAAATCATTAAAGCCTTATGCGGGCGCAACCCCAGGCCCGCACGGCGGTCACGACTCGGGGGACGCCTCGGGGTGTGACTTAGTGGTATCAGATTTAATCTTGAGCTTGGACGAGTCGATCATGAATTTAGCTCGGAAGATAGCTTGGGATGAAACAAAAATGAGGTTATGTGAATGGATATTTTCATGGTTGCGTAAACATATTCGAGGATAAACATACTTTGGCTCAAATATTTTCTAGTTGGATAAATGATCAGTAAACTATCAAATTAAAACTTGAACTTGGTTGTCTTGAGAAATGCTAGATACGGACTACGGATTGATCGAACAATAACATTAAAGTTTCGGATGACTTGGCTAGGCGAACATTGATGATGGCATGAACGATTATTAGAGGAATACAACTTGATGAACGAAGAAACTCTTGAGGACGAACGTTGGATTCGATGAAACAAGATTAATGGATTAGAAGAAAACTTGGATCTATCTATGACTTGGATGAAACAAAAGTGTAACGATGAAATAATTTAGCGAATTCGAGGATTGTTTTTACTTTGGTTTGATATGAAAGCGAGTCGAGGATACTAGTGAATCAAAAGTGAGTATTGGAGATGAGTTTGTCGAAATTGAAATAAGTTATGCTCAGTGGATTTGTGATCGAATACGTAGTGATGATGGACGACTTAGAGAATACAATATGAGATTTGCGGTTTAGGAAAATTTTACTTGTGATTTGGTGATCCAAACATGGAAACGTGAAATGGATGGATTCGGTAGTACATAGACTTGAGGACTAGGTTTACGTGCGTCGTTAGGATGTTTGTGTCAATGACTTGTATTGAGGATTTAGTTGGATGAACGAACTTTAGGAATGGCTTTGCTAAAACAACTCAGACCCTGTGAAATGAATATTGCAAATGCGAGTAGGATAATCTATGCTCGATGTTTAGAAATCTGAGTGAAGCAAGCTTGGGTAGTGTGAGACTCGTCTCACAATATTCGTATTTTATGCGAAAATGCATTTTGTGCCAGTTATTGCATTTATTGGATCTCGAGGTAGCTCAAAAATTCTCAAAATTGAAACTTTACTACCTGGCTGGTATACCAACGGTATACTACAGTATACCGATGGTATACTACCCGACATATATTTGTTTCACTTTTTGAGATATTTTTTGAGATATTTCTCTATAAATAGTAATTGAGTTATTTCATTTCTTTCTTTCTCTTTTTCTTTCTCTTTCTCTCTCTTCTTTTCTTTATTTCTCTCTCAAGTTTGGAGCTTGGTCTTGAGACCTGGAGTATGATTTCTGAACTCCTTCGTGGTGGTGGATTAGAAGGTTTAGGCTGTGAGCTCACTTTAGGCAAGTATACCTTGCCGATTTCGTGAATTTTTTTTACTTTGTCATTTTACTTTCTTGGAGCTTTGGTTATTGCTTTTTAGCTTAGACTTGCTTTACTATTATTTTTTATCTCGTATCTTCTAGCCTTTTGACTATCTCGGTTTTAATTTCTGGTAGAATCTTATTTCGTCCCATTTTGGTAACTCGGTAACGAAAACGGTACCGGAGTTGTGACCATGAGATTTAGTCCATATTGTAATATGAGACTTACCCTAGACTTGACTTCTTGATAGACTTGGTTCTGATAATTTTTAGGGTTTAATTTTGGTCCCGAAAATCAGACTTGACTTAACCATGTTTATCCTTGGAAACTGGCATACTGACGGTATACCAATTTTGACCGACTTCAGGATATTTGTCTTGGCCGACATATCGACGGTATACTACCGGATACCGACGATATATCGATTTGTGAAACTTTATTTCCAGTAACTTTTTTGCCTACTTGGAAAGGCACATGGACATTATTGGGGAGTAGTGGCGCATGGCACTGCTGGCGTATGAGAACACTGGAGAAGTAGTGTCGCATGGCACTGCTGGCGCATGGAAACACTAGACTGTAATAGTTGCGCATGGAACTGCTAGTGCATGGGAACACTGGACTGTAGTAGTGACGCATGACACTGGTGGCACATGGAAACAATACTTATGTTGTGGATGGCGCATAGCACTGGACTCCTTGAGCGCATGGCTCTTTGATCACTGCGGCGCATAGCTCTTTGATCATCGTGGCACATGGATCTTGTAACTATCACATTTCCAGAATAGAGATATTTTTATCAATTATTATTATTATAAATATTGTGTTATATTTTTATTTATAGAAATGTGCATGTTATATATTGTGACTAATATAATTTTTGGTTTAAAGATAGGACTAGCTAATTAGACATGACCCTAGTGGACCTAACCAACTTGATATTTAGTTAGGCTAGTCCACTTTAGACCCAATTAGTTAACCATTCACTTCATTTAAGATTAGACTTAACCTTTATGACGAAGAGAAGCTTCCCCACTAATTAATTTCTTCATGACAACCTTCAAGGGGTATTCTAGACCATTTACATTGCTTGAAAGAGGGGCAAGGGTGGCTGGCCCTATTAGTGGGGAGGGAGCACTCTCTCTCCTCTTATTTACTCATCCCATAATCCCAATTAATGTTCTTATCCAATTTGGTTCATCCCTCCACCAAATCCTTTTAATTTCACTAATCCTCACCATATAAGGAGACTAGAAGCTTGGGGTTGGCAAGAGCACTTGGAGAGGAGACTTTGGACTAGAAGTTTGTGTCTACTTGTGTCCACTTTGGCTTACATTGGGAATCTATCTCCCAATAGGTAAATTATGAAATCTTCTCTCTAATTAGGTTCTAATTGTTGTATTTAATTATTAGGAACCCTTCCATGGCTAAGGACTACCCATATGAGGAAGTACTAGGTCCTAATGAGCTATATTGTGATAATTATATTAACTTTTGTGGCCAAATTGGAGAAAATTCGAGATTGGACCACTAGGTGTTCGTAAAAATATTTCTTAGATAATTTTAGAGTGTAATTCATGTTTTGTAAGTGTGTGCATGTCCACAGTTGGATACGAGTAGTGCGTATCATGATACGTCGTGATACGGAGTCGTAGGAGGAGTATTTTCATGTATTTTGGGTCCTAGCATGCCAATTTCTATATATTACATTAGAATAGCTATTTTGATTATTATTCATACCATATGTTAGGTATGAAATGTGTATTGAGGTTCTAATTGAATATATTGGGGTTGGTATCGTCATGGTGTGTTTTGTTGGTGTATCATTAAGTGTCATGATTACTATGTATATATTCGTAAAGGTTGTAAAATAGGTTGATGCCTTCAAGGTGTTTGTATCAATGACTATGAGTCTATTTAGGAAAGGATGTTCATAGTTGATTTGATTTTGAGGTGGTATACATGTATCATATGTATCAAGCTTGTTGTTGTGTATCAATAGGAATCACTGTAACCTATATGTGTATGATATGTGAGGGCATCATGAGGGGTATCATATACACATGAGATGAGTTAGTGTCAAGTATTGTGAGGATTTTGGTATGTACATTGATTCATGTAGGTTAGCTAGAATAGCACAATAGCAACAATTGGAGCAGCATTGCACATTTGATTATGCCCGGTGCTGAGCACAATTGGATGTGCCTTGTGCACAATATCGTGCACTTGTGTACCCAGTATTGAGTGTGCAGTCCTGGGTTAGTGTGGAGTGATTGGAGTGTTTATGGGTAGACACTTGTGATGTGCTAGTAGTGTATAAAGAGGGGTTGAAGGATCTGTGCATAATGGTATTTTGGAGTGTGAAGTGTCCAATGACTGCAGAACTCTATGGAAACATGTACACTGTGAGTTCAGTGAAGTAACTAGTGCTTGTGTGTAGTATTAAGTCTGAGAACATGTATCACAGTGAGGTGCGTATCAGTTGATATCTATGTATGTAAGAAAATCATTGTAATTCCTGCAGAACATTAGTGAGCGTGTCAGGATACTGTGTGTATTGGCCTGTGAATGTATCAGCAGCAGCCGTGGCAGGTTTGGAGAGGTCTATACAGTACACTGACCTGTGCACTTGAAGCACAAGTGCACTGCAGCAAAATATGACAGTGGAGCAACAACTGCTAGTGCGTGGAAGGGGTGAGTTTAGTGTGGGTAGTTCAGTAATATATATATATATATATGTGTGTGTGTGTGTGTGTCTGTGTGTGTGTTGTAGAGGGAACTTGTGAGTTTGTATGTGTTCATCTAGTGTAAGCTGGTGTACAGATGTTTCTAAGCATTGCATTAGAGTGTTAGAGTGGAGAAGTGAGTGTGGGGAGGGGAGTATATATGCAACTGGAGTGTGTACCAAGTATGAGTATAGGTATGTGATACACTGTATATCAGATTCAGGAAAGGGGGTTTGTGTATCACAATTGTTTATTCCTACAAGAAGTGCATGTGAGTGAATATATATATATATATATATATATATATATATATATATATATATATATATATATATATATATTAGTATACTTTATTATGAGTGTTTGTGTATAGAGAGTGTGCAAGATTTGGAAAGAATTGTGAGTGCAAGTAAGAGCTCTGTGGGAAGAGACGAGTGACTGTACAGTGTATGAGTGGGTGTTGAAATATAGTGTATCCTAGGTGGAGAACCTGTGTGAAGTGGTAGTAACAGTAACTTTAGTAAGTCAGTTATAACAGCAGGTGCTAGGTAGAAATTTTTTGTGCTTGTGTTGTTAACCATTAAGTATATATATATATATATATATATATATATATATATATATATATATATATATATATATATATATATATATATATATATATATATATATATATATATGGTAAAGTTACATAGGCATATGGGTATATGAATATTAAGTTATCTAAGTTAGAGAGGGTATCAATGCGATACTAGTATGAGTGGGTATCAATAATACCAAGGTATGTGTGGGTGTAGGTGTCAGTAGGTGTAAAGTGTACTAAGGAGTGATATGCAGCTGGGAGCAAGGTCTGAAAGCAGTGTGGGGAGCTTGTCCTGAGTTCAACAACAGGTACATGGGTGTTGTGTGCATGACAGGGTCCAAGGGCAAGTGAGGATTGTGTGTATGTATAGGTGTTAGTTAGTTGAGTGTGCTATATACTAGGGTAATAGGTGAGTATCAAATTATTTGGCACTAGGTAAGGATTCATACCAAGGTGTAGATACCAAGGTATAGCTAAGGTATGTAAGGTAAGTGTTAAAAGTTAGGTACGGGTAATTAGTCTAGATACTATGGTAATGCTAGATAGTAAATATTACTATTATATTATATTATATTAACTAGTATATATATAGATATGTAATCAGTAATGTTAGCAAGTATAGATAACTAGTATGGCCTTGTAATCAACCTAGAAGCTAGGTATGACTCTAAAATCAAGATACCAACCTAGTTTGAATAGTATGATCGAGAAAACCATATTTTAGTTCTTTTAAGCATGTTATTACTTTATTACACCAAATGGCATATAATTTTATATATAGGTCTGTGAGGCACCGATACAGACACAGTTTGACATTCATTGCTCTGGATCACAGGCGAGTACATTGTCTGATAGTTTTCTTTATTTGATATTTACTATGATTCATGTTTTATAGTATTGCTTTACCTTTTTTCTGACACACTGGATATACGGATTGGTATTGTATGAATTTATTGTCTTGTGATACGAAGTTTTAGGCCTATTGACTTTCTGGACTAATGTATTACTTGACTAATGTATTTCTGGCCTATCGATATTTTTGGACTATTGAGATTCTTCATGTCGGGACCTAGATCCATGAGTACTAGTCAGACGTAGAAATACCTTAGAGACATGTGAACATACCCTTTCTATCCCATGGTCTTACTGGAATAATAGCAGCCATACACGATATGTATGATTTGTCGGATATTATCCCCTAGCCGTTCACATGTCAAGTTGGTATTTCAAAATACTAGTTTAGATACAGTCTTTTTTGGATTACTCTATACCTGCTGGTTGCATATTTACATTGATATGTTTACTAGTTTCACATATCTGTCTGTCTTTACATACTTATCTGTTCTTCCTTCTTGCTATTCAATATTTCAATATTTATCTGCTTACTATATTTGTACCCTGTTTCTTATTATCTGCTCATCTAGTATTTTATCACTATTTATGGTTTTATAGTCTTTGTTAATTAATTGGAACTGCTATTGGGTTGTACTTCGCTCCAATCCTAACTGGATATATTTTTCAGATAATTGGTTAGAGGATTTGTGTCCCACTTATTACGGGCCACAAGATGGCGGGCCGTCTGAGGTTGCTCCCTTATAGTAAGAGGATCTAGTGCCAGCTACTGAGGAGACTTAGCTATTTCTATTATTATATTATATATGTCTCAGTTTAGACTTAGTTATGAGTTTTATTTGTGACTTGTGATTTCTATTTCTTTTATTCCATATCGTGCCATTCTCTTTCCCTAGTTTTTTGTGATTGAGTATTGATTATCATATTGTCCTCCATTTGGAGTTGAGATATCTTGACAGATACATTATATATATTGTGTGAGAGGTTTATATAGTATTGTTGACCTAGACAACATTCTACCGCCGATGCTGCGACGTAGGTTAGAAGTACCCACGTACTCGTATCCTCATTTCGGGTACGGGTCATGACAGCTCTTGATTACAGTTGGAGCATGGTAGAGATTTTCCATGATTCTATAAAACCCCCTTCAAAGTTTCTAAACTAGATTGTGTTTGAGTGCAGTCAAGAGCAGCGGTAAGTTCAACTTGGGATTATGAGTTAATGTGGAGAACTCATACCAACAGCAGGAGTGTACAGGTTAGCTGAAGTCTGAACTGATATCAAGAATTAGTGAACTGCAGTATCAGAGGTATGAATTGGAGGAGAGTGTATCAGGTAAAGGAGAGTAGGGTAAGTTGGGGATCGGGTAGTATGCAGGTCTGAGTTGGAGTAATGGGGAGTCGGGTTAGGTAGAATAGCATTGTAAGTTAACTGCGCAGATATGAGCAGTGCATGACCTGCACCTAAGGAGAACTGCAGCAACTGCAACTCAACTTAGAGTTGCAAGGTTATGCAGCAGTTGACATATTTCACAGTATCAGGGAATTGGATAGCTCGGGTATTTGATTGATGTATCAACTAATTTATGAGGGTACCTTGGTGTCTTGATACATTAGTGAGTGAGGTAATAAGAGGGCTATGTATATATCAGTTGGATACAAGTCTAGGGCAGTGAGGAGTAGGTTCAGTTTTGGTTGTGCAAAGGAAGGAAGAGAGAGGGGGGGGGGGGTACCTGCAGGTAGCCGAGCAGCAGGTTGGAGCAACAATAGTTCAAATGAACTGTGACCTTTAGCAGTAAGGTAGGAAGTTAACTTCGGTGTATCAGTTAGAGTTTTGAGCTGAGTTAGTATATTGTCAATAGTGATATCAGTTAAAGAAGAGTTGGTATGTATATATATCAATTAGTATATAGTTAAGTTATCAATTTGTGGGTCTTGTTATTGGTAACAGTTAATATAGGTTAGAGAGCAAGTTAGTTAGTGATATGTGAATTCATGAGGATTAGTGTGACGATTAGGTAATAGGTTTTGGGGTGTAAGTTAAGGTATTAGTTGTATATTAAGGTATTATGTATAGTACTTAGTGTTTAAAAGCTAGAATTGCTAATACCCAAGGTATGACCCTAGAATCCAGGTAAACACCTAGTTTGACTATTTTGACTAAGGTTGACCTAGTTTAGCTAGAGTGACTAGAAAACATATTTAGCGCATTTAGCTCATTTCTCATTCATTACATCAATTGACATGCCATTCATATATATGTTGTGTGATACCAGCTCGGATACTAAGATATATTATTTTTTCAGGACCACAAGCGAGTACATTCTCTGATAGTTTTTTTATTTGATAGTATCTATATTTCATGTATTTAGCATTGAGATATTTGATTCCTGACACGATGGTTTTACGGATTAGTATACGTGGATCTTGGTCATGAGATATTATTATTGTGATAACTTAGTGATCACCATGTCGTGCTTCGTGATTACTCAGTGATTACCGTAATATCTTAGTGATTATATAGACCATGATCATAGTGCATGATATTATAGACCGTGCAGTGTGATATACGTGTTATAACGTGTCGTAATTTGGATCTGTGCACTAGTCGAGGGATTGGGGAAGGATTAGTGGATATATGATCATACCTTATAGCCCATAATTTAGTGTAGCTCGTGATAGTTAGCAGATTATGCAACTCACGTGTGATAACGCTAGCTCATATTTTTATATAACTCATGTTAGGCCCAAGCCGATCACATTATCTTACTAATATTTTAACGCATATTACTATATTGTATCCTTTATTCCAGTTATTACATTATTGTTTTTCATCATATTATTCTCAGTTTATTGCCATTATTTACCATGATATTCTTTCTTGTGATATTTACTAGTTCAGTTACTTTCATCATCTATTTTTATTGCTATTGTTGTTTTATAGTTTCTATCAATTATTGGAACTGCTATTGGGTTGTACTTTGCTCCAATCATGACTGGATATATTTTTCAGATAATTCATTAGAGGACTGGTATCCTACTCACTACGGGCCACAGGATGGCGAGCCAGTTGAGTTATCATCCGTATAGCCTGTTGAGATAGTACGAGCAGTCGATGAGACTTAGCTAGTTCATTCATGATATTATATATGTCAGTTAGACACTTTTGACATTGTACTATATTTAATATCTTGTGTTGAGATTAGACTTGGATGTGTGATGTATTATGAGTTTATTTCTTTTCTTCTATTCCATATCGTGCTATATATTTCTCTAATTGTTATTGTGATTGAGTATTATTTACCATTATCATATTATTATATTTTCCACCATTTGGGAGTTGAGATATCTTGACAGGTACATTATATATATATTATGTGAGATGTTTATATGGTATTGATGTCACGCCCCAGTCCCAAAATACGTAGGACTAGGAATCGTAACATGCCAGCCATATGTATATAAACTCCAATATATGGAAACCATACACACACGTACGCTGTACATGAATATCAAATTCACCAGTGGTAATATACTATCAATAAGTCACACGCAATCTATATCTCATCCCCAGCACAAATAAATAAATAGGAAATAAATAACTGAATCTCAAAGATGAAGTCTCAAAGTATGATAGTCGAATGGAAACAAATCCACTGCAAATCGACTATACTAAAACTACTAAAAGAGAGAAGAGATCATCTTTAATATAAGATAAATATCCACAAAAGAAGTAGCAACTAAAAATCCATCAGATGCAATGAATCAATGGTACTCTGAAGATAAGACCTCCCCGGTCTGATAAGAAGCGTCAGGTCCGGGTCCGTACTCCTGTGGATACTCCTGCCCGTCTATATTTGGAAAGGTACCAGGTCCTTAGAGGGACATAACAAGATACATATAAACATACCAATAAAGTACTGAAAATAAACATCCAACGGGTCGCCTAACTATCTATGTGAAATACAGTTTGAGAACAACTTTCCAACAAGTGGGTTATCTGGCCAAAATGGGATTGGCATGATTCTCTTGGAGATTCAGGGGCCTAAAAAGTATGACGTATTTTGAACCTCAGAGGCCGCCAGGTAATATAGGGGTCATCACGACCACGCATCTCCGGCGGAGCGTGCATGTTACATAAAAAGGAAAGTACAAAAGGAGCCCAAACGCCTTACTTGTTGTTCTCCCAACCCCATGCTCTAAGCATGTCACATCCATGATACTATAATACCTCTAAATAACTGTCAGGTCTGCTAGCATGCAAAATTTATATCGGCAGTTATCCCTATCCGTCTCACGACCTATACGTACCGGTGACCATCCGAGTGCACAAGTCCGTATCCTACATGTGACTCACACTCGTGTAAGAATAGTGTTATGGCCAATGAAACATAAGAATGCCTCATGATAATGGGGTGGTCTCATAAAGTAGGTCCATATGCATATACATAATAAAAACAGAATACGACATCACCGTCGTTGCACCCAAGTTATTCTTGGACGCGCAGTTTATATAGCAGTTAAAATATATGAACTAAATAAGCAAAAATAAAATATGCATGTATCATATAGAATGTAATCATAGTACAATGGCAAGGTATACTTGCCTGGCAAGCAATCTGTAAGGTGTAAGCATCCCGATGTCGGGTACACAGGATTAGAAACTAAGGCCTCCGAATAAACGTCCCCGGATGCTGAAATAGACATCACCAACGCTTCCAGAATCAGCGAGATAGCTAGGAAACACTACCCTTTCGTCCAATTTGGACACAGGGCAAAATGATAATTTTGGGTCAAAGCGGGATCCACATGTGGCCTACTTTGTACCGAAAAGCGTGCCAGGGGTAAAGGTCTCTAAATGGGATAAATTATAGGTCAAACAAATTCTAAACGTCAGTATGAACTCGACGGTATGTCCAATTTTGGATTCCGGTGAGCCGAACACAATTTTGCCCAAAAAGTCAACCGTAGGGCAGCAAATAGGTGGCTTGGTCAACTGTCTTAGAATTGCGTAAAAATTGGGTCACAGGACCAACGTAATATCACGAATCCAATGGCGCAAGTTTTGTCGCATTCTGACGAGCGTACACTAAATGGTGCAGTATTTTACAAAAGTCGCGATACATGATCTTTTCAAGGATACGGGTTGATTTCGATGCGCACACGCGTCCAAATCAGTTTTCACGAAAGTCCACATGTCTGGACATACCATATACGTCTTTCGGTGCAATTGGTACACGATGGAACGGTCCCGTTTGACGGGGCGCACTCCGTATCACAATTTTTGAAGGTTTCGAAAACAGGTTTTCGTAATTTTTAACCCAATTTAATTCTACATATAACACCAAATAAATTAATCTAATTAACTGAAAATTATCTTGGTTATTTGGTCTTCCCATAGCAAGAAGAAAATCTAAGTTTGGATCTCTGTGGTGGGAGATACGAGTCCGTAAACATGGGTGGTTACAGCAGTTTTTCTGAAATTAAAGTTGTGGTTTTTCTCCAACTTGGTCTCAATTTTTGCCTAGGGTTACGCGCTGATCGAAGGAACCTAATACACAGAGTTGGAAGAGGGATAGGTCGTGATCATACCGGTGAAGACGGGGTCGAATTTGGTCGAGCGATGGAACAGGAAATAGAACGTGAACAGGGGTACGCTGCTGTAGCTTTCCTGTGCGGTGCTCGCGGTCGCGGACGCGGGGCGAGCGACGGTGCTGGGCGGCTGCTCTGGCGGCGGTGGTGGCTCCGGTGGTCGGCGGAGCAGGTCGTGGAGGAGGGTGGATGGTAAGTTTAGGGTTAGGGGTTTTATCAAGTATATATATATATATATATATATATATATATATATATATATATATATATATATATATATATATATATATATATACTTAGCGAGGGAGCGGGGGTTTGTTCCGCGTGGGGGGTTCAGCAGAATGCTGCTGCTGCTGGGATTTAAGTGGGCCGGGTTAGTGGGTTATAGGGTTGTGGGCTTAGGAGTTAAGGGTTTAGATTTTTATTTATTTCTTTTTTTCCTTTTTCTTTTTTTATTCTTTAAATCAATTACTCATATATATATATATATATATATATATATATATATATATATATATACAAAAAATTCCAAAAAATTATATTTATACATAAAAATAATCTATCAACCGTCCACAAGGTCTCCTACATGAAATAAATTAAGGTAAAATAATAGTTTGCTCAAAAATTCTCTAAATGCATATTTACCTAGTAGTTAAAATCCCATAAATTCTATTATTTCTAATATATATATATATATATATATATATATATATATATATATATATATATATATATATACATAATACACATATATATATATATATACAAAAAATTCCAAAAAAATATATTTGTACATAAAAATAATCTATCAACCGTCCACAATGTCTCCTACATGAAATAAATTAAGGTAAAATAATAGTTTGCTCAAAAATTCTCTAAATGCATATTTACCTAGTAGTTAAAATCCCATAAATTTTATTATTTCTAATATGCTACAAAATACTGCAATTAAATTAAGTAATTTAATTAAATAATTAATACGGTTTTTAAAATTAGGGGTTTTACATTCTACCCAACTTATAAAAATTTCGTCATCGAAATTAAAACTAAGCCACGATAGAAAGATCAATGGTGGTATAAGGTATAAATGAACAAAATAAATTCATACCTTGGTCTACGAATAGATACGAAAAACGTTTGCGCATGTCATCCTCGCGCTCCCAGGTGGATTCTCCTGGCGCGCCATGCTTCCATGCCACGCGGACCAAGGGAATTGAATGGTTCCTCAACACTTTCTCTCGAAGATCGAGGATTCCCACGGGTTGCTCTTGGTATGACAAGCTCGGCCCCATGGTGATCTCAGAATGGTCGAGAATATGACTGCTATCTGCCACATATCGCCTAAGTTGCGACACGTGAAATACATCATGTACTCCCTCGAGTGAAGGTGGTAGCGCAAGTCGATACACCACTTCTCCCACTCTCTCTAGCACGTCAAATGGTCCGATATACCTTGGGCTCAACTTGCCACGCCCTCCGAATCGAATGGTGCCTCTAGTAGGTGATATCTTCAAGAAGACATGATCGCCTTCTTTGAACTCCAAGGGACGACGATAAAGGTCTGCCCACTGCTTCTGCCTGTCTTGTGCTGCTCGCAAGTGTCCTTGTATCTTCTTCACTGTCTCTACGGTGTTGACTACCAACTCTGGTCCCAGAATCTGACGTTCTCCCACGTCACTCTAACACACGGGAGACCTACACTTTCTTCCATACAATGTTTCAAACGGAGCCATCTGAATGCTCGCTTGATAGGTATTATTATAAGAAAACTCCACAAGATGTGGGTGGTCCTCCCATGATCCTCCAAAGTCTAACATACAAGCCCTCAACATATCCTTCAGTGTCTGAATAGTACGTTCGGACTGTCCATCTTTCTGCGGGTGGTAAGATGTACTCAACTTCAGACGAGTCCCAAGACTCTCCTGCATGCTTTTCCAAAAGTGAGATATAAAATGTAAATCCCTGTCTGACACAATGCTGACCAAAATACCGTGCAATCTCACGATCTGCCTCATGTATAAGTCAGCCAAAGCTTCTGTAGACTGGCCAACTCTAAAAGGCAAAAAATGTGCTGACTTGGTGAGTCGATCCATTATTACCCATACTATATCTCTTGACGAAGTCCATAGTGATGTGCTCCCACTTCCACTCAGGAATCGGAAGTGGTTGCAGTAACCCTGCTGTTCTCTGATGCTCCACTTTTATCTGCTGACATACTAGGCATTTGGCTACAAAGCGAGCTATCTCTCTTTTCATCCCATGCCACCAAAAGTGTTGTCGTAAATCACGGTACATCTTGGTGCCTCCAGGATGAATAGAATATATCGAACTATGAGCTTCTGCCATCAGCTCCTATCGAATCTCTCCATTGGAAACATATAGACGATCACCACATCGTAATGTCCCATCATCATGAATGCACAATCCTGTCTGTGTCACTACCACGTTCCGAAAATAGGGGTATTTTCGACTTTTTAGATATTATTAATATTATGGTATTTATATTAAATGATTTCTCGATAGGTGTATATAAATTAAATAATTTTGATGAGATGTGTAATTAAATATATTATTATTTATAGTGTTCATTAATGTCTGAGCTGGTAGGCTTTACCTAGAAGCCCACTAGACGAACACCTGTCCGAATTATAGGATTATGTGTTAATTGTATTAATTAGAATTTTAATTATTGGATGTCGTCATTAATTACCGTAAATTTATTTAATTATTGCGCCTTGCCTTTGCTTCGATATTTGGAGCGCTACCCTGGCTTTTGCCTTCCAACAAATTCACAACCTTGCTCTAGACATGTCCGCCTTCCATTCTGACATTTTTGTAACTCATAATTATGCTTTCTTGTGCTTCATTTTAGCCGCACAAAAATCGTCGCGGACGTTTATTTAAATTCTAAATAAATTCTAATTTTGTATCGTTGTGCGTCCCAATCGAAATTGGAGGCAATCTTGGCCTATTTTTCGTGCGACCCAAATTAGGGTAACATTTTGCTCTGAGTCTTCTTCACTAATGGTATTGCTGACCCGACCTGATTTTGGCCCCATGTACTCCTAATTAATTTTTGAACACAGCTTGCATTTTATTCCTAATTAAATTGAGGATACCATTTTGACTGATTCCGTAAATCCTAATTTAATTCTAGTACCCTGCTATTTGAGCCCATACCGAACACACAACGCCCCTCACCCTACAAAATGCCAAACACCGAATCGCCCGCCAAATTTTCATCATTTTATGCGTCCGTACAAATATCCAAATTTAAGGGGGCTAATTTGTAATTATTATATTAGGTGTCAACACCCCATTGGTTCAATCAAATGGAGAGCCCAATTATTTGACTAAGTCAACGACCCTCTCCATGAATAATTAAATTTTCTTCATGACAAGTCATGGCCACCCATTCTAGATGGATGCAATCACCACCATTCATTCCCTCTCACATCACCCTATTTAATATCCTATCACCTAGCCCTAATCCCCAAAAACCTAGGGAAGCACACCTCCTCACTAGCCCCAAGCCCCCAACCGTAGCCTCCTCCCCATTCTAAAATTTCTCTATTTTTTTTCTTCTTCTTCTTCTTCTTCTTTCTTCTTCCTCTTCCCTTTTGTTTTTGAATTTACAAAAGAGGGGGGAAACCTTCACAACAACCACCACCACCACTGTTACATCCCTCCGGCCTGCTGTAACTGCTCCGGCCGGCCACCATCGACACTCCGCCTCACGAGCTTCCTCCTCTTCTCCTTCGACCCGGCGGCCAGTCCCCATCTTCTCTGGCCGACTGCCACGAGCCGGCCTCCATCACATCATCACCCTGAAACCCGAGCTCCCCCTCCGGAGCCGAGCTGCTCGACCACTGCAGCCGGCCACTGCTGCACACCCAGGCCGAGCCCGAGCTCCGCCTCCCTGCTACTCCCACCAGCAGCCCGACGAACTCCCTGCATCAACCCCCGACCCCGGCGCTATACTCTGACCCCGGCACCAACTCCGACCCGATCTACAACTCCCCGACCTCCGACTCTTCCCACTGCAACCTCCTCTCCCCGCCTGATCTCCCCGCTGCAACTCCCCTCGACACAGCCGAGACCATCACTCGACACTCCACCTCCCTCATCTCCGTTCATTCCCCCTGAGCTCCCTCGACTCCACTTCTCCGGCCTACACCAGAACTTCCACCACCATCATCATCATACTCCACCACCATTAACAACCTCCTCCCTACTCCTCCTCGAGCCGGCCTGCACTCCGGCGAGTCAGCTCCTGATTTCCGGCGGGCAGAACCACCCTATCACCACTGTACGTGAGATTCCTTTCCCTCTTCCCTCCTTCTTCATATGTATACGTATTAATATGTATTTTGGTGTGTATGTTTATGTGTATAAATGCGTATTTATATAAGTATGTGTATACGTATAAGTGTGTGTAGGTGTGTAAATACGTATACGTGTTAGTGTATATATATGTATGAATACATATTTTGTGTGTATAGCATACGTGTTTGTGCATTTGTATAGGTATATGTATATCTAATATAACTGGTATACATGTAAATACGTATATATAGTATATTTAATCTAATTGGTATATATATATATGTATATATATATATATTGGTTTATTTTTATATAATATGTAATTAATAAAAAGTATACTAGTATAAATTAAAATTTGTGTATTAGTATTTGCATTAGTGAATGGTATATATATGTATATATGTACTATATACAAGTATATAGTATTGTATTTTAATTGGTATATATATATGTGTATATATAATTAGTCTATGTATGTAATTATAAATTTGTATGTGTATATATATATTTTGTATAAACACGTAGTATATTTTTAATATATAAATTTGGTATATATATATTATATATGAAATTAAATGGTACATAAATATATATTGTATATGTATTTATTTTGGTGCATATATATATATATTGTATATGTATTTATTTTGGCGCATGTATATATTGTAAGTATTAATGTTAGTTAAAAATAGGTATATGTGTGTTAGATGTCTATCTACTAGATGACCCTAGTTGACCAGTATCATACCTGGCATAGCCCTGAGTTATGTTTTTGTGTTGTGTTATTATAGCACCTGATGCAAATGTTGTATTTGATGTGTCTTTAGGACTGTTGGTTCCTCCAGACGATACTCTGGGACATGACATTGGTTTTACTAGCTAAGGACCTAAGGCGAGTACATTCTCTGATTAGTTTCTTATTTATGATATCCCCTATGTTCACTGTATCTAGTGTAAATATCCATGCTCTTGACACGATGGTTATACGGATTGGTATATACGGATCTCGTCATGAGATGTTATTCCTTGTTCATGGTGTAGCTTGTACAAGTCTTGTTTCATTGTTGTACATGTACAGACACTGATTTTCTGGGAGATTTGCTACCTCCCTAGGGAATCCCGTGCCATAGCGTACCATGATTGGATCTACTATACCAGTCGGGGGTGGGGAGTATTTTAGTGTAGATATGTGATCATACCCAACTCTACATGCATCATAGCTCACCCACGCCTCACGTCGGTGCAGCCTTACCATTACATGCCTCATCACTGTTATATATGGTTAGCCTGACTATTACTCGCATCATAACTATTCCTACGGATTAGCCTGACCTCAATGATGATCGCTAACCAATGTAATGAGTTTACCAGTCCCAAGCCGATCACATGTTATAGCTAGTACTCACACACTTAGTCATAGGATTCTTGCTCATTGACATATTGTTTCTTTTCCTGCATTTACTTACAGTATTTCCAGTATATCCTTTATTGTATATTTCTCGTACATATACATGCATCTTGTATATTTCCATCTATATACTGCTACATAGTTTATATCATCGATATAGAACTGCTATTTAGAAATGTACTTTGCTCCTTCCTGACTGGAAAACATTTTCCAGACTATGCCTAGAGGACTGGTATCTGACACTGATGGACCACAGGGTGAGTAGCTGCAGTCTTGGTCTTAGTAGTGCAGTCGTAATTCCGGGAGGTATAGCCGGAATCATTAGTTGTCTAGTTAGTTTCTTTTAGCATATTATTTTGGTATCGGATTTGTCTCCGGTATTTTGTTGAGACTTGGATTTATGTTGAGTTAGATTTTTACATTAGACTTGTGTTGTATTTTATTTTATTTTTTCGATTTCTTATCGTGCTGTAGTTATGTGATTGAGTATGTTATTCATTTATTTTGTGTCATCCGTGCCTCCTTATGGAGATTGGATGCTCGTGTGAGATTGCTTAGTTAGTATCATGACCTAGACAGCGTACTACCGCCGATGCTGCGGCGTAGGCTGGACGTACCCGCGTACTCGTGCCCCTAAAATGGGTGTGGGTCGTGACAGTCTGCTCTCCGGTCTCTGTCCTTTCTTTCAATCTCCTAAATCTGGCGTCTGTAGGCAAAGCTGTCTTAATCCTCTCTACTAGTGATGATTATACTTGCAAGTTGGCTAATGTCCCATCCGTTCTGGGTAATATCACTTCTATGCCAAGCTCTTGCAAGTCCTCCAATAATTCCCTCTGTGTCGTCAAGAAGTAAGCTGCTGGTTTCTAGCTTAACGTGTCTGCTACAACGTTAGCCTTGCCTGGGTGATAATGCAGCTCTATCTCAAAATCCTTCATCAACTCGAGCCATCGACGTTGCCTCATATTTAGCTCTTTCTGCGTGAAGACATACTTGAGGCTTTTGTGGTCTGTATAAATCTCCACTCGTTCCCCATATAAGTAATGTCTCCATAGCTTTAGAGCAAAAACAACTGTTGCAAGCTCCAAGTCATGAGTTGGATAATTCTTCTCATGCACTCGTAACTGTCTAGATGCATATGCAATCACCTTGCCACACTGCATCAGCACGCATCCCAAGTCTTTTCTTGATACGTCACTGTAAATCACATAACCTCCTGATCCTGATGGAATAGTCAATACTGGTGCTGTCGTCAGTCGTTCTTCAACTCCTCGAAAGCGGCTTAGCACTCGTCGGTCCATACGAACTCTTGATCCTTGCAAGTCAACCGAGTCATAGGTGCTGCTATCCTTGAGAAGTTCTCCATGAACCGTCGGTAATATCCCACAAGTCCAAGGAAACTCCTCACCTCCGATGCTGATTTAGGAACGGGCCATGTCTCGACTGTCGAGATTTTCTCTGGATCAATAGAAATACCATCTCCCGTAACGACATGCCCAAGAAACGAAACTCTGTCCAAGAAAAACTCATATTTACTGAGCTTTGTATATAACCGCTCTTTCCTTAATGTCTCTAGGACGATCCACAGGTGCTTCTCGTGCTCCTCGTGGCTCTACGAATAGGCAAGTATGTCATCTATGAAGACGACCATGAACTGGTCCAAATACTGATGGAAGACTCGATTCATTAAGTCCATAAAAATAGCTGGAGCATTGGTCAACCCAAATGGCATGACCAGAAACTCGTAGTGTCCATATCTTGTCCTGAATGCGGTCTTCGGGATGTCTTGCTTCCGTACCTTCACCTGATGATATCCTGATCTCAAGTCTATCTTCGAGAATACCTTAGCTCCACTAAGCTGATCAAATAAGTCATCAATGCATGGCAACGGGTATTTATTCTTCACGGTCACTGCATTTAAGGCTCTGTAGTCAATGCACATACGTACTGACCCATCATTCTTTGGTACAAACAACACTGGTGCTCCCCAAGGTGATGCACTTGGTCGAATAAAACCTTTCTCCTCTAATTCTTTCAACTGTGTCTTCAGCTCATCCATCTCCTTCTTTGCCAATCTATAAACATGCGACACTATGGATGCTGCTCCTGGTGTCAATTCAATCGAGAACTCTACGTCTCTGTCTGGGGGTAGGCCTGGCAATTCCTCTGGAAAAACGTCTTGAAACTCTGAAATAATGGGTGATAGATAACATCGTCCATTGCAAGCTACACACCATCAAGGGCTTTGTGGATCCTCGTGCAAACTCAAGTTCAGGCTGGCCTGGTACCTTAAAAAGAATGCTTCCTCCAAAACAATCGAAGAAAGTGTGGTACTTGCTTAGCCAGTCCATTCCAAGCACAATATCAAAAGTTGGCATAGGAAGGACTAAGAGTCGGGCGTTCATCTCTCTGCCATGAATCACTACAGGATACGATCTATAAGTTCGACTAACAAGTATAACTCCTCCTCCGATGAGAATTCTAACACAACTAGGTAAATGTGTAGTAGCAATATTATGTTTGGCAATAAAACTAGAAGATATGAACGAGTGGGTGGCTCCCGTATCAAATAATGTCATAGCAGGAAAAGTAAAAGCAAGAGTAATACCTGCTATGACATCAATCTCCTGATCCATGTCATCCACTTCTAGTGCAAAAGCTTGTCCGTTCCTCTGTGGTAATCCCTGTCTGACCTTCGTGTATTGATCCTCCTGAGTAGGTAGCGGTGGTCCTCGCTGAAATCCTCCTGCTGCTGGGGGTCGAGGTGCTCCTGGTCTAGTCATCTGCTGAACTGGCTTCGGTGCTGGAAGCGCTAGCCTCGGTGTTGGCGGTGGAAGCGCCAATGTCTGCTGTATTAGACAGTCTCTCACCATATGCTGTCCGGAACCACATCTCATACATTGTCCTAAGCGAGTCCGACAGTCTCTCCTAATATGTTCGCATTTTCCATAATAACTGCAGTGGGGCTTCTCCATAATCTGGTACGGTCCTGCTATGTGTTGCTGCTGCTGTTGCTGTGCCAAATGACGTCTGATAGGCCCTCCTTATTGTGTCCTTGTTGGTCCTTGTTGTGTCTTCAGTTGACCTCCTTTACCCTTGCTGATGGAATCTTGAAATCTTGCTTCTGTCAATAATTTGGCATAAGAGATCCGGGATTGGGAGCTAGTGTAGTGTTGGAGCTCCTGAGTCAGTCCGCGGTGAAACCTCTTAGCCTTGGCCAAGTTATTTGGTATCAGGGCAGCGCCATATTTACTAAGGTGACTAAACTCTGCATCATACTCGTCAACTATTCTGTTCCCCTGCTCCAGATGAAGAAATTGATCATACATTGCATCCCGTACAGTGTCCGGGAAGTACTTCCTCTCGAAGCACTCCAAGAATTGCTCCCAAGTCTGATACGTACCCAACTGGCGCTCCATTGATTCCCACCAGTGATGAGCGTTACCATCTAGCAACGTCCTTACACCTATCATCCATAGATCTGTAGGTAGCTGTGATGCTTCTAATAACTTCTGGGTGTGGGTAATCCAGTTTGTGGTCTCCTCTGGGCTCTTAGTGCCTTTATACGGCTTGGGACCCATCTGTATAAAGTCCTTGACTGAACCAACTCTAGCTCGCGGTACTGGAACTAGTGCCTGAGCTGGTACAGTTGCCTGTGCAGCCATCCTCTCAAGTGCTGCCAGAAATTTTTGCCTCTGCTCTGCCGCTTGCTGCCTCTGCTCTGCAACTAGTACGGTCGCCTGCTGTCTCTGTTCCTGCATCATCATTTGGAAGAATTAGAACATCTGTGTCTGGCCATTCTGTGGTGTCAATGATGCTGGAAGGGTCCTATTAGGTGACACGGAAAGATCAGATGTAACTGGATTGTAAGTCTGTCCATCTGGCCCCGGAAGTCTAGGAGTCGTTAAGGTGTCTCCTCGAGTTTGGCTATTGGCTCCAGAAGGTATGTCGCTATCGGCGGCAGTACATCTACTACGCGAATCCATCTCGCTGCAAGAGGTGGACGAAACGATTAGAAGGAGTACATGAATCAAACAGGATGCAAGCATTTAAATAGGAAGTGGAAAGGAATGATGCGTTTTAGTCAAGCGTGGATGAGATCCTATACTCTATTCCTATACGCAGGCTTGCTCGGTACAGTAACGTAACCGAGACAATATATTCTAGACCTGTATGGGCCACCACAAAAATATGTCACGTCCCAGTCCCAAAATACGTAGGACTAGAAATATGTAACACTTCAGCCGTATGTATATAAAATCCATTATATGGAAACCATACACACACGTACGCTGTACATGAATATCAAATCCACCAGTGGTAATATACTGTCAACAAGTCACACGCAATCTATATCTCATCCACAACACAAATAAATAAATAGGAAATAAATAACTGAATCTCAAAGATGAAGTCTCAAAGTATGATAGTCGGATGGAAACAAATCCACTGCAAATCGACTATACTAAAACTACTAAAAGAGAGAAGAGATCTGTCACTACCACGTTCCGAAAACCAGAATATTTTTGACTTTTTATAATATTTAATATTATTGTAGTTACAATTTAGTAATTGCGTGATGGGTGTATTAAATTAAATAATTAAGTGGTGTGTAATTAAATATAGTATTAGATGCAGTGTTCATTTATTTTTAGCTAGCAGATTGACCTAGAAGCCCAGTAAAGGAACACCTGTCTGAATTATGGAATTATGTAATTAATTGTTTTATTTATAATTTATTTATTGGAGATTGTAATAAATTACCGTAATTTATTTAATTATTGCGCATTGCCTTTCCTTCGATATTTGGAGCAGTACCCTGACTTTTGTCTTCCAACAAATTTCACAATCTTGCCCTAGACATGCCCGCCTTCCATTCTGCTATTTTGCAACTCATAATTATGCTCTCTGTACATTATTTCTGGCCGCACAAAAATCGTCGCGGACGTTATTTAATAAATTCCTATTTTGTATCGTTGTGCGTTCCAATCGAAAATTGGAGACAATCTTGACCTATTTTTCGTGCGGCCCAAATTAGGGTAATATCCTGTTCTGGGTCTTCTTCATTATTGGTATTGATGACCTGACCCGATTTTGGCCCCATGTACTCCTAATTAAATTTAGAACATAACTTGCATTTATTTCTAATTAAATTGAGGATACTATTTTAACCGATTCTGAAAATCCCAATTTAATTTCAGTGCACTGCAAATTGAGCCCATACCGATCATATAGCGCCCCCTGACCCTACAAAACACCGGACACCGAATCGCCCGCCAAATTTTTGTTATTTTATGCATCTGTGCAAATACCCAAATTTAAGGGGGCTAATTTGCAAATTTGCATTTTGTGTCAACACCCATTTGTTTAAACCAATGAGGAATCCCTAATAATTTTAATTAGCCTCTCACCCTCAATCCTACATGAATTAAATTTCCTCATGACAAATCTGGACCACACATTTATTGGAAAAAAAAAATCCTCACCTTTCATTTACAAACCCTCTCCCCTATTTAATGTCATGTCCCATCAAACCCTAATCCCTAGAAAACCTAGGTAGCACACCTCCCCAAGCCCCCCTAACCGTAGCTCTCTCTTCCTCATTTTTTCTTTTCATTTTCTTCTTCCTTCCTTCTTCTCTTCTTCTCCTCCTTCTTCTTCTTCTTCTTCCTTTCTTCTTCTTCCCTGAAGAAGACCCGATCGGCCGGCTTCACCAACCCCACGGCGGCTTCGGCTACTTCCCCATTGACCCACTGTACAGCACTTCCTCCGTCGACCCGGCTGTGCGTCGTCCGTCAGCAGCTGACTACACAGCAGCCCCGCTCGCTCAGGCCACTCCAGCGGCTGCCGCTCCCCGCAGTTTCGTCAGCAACTTCACCACCCTTCGTCAACCACGTCCGCCTTCCCAACGTCAAGATCTGCGCCCTCCTCCTCATCTGCATCTTCGTCTACGATATTTTTTGGGTCTTCTTCTCCGAGCGCCTCTTCGGGGCCAACGGCATGGTCTCCGTTGCCACGCAGAAGGCCTCCAACCCCGTGAGGACCGTCGCCGACAACCTCAGCCTCCCCGGCCTGCAGATGGTCGTCAAGAAGCTGGAGATGCCCGTCAAGCTCGTCTTCCCAAGGAACCTCCTCGGCGGGATAGTCTCCGGTAGCAATGTCGTGGACTACATGATGCTCGGACTCGGAGACATGGCTATTCCTGGTATGCTTCTAGTGTTGGTTCTCTATTTTGATCATCGAAATAGGAGAGGTACTGGCAATCTGGTTGATACGATCTCGAAAGGGCCCAAGTATGTATGGTATGCATTTTGGGTATGCAGTTGGGATGGTCACTGCCTTAAGCTGCTGGGATCTTGTCTCAGTCTCCTCAACCTGCTCTTCTTTATTTGGTTCTTTCAACTCTAGGGCCAGTTCTTTCGTCTTGTGGGCAAGAAGAGAATTTCAGGAACTATGGGAAGGATCCGGGATGACTTCTAGTGTCAAGGCTCACCAAATGGAGGTTCTATAGTCAGTATACTAATGCCGTGTATTCTTATATATAGAGCTTTGTGGAACTTCTTAGATTAGGAGAAGCCCACCGCTTTGCTGCAAATACCAAGCTAAATACAGAATCATCTTGCAGCCATGCAATTCTTATGGTGCATGTTAAGAGGTCTGTCAAGGAAAGGCATGAAGGTGATGTAGGCTATTCTAGACAGAATGGAAATGCCTCTCCATTGGTTTCATCTTTCAGGCCACCTATTGTGAGAAAGAGCAAACTTGTTGTTGTAGATCTAGCAGGGTCAGAACGAATAGATGAGTCAGGAAGCATGGGGCATACACTAGAAGAGGCAAAGTCTATTAACCTATCACTGAGTGCATTGGGAAAGTGCATTAATGCACTGGCTGAAAATAGTTCACATGTTCCATTTCGTGATTCAAAGCTTACAAGACTTCTTCGAGATTCATTTGGAGGTACTGCGGGACCTGAGGACTTGGACGCGATACCGGATCCCCGTCATCAGCAGCCGCACTCAGGACTGTCGGATTCTCCAGACAATACTCTGGGACAGGACATTGGTATTGACAGCTAAGGACCCAAGGCGAGTACATTCTCTGATTAGTTTCTAATTCATGATATCTCCTATGTTTCATTGTATCTAGTATAAATATCTATATTTCGACACGCTGGTTACACGGATTGGTATACACTGATCTCGTCATGAGATGTTATTCCTTTTTCATGGTGTAGCTTGTACAAGACTTGTTTCCTTGTTATCTTGTGCATGTACAGACACTGATTTCCGGGGAGATTTGCTACCTCCCTAGGGAATCCCGTGCCATAGCGTACCATGATTTGATCTACTATACCAGTCGGGGGTTTGGGGAGTATTTTAGTATAGATATGTGATCATACCCAACTTTCCATGCATCATAGCTCACCCCACATCTCACGTCGGGTGCGGCCTGACCATCTCCATGCTTCATAGCTGTTACGTGTGATTAGCCTGACCTCTACATGCATCATAGCTAACCAACGGTTAGCCTGACCTTCCATGAATCATAGCTAATCACATGTAACCAGCCTGATCAAGTTCCCAAGCCGATCACATGTTAAATCTAGTACTCACACACTTAGTCATAGGTTTCTTGCTCATTGACATATTATTCTTTTCCTACATTTACTTACAGTATTTCCAGTATTTCTTTCATTGTACATTTCTTGTACCTATACATGCATCTGGTATATTTCCATCTAGAACTGCTACATAGTTTATGTCATTTATATAGAACTGCTATTTAGAGATGTACTTTGCTCCTTCCTGACTGGAAAATATTTTTCCAGACTGTGACCTTAGTAGACTGGTTTCTGACACACTTGAGGATTGGAAGTTAATGATTGCAGGTATGATTATTTTGTCGTTAGACTTGTCTTGTATTTCTTGCTTGCCTTGATATCTCATCGTGCTTTAGTTTATGTGATTGAGTATTTCTAGCATTATTTTATGATATCCACGTCTCCTTATGGAGTTGGGTATTCACGTGAGTTTGATTAGATAGTTACATGACCTAGACAGCGTTCTACCGCCGATGCTGCGGCATAGGCTGGACGTACCCACGCACTCGTGCCCCTAAACCGGGTGCGGGTTGTGACAAGATCAACTCTAATATAAGATAAATATCCACAAAAGAAGTAGCAACTAAAAATCCATCAGATGCGATGAATCAAAGGTACTCTGAAGATAAGACCTCCTCGGTGTGATAAGAAGCGTCAGGTCCGGGTTCGTACTCCTGTGGATACTCCTGCCCGTCTATATCTGGAAAGGTACCAGGTCCTTAGAGGGACATAACAAGATACATATAAACATGCCAATAAAGTACCAAAAATAAACATCCAACGGGTTGCCTAACCATCTATGTGAAATGCAGTTTAAGAACAACTTTCCAACAAGTAGGCTATCTGGCCAAATTGGGATTGGCATGATTCTCTTGGAGATTCAGGGGCCTAAAAAGCATGACGTCTTTTGAACCTCAGAGGCTGCCAGGTAATATAGGGGTCATCACGACCACGCATCTCCGGCGGAGCGTGCGGGTTACATAAAAAAGAAAGTGCAAAAGGAGCCCAAACGCCTTACTTGTTGTTCTTTTCACCCCATGCTCTAAGCATGTCACATCCATGACACGATAATACCTCTAAATAACTGCCAGGTCTGCTAGCATACAAAGTTTCTATCGGCAGTTATCCCTATCCATCGCATGACCTATACGTACCGGTGGCCAGCCGAGTGCGCAAGTCCGTGTCCTATATGTGACTCACACTCGTATAAGAACAGTGTCATGGCCAATGAAACATAAGAATGCCTCATGATAATGGGATGGTCTCATAAAGTAGGTCCATATGCATATACATAATAAAAACAAAATACGACGTCACCGTCGTTGCACCCAAGTTATTCTTGGACGCGCAGTTTATATAGCAGTTAAAATATATGAACTAAATAAGCAAAAATAAAATATGCATGCATCATATGGAATGTAATCACAGTACAATGGCAAGGTATACTTGTCTGGCAAGCAATTTGTAAGGGTAAGCGTCCCGATGTCAGGTACACATGATCAGAAACTAAGACCTCCGAATAAACGTCCCCGGATGCTGAAATAGACATCACCAACGCTTCCGGAATCAACGAGATAGCTAGGAAACACCACCCTTTCGTCCAATTTGGACACAGGGCAAAATGGTAATTTTGGGTCAAAGCGGGATCCACATGTGGCCTACTTTGCACCGAAAAGCGTACCAGGGGTAAAGGTCTCTAAATGGGACAAATTTTAGGTCAAACAAATTCTAAACGTCAGTATGAACTAAACGGTATGTCCAATTTTGGATTCCGGTGAGCCGAACACAATTTTGCCCAAAAAGTCAACCGTAGGGTGGCAAATAGGCAGCTTGGTCAACTATCTTAGAATTACGTAAAAATTGGATCACAGGACCAGCGTGATACCACGAATCCAATGGTGCAAGTTTTGTCGCATTCTGACGAGCGTACACTAAATGGTGCGGTGTTTTACAAAAGTCGCGATACGGGATCTTTTTACGGATACTGGTTGATTCCGACGCGCACACGCATCCAAATCAGTTTTCGTGAAAGCTCACACGTCTGGACATACCATACGCACCTTTTGGTGCAATTGGTACGCGACGGGGCCGTCCCGTTTGGCGGGGCACGCTCCGTATCGCAATTTTTAAAGGTTTCGAAAACAGGTTTTCGTAATTTTTTAACCCAATTTAATTCTGCATATAATACCAAATAAATTAATCTAATTAACAAAAACTCATCTCGGTTATATGGTCTTCCCATAGCAAGAAGAAAATCTAAGTTTGGATCTCTGTGGTGGGAGATACGAGTCCGTAAACATGGGTGGTTACAGCAGTTTTTTTGAAATTAAAGTTATAGTTTTTCTCCAACTTGGTCTCGATTTTCTCCTAGGTTACGCGCTGATTGTAAACTCCCTCACCCAAAATAGGTATTTTGTGTATATTTTATATTATTATATTTATTATATATGTTGAATTTATTTAGAATATGCTCTTAGTTAATTAGAAAATAAATTTCTTGATATATTTACTTATATAAATATTCATTTAGAATTATTTTAGGTTATTTTAGATTTTTGGAGATTTTTTCTAAAATTTTTGGTAATTAAAACTTAGAAAACATAAATTTCTAGGACTTCTATGATTTACTATACGACCATACTTGCATGTCGTTCCTACCAAATATTTATTTTAGTTTAAAATATTTAATTATATTTTTTTGTAATTTATTTAGAATTTTAAGAAATTTATTTAGATTTTAAAATTATTTAGGATTTATTTGGATATATATAGTCTTAATATTAGATAGATACTAATTTAGTGTTAATAGATATTAATAAGATTTTATAAATTATTTGTATTATCTTTAATTATATTTAAGATTATAAATTATTGAGATAAATTCAAACTCTATTTTAAATTAATTCAAATCCTGAACCTACTAGAAAATCAACTTCATGCATATCCTATCCTTATTTAAATTCATCATACTCCTATCCAAATTAACCAATCCTAGTCGTATTTAATTAAGTAGTGTCCACCATTATAAATACCTCATCCTTCATATTTTTCTTTCCCAAATTCCTCTCTTTTTCGTCCAAAAAAATAGTCAAAATTCGTCATAAATTCAGCCTCATTTTCTACTAGTTATGACGAATTAAAAAGACGATATCTCCTAGCTCCGGACTCCAAACATGCTCCAGTTTTTTTTGTCAGAACGATAATGAGGTTAGATTTCTGATAATATAAATTGTTTTTCTAAATTATTATTATTAAATTCTGGAAAATTCGTAGAGCACAGCATGTCCGAAAATAGACGTATTTCGATGTTTTCGCGATTTCGGGAGAACCAGGAATCAGAATCTTGAACCGTTTAAAGTTTCGGAAAGCTAATGTCGAGATCATCGACATATATTTTTCCCAGATTTTATTTCGAAGTATTTCATACTGTTAATTCTATAGAACTTCTAGGTTAGAATTTAACCATCGGTGCACAATACAAAATTTGTATGTGCCATAATTCCCAAACGAATTTGAATTCAGTTGAGCCATAAATTCCAGTATGTTTTTGATACTGAAATCTACAGGAAATCATACATGAAAGTCGAGTTTATATCGGTTGACTTTTTGGTCAACATATCGCCTCGATTTGCGTGCCATGAGTCTCGAGTTGATAAAATTCAGTTTCTTTGGACAAAATTTAGGAATTAACATAAAAATCAGAAATAATAAGATTAAAATAGGATTTTAAAGTAATTATTCCAGAATTAAATAAATTAAAATAAATTAATGGTTATATTATTATATAGTCATATGAATATATATGTAAGTAAATGCTAATTGATAATTATGACTAAATATTCAGACTGTATGACCCTAGGACATCGTGGACTATCCCATACTTACCTTGACCATGTTGACCCTAAGAACTTGTGAATTTGTCTGCCTTGCGTACACTAACGTACTGGCATAGACACCTGTCAGTTGACTGACTGATTTCGTACAGTACTTGAAGACGCGACACCCGCGTAATTCAATGCGTAATTGACCGTGTTAGATGACTAGTATTACCCCTAGTATACCCCCTGAGTCCAGTGTAAATATGGTTGAGTATGTGCTAGTGTAATGACTAATGATTCTATTGTATTATATTTATGTGTACATAGGATATTTGATTGTTCTGCATAATTTCTGGAGCAGGTTATTGGTACATCGCAGCTTTCTTGCCAGGCAAGTATACCTTGCCATTGTACTGTTATTTATATTCCATATGTTGCATGCATCTTTATTTTCTGTCTTTAGTTCATATATTTTAACTGTTATATAAAATGCGCGCGACGGTGACGTCGCGATATGTTTTTATTTATGTATTGCATTGACCTTGTTCATGAGACTACCCCATTATCATGTAGCACCATTAGGTTCATTGGCCGTGACACAGTGGTTACACGAGTGTGAGTCTCATATAGATCACGGACTGCGTGACAGGTCTGGCCTCCTGTACGTATGGACCGTGCGTTAGGAATAACTGCTGTTAGAAACTTTGCATGCTAGTAGACTTGGCAGTTATTAGAGGTTTATCGTGTCATGGACATGACATGCTTAGAGCATGGGGTGGGAAGAACAACAAGTACCGCATTTGAGCTCCTTTGCACTTTTTCTGTGACGCCCGGATTCTCCGCTGGAGATACGGGTGGTGATGACCCATATATATATTATGTACATTGGCGGGCCTCCGCCGTTCAAAAGACGACGTGCCTTTGGGCCCCTGGATCTTCAAAAGAGAACCACGCTAAATCCCAGTTTTCAGCCAGATAGCTCACTTGTGGGGAAAGATGTTCTTAACTGCATTCACTTAGACGGTTAGGCGACCCAATGGATGTTTATTTTCAGTACTTTATTGGCATGTATTTAAGTATCTTATTATGTCCCTCTGAGGACCTGGTCCGCTGCCAGGTGTATCTATTCTTGAGTATTTGCAGGAGCGCAGATTTGGATGGTTACATGTGATCCGAGGATGTCTTCTCTTCGAGCTGTGATGGATAGCTGGTATTCTTATATTGTGTTGTGGTGTTGTACTCATATTGTATTTGCTCTTATATTCGAGTTGGTAGTGGATTTGTTTCCATCCAACTATCATCCTTAGATACTTCTTATTGAGATCTAGTTTCATAGATACTGATTATTTATTTCTATATGATTTTGGTGGATGAGATTTAGATTTTACCCTGTGACTTGTGACATATGTTTATACCACTTGTGGATTTTGTATTCATATTACAGCGTACGTATGGATTTGGTTTCCATATATTGGAGTTGCCATATCCATGCGGCTGGCATGCTTACGTGTTCCTAGTCCTACGTATTTGGGACTGGGGCGTGATACTGATCGAAGAAAACTAATATACAGAGTTGGAAGAGGGATATGTCGTGAACATACCGGTGAAGACGGGGTCAAATTTGGTCGAGCGATGGAACGGAAAATAGAACGTGAACAGGGGTACGCTGTTGTAGATTTCCTGTGCGGTGCTCGCGGTCGCGGATGCGGGGCGAGCGGCGGTGCTGGGCGGCTGCTCCGGTGGTCGGCGGCGCAGGTCGTGGAGGAGGGTGGATGGTAAGTTTAGGGTTAGGGTTTTTATCAAGTATATATATATATATATATATATATATATATATATATATATATATATATATATATATATATATATATATATATATATATATATACTTAGTGAGGGAGCGGGGGGTTCAGCAGAATGCTGCTGCTGCTGGGATTTAAGTGGGCCGGGTTAGTGGGTTATAGGGTTGTGGGCTTAGGAGTTAGGGGTTTAGATTTTTATTTATTTATTTATTTCCTTTTTCTTTCTTTATTCTTTAAATCAATTACTCATATATATATATATATATATATACGAAAAATTCTAGAAAATTATATTTGTACATAAAAATAATCTATCAACCATCCACAAGGTCTCCTACATAAAATAAATTAAGGTAAAATAATAGTTTGCTAAAAAATTCTCTAAATGCATATTTACCTAGTAGTTAAAATCCCATAAATTCTATTATTTCTAATATGCTACGAAATACTGCAATTCAATTAAATAATTAATATGATTTTTAAAATGAGGAGTTTTACAATTGATGACCTAGACAACGTTCTATCGCCGATGCTGCGACGTAGGCTGGACGTACCCACGTACTCGTGCCCTTACACTGGGTGCGGGTCGTGACAGGAGTGCCGCCCGCCAAAGATCGCCACCGCCATAGTTATCATGAGCTCGAGCTCGGTTACGTGGGAACGAAAGAAATAGGAAGGGATTTGAGCTCTCTGTGGTTCTAAACCACTGGCCATTGGGCCGAGCCCAAGAAATAGGGTTTGGCCTGAGCTAGGCTTTAGGTTTGATGGGTTTTGGTTTGTTTAGATAATAAAAATCAAGGGAAAAATAAGGGTATTTATAGATTTCAAGGAAGGTTCTAGGTTCTCACCAATTGGCACATGCCAAATATCCAATTCTAGAATGTTCCCACTAACTATTTAATTACAAACATGCTATCCCCTCTTCACAAATATGCCACTTACTAATAAATTCTTTTAGAAAATTATTGGTCTTTTGAAAAATAAATTCCAAGGTTGTAAAATATTTTGGAAAATTAATTTCAAGCTACAAAATACTTTTTAAATTTTATTTAAATTAGTATTTAGGAATCTCTTATTCTAATTTCGGAAATAGGGAGTTACGAATCTACACACTTAAAAAAAATGTGTCCTCAAAATTTCAGGAAAGCACGATTTGAAAATAGCTCGAGATAGTCAGACAATAAGAAGGAAAAACATTCGAAAGAATTGAGAAAGAGTCTGAAGTGAGGATAGCTAATCGAAAATTATTATTAGTACAATTTATGTTTCTTTAACTAATCAAGCAAATCAGAATATTTAGTACAAATAAACTTAACAAAGAAAGAATGGCTCACTTTCTCTCTATTTAGAGGATGTCGTACTTTCTTTCTTTTCAAAGGGTGATACACAATTCAAAGAACAGAAAAGTGGCGCAAGCTGCTTTCATTAGTGCAGACAGACGTATAATTTACATGTCTGATTTTCTCTTGAGAATTAAATACGATGAATCTGACAGGGTGGAACGAAACCAAAGAGTTAGAAGTCATTATTATAGCTGGGTTGCGGCACGCAGACCCAGGTTGTCGTTTAGTGAGCTAGCCGTTGTGCCAATTTCTTTAAAAGTGCGCCGCTGTGCCAACTTCATCAAAAGTGCTCCGCTGTGCCAACTTTATCAAAAGTACGCCGCTATGTCAATTTCTTCAAAAGTGCGCCGTTGTGCTAATTTTTTCATAAGTGCGTTGCTATGCCAACTTCTTCAAAAGTGCGCCATTATGGCTACTTCATCAAAAGTGCGCCATCACGGCTACTTCTTTAAAAGAATACTTGTATAGCCAATCTTTCTAAAAGTGAGCCAGTCTCCAGACCACTTCTAAAGTGCGCTTACCATCCTAACTGACAGTGAGCAGTTATGAGTGTGTGTCTTACATGCCATGCTTCTCGTGAAAAGTGTACAAATAATTGTCCCCCATGACCTATGCTTTCCTCGTGTAGGAAGCTACGTGTCAAGCAAGCAGCGAGTTGTGCACCCACTCATTCAGAACGTGGCGTGTTAGTCCACCAAAAGTGCGCGCACAATGGTAAAATAATACTGACTGTCCAAAGTGCTCGCACACTCTCATAACCGATCCTAAACTCTATAAATTCATGATCGGTACATCCAGGGACGGAGGAGAGGAGGCATATACAGAAGGGGATACAAGAACAGAATGAGATAAATAGAAGCTTCTTGTGCCGTTGTTGCCAACGCTTTCTTATTGTTCAACTCTCCAAGTTTTTCACAATATTTTCTGCATTTCTTCGTCGTTGTGTGGTCCATGGAGTAAAGTGATCATCCGCAGATCAGATCTCTACAACTATACTTCTACAGAATCAATTGTACTTAGATTCTTGTTTAGGATCTTTTTGTACTTTTCTTTCTTTTTAATAGTTTTTAATACAAAAGTTTCGTATAAACTTTTCCTCATAAACAAGATGGCGACTCTGCTGGGGACGACTTTCTCCTCTGACGAGAAGGTGATAGCTAAACTCAACGCTACATCGGTCGGCTCGATGCAGAAGACCATGGTCGTGAAGTTCGACCAACAAGCATACGAAGAAATGCTCCATTTTGGGGGTAGGGCTAACCCCTCATCCGCACTCAAGTCAAGGAGAACTCGTAAAGTGTGGGTACCCAAGCCTCGTCATGCATATCTCGAAGTTGCTGCCAATAAGGAAAAACATATTCTGATTGACGAGAACTCCCTTGTCAATTCTGTCAACCAAGTTCAGATCAATAATTTGGCAGATAACTCCCTTGCGTTAAACAAGGGATACAAATTGCACAACTCGCACAATATCAAGCAAAGTTTGATCTACACCCAAGCTTCTGATTTTCTTACGTTAAATAAGGGATATAAATTGTGCAACTCGTGCAATATCAAGCAAAGGTTGATCCACACCCTAGCTTCTGAGCCTACACATATTGGTTATAATATACGAGACAATCAAGTCTTGGATACCACTGTCCAAACGAATCTCTCTACATGCGCTAATGAAAGGTTAGTCGAGGAAAATCATCCCCCTAACATCATGATCACGCGCTCAATTAAAGGAAAGTTATGCGCCACTCGTTATGAACCTGCTATTGGTGCGCCAAGCCAAGACCTGCGTACAAAATTAAATGCACATAGGCAAACTGTACTAACTCTTCCTGCGCCACAGAATGTGCGCCAAACAGAACCAACGTCCTCGCGATGCTCTGTTTGTGCATGTGAACACATGAAGAATATTCAGAATAATTTTCCCTCCTCTGTGAAGAATAAGAGTGCAAGAGATGACGAATTGTACGCCAATCAAGTCAGCACCTCACTTTATACGCAGGGAACTAAAAATGTACATAGGAGGTTTAATTTATCTCATGTAAAGAGGCAAAGTATGCCCTCTTCCTCCTCTTCTCTTTCCTCTTTTTATTTACGTGAGCTTATTGTACAAAAGCGTAAAGAGAGAGACCCTTCCGACTTTACTACGGTGTTTCCTAATGAACATCATTGCAATTGTCGTAGAGTTGTAATTGAATGTTGCTGTGCATCAACAAAACGGTCTGTGTTTGACCGATTGATCTACACTTTCTCCTAAAACTCGACATACAAAACAAGTTAACAACCAGGAGTATGATGATGAACCGCTCTTTGCTTCAACATACATGGCTTCATATCTTCCCTATGGCAGAAGACAATCAAGACGAAGTTCTTCAAAAATACCCAGCCAGAGGAGATTTGACCAACTCGTCAACTCCTTTGAAGGAGTATACCAAAATACTCGTTCTCGAAGATGGGAGCTCATTCTTCACGAGAATCCCCCTTCCTCATAATCTAAGGCTGGGGGTAGCAATCCTCCCCATTCTGAAACTGACAGTGTAGACTCCAACTACATGGTTCTGTCTACCAATCCCTCTCTTATACACAAGGATGTTAGGGTTTACGTCGTTGGTGATGAACAAGATGCTTCTCCATTAGAAGCCATCAAAAAATACCTCAATTCATTAGAGGCCGCTCTCAGGGACATGCACACTATGATACAAAATATGCATCAAATGATGACAATCAAATATTCTGCTATACCAATACCTGTCCAAGTGACTTTATTCATACATGCATAACCTACTCCTGGAACAACACCTCTGTAGGATAACACAAATTCAGAAGCAGTCATAAACTAAGAGTCATCAGCGCCAACGCTTAATCCTCTCAATATTGGGAGTGGACCTCCGCCAGTTATAATACTGTAGAAGCATGAAAAATACGCTGAGGAAGTATACGCGTAAAATCCTCAACCCACAGGAAGACACGTAAAACAGAGCTCCAGCACTGGGTGGCGTAAGACATGACTTCAGAGCTATTGGCGTACAGTGGAGCTTCAACGCTGTTTAAGCGTAAAATATAGCTCCAGAACAACCCGTGTAATACAGTATTTTCAGACTGCTTCAGCGTAAAAAGGTTGCTACATCGCCACTTTGGCGTAAAACCCATATGCTTTTAATGCAGCGGGAAATTATACGAGGAACTCTTCGTATTTTTCGAATGAACCTGTCAGATCAAGCAGTGAATCTGACTCTTGACAACGAGTACAACACCACTATCAAGAGGATGGCTGTAATGATGATTCTGCACAGAGCCCCAGACTGTCGTCTAGTGACAAAGCCTTGATACAAGACATCATTTACGCATTCAGGGAATACGCAGCCTATTATATACAGGTAAACATGAGCTTTTATGCTCAGGAGGAGACGATATCAACCGCCACGTCAAAAGCTGTTCTTCGTACAGAACTCAAGGCGCGTCTCTGCAGTTAATGCGCATGATGGGGGCAGATCTCTGCATTAAATGCATGAGATTTGGTTCTACTTTTAACGACTGGGTAAGCCATAATTAGGGCTAATATGTCCACATCACCATCTCCGCACATTACGCCAACCAGGCTATTTTCAGCTATAGGAGCACGCTGTACGCTATCTCCTTGAAATACGTCGATCTGGCTATTTTTAGCTATATGAGCACGCTGTACGCTATCTCCTTAAAATACGCCAACTCAGGCTATATTTGCAAAGGTGCGTGATAAGGCTATTTTGTTCGGGATACACTCAAGACCTCAGTCAAAAAAGGGTAATCGGCTGTCTTTCCGCCTGCCACCTATCCATGCAGCATCAGGCTTCTACGCCTACTTGGCTTCTACGCCAACATGACAGCTACCTGGCTTCTACGCCAACATGACAGCTACCTGGCTTCTACGCCAGTATGACAGCTATTTGGTTTCTACGCCAATCATCTCTACGCGAGGGGCAGTTACCTACGTGGCTTGCATGCCGTGATCTTCGTAGCAGTTATACGTGTTACCTCATAATGGGACATGTGTCACACGCGGATTCAGGAGATCATTCAGACGTGTAACCGTCGCGTAAAGAGCGCCATACTCTCAACTGTTCGGCTTCTACGCCGACTGGAAAGTTATTGCAACTGGGCTCTATAAATAGAGATCTCTATTAGCAGAGCGAAAAGGAGGATTTTTGATTGGAGAGATCAATTTTGATTGAGAGAGAAGAGTCTAGAGCACAGACAGAGAGTAGTGATTGACGACTTTGGCATCGAGCATCCAATCTCTCCTGCAACCTTTGAAGCTTCTCCTTCTTCCACAGCACTTCTTGGTCATCGTGTGGTCTAAGGGACAAAGTGATCGACCGCAGATCAGACTCCTATAGAAATATTTACCCAGACTGAAACTTTTGTACTTAACATCCTCGTATAGAATTAATAGTACTTCTTTTTCTTGTTTGTAAACCAAAGAAAGGGTTTCGTATAAACCTATTTTTATTTCTTTCGTTTATCATCAAACACAAGATAGCGACTCTACTGGGGACTACTTTCTCTTCCGATGAGAAAGTCATTGCTCAACACGATGCTGTATCCGTGGGATCAACGAAGAAGACTCTGGTCGTCCAATTCGACCAATCAGCTTACGAAGACATGCTTCGCCCAGGGGGTAGCTCTCATTCCCTCTCTGTCCAAGACAGCAGGAAGTTGCGTAAAGTATGGATGCCCCGGACATCCTCTACCATTCCTGCAAGCTCTCTCTTTCCGATCAACAAGGTTGTGGCATCCCAACCTATACGCTCTGTGCGTAAAAACCTGTCTCCCGTCTGTGACGTGGCAGACAAAGCTTCTGGCAATGCCTCAGTGCTAATCCAGAAGTCTACTCCGCGTCCTGCGCGTAAAAACCCATCTCCCGTCTCTGACGTGGCTGACATAATTTCTGGCAAGGCGTCAGCGCCAAGTCAGAAATTTTAAATGCGCCCTGTGCGTAAAACTTCGTCTCCCCTCGCTGATGTGGCTAACATAATTTTTGGCAAGGCCTCAGCGCCAAGTCAAAAATTTCAAACGCGCCCTACTCGTAAAACTTCGTCTTCCGTCGCTGACGTGGCTGACATAATTTCTGGTAAGGCCTCATCGCCAAGTCAAAAATTTCAAACGTGTCCTGCACGTAAAAATACATCTTCCGCCTTTAAGGGGGTAGATGGTCCCTGCAATCTCCACAAGGGAAAACAAGCGACAAATTTTCCAACCTCTCGGCTTTTACGCCATCAAGAGAAGAATTTGCCGCTCTCCAGATTACGCCAGATACTGATGGCCGATTGAAGTCGTCCTCAGTTTTACGCCAGGCCAAGCCCCTCAGCGTAAAGAAGGCCCAGTTTGTGGATAGATACGCTCCTCATGGATCATGTGCTACTCACATGGCTGAACTTTTGTATACGTATGGCAGGGAGAGAGTTATGGTTCCCAATATCCGCATTCCAACTGATGTAAAAAGGCAGAATATGCCCTTTTCTTCTTTTTCTTCTTCTTCTGTTAATCCTCCTGACTTGCGTAATCTCTTGATCCAGAAGCGCAAAGATAGGGGATCCTCCAACATGTCTTTTATACCCCCTAGGGAGCATTGTTGTAATAGTCACAAAGTTGTAGTTAATTATTGCTGTTCTAAAGCAAAATGGTCAGTTTTTGACCGGTTGAACTACTCTTTGTCTTTACAGAAAGAAGAGCCTACATTCGCATCAGTGAACATGGCTTCGCACGTTCCCAGAGGAAGGTCAAATTTAAGACGTAATCCCTCTAGAACTCCAAGCCAAAGGAGATTCAACAGGCTCCTTGAGAATATTGAAGTTGGGGTGTTTCGAAACACCCATTCGAGGTCACAACAATCGGCTTCGTATTCTTCTGATTCCGACACTGGGGGTCGCCAATTTCCTGAATCGGATGTTGAAAGTATAGATTCGATCTCTACAGAGACCTATACTAACCCTTCAATAACATCTAGAGAAATGGGAGTCTATGCCATTGAAGATGAACGCGAAGAGGCTTCCCCATCAGGAAGTGCTGAGCAACGCATCGCTGTATTGGAGGCATCGCTGAAAGAGATGCATTCCATGATGGAGAATATGCACCAGATGATGCTGACTCAACATATAGCTGCTCTAACTCAAGCATCGGTCCCTCCGACTCAAATATGTGTGGGGGTGGACCTACCACCATCCAATGCAAACCCGGAGTCGGCTCTAAATCAAGAGTCAGCAGCTCCTCCACTTTCTAACTCGGAGAATGCATTGCCTCCTGTTGGAGTCACGATACAACCGATCTCTCACCACTCTGCGGTCCCGGTACTAGCTGAAGACCCGATGCAGGCAGTGCGAGAATTGAAAGCCCAATTTGATGCCTTGAAGCACAAAGATCAGCTCAAGAAATTGGGAATCAATCAGCCTTACCCAGCTATCTGGGATGAGATCCCTTTTCCTTCTAAATACAAACCATAGGCTATGGCTTTGTTTGAGGGAAAAATGTCATTGAGCCAGTACATGAACTACTTCAGCATGATGACAGTATTGTTGCAAGGGAATGACGCCCTTCTCACTCGAGTATTCAAAGGCTGTCTGTCTGGAGTGGCTTATCAGTGGTATCGTAGTCTTGCGGACAACTGCATTACTTTCTTTGAAGATTTCAAGACTTTGTTCTTCGTACGATTCTACGAAGGAGGGATGGACATGTCTATGTCATCGCTCATCGAAGTAAAGCAGAAGGAGAAGGAAAACGTTCGTACTTTTATTGAACGTTTTTGTCAAGCCACTTTGCAGATGTCTCCTGGAGTTCCAGATTCTGCCTTGGTGGATATTTGCAGAAAGAACCTTCTTCCACTAATCTCGGTGTTCACAGGACCATATCAGTTCCATGATTGGCCCTCGTTTATCATCTCAGCGGTAGCCGCTGAAGACAACAGTCGAAAGGCTCATGTTAATGGAATCATGATCTCTACCTTTGATAGAGGGAAGCGATTATCCTCCAACAACGACCATCCTTATGGTTCTAAAGGAAAGTAAGCTCTGGCGATCAATACGTCTAGGCAAAATACTTCGGCAACCACACAGATGAAATCTGGGACTTCTAGGCCGATTGAAGCATACTCTTTTGATGATGATGACATTCCGAGCATATTCGACTGTCTAGTCAAAAGTGGCAAGCTCACTCTTCCTGAAGTAAAGTGGCCAAATGAAGTCGGCACTACCAATAATCCGAAGTACTGTATTTTCCATAGGTATATACATCACCCCACAAAGGCATGTTATATACTAAAAAGGAAAATCCAGGAGTTGATCGACGCTAAGGCCATCACTCTACGCAATAGCGAGAAGACGGTCACCGCCAACATGATCTCTCTCCAATTCGGCAATCTGCCTCCTCAAGAAGTTCCGGATAGGGTTGTATCTATTCCCCGGACAATGATGAATATCGTTAATCTCCCTCCGGCCAGGGGTCAAAATCATGACCTGGTACCCCTAACTACCCAGCGTGGTGAGATTATATGGGTTCATCCTGATCTGGTGTCAGAGATCGAGGAAGAGACTCACGCTGCTAAGGCTAAGTCTAAAAAGAACTCCAGATGCAAACCATGCCATATGGTTGCAATATCTCCGACATCAGAAGAAGAGGCTTTGGCTACTGGAACTCGTTCAGGGAAATCCTACCTCAAGGACTATGAAGGAAATCAGGAAGAGGCAACGGCAGACACTTCAGCTGCCAAACCTCTAGAGCCTGAACCTGTCATACCAGAGATGGGTCCTTCTAGACCAACTGCGGCGGACAAGGGCAAACAAAAAGAAGTGCGTTTCGATAAACCTTTGAAGAATATTCAAAATAAGGGTTTGGAGAAACCATATAACTTCGACATCCTGGCCCAATTGGTTAATACACCGGCCAGATTATCTATCTTTGAGCTACTCAGGCTATCAAAAGACACTCGTCAGGCCTTGAGTGAAGCGCTAATGCAGGCGGATGCATGCTTGACTCAGCTCAAGACTCCTGATAAAGAGCCTGTGGCATGTCCTCAGTGCCACAGTGTGATGGAAGTGGTCCCCAACATCACTTTCACTCAAGATGACATGCTGTTAAAACATAACAGGCATGACAGACCCCTCTATTACACCGGATATGTCGGTTCCATAGAGGTAGACCGGATTCACATAGACCCGGGATCATCAATCAACATCATCCCTCATAGTCTGCTCAGACCATTGAGGATTCCTACCAGCGAACTGGCTTATACCACCACTACAATCGTGGGCTTCAATGCCAGAAAAAGCAAGCCGTTGGGAAAGATTCGCCTGAGGATCCAAATTGGTGACCTTAGATCAGTGGCTACATGCTATGTCATTGATTCAGAGGTGTCCTACAATATTCTGCTGGGCAGACCATGGATCCATGAACACAACATTGTTCCTTCGACCCTACACCAATGCTTCAAATGTGTAGATATCCAAGGAACAGTAAAGACAGAATTTGCTGACCTTAACCCGTTCAAAGGAGTCGAGTCCTATTATTCCGATGCCATGTTGTACACCCAAGACTACATGAAGGAGGTATCAGGCAAGACAGAGGAGGAATCCCACTAGAAGCCAGAAGAGCCCTCTGCCGAGCAACCCTTGTCAATCAAGGTGAAAGGGCGGACTACCCGTCCGAAAGTCATGGAACCCATGACTATCCACTTGAACAAAACCAAATCAGGAGGAGGAAGTGATCCTCTAGTGATCACTTTGAACCAGAATCCTCCACCTTTGGTCATCAACCTCCTGCACAACAAATATCCGATTGATGTAAATACAACCGGGAACATGGTTTCTGACGATAATAAAGATTCTTCTTTCCAGTATATTGACGCCCAATTTTCTAATCAGGAATCATCCCTCCATAACGATATAGAGCCTATAGCACAAAAATTCTTAAAAGCTATGGACTTCTATCAGCCGTATGTGTAGGAAGTGGCATCAACATCTAATGTCATCACGATATATGGGCCACATGAAGATTCTATCTTTATTATCCCGCCTACTCGCAGCAATCAGCATCCAATAGTCTTCGGTCGTATGTGCAGTAGATCGATTATACAAGAAGACTCCCACAAGTTCGATGCTGGCAAAATGCAAGTTCACAGATATAGCCTGCAAGCTTTGAAGATTATGCAAAATATGGGTTATGATCTGAAGTCAGAACTAGACCTCAACTACGGGAAAGGCAGGCGAATACCATTGCATGGCGATCCCTACTGTCAACGAACTCGTTTTGGGTTAGGGTATACCATTTCCCTCGCAACTTCTAAGTCAGGTGAAGATATCTTTTCCTCTACTCAGGATGGCTCATCGTCCTCTGGCTCATATGATGATCTCGACCGAGCATTATCTGTAAATACGGTATTAACAGATTCTCTCGAAGCAGACGAACAAGAATCTGAACCGTTTGAGAATGACTCTTAGGCTCAGCAAATGGATACACAATGGAAACTCCGGTTCGAGCAGAGAGAATCGCCCACTGAAGATAAAGTTATCCAAATCGATGTTGGAGATGAACTTTCATCGAAGCCGATATTTATCAGTAACAATCTTTCCGAAGAAGAAAAGAAAGAAATAATCCAGCTGATAAAAGAATATATCGATGTCTTCGCGTGAAGAGGATATGCCAGGTCTTGACCCAAAAGTGGCTACTCATAAACTCAATATCCTGCCCAATTCAAAACCTGTAAAGCAGCATCAACGCCGGTTCCGCCCGAACATGATGGATGCCATCGAAGCTGAAATCAAGAAGTTGATAGCCTGCGGGTTCATCCGGGAAGAACAACATCCAGATTGGGTCGCCAACGTAGTCCCAGTCATGAAGAAAAGTGGGAAAGTACGTTTTTTCATTGATTTTCGAGATCTGAACGCGGCCTGCCCCAAGGATGAATTCCTCCTTCCCATTACGGATGTCATGATTGACAATACCTGCGGTTTCGAATACATGTCTTTCATGGATGGATTTTCAGGATACAATCAGATTAAGATGAATCCTGAAGATGAAAAGCATACTGCCTTCCGTACACCACTGGGGGTATATTGCTATACAGTCATGCCCTTTGGATTGAAGAATGTCGAGGCTACATATCAGCGAGCCATGAGTAACATATTCCATGAATATCTACGCAAAACAGTGGAGTGTGACATAGATGATATTGCTGTCAAAAGCCGCCTCAAGGGTACTCACATCCAAGACTTGAAGACGGTGTTCGAGTTGATGCGCCAACATCAGCTCAAAATGAATCCTACAAAGTTCTTTCTCGGTGTATCCAGTGGCAAATTCCTGGGATTTGTCATTACCGCCAAAGGCATTCAACTTGACCCTGATAAAGTAAAGGCTATCTTAGAAATACGACCACCCCGTAATCTGAGGGAACTTAGGGGATTTCAAGGTCGTCTGGCTTATATCAGGAGATTTATATCTAACCTCTCTGGGAGATGCCAGCCTTTTTCTCGCCTAATGAAGAAGGATGTATCTTTCGTATGGGATGAAGCCTGTCAGCAACCGTTTGACGATATCAAACGCTACCTTACTAATCCTCCAGTTCTGGTGCCTCCCATCATAGGAAGACTATTTTTGCTGTATGTTCGAGCAATAGATCATTCTTTAGGGACTCTTCTCGCACAGAAGAACAAAGAGGGTCAGGAACAGGCTATCTACTATTTAAGCAGGATGATGATTGAAGCTGAACACCGGTACAATCCAGTGGAAAAAGAATGCTTAGCCCTAATGTTTGCTATTCAGAAGACGCGATATTACGTCACAGGCCAAACTATTCATATCATCTCCAGAATTAATCCTCTTCGAGTATTGATGAGTAAGCCGAGTGTTCTTAATTCTCGACTCGTGACTTGGGCGATGTTATTAACACCGTATGATATGGTGTACGTCCCTCAGAAGTCCATGAAAGGTCAAGCCTAGGCTGATTTCTTAGCTGCCCATCCAATTCCGGAAATATCCAAACTCTACGAGGACATCCCCGACGAAGTTGCAGAATGTAACTCTGCAATAGAAGATAATATATGGCAGCTATTCTTTGATGGTGCCTCTCGGACTGGTCCCAAGGGAAATATAGTTTCAGGAGTAAGAATTATTCTGGTGATTCCTGACAAACTCGTCATCTATCGAGCATATTCTCTTAGCGAACCCTGTTCTAATAATATGGCAGAGTATAATGCCCTACTCATCGGGCTTCAAGTCGCTAAAGAATTGGATGTTGAATACTTGGAAGCTTTTGATGATTCTCAGCTGATCGTCAATCAGGTTAGAGGAATATATGACGTCCGTAATCCAGACCTCATTCCTTATCATCAAGCAACGATCGAGATAGCCATGTCTTTTAAAGGATTCTTCTTAGAGCATGTGCCTCGATCTCAAAATCTGGAAGATGACGCTCTAGCCAGTCTAGCTGCAGATCTAGCCATTCCTATAAGAAGGCAGAACTTAGTGATCCTTCTTAACAGAGATTTGTTTTGTGTGAAAAATAATTTTCACATGGAACGCAGATACACCGTAAATACGGTTCCTCCTAAGAGAGATTGGAGAAGTCCCTTTATAGACTTTGCAGCATACGAAATCTTATCGAAAGATCCCAAAGAAGCAGTATCGGTTAAAAGACGATCACTACGCTTCTATTTTGATGCTCTTTCACAAAGTTTGTATCGCCGAACTTATAATGGACTATTGTTACGATGTCTCTCTGACGATGATGCAGAACGGGTTATCCGAGAAGCTCATGACGGGGTATGTGGAGCACATCAACCCGGCCCTAAGTTACATGATCGTATCAGGAGAATGGGCTATTACTGGCCTACCATGATTGCAGATGGCGTGAAATATGCAATACAATGCAAAGCTTGTCAAGTTCATGCAGATTTTATACATCAGCCTTCTGAGTATCTACATCCTACTATTGCATCATGGCCCTTCGAAGCATGGGGTATGGATATCATTGGTTCGATTCACCCGTCGTCTTCTAGGGGACATCGGTTCATATTGGCTATCACCGATTATTTCTCCAAATGGGCAGAAGCGATCCCTCTTGCTGATGTAAAGACATCTAACATGATCAGCTTTATCAAGCATCATGTCATTTATCGCTTTGGGGTACCCCAAAGGATAATCCATGACAACGGGCCTCAATTAATCAGCCAAGCGTTTCACCGATTTTGCGATAAAAATTGGATACAAAATATGGCCTCTATGGCATATAATCCTGCTGCTAATGGTTTGGCGGAAGCCTTCAACAAAACTATCATTAAACTCTTGAAGAAGTTCGTTTCTTCGAACAAAAGAGATTGGAATAAGAAGCTGGAAGAATGCCTCTGGGCATACCGCACAACAGTACGAACATCGACAGGTTGTACCCCATTCTTATTGGTTTACGGGAGTGAAGCAGTTCTCCTCATTGAAGTTCAAATTCCATCACTCAGAATAGCAGTGGCTAATGAGTTGACTCAGGAAAAGAATGACCAATTAAGGTTTCAAGAGCTAGAAGGATTGGACGAGAAATGCCTTCAAGCTCAACAACGTATTGCGTTCTACCAGGCACGCATTTCCAAAGCTTTTAATCAAAAAGTGAAGGAAAGAGTGTTCAAAGTTGGCGAGCTAGTTTTAGCTGTGAAAAGGCCAATGATCATCATGCACAAAAGTAAGGGTAAATTCCAGCCCAAATGGGAGGGCCCTTATGTGATTGAAACGATATTTTCAAATGACGCTTACAGATTAGCCAAGCCTAATGGAGACTTGTTAATGGCTCATATCAACGGCAAATTTCTGAAGAGGTACTACGCTTAATCTCCTTTGCTCAAAGGAATATGGTGAAGATCTCATTCTGACAAACACTACATATAAAGAACTAGTTGGAGCATATTCTATCATGTCCATATAACCTCTGAATAGATATGTTTAACTAATTCGAAACGTCAAAACCTATCACATCCATATTACCTCTGATAGTGTTTTGTACACAAATTTAGTTGGATCATATTCTAACATGTCCATATAACCTCTGAATAGATATATCCAGCTGAAGCTTACCGAAAGTATATCACGTCCATATTACCTCTGATATATCTTTCACCCTAGCCTATCATTTATATTCCAAAATGATGGGTCCAAAAAGTCTGATAAAGTCTCTTTATTATCTCCAAAAAGAGCAAATTACATAAAGAAGCAAAAAGTACATCATTGGGGAGGAGCAGTTAAATCGCGAATCTGTCGCGCCAAAGCAGCCATCCTCTCATCCCTGGAGTTCAAGACGTTAGCGCGAGCCCGCTCCAACCTTGCCTCGTCATTGCTCAGGAGGGACAGTTCAGACTGAGCATGAACAAAACCAGCACAAGAGACTCCTGCACGTGCCAAATTCTGCTGAGCTGTATCCAGTCGGCCATTCACCATATCTAGAGCTGACGATGATTGGAAAACCCACTCCTTGACCTGAGCAAGTTTGGCTTCCAGTTTACAGACTCTCGCTGCATTCCCTTCATGCTCGGCCTTGCACTTTATTTGAAGAGGAATAACCTCCTCCAAGACGGCCTTCCCTTCATCAATCTCCTGCTGCTGCGTCTGGATGGATTTATTTAAGCTTTCCATCTGTTCAGTAAACTGCGCAGTAAGGGATGCATATTCAGCCTGAATCAGGTCATCGATGCTGCCTCGAGATAATTGCAAATACTCGTTAATGGGTTGTTCTAAACCATTAACTATTTGCTCTAGCGCATTAGCCCTTTCAGCGTCATCGAAATTCCTAATCTGCGCTACAATAAGATTGGAGGACATCTTCAAAGCATCAAAGCCCAGATTCTTCTCCAGCACCATCGATATCAGCATTTTCAAAGTAATATAGAAAACGCTAGTAAACTGCTCAACTAGCATGGCAATATTCGAATGGACGCTGGGAGTGGCTGCAATATCGATGAATCCACTTCCAGGAACGACGACAGAGGGTGTCATCACAGTCGTCGCTTCAACAGATGGCACGACAAAAGTAGAGGCATCAACAATGGTCGAAGTTGTTGGCATGTTCGACAAAGGAGGCACAGTCGAGACAACCTACTCATTCTCCTCTGATATTATTTGGACTGGTACTGGCGGAACAATATTCGATAATGTTGCGGATGAAAGATCGACATCATCAAAGCTTGCTCCTTCAATGTCGGACACCGCCACTTCAAATGTTGGGCCCGTAACAAAGTCGAAGGTTGCGTCAATTCTGCCCTCGCCTGAAATGTCTGCACCTGAAGAAGGCCAGAGAAAGTTAATATCAACCTGATGTTAATTTTTCTAAAAAGAGGCATAAAGACGACATTTACCCATGGCTGATGGTATATATGTCACGTCCGCAGCCAATACAGCTAAATTATTTCTTAATGATGCTAAGCGAGCTGTCATACCTGGAGAAGAGGGTGCATCAACTGACACTGGCAGATAGTCTTCCCAGTCTTCACCAAGATCCAATCGAGGCTCATCAGATGGAATCTCGCTGGAAATACTTACAGATGAAGAAGGGGCTGGATCCATTATTTTGGATAAAGATATCCTTAATACGCTCGGCCTCGAAGGTGACCTCACTGCACTACCAGTAGCGGTAGTAGCAACAGCAGGTCCGAGCAAAGAATCTCCGGCACTGTCAGCCGGAACTGTAGAGGTTCCCTCTCTAAAAGGCGAAGGACCTCTGATCAAAGAATCATCCCCGACAGGGGAAGCAACAAGCTCACTCCTAGGAGCCTCGTGGCTGGAAGTCCTTTTAGGACCACTGGCAGTCTTCTTTTTCTTGCGAGGGGAAGGCTCTTTCAGAGTAGGAGCTTTTCGCTTACTGGGGATAACAAGAGCCTCTGCAGGCAGAGCTATTATGCCTCTCGGTATTGTCAACAAAAGCTCGTCCGGATCGACAGGGTCTTCACCTTCATCAGAGGAGACTGATGGGATCTCCCTTCTTCCAGTGGACTTATGAGAAGGCATCCTAAAACTTCCACGCATATCAAAATCATGATAGAAGGTATTTATGGATGCATAAAATTGTGTATACGAATAGAGGATGTGCAACTCCATGGAGAGAGAAGTCGCGGGTACAGTAAAGGTTATTCCAGTATAACCCATTATGAAGTACTGCCACCCTCTGGCTCCGTCGATAAGTCCCCCTCTGAACTTGAAGCTGGTGATAGCATTCCCCACGTGCAACTGGTCGTACCCAAATTGCCTGGCGAATCGGCTAGGCAGATACGGCTCCAAATAGCAGTGGTCCTTACTCCTGTACAGCAGATGAGAAGGTCTAATATAGACCAACCAGTAGAAGGCTTCGGGAGAAAGAACAGTTCTCCCGTGACCTGAATCCTGAAGTTTCGTCCACTGTTGATGGATATGTACAGTGGGGACGATACAGAAGAGCTTCCAGCTATGAGCAAAATTTAATGCTCGCTGACAGTCTACGACGGTGGTCACATTCCAAGAGGAATTCTTGTAATTCAACAAGAAATTATTTCCCGAACTACTGGCGGAGCCGGGAGACATCATCCTGGGGTTATGAAGGATTAACCATCCCATCAGATATAGGAATAGTAACTCCACATTGGGAAATCCTTCACGCCGTGTTTCATCTGCAAGCAGCCCATCAGTAATGGCCCTCAGGCCAGCTTGTATCCGGCATACCATGGCAGGGAGCAAACCCAGTCTTACTCCAAATACCAAACGCACTGCAGGTCATAAGGTGTTGCGATAAATGCAATCTACAGATGCGATGCCAGGTACTACCAATCGGCGTAACCATACAGAGAGGAAGCCAGCCAGTTGAGCTTCCCTTGATAGAGGCTTGCGACAATGCCTCATATAACTGTAGGCTTTAGTGCCTGCAGGATAACCCCCTATCTCCTCATCAAAAACATGATTTGAAGCCCCAGAGTCTTCAATAAGATCATCGACCGTTTGGGCATTGAGCATACCCAGAAGATTCAAGGGCTTATCTCTGCTATCCATAACCTTGTCTGGCTTAGCATCTCTGGCCTGATGAAAGAAGAGATATGATGCCCATTTGTTGGTATGAGCCAAATTAGAAGGCTCATTATAGAAGGTGGTGCAAGCAAGGTAGTGGCTCATTAGCTCCTGATATACCGCCACTATCCGAGGGTTTGAATCCCTCATCTCCCTATTTGTGGGAACATACTCTTCATAAGGAGTATCCCCCATTGGCAGTCTTGAAATCTCTGCCATCTCATGAAGGGCCAATCCCAACTCCCCTAGTGGAGTGGCGAAAGTCCCAGTGAGCAAAATATACCGCTCCATTAAAGCCAAAAACAGGTTGGGGTTGAGAGGCAGCCCAACACTGGTGGCACTCACGACCGCGAACAAGCCAATACGTTCCAGCTCTACCTGGAAGTACTTCAAGGCCCAGGCAGTTAAACGAGCCCATCGAAGATTCTCGGGGCTAAGCCAACCGCTGGTCCGAGGTTAACCTTGGGGTATACTCCTTCCTGCCCCATGAAGTTATTACAAAAATTCGATATTTGAACCGGCTGGAGCAGTGAAGTGTCTTCACTCGGGACGCTGCCCGGCAGTAATCCCCTGAAAGGCATGACAGGGCCTAAAGGACGGCTCACAAATAATCCTTGGCCTGATCCTTTCTGATAAAATATCTTCCCCGGCTGGCCGTGAAGATCAGGGGTCAGGGTCCATGACATCTTCCTGGGATGCGTGGCATGGAAGAATGTCGAGATAGGGTAATCTCTGGGCATCCTTGGCAGGAACATGACTATGCCATCAGCAGTAAACACCTAATTTTCTTTTTTGGGCTTCGTTTGGGATTGTTTGTCAATCATATCCCCAAATAGGAAAGCTGGCTTCCTATATTCGGCCCCATCTATATACGTCAGGGGCTCCCCACTGATCATACTTAATAGCATGCGCTCTCCCTGAGACGATATCAGAATGCCCCTTTCTTCAGGATACTGGGCTCCAGAGATAGGGAATATCACGTGGGATAAATCCTCCAGATAATTTGAGTTCAACATCCCAACAACAGAACCCATCACTTCAGCTAAATGAGGGATCTGCAAGTCCACTACGAAATACAAAAAAAAAAATGAGTCAGTTCTACACTGGACGCTACATTCTTGCAGTTTACGCCAAAGATCATCAGTCTGAGCTTTTACGCCAAGACTGTAAGAGTATGAGTTTTACGCAGGAAACTATTTTCCATTGCGTAAAGTTCATGGTTGGCAGCAATTAACAAATATGAGCTTTTATGCTGGATTGACAAAATTTGAATTTTTACGCCGGTATTAATATCCAGCGCGTAAAATTCAAAGTTTGCAGTAAACACCAAATCTCGACAGTCGGAGTTCTTATGCCAGACTGCAAAAATTTGGAGTTCTTACGCCGACACATTAGGAATGTGCGCGTAATAATAAAACCCCTCCGTACATCATCTTCCTCAAAGAGGCTCTCAGTACGAAAGAGGACCTTGCGTGTGCACGTACAACGTGTGCGAAGGATTTTTGTTTTTCTCCCAAAGTCTCTACCTGTGATGTCTGGAGCACAGCTCGACGGCGGAGCGCCGCGTTCCGATCGTGGTTCGTTCAGCCTAATGGGAGTTGCTCGCTCTCGAGCAGCGGAGCGAGAAGAGGAAACGACCTTCTTTCCCTTGGCAGCGGAAGCTTGTTTGGGTGCCATGGCTAAAACTCAGAGTGTTCAGGGAAGAAACGAAAAAGAGTTCTCAAAGAGACGAAGGCTTTTTACAAAAGACAGACGAAGAGTTTCTTCTCTGAGGGCCTTGGGGTATTTATAGAGTTCGGATAACTCTTCGAATTCCTAACCAAATCCGATATTTAATATTCGGTTATGATTTGGTGCCACGTCAGCCTATCATTTGAAAAAAAGAAGACAGACAGTCAGTCGATTCAGATTCTACGTGCAGAACAGATCTATGATTTTATGCTCAGGAGCTTTTATGCTCGAGGGGCTACAAATCTACGGTTTTATGCTCAGAGGCTATAAGTCTATGGTTTTACGTCCGGATGCTTTTACGCTCAGTAGCTTTTACGCTCGAGAGGCTACATACCTACGACTTTACGCTCAGAGGCTACAAATCTATAATTTCATGCTCAGAAGCTTTTCACGCTCATAGACTACAAATCTACGATTCTACGCTCGAGAGGCTACAAATCTACGATTTTACACCCTGATGCTTTTATGCTCACGAGCTTTTACACTCAAGAGGCTACAAACCTACGATTTTACGCTCAGAAGCTACAAATCCATGATTTCACGCTCACGAGCTTTTACGCTTAAGAGGCTACAAACCTACGATTTTACGCTCAGAAGCTTCAAATCCATGATTTCACGCTCAGAAGCTTTTTACGCTCAGAGGCTATAAATCTATGATTCTATTCTTGAAAGCTACAGATTGCCAATGGTAAGGGTTTACGCAGAAAATGCTCCTTCTTGGCTACAAAATATTTTAAGTGCCCAAAACATACAGAGTTCAGCATTGAAGATGACTCTTCTTCTTGGGTCGATTGAAAGTTCATCCAAAGTCCAGTCAGAATCCTTCCTCAAAAGTTCAAGTATGGCTTGGTCGACAGACATTTCTCGCCCTCTCTCAAGGGATTTTTGGGAAATCATTCTTGAAGATGATGGTCTGAACAAGAATTCTTCGTATTAGAGAAGTGACAGTTCAGAAATTCTATGCGACTTCTCGTTCAAAACAGCATGACAGTTCGGATATTCGACTTAAATGCTAAGCAACTTCCTACATGTCTCCTACTACGCATAAAAGATGGGACGAGATCAGATACTCTTTTATCAGAGTTGGCATAAAATTACTCAGACATGCCGAAAGCTGCACACATTCAGACTTCCTCACAACAAATATAGCAAATCATCAGATGCGTAAAAGAAGACAATTTTATTAATCATGATTACATATGATGGAAATCCAGTTTACAAAGTTTTTCATCTTCATGATTACATATGATGGAAATCCTTCTTCTACGAAGGGTTTCTCATTCTCATTTAAGATCGCGCCAAGAATCTGTTCTGTCAGGTTCTCGTATTGGTGAAGATCTTTGTCGTCTTCTACAGCAGTTAATCGGTTTTCGCGGCCAATTAACAAGAAAATGATTAATGGCGGGAGGATACAAAACTGGGCCTGTATAAATTATTCAAGCCCATCCTCCATACGCCATGGCAGATTGAGTTGAGGTTTCAGACCCAACTCAATACTGGAAGACAAGGCCAGACTGCCTACCCTCATCCATCATCATGATGGGAGAAAATACAGCTTGCAAGCTGTGTGGCCAAATAAGACCCTTCCTCTCTCCTGGACGAATCACCATATAAAATTGCTGATCATCCCGAGCAAAGAAAGCTATGATATCCTTCCATGATCCATCATTGCAGAGGATATTTGCTCGAAGACGCCTCTTTTTACGGCTCCTTACATGCTGGAAGAACATGATCTTCTTCTTTCTCAAGTCAGCAAGACAAACAACGGCAACCATCTCTCTTTTTGGTGGTGAAGGAGGTGTGGGAAGAATAGGTGAACTCAGTCGCCTTTATATAGGCAGAGGATATCATACCAAATCCTAACAAATCCCTAAATATTTACCGTAAAATCAGCCTCGCGGAACGTGTCAGACTTGACCGTTTCATGCTTCATTCAAAGTGTTTTAAATTACGAGAAATTTAAAAACTTTGAAGGGGGTCTTGTAGAAGCATAAAAAATACGCTGAGGAAGTATACGCGTAAAATCCTCAACCCGCAGGAAGCCACGTAAAACAGAGCTCCAGCACTGGATGGCGTAAGACATGACTTCAGAGCTATTGGCGTACAGTGGAGCTTCAACGCTGTTTAAGCGTAAAATATAGCTCCAGAATAACCCGCGTAATGCAGTATTTTCAGACTGCTTCAGCGTAAAAAGGTTGCTACATCGCCACTTTGGCGTAAAACCCATATGCTTTTAATGCAGCGGGAAATTATACGAGGAACTCTTCGTATTCTTCGAATGAACCTGTCAGATCAAGCAGTGAATCTGACTCCTGACAACGAGTACAACACGACTATCAAGAGGATGGCTGTAATGATGATTCTGCACAGAGCCCCAGACTGTCGTCTAGTGACAAAGCCTTGATACAAGATGTCGTTTACGCATTCAGGGAATACGCAGCCTATTATATACAGGTAAACATGAGCTTTTACGCTCAGGAGGAGACGATATCAACTGCCACGTCAAAAGCTGTTCTTCGTACAGAACTCGATGTGCGTCTCTGCAGTTAATACGCGTGATGGGGGCAGATCTCTGCATTAAATGCATGAGATTTGGTTCTACTTTTAACGACTAGGTAAGCCATAATTAGGAATAATATGTTCACATCACCATCTCCGCACATTACGCCAACCAGGCTATTTTCAGCTATAGGAGCAATCTGTACGCTATCTCCTTGAAATACGCCGATCTGGCTATTTTCAGCTATAGGAGCACGCTGTATGCTATCTCCTTGAAATACGCCAACTCAGGCTATATTTGCAAATGTGCGTGGTAAGGCTATTTTGTTCGGGATACGCTAAAGACCTCAGTCAAAGAAGGGTAATCTACTGTCTTTTCGCCTGCCACCTATCCATGCAGCATCAGGCTTCTACGCCTACTTGGCTTCTACGCCAACATGACAGCTACCTAGCTTCTACGCCAACATGACAGCTACCTGGCTTCTACGCCAGTATGACAGTTATTTGGTTTCTACGCCAATTATCTCTACGCGAGGGGCAGTTACCTACGTGGCTTGCATGCCGTGATCTTTGTAGCAGTTATACACGTTCCCTCATAATGGAACACGCGTCACACGCGGATTCAGGAGATCATTCAGACATGGGTAGCAGTTATCATAACCGTCGCGTAAAGAGCGCCATACTCTCAACTGTTCGGCTTCTACGCCGACTGGACGGTTACTGCAACTGGGCTCTATAAATAGAGATCTCTATTAGCAGAGCAAAAATAGGGGTTTTTGATTGGAGAGATCAATTTTGATTGAGAGAGAAGAGTCTAGAGCACAGACAAAGAGTAGTGATTAACGAGTTTGGCATCGAGCATCCAATCTCTCCTGTAACCTTTGAAGCTTCTCCTTCTTCCACAACACTTCTTCGTCATCGTGTGGTCCAAGGGACAAAGTGATCGACTGCAGATCAGACTCCTATAGCAATATTTACCCAGACTCAAACTTTTGTACTTAACATCCTCGCATAGGATTAATAGTACTTCTTTTTCTTGTTTGTAAACCAAAGAAAGGGTTTCGTATAAACCTATTTTTATTTCTTTCGTTTATCATCAAATAAATACCTGGTCAAACATGATCTTATCAGTTAGTTGTACCACTCCAACCATAAGATTCCCTTGAATCTATTTGTTAGTTGCGTGCATAGGTCGATATTTTAAAGAACAAAGACCAACTCCGCATGCTAGGGGTGAAACATCCTTATCCTCCTTATTGGAATAATGTTCCATTCCCTCATATGAAGGCAGAACATCACCGAGCCAATATATTAATTACTTTAATACGATGATGGCTCATCTGCAGAAAAAAGATGCTCTCCTTACCAGATTATTCATGGGATTCTTGGCCGGCATAGTCTATGATTGATATCGCAGTTTATCTGATAACTGTATATCCTCTTTTGATGACATGAAGTATCTTTTTCTCTCACAATTCTACGAGGGAGGCATAGATATGACAATGTTTTCACTTATCGATATCAAACAAAAGGAGAAGGAATCCTCTCGTGAATTCATAGAGCATTTCAGGCAAGCAACTCAGAAGTTATCCCCCGGTATTCCAGACACTGTATTCATTAATACTTACAAAAAGAACCTACTGCCTATAGTAGGGCTCTGGACGGGTCTAACTCAATTTCCAGTAATTGGGGCTGAAGATGCTGAAGGTAACGCGAAGGTGGCACGTAATTTGGGATTACAATTGACCAATACGGAAGAAAAGCATCCCTCCAACCGTGCGAATAATCGCAACAACAAAGGAAATGAGGCCTTGGAAATTAATTTGTCAAAGTCTTCCACCCCTCCTCCAGCACAAAAGCCTCTAGAGTCTTCCAGTCCTAAGGAAGAATATTTCTTTGATGAGAGCGATATCCACAATATTTTTGAATGCTTGATAAAAAGCAAAAAATTACAGTTGCCTGACATTAAGCGACCAAATGAGGCTGGTAAAACAGATGACCCGAATTACTGCTTATACCATCGGTATGTACATCATCCTACCATTGCTTGTTATTTCTTAAAAAAGAAAATACAACAGTTGATAGATGCTAAAGCTATCAACCTTCACAATGAAGAGAAGACAGCCACCGCTAATATGGCATCTCTTTAATTCGACGACTTTCCAGCACAAGAAGTCTCAAACGTCGTCATCCCAATACCTCGAACTACGATAGAAGTGGTAAATGTCCCGCCTCCTCGAAGTCAAATAGAGGGGTTGGTGCCTCTTACCACAGATCATGGCGAGTTATTTGGATTCATCCCGACCTGCTGCCAGATTGGGACCAGGAAGAAGCATCTTCCAATTCAAAATCCAAGATGGGTAAGAAGTATAAATCATGCAATATAATTTATTCAGATCATCACTTGGATAGAGATCAAGATCAACATCAAGAAGATGTATCTCTCGAGAGCATATTTAAAAATCTGAACATTACCCCACCAAGCTCTACTCATAAGCTTCGCTTGACACACCGACAATGGTCCATGATTGACAGTGTTCCGCTATATAGGACACAACAAATCTTTATTGCTTATGAAGGTGTTCCTACACAAATTCCTCCTCCTTCTTCTACAATAATTAGAGCATCGACTTCAACTCAGGTGCTTGAGGAGGATTGTCCCTAATTTTATCAATACAACCAGCAATCTGTATGCTTGATGCAAAACATGGGGTATGACTTCCAGAAAGCTGAAAGTTTGAACTTTGGCAAGGGACAACGTATTCCTCTATAACTCCAAGGACAGTCCAACAAATCCCATAATGGATCTCCAAAAAGAGGCATGATAAAAAGAAACTCAAGTCTTGTAACATGGTGCTTCTTTTTCCGATGTTCGAAGAAGAAGCCATGACTGTTACAAGGTCTGGCAAAGACTATCATAAAACTTACGAATTTGTCCCGGAAGATGGTCCTGAAACTCTTCCTACTTCGCTCACTCATGTTTCTCCGGTCATAACCGAACTTGGTCCTTCAAAGCCTACTACGACAGAGAAAGGAAAGCAAAAGGAAGTACGCTTCGACAAATCCCTAAAGAAGAATGCACCGCAAGGACTTGAAAAGCCCTACAATTTTGACATATTGGCACAACTGGCCAATACCCCAGCCCAATTTTCTATATTCGAGTTACTTCGTTTATCGAAGGAGACTCGTTAAGATTTGAGTGAAGCTCTGATACATGCAGAATCATGCTTAGCTCAACTCAAGACTCCTGATGAAGAGCCATTAGTGTGTCTTCAATGCCACAACGTGATTGAGAAGATTCCTAAAATCACCTTCACGCAGGATGACATGCTACTTAAGGATAATTAGCATGACAGACCTTTGTATTATACTGGTTACATCGGATCTATTATGGTGAACCAGATTCATATCGACCCTGGTTCTTCACTCAGCATTATTCCTAAAAGCCTACTGAGAGGATTGAAGATACTAATGCATAACCTGTCTGCTACTAGTACTACAATTCTAGGCTTCAACGCTGGAAGGAGTAAATTGTTGGAAAAGATACGCCTACAAATTCAGATAGGCGATCTATGTACTAAAGCCACATGCTATTTGATTGACTCTGACGTATCCTATAATATTTTGTTAGGATGACCATGGATACACGATCATAAACATGTACTCTCCATCCTACATCAATGCTTCAAATATGTGAACAGTAAAGGTGAAGTCAAAATAGAGGTAGCTGACCTCAACCCATTCAAAGGTGTCAAAACCTATTTTGCTGACTCTGCACTCTATACACTGGAGTATATGAAAAAAGAGGCTAATCATCTAGTGATGAAGTTGAAGATACCCCAAAAGAAGAACCTTTGATAATCCGAGTCAAAGGACGTATTTCTCGTCCAACTCCTTCGAAGCCTCTCGGCATCGACCTGCACAAGTCACCTCCATTGGTCATCAACCTTCGATGCAATGAACATCCAACACTGGAGAATGAGCCCCTTGTTATCGACCTTTGTCCTAACAAGCAACCAACATCAGTTAATCAACACCTAGTCATCAATATTGCCAAGCCTCCTGTCAACACAGAAGATTCTGCTGGCTATGTGGAAGATAAAATATCACGCCCCAGTCCCAAAATATACGGGACCATGCCACGTGGCAATGGCCAGCTAATACGACTCCGTGGGATTACCCAATTTAATGGACCCGACAAAGCATACTACGCTGTCCTAAAATACTAACAAGTCTAATAAGCTAACATACAGCAGGTAATGTCTAATCTTATCCATAATATAAATAAGAGGTGCTGAAATAAATACTGGAAAATAAGAGCGGAGTCTGAATGTCATAGTACAATCCAAATATGTCTGATGGGAACAAACCCACTAAAATGATAAAATAAGAGTACAAAAAGACAGATAAGAGAGTACGACTAGAGCATCGGCTAACTAGATAAGGATGCTCCAGCCCTAGGTGGAAGGCCTACCAGTGATCAAGGGAACTCTGATGGTAGCATTTTAAGCTCCTCCTCGGACGCGTACCTCGTCTCCTGACCGGGCCCGTACACGATAGGATAGTAAGCCTCATCCAAATTTGGAAGAAAATCAGATCCTTAGAGGGACATAACAAGATACAAAAATATATGCCATATATAAATACTGAATAAAATAAAGGGGGTATGCTAACCATCTAAGTGAATATAATGTAAGGACAACCTTGGTACGTATGGATAAGTGAAGGCATAAATATGTAACGTCCATATCGTTCCGTAGAACGTAGAATCTGCTTAGTATAACGTCCATTTCGTTCCGTAGAACGTAGAATCTGCATAGTATAACGTCCATATAATTCCGTAGAACGTGGAATCTGAATAGTATAACGTCCATATCGTTCCGTAGAAAGTGGAAACTGAATAAAGAGGTTATCAGTCCATGTATCTCCGACGAATACTACGGGTACTAATGTGTGTGTCCCATACGCCTACCAGCTGTCCTCCCCGGCCAATGAAGATATACAGTCGAATACACGATGTGCATACCACGTAACTACATGCCAAGTCTCAATTAATTAGATAACCCTAATTATGCACTAAACTGTGATGTATGTCATACGCACCGATGGCTAGTCGAGTACGTAAACCCGTATTCCAACATGAGTTTGTCATCGTGATGCGTGTAAAAGTGTCAGGGTTTAGGAAGATATCAAAATATTCTCACAATGGTAGGTGGGTCTGCTAGTGACTAAGTCAATACACTACACATCGACGCAATCGTCTACTGCGCCCGAGTCGTTCTCGGACGCGCACAGTTATATGTAATATTATAACAAGATATCATACAACAGTTTATAATTTAAATTAAGCAGTAAATAAGGTAAGGTATGCTTGCCTGGATCCTCAAGCTGTGAGTACCAAAATCCTGCTTCCGAAGTCTCGTTCAAACGGTCCATCGACCCTATACATATAATATAATACAATATAATCATCATTCATTATGCTAGTACGCAGAGGAAATACAACTACGCTGTACTTAGAAACTGACGCAAGGGGGGGAGGGTCACGACTGGTCAACTAGCAGGGTCGAGTGTGCACGCAGCTAAAATACACAAGTGTCATATCCTCAATTACCGTGCACAGCAAGACAACGAGTTATCAAAATACACTATAATACCAAATAACGTATAGCGCAAAACACAGGTCCTAGTTAACTGGGTAATGTGCACAAGTTAGTTGTCTAAACACCTAGGTCAACACAAGTATAACACATTAAATAACCATATTTTTCTATGAGGTAATCACTAACACTAATTTCTATTCTAAATTATGCACACACATACACATTGCACTAGGGTTCACCACTACACATTGATGCAACAATACATGAAGAAAAGAAGGCAATATATACCTAGTCGTGATCGTAGCCGGGGGGGGGGGGGCGATGTCCGTGGCTCGTGGGCGGCCTGCCTCCGGCGAGGGAGGGTGGTGCTCCGACGAGTACATCATGTAGCAGCAGCAGCAGCACCGGCAGCAGCTGCGGCAATGGCAGCAGCTTACAGTGGCAGCGGCAGGGTCGGCGGTGGAGGGTTGCTGGCGGTGGCAGGATCCTCAAGCTGATGGTGGCTAAGGTGGTGGTGGTCTCCGAGGAAGGTCGGGGTAGAGTGGATGGGTGTTGGTGATGGTGATGATGATGTTGGTGACAGTGATGTTGGTGATGGTGGTTGTGATGGTGCTATGGTGGTGGCGGTGGTTGCTGATGGTGGTGGAGACAGTGAGGTGGGGATGATGGCCGGGGTCGATGGTGGCTAAGGTGGTAGAGATGAATGGAGGGGGAGTTGGGTGGTGGCTGTGAAGGGTGTAATGGTGATAATGATGGCGGTATCGGTGATGGTGGTTGTGACGATGATGGCGGTGGTGATGGTGATGACGGTGGTGGTGGAGAAGACTGGTCGGAGTTGGAAAGAAGGTGGCCGGGTGAAGGAGAAGGTGTAGTGGTCTATTTAGGGTTTCGGTTAGGGATATGTTGTTGGCTGTGGGTTTTAGGAGAGAGAGAGGTAGGTGTTTAAGTAGGAGAGAGAGAGAAGGGGTGCTCACCTTAAGATTAGGGCTGGCTGTGGGTTCCTTCTAGGGATGAGGGAAGCCTCTATATGAAGAGTGTGTGGCTAGGATGATGGGAGTTTGAATGGAGGGTGGAGATGTAAGGAGAAAAAGTTGGTAGTACAACCAAATGGAGGAAAATTTTTAGGGTGGACCGGTCAAGAGGGGGGGATAATTTTTTGGATCTAATGGAGGGTGGACACCTCATTGCATTTTTGCATAAAGGTCCCTAATAATTGGGAAATTGCATAAATAATGGAATTTAGGATTGGATGAGACAAAATACCATGTTTGGTGTGATGTAGTGGGTTAAAATAGTGTGTGGTGTATAGTATGAAACTTGAGGGTATGAGTGGGGGTTTGGGTTGGTATTGGGTCTAGTTTTGGGTTAGGTTGGGTCCTTACACCAATTTAATTAAAATTAGTGTAAGTGGTGCTCTTTAATTAATTAGAAATACATAGGATTAAAATTGGGTGGGATACAAGTGTCATGGACGTAGTAGACTCAGAATAGAATATTGTCATAATTTGGGTTGCACAAAATGGGTCGAGGTTGTGTCTCCAATTTTGATTGGAACGGACAAAGATGCAAAGTTAGATTTATTTAGATTTAAAAATGGACGTTTGTAACGAATATTGTACGACTAAAATGAAGCACAAAAGATGGTATTTATGAGTTACACAAATGTCAAAAAGGAAGGTTGGCACATTTAGGAAAAGTGTGTGAAATTTGTTTGAAAGCAAATACTAGTGTAGCGCTTAAAATATCAAAGCAATGATAAGGTGCACTAAGTGATACAAATATTGCACAATAAATCTAAAATACTGTGTTCTAATTCTAATTGGCTTCAACTAACCCTAGTCTTCTTTATCTAAGCTAAGTAGACCTAAATTTGGCCGAGGGGGTTTATAATCTACCCTCCTTAGAGCATTTCGTCCTCAAAATTAAAACAGACATATAGTAAAAAATATTGAATGAAATTAAATGCTACTACATACCTAGACCTTCAAAGAGATGGGAAAAACGCTGTCGAATATCATCCTCTTGTTCCCTGGTCGACTCGCCTGATGCATGATGCCTCCAAGCGACACGAACTAGAGGGATAGTCTAACCTTGCAATACCTTCTCGCTTCTGTCCAGAATCTCTACAGGCTCCTCCTGATATGACAAACTCGGCCCAACTGTGATCTCCGAGTGGTCAAGCACATGACTCGGATCTGGCATGTACCTCCTTAGATGAGATACATGGAAGACGTCGTGAACTCCTTCTAATATCTGTGGCAATGCTAATCTATAAGCAACCTCTCTGATGCGCTCCAACACATCGAATGGTCCGATGTACCTCGGACTCAGCTTCTTTCTGCCTCCAAACCTGATGGTTCCTCGGATAGGCAAGATTTTCAGAAACACATGATCTCCAACCTGAAAATCTAGGGGTCATCGATGTACGTTTGCCAAATGGTTCTGTCTGTCCTGTGCCGCTCGCAGGTGCCCTTGGATCTTCTTCACCTTCTCCACTGTATGAACAACCAACTCTGGTCCAAGAATCTGCCTCTCGCCCATATCGCTCCAACACACTAGGGAACGATACTTTCTGTCATACAACGCTTCATTGGGAGCCATCTGAATGCTCGCTTGATAGCTATTATTGTAGGAAAATTTGACCAAATGTAAATGGTCCTCGAATGATCCACTAAAATCAAGCATGCACGCCCTCAACATATCCTCTAGTGTCTGAATGGTGCGCTCGGACTAGCCATCTGTCTCCGGGTGATACGATGTGCTAAACTTTAGGTGGGTACCGAGACTCTCTTGCATACTCCGCCAAAAGTAAGATGTGAACCTCGTATCGCTGTCAGACATTATAGTGACTGGCACTCCATACAGTCGTACGATCTCCCTTATATACATATTTGCTAAGACCTCTGTAGACTGCCCAACTCTGAAGGGTAAAAAGTAAGTGAGCTTGGTGGGGCGATCTACGATCACCTATACCGCATTGCGACCACTAGGACTCCTCGGAAAGCCCGTAACGAAGTCCATTGTGATGTGCTCCCATTTCCACTCAGGTATCAGGAGCGGCTGAAGTAAACCTACAGACCTCTGATGCTCAGCCTTGACCCGCTGACACATCGGATACTTCGCCACAAAGCGGGCTCTCTCTCTTCATTCTATGCCACCAATAGTACTACCTCAAGTCTCTGTACATCTTTGTGCCTCCTAGATGAATAGAGTATGTTGAACTGTGCGCCTCCGACATAAGCTCCTGACAAAGTTTTCCATTCGCAACATAGAGACAATCTCCATATCTCAAAGTTCCATCCTCATGTATGCGCAATCCTGTCTGCATCCCAGCCTCTGTCCTTTGTCGAAGCCTCTGGAATCTAGCATTTGTTGGCAAGGCAGCCTTGATCCTCTCAACCAATATCGATTGCACCTGGAAACTCGATAACTGGCCGTCCGGGCATAATAACTAATATACCCAACTGCTCCAGATATCTCAATAGGTGTTGCTGGGTAGTCAGAAAGAATGCCATGGACCTCCTGCTCAATGCGTCAGCTTCCACGTTGGCATTTCCCGGATGGTACTGTAGCTCAATTTTAAAGTCTGTCATCACCTCGAGCCAACGTCTTTGTCTCTGGTTTAGGTCCTTCTGAGTATAGACGTACTTTAGGCTTTTGTGATATGTGAATATCTCCACCCGCTCTCCGTATAGGTAGTGCCTCCAAAGCTTCAGGGCAAAGATTACTGCGGCAAGCTTCAAGTCGTGAGTGGGATAGTTTTTCTCATGGGTCCTCAGTTGCCTAGAGGTATAGGCCACATCCTTCCCATGTTGCATCAAGATGTATCCCAATCCCCTCTCAGACGCATCGCTGTAGATCATGAATCCTCCGAGTCCAGAAGGTATAGTCAAGATAGGTGCCATAGTCAGACGCTTCTTCAGCTCATCGAACACCGTCTGACACTCCTCTGTCCAAATGAACTCCTGTTCCTTGCGGGTCAAGCAGGTCATCGGCTCTGCGATCCTTGTGAAGTTCTCTACGAACCTCCGGTAATATCCGACAAGTCCTAGGAAACTCCTCACCTCCGAGGCGTTGGTAGGGGTCGGTCACGACTCTACTGATGAAATCTTTGCTGGATCTACCGAAATACCATCTCCTGAGATAACGTGTCCGAGGAAAGAGACACGATCTAGGAGGAACTCACACTTGCTCAGCTTGGCTTAGAGCCTCTCATGCCTCAACGTTTCCAACACTAACCTCAAGTGTTCTCCGTGCTCCTCATAGAATTTTGAATACCCCAAGATGTTGTCGATGAAGACTATCATGAACTGGTCCAGATACTGGTGGAAGACTCTGTTCATCAGGTTCATAAATACGGCAGGCACATTCGTCAGTCCAAAAGGCATCACTGTAAACACCCAGATTTTTCAGAATATTTTTAATATAATTTTTTCTAATTTTTCGATATTTTTTTGGAATTAAAACTTAGGAATCTGTGATTAAAAGATTTTTATATGCCGTTAATTGATGATAAAATATTATGGAAATAATATTTTATGGTGTAAAATGGAAAACCGGACATAGGATAATTTTTTGCGAATTTATTGGACTCCGGAATTATTTTTAAAGCCTTAAAAACTATTGTATTATTAAACATAAATAAACCATTGACTGAACCAAACCGCTGACTGAACCGCTCCACTGAACCAACCCAGCTTAACGGGTCGGTCGGGTCGAATCCATGAAACCCGACCCAAACCGAAACCCGAACCCGACCAAACCCTAACCACCGGATTCACTGTAGCAGCCCTATAAATTTCCCCTCGACGTTCGTGTAACCGCCGCCGCCAACCCATCTCTCCCTCTCATCTCACCGCCGCTCCCCAGCGCACTCAGCCACCAACCCGAACTCCACAGCCCGTCGACAAACCCCTCGCCGTCGACTCTCTCTCCCTCTCATCTCACCGCCGCTCCCCAGCGAACTCCGCCTCCTCCCTCATCGATTCCCAACCAAACCCCGACTTCACCAGCGTCGAACTCTTGACGACTCCGCCCATCCCCGACCTCTCAGCGCACTGTCCCTCATCCGCTCCGGCCAACCCCGCACCGCACAGCTCCGGCCGTGCCCGACGGTGCAACTTTCCCCCCCAGCAGCTGTCCACAGCAACCCCGGCGCAGCCCCCTCCCGACTCCGGCCCAGCAGCTGCCCGACCTCGCCGCAGCCGCCCGCGAGCACCTCCCCGCTCGCATCGTCAACCGTCCGCTGCCCTAGCACGGACACAACCACTCTCGGACATGAACAATACAGCAGACACGACCAGGACACAGCTCGTGTCGAGGATACGCACGGACACATAAAATTCAGACTTCTCGGAGCCCTGTTCAGGTAGCATTTTCTCTCTCCTCGTAATTCCGTTTTTGATTCCGTCTGTTGCAACGCGTAGGCTGTGTAACCCTCTCGATGCCCGTGTAACCCGCTCGGTGTGTCGCATCCTGTGGTGATCGCATACCGCGATCCAAAAACAGGAAAAACCAACGCCCTGTTTTACCCCGGAACTGAGTGCACCCCGCCAAATGGGACGACTTGGTCGCACGCGGTCTTTACCGAAATATGCGCGTCATTGATACGGACGTGTAGGATTTCACAAAAGTTGATTCGGATGTGCGTGCACACCGAAATCAACGCATATCCGCCGACAACGTCCCGTATTTGCCTATTCTGGAATACGCTGTAACTTTGTGTACACATGTCGGATTGAGACAAAACTTGTGCCATCGGACTCGTAGCAATACGCTGGTCCTGTGACCCAAGTTTGGTTCGATTCTGAGAACGTTGACAAAATCGTGTATCGTGGGCCCCACCGGCTCATTTGAAAGGCGATTTTGTGATCGGCTCATCGGAATCCAATTCTGGAAGTTCCATTGGGTTTGTATCATCATTTTTGATTTGTTGACGCTAAGTTTGAGAAAATTGGAGACCTTTGACCCTGACCCACTTTTCGGTGCAAAGTGGTCCACATATGGACCCTACTTTGGCCCGGAAATGTCATTTTTGTCCTTGTATCCAAATGGGACTCAAAGACAGGCATTTCTAGCTATTTGATATCTTCTGAGACTGTTGGTGATGTTTATTACATCTTTTGGAGGAGTACCTACAGGTTTCACTGATACAGGGACAACTGTTGATATTCAAACCCCAGGCAAGTGTACCTTGCCAAACCTGCAGCTTTGCTACTTATTTCCTTGTCTTAGTTATACATCAGTGGGCAAGTATACCTTGCCAACTTTACAGTTCTTGTTGCATATTTTCTTGCTTTATTTATATTGCTGTGCATGCTTAACCTAGGACCGTGTGACTTATTTAGCGTCCGATTATTAATCGGGTGCCAACACCGTACGCAATGTTGTATATGTCATCTAGAGATAGACATCCGTGACCCCTTTACATTCTCGTACTTGTCTTATCAAGTACATTATACCCAGGACACTTGACACTATTCATGACAGGATCTTTCTGAGATATTCATGATGATTCTGTATAGGATACAGATTTCTGACATAAACATTATACTCTTGGATACTCTATGACTTACTACATTAGCTATGATCTTGCGTGCCATGTACATGAGACGTTATGGACATGAGACGTGTGATTACATTGGGTGGGGAGAGACACAAAGGCTACAGGCTGATTACATATATATACCCTACTATTGTGAGGCGCAAGACTCTGAAACCCGAGCTTGGCCCATTACTCATTATTACTGCTACTGGCTCCCTAACACAGAGCTTGTAGTGGCTCAGCCTGAGTACTCCTGATGCTCTTATCTTGCATTTCACATAGATGGTTATATAGTTTACCCTATTTATCTTATTTACTATTACACTGTATTTTGGCATGTTGATTTCTGTACCTTGTTATGTCCCCTAAGGACCTGGATACCGGATTATTTCCCCAGGATTTGCAGACGAGATCTATCCCGAGGTATACGGGACAGCAGCAGTAGCAGCAGTAGCAGGAGCAGAAGCAGATACATGAGCTGTACCGACACCCGAGGACGAGGTGTTAGCTGAAGACTTTTCCTGAGCATCCATGTTTCATGCTCAGTATTTATTTCATTCAGTCATTTATATTCTGGTCTGTTGAACCATTGTATTAAATTTTATGGGGTTATTCCCCGAAGCACTTTGTTGAGACTGGTTGAAGATTTACATCCCTTATATTATGTGGATCATATTTTATTCTTGTATAGATGAGATTAGTTGTGCCATGTTGTCGTGGACTTTGTTTTACAGCTTAAGTATGCCCTGATGGATCCTTTAAATTGGATTTGTCCATCGGTGCGTGCTGTTGGCCATTGCCATGTGTCTGGTCCCTCGGTATTTTGGGACTGGGGCGAGACATGGTTTTTGTGGTGGCCCATGCAGGTCTACGACTAAATCGTTCGATTTTAACTTAGGGACCGAACAAGCCTGCCCTAAGGATATGATAAGTTATAGGATCTCATCCATTATTTGAACCATTTTTGAACTCTATATCGAACTCGAAATTGTTACTTGATTTGCATCCTGTGTTGATTCCTCTGAGCATTCTTATAGTTTATCTTTTGGTTGCAGAGTAATGGATCCCAGGACCGGAGATGAGAATCCCTTGGATACGCCACACGACGCTGTGGTTACTAATGTAGATGGAGTGACACCAGGGAATGGAGGACAAACATCGCAAAGCAATCAAATCGGCCGGCCTAATCCAAGGTTCCGGCGTGATGACATCCCACCTCCGCCACAGTTCACTCCACAGATGCCAGTATTCCGACCAGGGCAAGCCATGGACGGGCAACAGATGTTTCAGATGATGTATGCCATGATGCAAGCCCAGCAGCAGATTCAGCAAGAGGCTCAGCGTCACGAGACAGAGTATTTGAGAACCAGCCTAGTATCCGCATTGGAGCAGGCAAACCCACCAGCGAGGCGATCAGCGACGGGATCTATCACCGATTTTCATCAGCTCAAGCCTCGTACCTTTTCTGGTAAAGAGTGGCCAACATAAGTTCACGAATGACTCACTAACATACAGCACCAGTTGGAAGCAGTTAAACTTTCGAGAGAGAAATGGATGACTGCGGTCAGAATGCAGTTGACTGAAAATGCACATCATTGGTGGTTATCAGAAGAGAGGAGGCTCGGACAGGACCGAGTCACTTGGGAATAGTTCTCCAGGTTCTTCCGAGAGATGTATATTCCAGCAGTTGTACGGTCGGAGCTCAGAGACAAGTTCAACCGCCTTATCCAAGGCAATATGACATTGGAAGAATACAACGCAGAATTTATTCGCCTAAGTCGCTTTGCCCCAACCTTGATTTTGACAAAGGAAGAGAAACTGAGAAGTTCTTTAACGGACTGAAGTTTTAGCTACAGAGGTTGATTGGATCGGTCGCACCTACATCATATACCGACGTACTTGTAGCAGCACGACACATGGAGCGCGTCACTAGAAAGGAGTCAAATCTGAAGAGGCCAATCACATCAGCACCATCCAGGACATCACATAAGGATTCAGCAAAATGATCCCAGAGGAGTATGCCAGAGAGAGCAGCACACAGGGCCATATCTCTCCCTACTTGTCACCACTATGACAAGGTAGGTCACATTGAGAGAGAATGCAGACGCAAGTTGGGACTGTGCCTAGCTTGCGGATCCAACCAGCATCAAACCAGAGACTGCACCGAGCGCAGAGAGAGAGAGCACCGAGACTAGCTTTACCTGCACCACGACCAGCTTATCCAGCAGTAGGAGCACCGCAGGCAGGAGTTGGAGGAGCCAGACCAACAGTTCTAGGATTAAATAAGCAGAGACCACCACTGGCACCACAGGCAGCTTTATTTCAGCAGGCTCAGCAGCAGAGAGGCCAAGCTCAGGGACGAGGCCAAGCATTTACATTGGCCGTTGAGGAGAAAGCTACCACAGGAGAGATTATCGCAGGTACTATTTTAGTAGCTTCATTACCAGCTGTAGCTTTATTTGATTCTGGAGCATCACATTCATTTATAGCAGCTAGTTTTGTAGCCACCCATAGAGTAGCTACCGCACCCCTTCCGAAGATGAAGATAATTCTTACGGGAGGTAGAATTATCCCAGTTAGTGACGTCTGTAGATCATGTGCTGTAGTAGTCTGTGGAAGAGAGATGCGAGCTCAATTTCTTATCTTTTCCATGCCGGATTATGATGTTGTACTTGGTATAGACTGGTTAAGTCAGTACCATGCGACTCTTGATTGTCGACTTGGACGGGTTATATTTAGACCGTCTGAACATCTAGAATTTGAGTTTCTTCGGGGAGCAGTAGAGCAAGGAGTTCAGCCTACTCTTAGGGTACTATCTGTAGAAGGGGAGACAGGCTACCCAAGAGTCATATCAGAGTTTTTGGATGTATTTCCTGATGATCTTCCAGGGTTACCGTCTGATCGGGAAATAGAATTCACAATAGACTTAACTCCAGGAGCAGAGCCTATCACTTCATCAGTATATCGGCTAGCACCTAAGGAGTTAGTGGAGTTGAAGGAACAAGTTGATGATCTTTTGGAGAAGGGTTTTATTCGGCCCATTGTTTCACCTTGGGGAGCACCCATATTATTTGTGCCGAAGAAGGATGGAACAGTACGGTTGTGCATTGACTACAGGGCACTAAATGCTGTGACCATCAAGAACAAGTATCCCTTACCACGCATTGATGATCTATTCGATCAATTGAGTGGTGCTAGGGTATTCTCGAAGATTGACCTTAGATCCGGTTACCATCAGATCAAAGTAAGGAAGGAGGATATACCGAAGACAGCTTTCAGGACCAAGTATGGACATTATAAGTTCTTGGTGATGCCGTTTGGTTTAACCAACGCGCCAGCAGTATTTATGAATTTGATGAACAGAGTCTTTCATCAGTACTTGGATAAATTTGTAGTTGTGTTCATTAATGACATCCTAGTATATTCCAAGAGCCATGAAGAGCACGAGGAGCATCTCAGAATTGTGCTAGAGACCTTGAGACATGAGAGGTTATATGCCAAACTCAGTAAGTGTGAGTTTTGTATGGATAAAGTACCTTTCTTGGGACATATCATCTCAGGAGAAGGACTTTCAGTTGATCCGGAGAAAGTTGCTGCAATAGAGACTTGGCCTACACCTACATCAGTTGCAGATGTGAGAAGTTTTCTCGGACTTGCGGGATATTACCAAAGGTTTGTAGAAAATTTCTCAAGGATCACGGAGCCAATGACGAAGTTGACACGCAAGGACCAGGAGTTTACATGGACAGAAGACTGCCAGAAGGCTTTTGAAGAATTGAAGAGAAGATTAACAACATCACCTATCTTGACTCTTCCTTCAGGGTCAGGAGGCTTTGTTGTTTACAGTGATGTATCAGGTAGTGGACTAGGATGTGTTTTGATACAACATGGCAAAGTTATTGCTTATGCATCGAGACAGTTGAAGGTCCACGAGAAGAACTACCCAACACACGATCTGGAGTTAGCAGCAGTTATATTTGCACTAAAGATTTGCAGGCACTATCTTTATGGGGAGAAGGTAGACATCTTTACTGATCACAATAGTCTGAAGTATGTATATACTCAAAAGGAGCTCAACATGAGGCAGATATGTTGGCTGGAGTTGATGGTAGACTTTGATATGGATCTACAGTATCATCCGGGAAAGGCGAACGTCGTAGCAGACGCTCTCAGCAGGAAGCCTACGGCTTATTTCTTGACGATGCAGCCCGAGCTATTGAGAGATCTACAGGAGCTTCAGATAGAGGTTGTTTTACCAGGACAGAGTGGCGTGCTAGCTAATCTCGAAGTTAAGTCGTCACTTGTGGAAAGAATTAAAGAGGCATTGCCCACCGATGCTAGATTTTGAAGACTCAAAGAGAAGACAGAAGTAGGCATGCAAACAGGACTTCACATACATGAAGACGGGATATTACGGTTTGTGAATCGCCTGTATGTTCCAAATGGAGAATTGAGACATGAGTTAATGACTGAAGCACATAGCTCTATGTACTCTGTTCACCCAGGAGGAACCAAGATGTACCGAGACCTGAGACAGTATTACTGGTGGCATGGAATGAAAAGGGAGATTACAAGATTTGTGGCTAAATGTTTAGTCTGTCATCAAGTAAAGGCCGAGCATCAGAGGACTGCAGGTATGTTACAGCCGCTTCCTATACCAGAATGGAAGTGGGAACATATCACGATGGATTTTGTCACAGGATTTCCAAGGAGCCCCAGCGGAAGAGATGCAGTATGGGTTATCATTGATAGACTCACTAAATCGGCACACTTCTTGCCATTTAGAGTTGGACAGTCCACAGAGGTACTAGCCGACATGTATATGCGACAAATTGTCAGATTACATGGAGTGCCGGTTAGTATTTTATCGGATCGAGATTCGAGATTCATATCTCATTTCTGGCGAAGCATGCAAGAGAGTCTGGGCACCAGACTCAAATTCAGCACAGCTTACCACCCACAGACAGATGGTCAATCGGAGCGCACGATTCAGATCTTGGAGGATATGTTGCGATCGTGTATGCTAGACTTTGGAGGATCTTGGGAAGATCATTTGCACTTAGTGGAGTTCTCCTACAACAACAGTTATCAGGCCAGCATTCAGATGGCACCATTCGAGACATTATACGGAAGGAAGTACAGATCGCCAGTATGTTGGAGTGACGTTGGTGAGCATCAAATACTGGGTCCAGAATTGATAATGCAGACAGTGGAGGAGGTAAAACAAATTTAGAATCATCTTCGAGCAGCTCAGGACAGACAGAAGCATTGGGCTGATACGCACAGACGTCCCCTAGAGTTCAAAGAAGGAGAGCACGTATTCTTGAGGATCTCGCCCACTCGTAGTACTATCAGATTTGGGAGCAGAGGCAAGTTGAGCCCAAGGTATATTGGGCCATTTGATATTTTAGAGCGCATTGGTGAGGTGGCTTATCGTCTTGCATTACCTCCATCCTTAGAGGGAGTGCATGACGTATTCCATGTCTCACAGTTGAAAAGGTATGTGTCCGACCCAAGTTACGTAGTCGATCATTCAGAGATCGCAGTGGGCCCTAGCTTGAGGTATGAAGAACAACCACTTGGCATCCTCGACTACAGTGAGAAGACATTGCGAGGACAGACAATTAGACTGGTTCGTGTAGCTTGGAAACATCATTCTCCTAGCGAATCGACCTGGGAACGGGAGGATAGTATGCGCCAGCGTTATCCTCACTTATTCGCGGATGCAGTTATCACCTAAGCATTCTTGTAATTTCTATAGTTCTTTCCTTTAGTAGTTCATTCTTTGATTGCGAGGACGCAATCCTCATAAGGGGGGTAGATTGTAAACACCCTGATTTTTCAGAATATTTTTAATATAATTTTTTCCAATTTTTCAGTATTTTTCTGGAATTAAAACTTAGGAATCTGTGATTAAAAGATTTTTATATGCCATTAATTGACGATAAAATATTATGGAAATAATATTTTATGGTGTAAAATGGAAAACCGGACATAGGGTAATTTTTTGCAAATTTATTGGACTCCAGAATCATTTTTAAAGCCCTAAAAACTATTGTATTATTAAACCTAAATAAACCGTTGACTGAACCAAACCGCTGACTGAACCGCTCCACTGAACCAACCTAGCTTAACTGGTCGGTCGGGTCAAATCCATGAAACCCGACCCAAACCGAAACCCGAACCCGACCAAACCCTAACCACCGGATTAACTGTAGCAGCCCTATAAATTTCCCCTCGACGTTCATGTAGCCGCCGCCGCCAACCCATCTCTCCCTCTCATCTCACCGCCGCTCCCCAGTGCACTCAGCCGCCGACCCGAACTCCACAGCCCGTCGACAAACCCCTCGCCGTCGACTCTCTCTCCCTCTCATCTCACCGCCGCTCCCCAGCGAACTCCGCCTCCTCCCTCATCGATTCCCAACCAAATCCCGACTTCACCGACGTCGAACTCTCGACGACTCCGCCCGTCCCCGACCTCTCAGCCCACTGTCCCTCATCCGCTCTGGCCAATCCCGCACCGCACAGCTCCGGCCGTGCCCGACGGTGCAACTTTCCCCCCCAGCAGCTGTCCACAGCAACCCCGGCGCAGCCCCCTCCCGACTCCGGCCCAGCAGCTGCCCGACCTCGCCGTGGCCGCCCGCAAGCGCCTCCCCGCTCGCATCGTCAACCGTCCGCTGCCCTAGCACGGACACAGCCGCTCTCGGACACGAACAGTACAGCGGACACGACCAGGACACAGCTCGTGTCGAGGATACGCACGGACACGTGAAATTCAGACTTCTCGGAGCCCTGTTCAGGTAGCATTTACTCTCTCCTCGTAATTCCATTTTCGATTTCGTCTGTTGCAACACATAGACTGTGTAACCCTCTCGATGCCCGTGCAACCCGCTCTGTTTCACATGGTGATCGCACACCGCGATCCAAAAATAGGAAAAACTAACGCCCCATTTCACCCTAAAACTGAGTGCGCCCCGCCAAACGGGACAACTTTGTCGCACGCGGTCTTTATCGAAACGTGTGCATCATTGATACGGACGTGTGGGATTTCGCAGAAGTCGATTCGGATGTGCGTGCACACCGGAATCAACGCGTATCCGCCGACAACGTCCCGTATCCGCCCATTCTAGAATACGCTGTAACTTTGTGTACACACGTCGGATCGAGACGAAACTTGTGCCATTGGACTCGTAGAAATATGCTGGTCCTGTGACCCAAGTTTGGTTCGATTCTGAGAACGTTGACAAAATCGTGTATCGTGGGCCCCACCGTCTCTACTTGACGGGCGATTTTGTGATCGGCTCATCGGAATCCAATTCTGGAAGTTCCGTTGGGTTCGTATCATCGTTCCTGACTTGTTGACACTAAGTTTGAGGAAATTGGAGACCTTTGACCCTGACCCACTTTTTGGTGCAAAGTGGCCCACATATGGACCCCGTTTTGGCCCAAAAATGTCATTTTTGCCCTTGTGTCCAAATAGGACTCAAGGACAGGCATTTCTAGCTATTTGATATCTTCTGAGACTGTTGGTGATGTTTATTACAGCTTTTGGAGGAGTACCTACTGGTTTCACTGATACAGGGACAACTGTTGATATTCAAACCCCAGGCAAGTATACCTTGCCAAACCTGCAGCTTTGCTACTTATTTTCTTGTCTTAGTTATACATCAGTGGACAAGTATACCTTGCCAACTTTACAGTTCTTGTTGCATATTTCCTTGCTTTATTTATATTGCTGTGCATGTTTAACCTAGGACCGTGTGACTTACTTAGCGTCCGATTATTAATCGGGTGCCAACACCGTACGCGATGTTGTGTATATCATCTAGAGATGGACATCCGTGACCCCTTTACATTCTCGTACTTGTCTTATCAAGTACATTATATCCAGGACACTTGACACTATTCATGACAGGATCTTTCAGAGATATTCATGGTGATTCTGTATAGGATACAGATTTCTGACATAGACATTATACTCTTGGATACTCTATGACTTACTGCATTAGCTATGATCTTGCGTGCCATGTACATGAGACGTTATGGACATGAGACGTGTGATTACATTGGGTGGGGAGAGACACACAGTGTAAACCCCCTGATTTTTCAAGAAATTTTAATTTGGATTTTTCACAATTTTCTGAATTTTTTTAATATTTTTATTAATTAAAACTAAGGTATTTTGAATTTAAATAATTTTTAAATAATGTTTAATAATATTAAAATATTATGAAAATAATATTTTATGGTGTAAAATGAAAAACTAGACATAGGATAATTTTTCGAGAATTTATTGGACCCCGGAAGTATTTTTAAAGCCCTAAAAACTATTGTTTAAATAAACCCTGAATTGAACCCGGTTCATTTTAAATAAACCCGGTTTATTTCCTGAACCAACCCACTGTTGAACCGAACCGCCCCTAGGCCCTAATGGGTCGGATCCGGGTTCAAACCGACCCGCTTAGACCCGCGACCCGAAACCCTTTCTCTCCCTAAACCCTAACCGCCCGACTGCTGGCCTCCCCTCCGCCGGCCGACCCGTCGCCCGTTCACCTCCCAGCGCCGCCTCGCCTCCGAAACGTTCGCCAGCCCCTCCTCTTCCTCTTCTGGCAACCCCCGACCTCTCCACCTCACCTTTCCCTCTATATAAACTGCAGCCGGCCACCGAACTTTCCCCCTTTCCTTCTTCTCCGGCTAAAACCCCCAACTCCGGCCGCCCTCCAGCTTCGAGAACCCGATGCAGCCTCCGCCCAGCCCAGCAGTGCCGACTCTGGCCGCCCTCCTCAGCCCTCCGTCCAGAACCCTCCACCTCTAGAACCCGCGGCCAGCACCCGCCGACGCCTCCTGCCCTCACCCCAACTCCAGCTAGCATCCGCAGCACCGGCGCCGCCTCCACCAGTGAGCCCGACGACTCCGGCGACATCCATCCCCGTCCAGCACAGCCTCCGGCGAGCTAGGACACAGCAGAGCCCTAGCCCTAGCCCTAGCCGTGTCCAGTGTATCGTATCCCCTTGTGTCGTGTCGCCTCGGACACGAAAATTCCCATTCAGCGGAGCCCTGTTCAGGTATTCTTTTCTCTCTCCTCGTAGCTCTGTTTCTCGTTCCGTCAGTTGTTACGCGAATCCTGCGTGACCCTCTCGATGCCCGTGTGACCCGCTCGGTGCATCACGTCCTGTAGCGATCGCGAACCGTGATCCAAAAATAGGAAAACCAATGCCCTATTTTACCCCGGAACTGAGTACGCCCCGCCAAATGGGACGACTTGGTCGCGTGCGGTCTTCACCAATACGTGCGCGTCATTGATACGGACGTGCGAGATTTAGCAGAAGTTGATTTGGATGTGCGTGCACACCGGAATCAACGCGTATCTGCCGACAACGCCCCGTATCCGTCCTTTCTGGATCTCGCTGTAACTTAGTGTACACACGTCGGATCGAGACAAAACTTGTGCCATCGGACTCATAGCAATACGCTGGTCCTGTGACCCAAGTTTGGTTCGATTCTGAGAACGTTGACAAAATTGCGTATCGTGGGCCCCACAGGCTCCACTTGACAGGCGATTTTGTGATCGGCTCATCGAAATCCAATTCTGAAAGTTCTGTTGGGTTTGTATCATCGTTCCTGACTTGTTGATACTAAGTTTGACAGATTTGGAGACCTTTGGTTCTGACACATTTTTCGGTGCAAAGCGGCCCACATGTGGACCCCGTCTTGACCCAAAAATGTCATTTTTACCCCTGTGTCCAAATTGGACTCAAGGACAGACATTTCTAGCTGATTGATATTTTCTGGATCTGATAGTAATGTCTATTTTAGCAACCGGAGAACTGCCTACAAATTCCGCTGCTGCCAGAGCTACAGTTGGAGCTAGAACCCCAGGCAAGTGTACCTTGCCAAAACCTGCAGTTCTTGCTACATAATTCTTTGACTTAATTATAATTGTTGTACATGCTTAAACCTAGGACCGTGTGACTTACTTAGCGTTCGATTAATAGTCGTGTGCCAACCCCGTACGCGGAGTTGTGTACGTCATCTAGAGATGGACATTCGTGACCCTTTACATTCTCGTACTTACATTATCAAGTACGTTATACCCAGGACACTTGACACTATACATTTGACAGAATCTTCCTAAGATATTCGTGGTGATTCTGTATAGGATGCAGGATTGACATAGACATTATATTTATAGAGATTAGATGACTTGCTGCATTAGTTTGATCTTGCGTGTCATGGACATGAGACGTGTGATTACATTGGGTGGGGAGAGACACACAGGCTACAGGCTGATTATATATATATAGGCCACAACATCGTAAAATACATAGCATAGTATAACTGCTACCGGCTCCCTGACACAGAGCTTGTAGTGGTATCAGCCTAAGTCCTAGTGTTGCTCTCAACTTATATTTTACATAGGTGGTTATATAGTTTTCCTTATTGTTTCATTCGTTGCTGCACTATATTTATTTTGGCTTGTATTATCTGTACCTTGCTATGTCCCCTGAGGACCTGGAATGGATTATATCCCCAGGATTAGCAGAGGATATCTACCCCGAGGTATACGAGACAGGAGCATTAACAGGAGCAGGAGCAGGACCAGGTGCATACAGTGGAGCAGAACCAGGAACCGAGGACTAGGTGATTGTCATAGATTTTCCTGAGTATATGTTTCTTCCATACTCAGTCTGTGATGTTCTTTACATTCTTGTTTAAATGAACAATTGTAACAGACTTGATTATCGGGTTATTCTCCGATTTATGTACTTGTGACTAGATGATGATGTTTATATTTCCTTTTGTTGACTTTATTATATTCATTCTGTGGATAAGATTAGTAAACCCTGATCATTGTAATACAGCTTAAGTATGCCCGATGGATCCATTAAATTAGGTTTGTCCATCGGTGCGTGCTGTTGGCCATTGCCACGTGTCCAGTTCCTCAAAATTTTGGGACTGGGGCGTGACACACAGGCTACAGGCTGATTACATATATATCCCCTACTATTGTGAGGCGCAAGACTCTGAAACCCGATCTTGGCCCATTACTCATTATTACTGCTACCGGCTCCCCGGCACAGAGCTTGTAGTGGCTCAGCCTGAGTACTCGTGATGCTCTCATCTTGCATTTCATATAGATGGTTATATAGTTTACCCTATTTATCTCATTTACTATTACACTGCATTTTGGCATGTTGATTTTTGTACCTTGTTATGTCCCCTGAGGACCTGGATACCGGATTATTTCCTCAGGATTTGCAGACGAGATCTATCCCGAGGTATACGGGACAACAGCAGTAGCAGGAGCAGGAGCAGGAGCAGGAGCAGAAGCAGATACAGGAGCTGTACCGACACCCGAGGATGAGGTGTTAGCTGAAGACTTTTCCTGAGCATCCATGTTTCATGCTCAGTATTTATTTCATTCAGTCATTTATATTCTGGTCTGTTGAACCATTGTATTAGATTTTATCGGGTTGTTCCCCGAAGCACTTTGTTGAGACTGGTTGATGATTTACATCCCTTATATTCTGTAAATCATATTTTATTCTTGTATGGATGAGATTAATTGTGCCATGTTGTCGTAGACTTTATTTTACAGCTTAAGTACGCCCTGATGGATCCATTAAATTAGGTTTGTCCATCGGTGCGTGCTGCTGGCCATTGCCACGTGTCTGGTCCCTCGATATTTTGGGACTGGGGCATGACAATCACCAAGAACTCGTAGTGACCATAACGAGTCCTTAATGCCGTCTTTGGAATATCTTCTCTCCGTACCTTTACCTGATGATACCCTGATCTCAAGTTGATCTTCGTGAACACCATAGCTCCTGTCAGCTGGTCGAACAAATTATCAATCCGCGACAGGGGATACTTGTTCTTGATAGTCAAAGCATTAAGGGCTCTGTAATCAATGCACATACGGAATATCCTATCATTATTTGGTACAAACAACATTGGTGCTCTCCAGAACGATATACTAGGATGGACAAATCCCTTGATCTACAACTCCTCTAACTGTAGCTTCAGCTCATCTAGTTCCTTCTTCGCCAATTGGTACACATTTGAAGATACTGGCGCTTCTCCGGGTATCAACTTAATAGTGAACTCCACCTCTCTATCCGGCGGTAGGCCTGGCAACTCCTCCGGGAAAACATCCTCGAACTCTGCAACTATCGGTGGGGGCGCCGTCTCCATAGCCATGTAAGCTCCAGCTATCTGTCCTACTCCTTGCTCAATGGTGCCCCGTATGTACTCGAACTCCGGGTGATCTGGAGGTCTAAAAATAATGCTACCCCCCGGCAATCCAGTATGGCATTGTAGTGGCTCAATCAGTCCATGCATAGCACAACGTCAAAGTTTGGCATCAGAAATATCAAAAAATGTGCTCTTATCTCCCGACCACATACAAATACCGAGCATGTTCTAATAGTGCTGGTAACCGGTACGATGCCTCCTCCGGTAAGAATCTTTCAACTCTTAGGTAAGGGGAAAGTAGCTACTCTATGCATAGCTATGAAACTACTAGATATGAAAGATAGTATAGCAACAAAATCAAACAATGCAGTCGCAGGCAATGATGTAACTAAAATGGTACCTGTGATAGCTCCCCTTTTGGTTCCTCCTCAATCGCTGCTAGTGCAAAGGCCTGCCCGTGCCTCTGCCCTCCGGCCTGCTGTCTGGCTCGATCAAAATGTGCCTCCTATGGGGCCAGGGGTGGTCCCCTCTGAAATCCTCCGGGTGCAGGTGGGCGTTGACCTCCTGTCTGGGGTAGTATCCTCTGGACTGGTGCTGCTGGCCTCTGTCCTGTCTGCGGTACTGCATTACTGTGCTGTGGGCAGTCTCGGGCTTGGTGCTGGTTCGCTCCACAAATCATACATGTCCCCAGTCTCTTTCGACAGTCCTTTTAGACATGCCCTCTCTTACCACAGTAGTGGCAAGTTGGAAGCTTCTTATGCTAGTACGGTACTATCCTCTGCTGTGTCTGCGCTCCCGGACGATGGATCGCTCCTTCTGCTCTGGGCTAAGCTTTGGCTGGTGCGATCACGCTGGAACGCCTCGATCCTCTACCAATGGCCCCCTGGATCCTCGCCTCTGAGAGAACCTCCTCGTAAGAGATCCTAGCCTGGGTGGTAGTGTCACTACCACATTTTTAGGAAAGGGTATTTTAGACATTTCCTATTTAATTAAATATTGTGCATGGTAAATAATTATTTGTTGTATTATTTAATTATTGTTAGATGTTATTTAATTATTTTGGACTTATTTTAGTGGACCCAACTAGTTTAGTTTGGACCCGTGGACCAACATGAATTAAATAGTTAGACTTGGCCCATTTAGAAAGCCCATGGTTAAGGAGATGGATTAAATTAATTAAGTGATTAGACTAGAAGCTTCCTTCCTTAATTATTTCTTCATGAGAGGCCCCAAGGGGTACATTGGACATTTCATAATTGCTTGGGGAGGGGGGCATGGCCGACCTATTAAAAGAGGGGGGAAATTTCTCTCTCATCTTATTTTTATTCCAAATCTAGATCTAGAATTTTCCACTACCAAATTCCCTCCATTCCCATTCCAATTCCCTACCAAATTCATTCCAAATTCTTTCCAATTCACCATTAGAAAGTAGAGAAAGCAAGGATCTAGAAGGAGGAAGCAAGGATCTAGAAAGAGGAGCAAGGATCTACAATTTGGAAGCAAGTTCATCTCAATTGGAGGTTTCATTGGGAATCCATCTCCCAATAGGTTTAATTCAGTTTTTTCCTATTCAAATAGCTTCTAAATCTGAGATTTAATCATGTAAAATCAACCTATATGTATGTACTACCCATAGGACTTGGTTTTGTGTTGATAGGAGACCCATGGAGAAAGTTATGGTACTTTTTGTGTCAATTTTGGAGAAATTCCGAATTGACAATTTGTTGTGTGTGTCAATTGATCCTATAGATCAATTTGGCATGTGCTTATGTGTTTGGGGCTAGTGTTGTGTCCACAATTGAGTACATGTGGGTCGTATCCCAACAATTTGGTGATACGTATCATTTTGGGGATTTTCCCTCCGACACGGGACTTTGTACATGTCGTATTTTGACACGGACACATAGATCTACTTTTGACACTTTGATTTATTCATAAATATTATTTGTGACTTGTTTGTATCCTTCGGGGTACATTTGGTTATGTGTTGGACTCGTGTCGCATGCGTATCCTAGATCTAGTGGGATACGGTGTGATACTCTCCAATTTGATGTGTTTTTGTATAGATCTAATTCTCTATGGTTTAATTCTTCATTTATAATTAGTAAATATATATAGATATTATATATTTATTTTAGTGTATTTATTATGGTATTTATTGTAGCATAGATCTATATATTTCTATGTGTTCTAATGTGATGTATAAATATATGTATGTAGCTTTCTTGCATGCAATTATATATGTACTTATGTTAATAAAACAAATTATACATAAAGGTTTTGTAAAATATATTTATGTGTAATTATATTAATTATAATTATTATGTAATTATTTGTATATTAATGAATGTATTTTTATGTGTGCTTCTAGCCATATTAAAATATGTACATTAATATGTGCATTGTGTTTAGTAATTATTAATATTTAAATATGTAAGTTTATGTGTATATAAATATAAGTGTATATATTTATATTAATTGTTTTATATATATAGATATTGTTTTATATATTTATGTTTTTATATATATATATTTATATATATATATAGTTTACTTTTGGTAACAGTGGGTTTAATGACAGTTGAAAACTGTCATTATTCGGTCGGTTACAGCAGCCGCTGTAGCTTTTGGGCATTTAATGACAGTTCTGTCATTAAATGCAGCAGCGGGAAAACGCAGCGATTTTTTGTGACAGTTTTCGGCGACAGTTTCAACTGTCAGCAATCCGAGGCAGCAGTGGTTTAATTATTCAGCTTTTCTGCGATAGTTTTTCAGTGACAGTCAGACTGTCACTTTAAGCCTGTTTTAATTAAATTGTATTTTTAGCTCACTGTTTTCAGTGACAATTTGGCAGATTTAATTTATATTTTATATTTTATATATTATAATTGTATATATATATGTATATATATATATGTGCTTATTGTAAAGTATAATACTAGTAGTGATATATTATATTATTTGTATAAATATTGGTTTGTATATACATATATTAGAGTGTGTATTATATGTATTGTGAACATACTTTGTGTAGGTACCAATTGGGATCAAACCTTGATTCCTAATTGTTGTATTTTTATTCTATATTATTTTTATAGATGTCTTGTGAGGTTGACCTTGGTTTGACCATGTTTGACTTTAGTTGACTTTAGAGTTGACCATAGTTGACTTTTGACTTAGAATTTACTTATTGACCTAGAAGTTGACTAGTTTGACTTGTTCTCTTTCCGGGACCTTGTATTGATGTTATATTCCATATTTAGGTCTTCGAGGCACCGAGTCAGACTTTTGTGAGACTGTTCATTGGACTTCAGGCGAGTACATTCTCTGATAGTTTTTCATTTATGATATCCTCTATGTTCGTTGTATCTAGTGTAGATATCCACATTTCTCTTGACACTATGGTTACACGGATTGGTATATCCGGATCTCGTCATGAGATGTTATTCCTTGGTATATGGTGTATATGGTTCAAGTATTGTTTCATTGGTTATCTTGTACATGTACAGACACCGATTCTCGGGGAGACTAGCTATCTTCTTGGGGAATCTCGTGCCATAGCATACCGTGGTTGGATCTATTATACCAGTCGGGGGTGGGGAGTATTAGTATAAATATGTGATCAAATCCTTATTGAATAAAGTACTGGTAAGCGAATAGTGTTGATCACGCACCGCACGTATGATTAGCCAGGCCGCATTGCATCTTGCCCAAGCCGATCACATGTTAAGCTAGTACTCACACACTTAGTCATTAGTATTATTGTTTCATTGGCATATTGTTCCTTATTGCATTTATTTCCAGTATTTCCTTATTGTACATATATCTCTCCTATCTATTGTGCATCTTGTTTATCCATAGCTATTTACTGTTACATAGTTTTTATCATTGCTTGAGAACTGCTGTTAGAGTTGTACTCTGCTCCTTTCCTGACTGGATATATTTTTCCAGATGACACTGAGGAGTACCCTACCTATTATGGACCCCAGGATGTTGTGGGTTTAGATTCTGAGACCCTGGCTCAAGAGGGACTTATCCCAACTGAGACAGTTGACCCTGGAGTTGTAGCTTGTAGCTTTGTAGTATTCTTTTGTACTGGATTTGTCTCCAGCTTATTTCTGTTATTCTTCGGACTCATTGATTTATTATTTAGACTCATGAGTTATATTGTGACTATTCTTTTCTTATCTGATTCGTGTTCATTCTATCTTAGTTCTGTGATTGAGTATTCTATCATTATTGGTGGTTCATTATATTAGATAGACTTTCTAGACAGCGTTCAACCGCCGATTCTGCGGCGTAGGCTGGGCATTATTTCCGACTAGTACCATTACACCGGGTGCGGGTCGTGACACATTTTTGGTGGTGGCCCATGCAGGTCTAGCTTCACAAGTATGTGATGTCGTGGTAGTACGACAACTTAGTTGTACTACTGCGAGCCTGCGATAGGATATAGGCTGAGATACTCAATCACATCTAAGAAAATTCTTTTGATTTAACTATTCTCCTTTGACATTGATACTTGATCCCTTAAACTGTCCTTTCCTTGATATCTTACATCTTGTGCCATATTGATTCTTTCTTTCGCTTTGTCTCAGGATGCCGCCTAAGACTAGATCACAGCAGGGGAGAGCAGTTTCTGAGAGGTCTGCGACATCCCGAGGGCCTGCACCAGTCACTTCTCCGGTGATTGGAGTGTCAGCTGCTTTCGGAGGTCCACCACCTACTCAGAGGACTGTGCCAGCTGTATCTGAGGGGCTTCCACCTCCACCTCCTGTGCCAGCAGAGGCGTCACAGATGTTTACACTGTTTCGTGAGATGCTCGAGGCACAGAGGGCTCAGTCAGAGGCACATCAGAGGCAGACCGACGTTCTATGGCAGGGCATCGAAAGTGCTCATCAGCTTGCTCGTGCTGTAGTTGAGAGAGGAGTTCCGGTCCAGCAGCAGGTTGTTCCTCAAGTTGCTCAGCTTCGGCCAGGCAACATTCAGGACTTCAAGAAACTGGAGCCTAGGGTTTTCAAAGGGACGGAGGGCATCGTCTATGCTGATGATTGGCTCGAGGACATTGAGCGTCTTATGAGGGTGTCCCGTCTTTCTGAAGATCTGAAGGTTGAGGCGGTAGGACTTCAACTGTTCGACGTCGCTCGTACTTGGTTTAGGAATGAGCCAGTTCTGGTTGACGTAGGACAATCTTGGGAGGTATTCAAGGACCTTTTCAAGAAGAAGTTTTTTGCCCGGATAGACAGGCTTGACTTGGGGAGACAATTTGAGAGTCTCATTCAAGGGAGCATGTCTGTGGATGAATACGCTGCGGAGTTTGGTAGGTTGAGCCAATTTGCAGAGTACTTGGTGAGGGAGCCGGAGGTTCGAGCTATTCGTTTCCGTGAGGGTCTAAACTGGGAAGTGAAGATTCTTATTCCGTCTTTTTATGAGACATACTCGGAGATACTTGCGGAGGCACGCAAGGTTGAGCGGGATCTGGGTTTAAAGACCAAGAGAGACCGTGATTCTTTTCTGGGGGCCAACGGCAGTGCAGTATCTGCCAAACGTCCTCATTTCTAGTCCAGACCTTTCCAGCAGCTACAGCAGAACCAGACTCCAGCTAGAGCGCCTTTTTACCAGGCACCTCAGTAGCAGAGACAGTTACAGCAAGCTCCATGCAACTTCTGCAAGAAGCCCGGCAACATCTGGGAAGTTTGCAGGAGGAGGCTAGGAGTTTGTTTGTATTGTGGTACTGAAGGGCATCAATCGAGGGAGTGTCCACGTCGTGCAGTTCAGGGAGCAGTTCCAGCTCCGAGGACACAGATGAGACCACCTGCAGCACAGCCGAGGGGACCGCTTCCGACACAGCAACAGTGTTTTGTCCAGCATCAGCAGCAGGGAGGTGCTCGGCAGTGACGAGCGTTTGCTATGACCGTCGAAGAGGAGGAACCCACCGGAGATGTTATCGCAGGTTCTATTCTTCTTGATTCCATTCCAGCTTTAGCTTTGTTTGATAGTGGTGCTTCCCATAGTTTTGTATCTGTTTTTTTTGCTCTAAAGCATGGTTTGGTAGCTGAGTCTTTGCTTAGGACTTGCAAGATCATGACCGGGGGAGGCATTATCCTGGTTAATGATATTTGCAAGGATCAGAGAGTTACTTTGGGAGGCCGGGAGTTGAGTGCGTGTCTACTTATAATGCCACTTCCGAGCTACAATATTGTACTCAGAATGGATTGGTTGAGTAGGCACCGTGCTAGCATAGATTGTAGAGGAGGTAGAGTTTTATTTGGTCCGCCAGGAGAGCCAGAGTTTGCTAGAGGAGCTGCAGAGCAAGGCAAAGGCATTATTTGTGGAGCTATGGTGGAAGACAAGGAGTTGCCACATCCATTGATAGCAGAATTCTTGGATGTATTTCCTGAGGAATTGCCAGGATTGCCGCCAGATCGAGATGTTAAATTTTCTATAGACTTGGTGCCAGGTGCAGAACCAATTTCGCAGCATGTCTATAGAGTAAACAACAGTGAGCTGGTTGAGTTGAAGAAGCAGGTGGATGAATTGCAGGATAAGGGGTTTATCAGATCGAGTTCTTCACCATGGGGAGCCCCGGTATTGTTTGTACCGAAAAAGGATGGATCGGTGCGCATGTGCATTGATTACAGGGCTTTGAATAATCTCACTATCAAGAATAAGTATACTTTGCCACGGATTGATGATCTGTTTGATCAGTTGAGTGGTGCGAAGGTGTTTTCTAAGATAAATTTGAGATCAGGCTACCATCAGGTGAAGGTAAAGCCGGAGGACATACCGAAGACTGCTTTTAGAACTCGGTATGGTCAGTACGAGTTTATAGTGATGCCGTTTGGTTTGACTAATGCACCGACGGTATTTATAAACTTGATGAACAAGGTGTTCCACCAGTACCTTGACAAGTTCGTGGTGGTGTTCATCGATGACATACTCATATACTCGAGGACACCGGAGGAGCATTTGAGGATTGTGTTGGATGTGCTGAGGAAGGAGAAGCTGTATGGGAAGTTGTCCAAGTGTGAGTTTTTCTTGGACAAGGTGGAATTCTTGGGGCATGTTGTGACTGGTGATGGTATTTCAGTAGATCCGAAGAAGATTTCAGCAGTAGAATCTTGGAAGACTCCGAGTTTAGTAGCAGAGATCAGGAGTTTCTTGGGATTGGCAGGCTACTACAGGAAGTTTGTGTAAGATTTTTCGAGGATTGCCGAGCCGATGACCAGACTCACGAGGAAGGATGTGGAGTTTGTTTGGAAGGAGGATTGCCAAGTTGCTTTTGAGGAGTTGAAGAAGAGGTTGACGTCTGCTCCTATTTTGACGTTGCCATTAGGGCCCAGAGGTTTCACTATTTATAGTGATGCATCGGGGAAAGGTTTGGGTTGTGTTCTTCAGCAGCATGGGAAAGTGATTGCCTATGCATCCAGGCAATTGCGTCCTCATGAAAAGAATTATCCTACCCATGATTTGGAGTTGGCAGCTGTCATATTCGTCCTGAAGTTGTGGAAATATTATTTGTACAGAGAGCGTGTGGAGATCTTCACAGACCACAAAAGCTTGAAGTACGTTTTCATGCAGAAGGAGTTGAACATGAGGCAGCGTCAGTAGTTGGAACTGATGAAGGATTTTGATATCTCTTTGTAATATCATCCTGGGAAAGCCAATGTAGTTGTCGATGCTTTGAGCAGGTATCCGGTAGCTATGTTCTTGACGCATGATCGATATTTGTTGGAGGACTTGGAGAGCTTGGACATTGAGGTGATTGTTCCTGGGTGTGCTATGCAGATGTGGGGATTACAGATACACTCAGATTTGATGGACAGGATCAAGGCAGCACAGTATGATGATGTATCTTTGAGGAGTATCAGAGCTCAGGTGAGAGCAGGATTGGGGGATGATTTCACTATTGCAGAGGATGGATCTTTGAGGCATGGAGTTAGATTGTGTGTGCCTAGTGGGGAGTTGCGAGAGGAGGTATTGCAGGAAGCGCATCGCTCTCAGTATTCCATACATCCAGGTGCTAACAAGATGTATCAAGATATGCGAGAGTGTGTGTGGTGGTATGGCATGAAGAGGGAAGTGGCACAGTTTGTATCCAGATGCTTAGTGTGCCAGCAGGTGAAAGCTGAGAGGCAGAGGCCAGGAGGTTTACTTCAGCCATTACCCATTCCAGAGTGGAAGTGGGAACACATTACTATGGATTTTGTGTCCGGACTTCCATGATCTCCAGGAGGGAAAGACGCGATTTGGGTCATTGTTGATAGGTTGACCAAGTCGGCCCACTTTTTGCCTTTCAAGGTGGATTTGTCTACGGAGAAGCTGGCAGAGATGTATGTGAGGCAGATCGTTAGGATACATGGAGTTCCCGTCAGCATAGTCTCAGATCGAGATAGTCGTTTCACTTCTCATTTCTGGAGGAGTTTACAGGAGAGTTTGGGCACTTAGCTCAAGTTCAGTACTGCATATCATCCCCAGACAGATGGGCAGTCAGAGAGGACTATCCAGACTCTCGAGGATATGTTGCGCACTTGTGTACTAGATTTTGGGGGTTCTTGGGAGGACCATCTCTATTTGGTAGAGTTTGCTTACAACAACAGTTACCAGGCCAGTATAGAGATGTCACCTTTTGAAGCTCTATATGGTCGGAGGTGTCATACTCCTTTGTCTTGGGACGATGTTGGAGAGAGAGTTTTGCTTGGGCCAGAGATGGTTGTGGATGCAGCAGAGAAGGTTCAGTTGATCAGAGACAGACTTCGAGTGGCGCAGGACAGACAGCGGCATTGGGCCGATAGCCATCGGAGACCTTTGGAGTTTGAGGTATAGTTTAGATTTTTGTTTGTGCTTGTTCTTGTTTGTTATAGATTAAGTTCTTAAGATAGTGTTTTCTTATAGGTGGGTAGTTTGGTGTTTCTGAGGATTTCTCCAACACGAGGCACGATTCGCTTCGGTGGAGGCGGAAAGCTTAGTCCGCGATTCATCGGACCTTTCACTATTCTAGAGAAGGTCGGTGCAGTTGCTTATAGACTAGACTTGCCACCTGCATTGGAGAGAGTGCACAACGTGTTCCATGTGTCGCAGTTAAGACGATACGTGGCAGATCCTAGTCATGTATTGGATCACTCAGAGATAGAGGTAGGCCCTACTCTTAGCTATCCAGAGCAGCCAGTTGAGATTCTGGATCGGAGAGAGAAGGTGCTGAGGAACCAGACTATTCCTTTGGTACGCGTCGCATGGAGGCATCACTCTCCGGGGGAGTCTACCTGGGAGAGAGAGGATGACATGCGAGAGCGTTATCCATAATTGTTTGTACCTTGAGGTATGTTATTTTCTAGTTATGTTCTGTTCATTAGTTAATTGTGATTCTTTAGTTCTATTCTGTGATTTTTTGGGGGTAGTTTTCGTCTTTGAATTTTGAGGACAAAATTATTTTAAGGAGGGTAGACTTGTCACTACCACATTTTTAGGAAAGGGTATTTTAGACATTTCCTATTTAATTAAATATTGTGCATGGTAAATAATTATTTGTTGTATTATTTAATTATTGTTAGATGTTATTTAATTATTTTGGACTTATTTTAGTGGACCCAACTAGTTTAGTTTGGACCCATGGACCAACATAAATTAAATAGTTAGACTTGGCCCATTTAGAAAGCCCATGGTTAAGGAGATGGATTAAATTAATTAAGTGATTAGACTAGAAGCTTCCTTCCTTAATTATTTCTTCATGAGAGGCCCCAAGGGGTACATTGGACATTTCATAATTGCTTGGGGAGGGGGGCATGGCTGGCCTATTAAAAGAGGGGGGAAATTTCTCTCTCATCTCATTTTCATTCCAAATCTAGATCTAGAATTTCCCACTACCAAATTCCCTCCATTCCCATTCCAATTCCCTACCAAATTTATTCCAAATTCTTCCCAATTCACCATTAGAAAGTAGAGAAAGCAAGGATCTAGAAGGAGGAAGCAAGGATCTAGAAAGATGAGCAAGGATCTACAATTTAGAAGCAAGTTCATCTCAATTGAAGGTTTTATTGGGAATCCATCTCCCAATAGGTATAATTCAGTTTTTCCCCATTTAAATAGCTTCTAAATCTGAGATTTAATCATGTAAAATCAACCCATATGTATGTACTACCCATAGGACTTGGTTTTGTGTTCATAGGAGACCCATGGAGAAAGTTATGGTGCTTTTTATGTCAATTTTGGAGAAATTCCGAATTGACAATTTGTTGTGTGTGTCAATTGATCCTATAGATCAATTTGCCATGTGCTTATGTGTTTGGGGCTAGTGTTGTGTCCACAATTGAGTACATGTGGGTCGTATCCCAACAATTTGGTGATACGTGTCATTTTGGGGATTTTTCCTCCGACACGGGACTTTGTACATGTCGTATTTTGACACGGACACATAGATCTACTTTTGATACTTTGATTTATTCATAAATATTATTTGTGACTTATTTGTTTTCTTCGGGGTGCATTTGGTTGTGTGTTGGACTCGTGTCGCATGCGTATCCTAGATCTAGTGGGATACGGTGTGATACTCTCCAATTTGATGTGTTTTTGTATAGATCTAATTCTCTATGGTTTAATTCTTCATTTATAATTAGTAAATATATATAGATATTATATATTTATTTTAGTGTATTTATTATGATATTTATTGTAGCATAGATCTATATATTTCTATGTGTTCTAATGTGATGTATAAATATATGTATGTAGCTTTCTTGCATGCAATTATTTATGTACTTATGTTAATAAAACAAATTATACATAAAGGTTTTGTAAAATATATTTATGTGTAATTATATTAATTATAATTATTATGTAATTATTTGTATATTAATGAATGTATTTTTATGTGTACTTCTAGCCATATTAAAATATGTACATTAATATGTGCATTGTGTTTAGTAATTATTAATATTTAAATGTGTAAGTTTATGTGTATATAAATATAAGTGTATATATTTATATTAATTGTTTTATATATATAGATATTGTTTTATATATTTATATTTTTATATATATATATTTATATATATATATAGTTTACTTTTGGTAACAGTGGGTTTAATGACAGTTGAAAACTGTCATTATTCGGTCGGTTACAGCAGCCGCTGTAGCTTTTGGGCATTTAATGACAGTTCTGTCATTACATGCAGCAGCGGGAAAACGCAGCGATTTTTCGCGACAGTTTTCTGCGACAGTTTCAACTGTCAGCAATCCGAGGCAGTAGTGGTTTAATTATTCAGCTTTTCTGCGACGGTTTTTCAGTGACAGTCAGACTGTCACTATAAGCCTGTTTTAATTAAATTGTATTTTTAGCTCACTGTTTTCAGTGACAATTTGGCAGATTTAATTTATATTTTATATATTATAATTGTATATATATATGTATATATATATGTGCTTATTGTAAAGTATAATACTAGTAGTGATATATTATATTATTTGTATAAATATTGGTTTGTATATACATTATATTAGAGTGTGTATTATATGTATTGTGAACATACTTTGTGTAGGTACCAATTGGGATCAAACCTTGATTTTTAATTGTTGTATTTTTATTCTATATTATTTTTATAGATGTCTTGTGAGGTTGACCTTGGTTTGACCATGTTTGACTTTAGTTGACTTTAGAGTTGACCATAGTTGACTTTTGACTTAGAATTTACTTATTGACCTAGAAGTTGACTAGTTTGACTTGTTCTCTTTCCGGGACCTTGTATTGATGTTGTATTACATATCTAGGTCTTCGAGGCACCGAGTCAGACTTTTGTGAGACTGTTCATTGGACTTCAGGCGAGTACATTCTCTGATAGTTTCTCATTTATGATATCCTCTATGTTCGTTGTATCTAGTGTAGATATCCACATTTCTCTTGACACTATGGTTACACGGATTGGTATATCCGGATCTCGTCATGAGATGTTATTCCTTGGTATATGGTGTATATGGTGCAAGTATTGTTTCATTGGTTATCTTGTACAGGTACAGACACCGATTCTCGGGGAGACTAGCTATCTTCTTGGGGAGTCTCGTGCCATAGCATACCGTGGTTGGATCTATTATACCAGTCGGGGGTGGGGAGTATTAGTATAAATATGTGATCAAATCCCTATTGAATAAAGTACTGGTAAGCGAATAGTGTTGATCATGCACCGCACGTATGATTAGCCAGGCCGCATTGCATCTTGCCCAAGCCGATCACATGTTAAGCTAGTACTCACACACTTAGTCATTAGTATTATTGTTTCATTGGTATATTGTTCCTTATTGCATTTATTTCCAGTATTTCCTTATTATACATATATCTCTCCTATCTATTGTGCATCTTGTTTATCCATAGCTATTTACTGTTACATAGTTTTTATCATTGCTTGAGAACTGCTGTTAGAGTTGTACTCTGCTCCTTTCCTGACTGGATATATTTTTCCAGATGACACTGAGGAGTACCCTACCTATTATGGACCCCAGGATGTTGTGGGTTTAGATTATGAGACCCTGGCTCAAGAGGGACTTATCCCAACTGAGACAGTTGACCCTGGAGTTGTAGCTTGTAGCTTGTAGCTTTGTAGTATTCTTTTGTACTGGATTTGTCTCCAGCTTATTTTTGTTATTCTTCAGACTCATTGATGTATTATTTAGACTCATGAGTTGTATTGTGACTATTCTATTCTTATCCGATTCGTGTTCATTCTATCTTAGTTCTGTGATTGAGTATTCTATCATTATTGGTGGTTCATTATATTAGATAGACTTTCTAGACAGCGTTCTACCGCCGATTCTGCGGCGTAGGCTGGGCGTTGTTTCCGACTAGTACCCTTACACCGGGTGCGGGTCGTGACAGGTAGTGTACCTCTCCAGCTCAAAAGTCAGGCCATGATGGAATCTCCTGGCCTTCTCTAGATCGTTGGGTATCAAGGCGGCACCAAATCGGCTAAGTCGACTAAACTCCGCGTCATACACGTTTATGATCATATTCCCTTGCTCCAGGTGCAGGAACTGGGAGTATAGGGCATTCCTGACCATAGCCGGGAAATACTTCGCATTGAAGTACTCTAAGAACTGCTCCCATGTCTGCTTCTTGCCGACGCTGTGCTCTATAGAGTCCCACCAGTGATGGGTGTTGCCTTTCAGTTGGGCCCTCACTGCGGTCATCCAAAGGTCTGATTGTAGCTGAGAAGCCTCCAGTAGCATCTCTGTGTTGGTGACCCAATCGGAGATCTCCTCTGCAGTTTCGCTGCCCGAAAAGGTATCCGGGCCCATCTGGCAAAACCCTTGAACAGTACCAGCTGGCTGAACAGGTGTAGGTGCTGGTACGGGTGCTGGGGCAGGTGTCCTTTCCAGAACGGCCATCAAGCTCTGTCTCAAAGTCTCGGTCTGATGCCATTGTGCCTGCATTATGGCCTAGAAGAACTGGAACATCTGCGGCTGTCCCTCTGGATGTGGCATCTGAGGTAGAAAGGGTGGAGGTGGCGCCAATGGGACCTCCGACTGCGCTGTAGGTATCTCCTTATATGTCAGCCTCTTGGGCTATGACATCGGCGTAGCCCTCGAAGTCTGGCCCTCGAGGTGGTGCATCGGGATAGTCTGAGAAGTCTGGCCCTCATGCTGCTGCGTCGGGTCATCATGTGAAGTTTGGTGCCAATGTATTAGCGAGGCCTGTAGGATCACCGGGGCCTGGGGTAGTAGCTGCTCTCCGGGTGGTCCCTAGGATGTCTCCTCCCTCGGTGTGGTGGCGGATGGCACTATGGCACCGTATGCCTCACGTCCACTGCGCAAGTTTATCTCACTGCAAGAGATAGAACTATATTAAAAGAGTACAGAAACAAGCAAACATGATGCAGTTATTCAAAAATACGAAGAAGGTTCAAAGATGTAATCAAGGTGGATGAGATATAGTAATTTCTATCCTATTGCAGGCTCGCTGGGCATGTTACCATACCACAAGCGATAAACACAGAGACCTGCATGGGCAACCACTAAAACTATGTCACGCCCCAGTCCCAAAATATACGGGACCAGGCCACGTGGCAATGGCCAGCTAATACGACTCCGTGGGATTACCTAATTTAATGGACCCGACGAAGCATACTACGCTGTCCTAAAATACTAACAAGTATAATATGCTAACATACAGCAGGTAATGTCTAATCTCATCCACAATATAAATAAGAGGTGCTGAAATAAATACTAGAAAATAAGAGCAGAGTCTGAATGTCATAGTACAATCCAAATATGTCTGATGGGAACAAACCCACTACAATGATGAAACAAGAGTACGAAAAGACAAATAAGAGAGTACGACTAGAGCATCGGCTAACTAGATAAGGATGCTCCAGTCCTAGGCGGAAGGCCTACCAGTGATCAAGGGAACTCTGATGGTAGCACCTCAAGCTCCTTCTCGGACGCGTACCTTGTCTCCTGCCCGGGCCCGTACACGGTAGGATAGTAAGCCTCGTCCAAATTTGGAAGAGAACCAGGTCCTTAGAGGTACGTAACAAGATACAAAAATATATGCCATATATAAATACTAAATAAAATAAAGGGGGTGTGCTAATGATCTAAGTGAATGCAATATGAGGACAACCTTGGTACGTATGGGTAGGTGAAGGCATAAATATGTAACGTCCATTTTGTTCCGTAGAACGTGGAATCTGTATAGTATAACGTCCATATCGTTCCGTAGAACATGGAATCTGCATAGTATAACGTCCATATCGTTCCGTAGAACATGGAATCTGAATACTATAACGTCCATATCATTCCGTAGAACATGAAAACTGAATAAAGAGGTCATCAGTCCCTGTAGCTCCGACGGATACTATGGGTACTAATGTGTGTCCCATACGCCTACCAGCTGTCCTCCCCACCCAATAAAGATATACAAGTCGAATACACGACGTGCATACCACGTAACTACATGCCAAGTCTCAATTAATTAGATAACCCTAATTACGTACTAAACCGTGATGCATGTCACACGCACCGATAGCTAGTCGAGTACGCAAACCCGCATCCCAATATGAGTTTGTCATCATGATGCGTGTATAAGTGTCAGGGTCTAGAAAGATATTAAAATATCCTCACAATGGTAGGTAGGTCTGCTAGTGACTAAGTTAATACACTACACATCGACGCAATCGTCGACTGTGTCCGAGTCGTTCTCGGATGCGCACTGTTATATATAATATTGCAACAAGATATCATACAACAGTTTATAATTTAAATTAAGTAGTAAATAAGGCAAGGTATGTAAGAACCCTAATTCTGAAAAACGTATTTCTATATTATTATTATTAATTATGTAATTTATTATTTATAGTAATTATGAGCTAAATAAAGAAAATAGAATTTCCTATTGGATCAAACCCAAAACCCGCAAATCGTTAAATACCCTTTCCGCGTAAAGTAAAGAGTTAATCAGCAGCAGCTCATCACCCCGCGTATATTTCACCACGCGTAAACAACAGTAGCTCATCACCCCGCGTATAATTCACCGCGCGTAAATATCAGCAGCCGCAGTAACAAAACTACTGCCTATTCTTCTCCGCGCGTAAAACTTCTCATCAGCAGCAGTTCACCCCGCGTAAACTCTTCTTCTCACCGTGCGTAAAACCCAAAACATAACCCATTGAGAGAAGAAAATATCAACAGCAGAAGCAAAACCCAATTTTACTTTGCTTTGCTTTCCCACACGTGTAAGCTTCTCATTCCACCACTCATTAAACACTATTATTACTAAATACCCCTCAACCGAGATCTAAACCAATGAAAAGAAAATAGCAGTGGCAGTAATTCCTTAAGCATTAAGTAACTTCTACCGCCCTTATCACTATATATATATGTGTATTATTACAAACTCTTTCAAACCCTAACCCCACTTCTTCTTACAACAAACTAAAACACTGTATTGGACGTTGCACTCTTCAGAACTTTTGCTTGGCAAGTATACCTTGCCATTGAACTGAATTTAAATTCCATATAATGCATGCATGTTTATTCCTATTTATTTAGTTCAATTATTGCTATATAAATTGCACGTCCAAGAAAACTTGGGTACAACAACGATGTCGTCATATCATGGTTATTTCTGTAGATTTTTGACCTACTTTATGAGACCACCCCATTATTATGAGGCATTCTATGTTTAATTGGCTGTGACACAGTTGTTACACGAGTTGTGAGTCTCATATAGATCACGGACTGCGTGACAGGTCTGGCCTCCTGTACGTATGAGCTGTGCGTTAAGGGATGACTGCTGATAGAAACTTTGTATGTTAGTAGACCTTGCAGTTATTCAGAGGTTTTATCGTGTCATGGACGTGGCATGCTTAGAGAATGGGATGGGAAGAACAACAAGTAAGACATTTGGGCTCCTTTGCACTCTCCTTATATGTAATCCGTACGCTCCACCGGAGATACGCGAGATGACCCCTATTGTAAACCCCCTGATTTTTCAAAAATTTTAAATTAATTTTTTACAATTTTTCTGGAATTTGCTGGGATTTTTAATTAATTAAAACTAAGATATTTTAAGATTAAATAATTTTTAAATAATGTTAAATAATATTAAAATATTATGAGAATAATATTTTTGGGTGTAAAATAAAAAATTAGACATAGGGTAATTTTTCGGGAATTTATTGGACCCCGAAAATATTTTTAAAGCCCTAAAAACTAAGTTTTAAATAAACCAAAATAAACCCGGTTTAATTGAACCAAACCAACCCGAACCGGACCCGTTTCAACTAAACCGAACCTAAATTCTTAATGGGTCGGGTCGGATCCGAATTAAACCCGATCCGGACCCGTTAACTCGATCGAAACCCTAACCCCCAACTTCTCTTCTTCCCGACTCCTCCCCTCCCCGGCGGCCGTTTCCGCCGTCGTGGCCGCCGGTGACCCGTCGATTCGCCTCCGTTCAGCGCCCTCCGCCGTTTCCCCTTCACCTTCCTCAACCTCTGGCCATCCGCTTCCCTCCCTCGACCTATAAAACCCCCTCGACCCAAGCCCCCGCTGCCACTGCCCTAGCTCAGCCCAGCTCCGTCGACACCAGCCGTCTTCTCCGGCGACCCCAGCCAGAGACCCGCCGTAGCAGGCAGCCGTCTCCTCCTCCCAAGACTCGCCTCCGCAGCGCCTCAGCCGTCCACGAGCCCCGGCCGCCCAGCTCCTCCGTCTTCCACTCCGCCTCGACCACGACAAGCAGCAGCGCCGCCCTGAGCCGACCCCTGCCGCCTCGAGCCCGGCCGCCTTCGGCAGCGCCTCAGCCAAGCCGCCTCCACCTCCCTCAGCTCCGGCCAGCTCCGTCGTCTTCGGCGATCGAAGCCCTAACCCTAGCCGTGTCCTATTGTGTTGTGTCGCGGTGTGTCGTGTCGCCCCGCGGACACGAGAAACCTAGTTCTGCATAGCCCTGTTCAGGTACCCTTTTCTTTCTCCTCGTTATCCCATTTTACGTTCCATCTGTTGTGACACGAACATTGCGTGACCCTCTCGATGCCCGTGCAACCCGCTCGGTGTATCGCGTCCTGTGGCGATCGCAAACTGCGATCCAAAAACAGGAAAATTAATACCCTGTTTTTCCTCGAAACTAAGTGCGCCCCACCAAACGGGACGACTTGGTCGCGTGCAGTCTTCACTGAAAGGTGCGCGCCGTTAATACGGACGTGTGGGAGTTTGCAGAAGTTGATTTGGATGTGCATGCACACCGGAATCAACGCATATCCGCCGACAACGCCCCGTATCGACATGTTCTGGATCTCGTTGTAACTTCGTGTACACAAGTCATATCGAAACAAAACTTACGCCATCGAACTTGTAGCAATACGCTGGTCCTGTGACCCAAGTTTGGTTCGATTCTGAGAACGTTGACAAAATCGCGTATCGTGGGCCCCACGGCTCAACTTGACGGGCAATTTTGTGATCGGCTCATCGGAATCCAATTCTGGAAGTTCCGTTGGGTTCGTATCATCGTTCTGGACTTGTTGACACTAAGTTTGACGAATTTGGAGACCATTGGTTCTGACACATTTTTCGGTGTGAAGCGGCCCACATGTGGACCCCGCTTTGACCAGAAACTGTCATTTTTGCCCCTGTGTCCAAATTGGACTCAAGGACAGACATTTCTAGCTATTTGATATTTTTTGAATCTGATGGTGATGTTTATTTCAGCAACCAGAGGAGTACCTGCAAATTCCACTGAGACCAGAGCTACAGTTGGAGTCAGAACCCCAGGCAAGTGAACCCAGGCAAGTGTACCTTGCCAAAACTTGCAGTACCTGCTTCATATTATTGTCTTGATTTATTTATATCTTGTACATGCTTAACCTAGGACCGTGTGACTTTACTCAGCGTCCGATTAATAGTCGGGTGCCAACACCGTACGCGGAGTTGGGTAACGTCATTTAGAGATGGATATCGAGACCCTTTTATATTCTCGTGCTTGCACTATCAAGTACGTTATACCTCAGGACACCTGGCACTATTTATGAGACAGAATCTTCCTAAAATATTCATGGTGATTCTGTATATGTTACAGGTTTCATGACATATTCTTTTGCTTAGATATTATATGACTTGCTGCATTAGATATGATCCTACGTGGCATGGACATGAGATATCGTGGACATGAGACGTATGATTACATTGGGTGGGGAGAGACACATAGCTACAGGTTGATTATATTATGACGGTATCGTAGTCTCTCTCTGAGCTTGACAACTGCATGATATCTCTGCTACCGTCTCCCCGACACTGAGCTTGTAGTGGTCTCAGCCTTAGTTCTAGTGATGCTCTCATCTTGCATATCACTTAGCTGGTTATATAGTTTACCCTATTGATTCATTTATTGCTGTACTGCATTTATTTTGGCATGAGTTATTTTGTACCTTGCTATGTCCCCTGAGGACCTGGATCCAGATTATGTCCCCACGATTAGCAGACGAGGTCTATCCCGAGGTATACGGGATCGGAGCATTAGCAGGAACAGGTGCATACGTTGGAGCAGAACCAGGAACCGAGGACGAGGTGATTGCAGAGGATTTCTCCTGAGTATATGTTTCTTCTATACTCAGTCTTTGATGCTATTTAAATTCTTGTTTAATGAACAATTGTATCAGACTTGTTATCGGGTTGTTCCCCGATTTATTTACTTGTGACTTGATGATGATTATAATTTTCTTTTGTTGATATTGATGTATTCATTCTGTAGATGAGATTAGTAGACCCTTATTGTTGTATTACAGCTTAAGTACGCCCCGATGGATCCAATAAATTAGGTTTGTCCATCGGTGTGTGCTGTTGGCCATTGCCACGTGTCTAGTCCCTCGATATTTTAGGACTGGGGCGTGACATGGTTTTTGTGTTGGCCCATGCAGGTCAACGACTAAATTGCTTCAGTTTTAACTTAGAGACCGAGCAAGCCTGCAATAAGAATAGGATAAGTTTTTAGGATCTCATCCACTTGCTTGAATCGTTCTTGATATCTATATCAGATTCGAGTCAATTTCTTGAATTGCATCCTGCCTTGATTCCTGTGCGCCTCTTATTATTTATTTTGGATGCAGAATTATGGATCCACGAGCAAACGACGAGACTCCTGCAACATCACCATGAGATGCTGTGGTAACCAACGAAGATGAAGTAACACTAGTAGATGGAGGTCAATGAGCTCAACAACGCAGTCAAGCGAATCAGCATGTCTCGAGAATCCAGCAAGAAGATATTCCACCATCGACGCAATTTACTCCCCCAATAACCGTATTTCCACATGGGCAGGCTATGGATGGGCATCAGATATTACAAATGATCTACGCAATGATGCAAGCTCAACAACAAATTCAACAAGAGGCTTTGCGTCATGAGGCAGAAAACTTGAGGAGCAGCCTAGTAACCGCACTGGAGCAAGCAGATTTACCAGCACGACGGCCAACGACGGGCTCTATCACCGATTTTCGACAGCTGAAGCCTCGTACCTTCTCAGGCAAAGAAGAGCCCACAGAAGTTCATGAGTGGCTCACCAACATACAACATCAATTAGAAGCAGTTGAGCTTCCACGGGAACGTTGGATGACCGCCGTCAGAATGCAATTGACGGACAATGCACATCACTGGTGGCTATCTGAGGAGACACGGCTCGGACCAGACCGAGTCACTTGGGAAGAGTTTTCCAGACTCTTTCAGGAGATGTACATTCCAGCCATCGCTCGATCAGAACTTCGGGACAAGTTCAATAACCTCACTCAAGACAGTATGACAGTGGAAGAATACAACGCAAAATTTATTCATCTGAGTCTCTTCGCCCTAACCCTGATCCCGACAGAAGAAGAAAAGGCTGAGAAGTTCTTCGATGGACTAAACTTCGAGCTACAGAAACTAATTGGATCCGTTGCACCTACATCTTACTCGAACGTCCTTGCTGCAGCCCGACGCATGGAGCGCGTCACCAGGAGAGAGACCAGTCTGAAATGGACTTCCATGTCAACATCAGCCAGAGCACCACAGAAAGAAGCTGCAAAAAGACCTCACATGCACCAGCTACCTGGATCATCTCCACAGGCACTACCTGTCTGTCAATATTGTCGCAAGTGAGGCCATATTGAGAACGAGTGCAGACGCAAAAGGAGATTATGTTTAGCTTGCGGATCCAGTCAGCATTTATTGAGGGAATGCCTTGAGCGTCGAGAAGGAGCACTAATGGTTAACTAACAAGCGGTACCAGTACCGAGGCCAGCCTATCCAGCATTGGGAGCACCACAAACGTGAGTTGAAGGAGTCCTACCACCAGCTCCAGGAGGGTATCAGCCGAGGCCACCTTTGATACCCCAGACACTACTCTTCCAGCAGGTTCAGCAGCAGCAGAGAAATCGACTGCAAGGACGCAGACAAGCTCTGGCGATGACCTTGGAGGACGCGCAGGCTCTTGGAGTAGCTAATGCGCGTAAGTGATTCGTGGCTATCGTTTCTAGTATTGCTTTAGCTCGTGCCTATTGGTTCGTGACCTTAGCCTTAATCTAGTAATTTTTTAAACTTGCTAATAATTAATAACCTAGTATGTTTTTAAGTGATAACCTAGTCTTCCTAAAACTATAGTTTTATAGATTTTTTTCCCTCTGGAAATTGCATAATCTCCATTGCTTAGGGAAATGATTTTTCCTATGTGTTCTTCTCAAAACCCTCAACCTTGATTCTTCTTGATAGTGATGTGCATCGATCAATGCTTGCAACCGAGTCATCTCTGTTGACAGGTTATTCTTTGATTGCGAGGATGCAATCCTCTTAAGGGGGGCAGATTGTAAACCCCCTGATTTTTCAAGAATTTTAAATTAATTTTTTATAATTTTTCTAGAATTTTCTGGGATTTTTAATTAATTAAGACTAAGATATTTTGAGATTAAATAATTTCTAAATGATGTTAAATAATATTAAAATATTATGAGAATAATATTTTTGGGTGTAAAATGAAAAATTAGACATAGGGTAATTTTTCGGGAATTTATTGGACCCCGAAAATATTTTTAAAGCCCTAAAAACTAAGTTTTAAATAAACCAAAATAAACCCGGTTTAATTGAACCAAACCAACCCGAACCGGACCCGGTTCAACTAAACCGAACCCAAATTCTTAACGGGTCGGGTCGGATTCGAATTGAACCCGACCCGGACCCGTTAACCCGACCGAAACCCTAACCCCCAACTTCTCTTCTTCCCGACTCCTCCCCTCCCCGGCGGCCGTTTCCGCCGCCGTGGCCGCCGGCGATCCGTCGATTTGCCTCCGTCAGCGCCCTCCACCGTTTCCCCTTCACCTTCCTCAACCTCCGGCCATCCGCCTCCCTCCCTCGACCTATAAAACCCCCTCGACCCGAGCCCCCGCTGCCACTGCCCTAGCTCAGCCCCGCTCCGTCGACACCAGCTGTCTTCTTCGACGACCCCAGCCAGAGACCCGCCGCAGAAGTGCAGCCGTCTCCTCCTCCCGAGACTCGCCTCTGCAGCGCCTCAGCCGCCCATGAGCCCCGGCCGCCCAGCTCCTCCGTCTTCCCCTCTGTCTCGACCACGACAAGCAGTAGTGCCGCCCTGAGCCGACCCCTGCCGCCTCGAGCCCGGCCGCCTTCGACAGCGCCTCAGCCAAGCCGCGTCCGCCTCCCTCAGCTCCGGCCAGCTCCGCTGTCTCCGACGATCGAAGCCCTAACCCTAGCCGTGTCCCACTGTGTTGTGTCGCGGTGTGTCGCGTCGCCCCACGGAGACGAGAAACCCACTTCTGCGTAGCCCTATTCAGGTACCCTTTTCTCTCTCCTCGTTGCCCCGTTTTCCGTTCCGTCTGTTGTGATGTGAACACTGCGTGACCCTCTCGATGCCCGTGCAACCCGCTCGGTGTATCGCGTCCTGTGGCGATCGCAAACTGTGATCCATAAACAGGAAAATTAATACCCCATTTTCCCTCGGAACTAAGTGCGCCCCACCAAACGGGATAACTTAGTCGTGTACGGTCTTCACCGAAAGGTGCGCGCCATTAATACGGATGTGCAGAAGTTCGCAGAAGTTGATTTGGATGTGCGTGCACACCGGAATCAACGCGTATCCGCCGACAACGCCCCGTATCGACCTGTTCTGGATCTCGTTGTAACTTTGTGTACACACGTCGTATCAAAAAAAAACTTAAGCCATCGGACTCGTAGCAATACGCTGGTCCTGTGACCCAAGTTTGGTTCAATTTAGAGAACGTTGACAAAATCGCGTATCGTGGGCCCCGCGGCTCCACTTGACGGGCGATTTTGTGATCGGCTTATCGGAATCCAATTCTGGAAGTTCCGTTGGGTTTGTATCATCGTTCTGGACTTGTTGACACTAAGTTTGACGAATTTGGAGACCATTGGTTCTGACACATTTTTCGGTGCGAAGCGGCCCACATGTGGACCCCGCTTTGACCAGAAACTGTCATTTTTGCCCCTATATCCAAATTGGACTCAAGGACAGACATTTTTAGCTATTTGATATTTTCTGAATCTGATGGTGATGTTTATTTCAGCAACCGGAGGAGTACCTGCAAATCCCACTGAGACCAGAGCTACAGTTGGAGTCAGAACCCCAGGCAAGTGAACCCAGGCAAGTATACCTTGCCAAAACTTGTAGTACCTGCTTTATATTGTAGTCTTGATTTATTTATATCTTGTACATGCTTAACCTAGGACCGTGTAACTTTACTCAGCGTTCGATTAATAGTCGGGTGCCAACACCGTACGCGGAGTTGGGTAACGTCATCTAGAGATGGATATCGAGACCCTTTTACATTCTCGTGCTTGCACTATCAAGTACGTTATACCTCAGGACACCTGACACTATTTATGAGACAGAATATTCCTGAAATATTCATGGTGATTCTGTATAGGTTACAGGTTTCATGATATATTCTTTTGCTTAGATATTATATGACTTGTTGCATTAGATATGATCCTTCGTGGCATGGACATGAGACATCGTGGACATGAGACGTATGATTACATTGGGTGGGAAGAGACACACAGGCTACAGGTTGATTATATTATGACGACGTCGTAGTCTTTCTGAGCTTGACAACTGCATGATATCTCTGCTACCGGCTCCCCGACACTGAGCTTGTAGTGGTCTCAGCCTTAGTTCTAGTGATGCTCTCATCTTGCATATCACTTAGCTGGTTATATAGTTTACCCTATTGATTCATTTATTGCTGCACTACATTTATTTTAGCATGAGTTATTTTGTACCTTGCTATGTCCCCTGAGGACCTGGATCCAGATTATGTCCCCAGGATTAGCAGACGAGGTCTATCCCGAGGTATACGGGACCGGAGCATTAGTAGGAGCAGAAGCAGGAACAGGTGCATACGTTGGAGTAGAACCAGGAATCGAGGACGAGGTGATTGCAGAGGATTTCTCCTGAGTATATGTTTCTTCTATACTCAGTCTTTGATGCTATTTAAATTCTTGTTTAATGAACAATTGTATCAGACTTGTTATCGGGTTGTTCCCCGATTTATTTACTTGTGACTTGATGATGATTATAATTTCCTTTTGTTGATATTGATGTATTCATTCTATGGATGAGATTAGTAGACCCTTATTGTTGTATTACAGCTTAAGTACGCCCCGATGGATCCAATAAATTAGGTTTGTCCATCGGTGTGTGCTGCTGGCCATTGCCACGTGTCTAGTTCCTCGATATTTTGGGACTGGGGTGTGACACCTATACTACTTGGCGGCCTCTGTCGTTCAAAAGACGATATGCTTTATAGGCCTCTGATTCTCCAAGAGAACCATGCCAATCCCATTATGGCCAGATAGTTCACATGTTGGAAAGTTTTTCTCAATTTGCATTCACTTAGACGGTTAGGCAACCCATTGGATGTTTATATTTTATTACTTTATTGGCATGTTTATATGTATCTTGTTATGTCCCTCCGAGGACCTGTCCCTTTCCAGATATGGACGAGCAGGAGTACCCACAGGAGTACGGACCTGGACCTGACACTACGTACCTGACTGAGGAGGTCTTACCCTCAGAGTATCTGTGATTTATTTCCACTGTTTTGAGATTTTGTAGCTATTTCAGTATAGTCGTTTTGTAGTGGATTTGTTTCCACCCGACTATTAGACTTGATACACATCTTGATATTTAGTTATATTCCAGCTCTTTTCCTACTTATTATTTGTGTTATGGATGAGATATAGATTGTGTATAACTTATTGTGACAATATATTACCACTGGTGGATTGCATATTCATTTACAGCGTACGTGTGTATATGATTTCCATATATTAGAGTTCGTATACATACGGCTGGGCATGTTACGTACTCCTAGTCCTACATATTTTGGGACTGGGGCATGACATGTTTTTAGTGGTGGCCCATGCAGGTCCTGAATATATTATCTTGGTTACGTAACTGTACCAAACAAGCCTGCATATAGGAATAGATTATAAGGATCTCATCCATGCTTAACTAAACCATATTCTTCCTTTTAACTATCCTCTGTTGGGTAAAACAAAGTTTTACGCCAAAGACCCTTTACGCTGTGATCAGACTCTTTACCTTGTTGACATAAAAGCCAACTGTTGCTGGCGTAAAAAGCCAAACTATACAGAAGATTGTTTACTTTACGCTGCGGTTATGACAACTGCTAAACTATGTTTCCTTAGTCTTCTCAAATCTATATGACATCATACAATCCACGTAGATAACTTCCCCTGCGTAAAACTTGACGATTCATGTACAATAGGTAACCAGCGTAGAAGAATCTGCTTAAGCGTAAAATATAAGGATAAGATATGAGCGTATTTATCAGAGTCTTAGTTTTCCCAGTCTTGACTAGTTAGAACCGAATCTCTTGCATTAAATACAGAGATATGCCTTGAGCCCTGTGCAAAAATAGCTTTTGACATAGAGTCTAATTTTTGTCTTAACTTGAGCGTAAAAAACTTATTTCGGACTTGAGCATTAATGCGCATTTCTATCAAATGCAAAATAGGCAGCGTATTCAGAGGGATTCCTTTTGGATGCATAAAAACAACTTATATTCAATATGTCACTAAACGATAACCTGGGTCTCTGTGCAATTCATCATCACAGCCGTCCTCTCGATTATCGTGTAGCACTTTTGTCAGATGTCAGGTTCACTGAATTATCTGACAAATTCATCTGAGGAATACGAAGAGTTTTTCGTACAAATTACGCTGCTATGTATTTCAGGTTTTATAGAACTCTTTACGCATGAAACCTTTTACGCAGATCTCTTTACGCAGATAGATTTTATGCAGACCTTTTACGAAAACTTTACGCAGGAAGTATAGAGATATTTTACGCGCAGAATTCCTACGTCAACTTTACGCCAGACATCTTGAAACTTTGTTTTACGCCGACAATTTTGAATCTCTGTTTTACGCCAAATTACCTCGATTCTCTTCTTTACGCGCGGACAGCTCTGAAGTCTTACTTTACGCCAAACTATCTTGAAGCTCTGCTTTACGCAGGAAGCTTATCAACCTGTTTACGCCAACCACCTTGAAGCCCTGTTTTACGCAGGAGAGACTTCATGTATGGTGCAAGTTTTTGACTGTGAAATACGTAGACAATTCCCCAGCGTATTTCATAATTCTATATTCTATTTTATACTTGCATCATGTTTGATTCCTGTACTCCTTCTGGACATTGTGTACATCACTTACAGAAAGATGGAGATGCAGAAGGGATGTACTGTCACAGATGATGATACAACTCCTGGAGTCAATGGTCAGACTCAAGGGGAGACCTCAACTCCTAGACTTCCGGGATCAGATGGACAGATTCATAATCCAGTTCCATCTGATATTCCCATCCCACCTAATGGGAACCTTCCAGTCTTATCGACACCGCAGGATGGCCAGGCACAACTGTTCTAATTATTCCAGATGATAATGCAGAAACAACGACAACAGGCCGCCATACTAGCTGCAGAGCAGAGACAACAAGCAGCAGAACAGAGACAAGAGTTCTTAGCAGCTCTTGAAAGGATGGCTGCAAAGACTACTGTACCAGCTCAAGCACTAGCTCCAGAACCTCGAGCTAGAGTTGGTTCAGTAAAGGACTCTGTACAAATGGGTCCGAGGCCATACAAAGGCATTAAAAATCTAGAAGAAACTACCAACTGGATTACTCACACTCAGAAGTTATTAGAAGCGTCGCAGCTACCTGCAGACCTATGGATGACGGGTGTAAGGACGCTTCTAGATGGTAATGCTCATCACTGGTGGGAATCCATGGAGCGCCAGTTGGGTACATACCAGACTTGGGAGCAGTTCCTGGAGTGCTTTAAAAGGAAGTACTTTCCGGACACCATTAGAGATGCATTGTACGATCAGTTCTCTACTTGGAGCAGGGGAACAGAACGGTGGACGAGTATGATGCTGATTTTAGTTGCCTCAGTAAATATGGTACTGCCTTGATACCAGATTACTTGGCCAAGGCTAAGAGGTTTCATCGTGGACTAACTCAGGAGCTACAACACTACACTAGCTCCCAGTCCCGAATCTCTTATGCCGAGTTACTGACAGAAGCCAGATTACAAGAAACCATCAGTAGAAGAAAGGGAGGTCAGCTGAGGACACCGCAAGGACCAGCAAGAACACAATAAGGAGGACCTATCAGACGTCCTTTAGCTCAGCAACAACAGTATCAGCATAGAGCAGGACCATACCAGATCCCAGGGAAGCCCTACTGCAATTATTGTGGGAAATGCGGACATATTATGAGGGACTGTCGAACTCACTTGGGACAATGTATGAGATGTGGTTCCGGGCAGTATATGATAAAAGACTGTCCTATGCAACAAGCATTAATACTTCCACCACCAGCACAGAGACTAGCACTTCCAGCACCAAAGCCAGCTCAACAGATGGCTAGACCAGGAGCACCTCGACCTCCAACAGCAGGAGGATTTCAGCAAGGACAACCTCTACCTACACAGGAGGAACAGTTCGCGAGGGCCAGACATGGACAGCTGCAGAGGAATGGGCAAGCTTTTGCAATGGAAGTGGATGACATGGATCAGGAGATTGATGTCATAGCAGGTATCACTCTTGCTTTTACTTTTCCTGCTACGACATTGTTTGATACGGGAGCCACCCACTCATTCATATCATCTAGTTTTATTACCAAACACAATATTACCTCTACACCTTTACCTAGTTGTATTAGAATCCTTACTGGGGGAGGAGTTATACCTATTAGTAGAATTTGTAGATCATGTCCTATAGTGATACGTGGCAGAGAGATGAATGCCCGACTCTTAGTTCTTTCTATGCCAACTTTTGATATTGTGCTTAGAATGGACTGGCTAAGCAAGTACCATGCTTTCTTCGATTGTTTTGGAGGAAGCATTCTTTTTAAGGTATCCGGCCAGCCTGAACTTGAGTTTACACCAGGATCCACAAAAATCCTTGATGGTATGCAACTCGCATGGACGATGTCGTTTATCATCCCATTATTTCAGAATTCCAAGACGTCTTTCCAGTAGAATTACCAGGCTTACCCCCAGATAGAGACGTAGAATTCTCAATTGAATTAACACCAGGAGCAGCACCCATAGCATCACATGTTTATAGACTGGCAAAGAAGGAGATGGATGAACTGAAGACACAATTAAAAGAACTAGATGAGAAAGGTTTCATCCGACCAAGTGCATCACCCTGGGGAGCACCAGTATTGTTTGTACCAAAGAAGGATAGGTCAGTGCGTATGTGCATTGACTATAGAGCCTTAAATACAGTAACAGTAAAGAATAAATATCCACTGCCATGCATTGATGACTTATTCGATCAGCTTAGTGGAGCCAAGATATTTTCAAAGATAGATTTGAGATCGGGATATCACCAGGTAAAAGTACGGAAGGAGGACATTCCGAAGACTGCATTCCGGACAAGATATGGGCACTATGAGTTTCTGGTCATGCCATTTGGATTGACCAATGCTCCAGCTATCTTTATGGATTTTATGAATCGAGTCTTCCATCAGTATTTGGACCAGTTCATAGTTGTCTTCATAGATGATATACTTGTCTATTCGAAGAACCACGAGGAGCACGAGAAGCACCTGCGGATTATTCTAGAGACCTTGAGAAGAGAGCAGTTATATGCGAAGCTCAGTAAATATGAGTTCTTCTTGGACAGAGTTTCATTTCTTGGGCATGTCGTTACCGGAGATGGTATTTCTGTTGATCCAGAAAAGATCTCGGCAGTCGAGACATGGCCTGTTCCTAAAACAGCAGCAGAGGTGAGAAGTTTTCTTGGACTTGCAGGATATTACCGACGGTTCATGGAGAACTTCTCAAAGATAGCAACACCTATGACCCGGTTAACTTGCAAAGATTAAGAGTTCATATGGACCAACGAGTGTCAAACCGCTTTCGAGGAATTGAAGAAGCGACTGACTACAGCACCAGTATTAACTATTCCATCCGGACCAGGAGGCTATATGATCTACAGTAACGCATCAGGGAAAGGTTTGGGATGCGTATTGATGCAACATGGCAAGGTGATTGCATATGCATCTAGGCAGTTATGAGTACATGAGAAGAATTATCCAACTCATGACTTGAAACTTAAAGCCGTGGTATTTGCTCTGAAGCTATGGAGACATTACTTATATGAGGAATGAGTAGAAATCTATACAGACCACAAAAGCCTCAAGTATGTCTTCATGCAGAAGGAGTTAAATATGAGGCAACGTCGATGGCTCGAATTGATGAAAGATTTTGAGATAGAGTTACATTATCACCCAGGCAAGGCTAATGTTGTAGCAGATGCGTTAAGCCGGAAGCTAGTAGCTTATTTCTTGACACACAGAAGGAATTATTGAAGGACTTGCAAGAACTAGGCGTCGAAGTAATATTACCCAGAACAGATGGAATACTAGCCAACTTGCAAGTACAATCATCACTAGTAGAAAGAATCAAGGCAGCATTTTCACAGACGCCAGATTCAGAAGATTAAAAGAAAGGACAGAGGCTGGAAAACAGACAGGACTGCGCATCCATGATGATGGGATATTACGATGTGGTGATCGTCTTTATGTTCCAAATGGAGAGATTCGACAGGAGCTGATGACAGAAGCTCATAATTCGATATATTCTATTCATCCTGGAGGCACCAAGATGTATCTTGATTTGCGACAGCATTTTTGGTGGCATGGAATAAAAAGAGAGATAGCTCGCTTTGTAGCTAAATGTTTGGTATGCCAGCAAGTAAAGGCAGAGCACCAGAGAACAGCAGGATTATTGCAACCACTTTCGATTCCAGAGTGGAAGTGGGAACACATCACTATGGACTTCGTCACAGGTTTTCCTAGGAGTCAAAATGGTAGAGATGCAGTATGGGTAATAGTAGACCGACTCACCAAGTCAGCCCATTTCTTGCCTTTTAGAATTGGCTAATCTACAGAAGCTTTGGCTGACTTATATATGAGGTAGATCATGAGGTTGCACGGAGTACCCGTCAGCATTGTATCAGACAGGGATTCGTGCTTTACGTCCCATTTTTGGAGGAGCATGCAAGAAAGTCTTAGAACTCGTCTAAAATTCAGTACATCTTATCATCCACAGACAGATGGGCAGTCAGAACGTACTATTCAGACATTGGAGGATATGTTGAGGGCTTGTATATTAGACTTTGGAGGATCATGGGAGGACCACTTACATCTTGTAGAATTTTCTTACAACAATAGCTATCAGGCGAGCATCCAGATGGCTCCGTTTGAAGCATTATATGGAAGAAAGTGTAGGTCTCCTATGTGTTAGAGTGATATGGGAGAACGTCAAATTCTGGGACCAGAGTTAGTGGTCAACACCGTAGAGACAGTTAAGAAAATACAAAAACACTTGCGAGCAGCGCAAGACAGGCAGAAACAATGGGCAGACCTTCATCGTCGTCTCTTGGAATTTAAAGAGGACGACCATGTCTTCTTAAGGATAACACCTACTAGAGGCACCATTCGATTCGGAGGACGCGGCAAGTTGAGTCCAAGGTATATTGGACCATTTGACGTGCTAGAGAAGGTAGGAGAAGTAGCATATCGACTTGCACTACCACCTTCACTTGAGGGAGTACATGACGTATTCCATGTGTCGCAGCTCAGGCGATATGTGGCAGACAGCAGTCATGTTCTAGATCATTCGGATATCACCATTGGGCCGAGCTTGTCATATCAAGAGCAACCCGTGGAAATCCTTGATCGTCGAGAGAAAGTATTAAGGAACCAGTCTATTCCCTTAGTCCGCGTGGCATGAAAGCATGGCGCGCCAGAAGAATCTACTTGGGAGCGCGAGGACGACATGCGCCAACGTTTTTCGAACCTATTCATTGACCAAGTTATGAAATTACTTTATAAATTTATACCTTATACAAATCTTGACTTTCTACCATGGCTTAGTTTTAATTTCGAGGACAAAATTTTTATAAGTTGGGTAGAATGTAAGAACCCTAATTCTGAAAACCGTATTTCTATATTATTATTATTATTAATTATGTAATTTATTATTTATAGTAATTATGAGCTAAATAGAGAAAATAGAATTTCCTATTGGATCAAACCAAAAATTCGTAAACCGTTAAATACCCTTTCCGCGTAAAGTAAGGAGTTAATCAACAGCAGCTCATTACCCCGCGTATATTTCACCACGCCTAAACAACAGTAGCTCATCACCCCGCGTATAATTCACTGTGCATAAATATCAGCAGTCGCAGTAACAAAACCACTGCCTATTCTTCTCTGTGCGTAAAACTTCTCATCAGCAGCAGTTCACCCCACGTAAACTCTACTTCTCACCGTGCGTAAAACCCAAAACACAACCCATTGAGAGAAGAAAATATCAACAGCAGAAGCAAAACCCAAATTTACTTTGCTTTGCTTTCCTACACACGTAAGCTTCTCATTCCACCACTCATTAAATACTATTATTACTAAACACCCCTCAACCGAGATCTAAACCAATGAAAAGAACACAGCAGCGGTAGTAATTCCTTAAGCATTAAGTAATTTCCACCGCCCTTATCACTATATATATATGTTTATTATTACAAACTCTTTTAAACCCTAACCCCACTTTTTCTTACAACAAACTAAAACATTGTATTGGACGTTGCACTCTTCAGAACTTTTGCTTGGCAAGTATACCTTGCCATTGAACTGAATTTAAATTCCATATAATGCATGCATGTTTATTCCTATTTATTTAGTTCAATTATTGCTATATAAATTGCGCGTCCAAGAAAACTTGGGTGCAACGACGATATCGTCGTATCATGGTTATTTCTGTAGTTTTTGGACCTACTTTATGAGACTACCCCATTATTATGAGGCATTTTATGTTTAATTGGCTGTGATACAGTTGTTACACGAGTTGTGAGTCTCATATAGATCACGGACTGCGTGACAGGTCTGGCCTCCTGTACGTATGAGCCGTGCGTTAAGGGATGACTGCTGATAGAAACTTTGTATGCTAGTATACCTAGTAGTTATTGAGAGGTTTTATCGTGTCATGGACGTGGCATGCTTAGAGCATGGGATGGGGAGAACAACAAGTAAGACATTTGGGCTCCTTTGCACTCTCCTTATATGTAACCCGTACGCTCCACCAGAGATACGCAGGATGACCCCTATACTACTTGGCGGCCTCTGTCGTTCAAAAGACGACATGCTTTATAGGCCTCTGATTCTCCAAGAGAACCATGCCAATCCCATTATGGCCAGATAGTTCACATGTTGGAAAGTTGTTCTCAATTTGCATTCACTTAAACAGTTAGGTGATCCATTAGATATTTATATTTTATTACTTTATTGGCATATTTATATGTATCTTGTTACGTCCCTCTGAGGACCTGGTCCCTTTCCAGATATGGACGAGCAGGAGTATGGACCTGGATCTGACACTACGTACCTGACTGAGGAGGTCTTACCCTCAGAGTATCTGTGATTTATTTCCACTATTTTAAGTTTTTGTAGCTATTTTAGTATAGTCGTTTTGTAGTGGATTTGTTTTCACCCGACTATCAGACTTGATACACATCTTGATATTTAGTTATATTCCAGCTCTTTTCCTACTTATTATTTGTGTTATGGATGAGATATAGATTGTGTATGACTTGTTGTGACAATATATTACCACTAGTGGATTGTATATTCATTTACAGCGTACGTGTGTATATGATTTCCATATATTGGAGTTCGTATACATATGGCTGGGCGTTACGTACTCCTAGTCCTACGTATTTTGGGACTGGGGCGTGACAATGTATGCTTGCCTGGATCCTCAAGCTGTGAGTACCAAAATCCTGCTTCCGAAGTCTCGCCCGAACGGTCCAGCAACCCTATACATATAATATAATATAATATAATATAATATAATATAATATAATATAATATAATATAATATAATTATCAGTCATTACGCTAGTACGCACAGAAAACACAACTACGCTGTACTTAGAAACTGACTCAAGGGGGGGTCATGACTGGTCAACTAGCAGGGTCGAGTGTGCACACAGCTAAAATGCACAAGTGTCATATCCTCAATTACCGTGCACAGCAAGACAACGAGTTATCAAAATACACTATAATACCAAATAACATATAGCGCAAAACACAGGTCCTAGTTAACAGGGTAATGTGCACAAGTCAGTTGTCTAAACACCTAGGTCAACACAAGTGTAACACATTAAATAACCATATTTTTCTATGAGGTAATCACTAATACTAATTTCTATTCTAAGTTATGCACACACATACACATTGCACTAGGGTTCACCACTACGCATTGATGCAACAATACATGAAGAAAAGAAGGCAATATATACCTAGTCGTGATCGTGGCCAGGGGGGCGATGTCCGCTGCTCGTGGGCGGCCTGCCTCCGACGAGGGAGGGTGGTGCTTCGGCGAGTACATCACGTAGCAGCAGCAGCACCGACAGCAGCTGCGGCAATGGCAGTAGCTTGCAGCGGCAGCAATGTAGAAGCATGAAAAATACGCTGGGAAATTATACGCGTAAAACCGTCAACATGCAGGAAGCCCGCGTAAAACAGAGTTCCAGCACTGGGTGGCGTAATACATGACTTCAGAAGCCATTTGGCGTACAACGGAGCTTCAACGCTGGTCAGCGTAAAACAAGAGCTCCAAAACAACTCGCGTAAAGCAGTACTTCCAAACTGCTTTGGCGTAAAAAGGTTGCTACATCGCCACTCCGACGTAAAATCTGTCTGCTTTAATGCAGCAAAAAGTTGTACGAGGAACTCTTCGTATTTCTCGAATGAACCTGTCAGACGAAGCAGAGAACCTGACTCCTGACAAAGAGTACTGCACGACGATCGAGAGGACGACTGTAATGATGATTCTGCACAGAGCCCCAGACTGTCGTTTAGTGATATAATCCTTGATATAAGACGTTGTTTATGCATTCAAGGAATACACTGCCTATTCTACACAGGAAGAGATGATCTTTTACGCTCAGGATGAGACAAAACCAGCTGCCACGTCAAAAGCTGCTCTTCGTACAGAACTCGAGGTACGTCTCTGCAGTTAATACGCGAGATGGGGACAGATCTCTGCATTTAATGTACGAGATTTGGTTGTACTTTTAATGACTGGGAGAGCTATAATTAGGGCTAATACGCTCACATCACCACCCCTACATATTACACCAACCAGGCTATTTTCAGCTATAGGAGTACGCCATATGCTATCTCCTCGAAATACGCCGACCTGGCTATTTTTAATTATAGGAGTACGCCGTATGCTATCTTCTCGAAATACGCCAACTCAGGCTATATTTGCAAAGGTGCGTAATAAGGCTATTTGGCCCAGAATACGCTCAAGATCTCAGTCAAGCAAGGACAATTGGCTATCTTTACGCTGGTTACCTATCCATGCAGCATCAAGCTTTACGCAGAATTTGGCTTCTACGCCAACAAGACAGCTATTTGGCTTTTACGCCAACAAGACAGCTATTTGGCTTCTACGCCAACAAGACAGCTATTTGGCTTTTATGCCAACAAGACAGCTACTTGGCTTCTACGCCAACCAGATAGCTACTTCGCTTCTACGCCAACAAGATAACTATTTGGCTTTTACGCCAACGTGACAGTTATTTGGCTTTTATGCCAACTTTCTCTACGCGAGGGACAGTTACCTACGTGGCTTGCATGCCGTGATCTTCGATGAGCGATTATACGCATTACCTCATAATGGGACACGCGTCATACGCCGATTCAGGAGATCATTCATACGTGGGTAGCAGTTATTATAACCGCCGCATAAAAGGGGCAGCTCTCCCCGTTGTTCGGTTCCTACACCGACTAGTCAGTTACTATGACCGAGCCCTATAAATAGAGACCTCCGGCCACGGAGGTCCAGGGTCAAAGATTTTCCAAGGTCGAATCCAAGGTGGAGAGAATTCAAAAGTCACAGACAGAGGTCAAGGTCAAGAAAGCACCTATAGAGAGCTTTGGCAACGAGGGTTCAACCTTTCCTGCAGTCTTTGAAGCTTCTTTTTCTTCTTCTACAACACTTTTTCGTCATCGTGTGGTCCAAGGGACAAAGTGATCGACCGCAGATCAGACTCCTATAGCAATATTTCCCCAGAATCAAATTTTTGTACTTAACATCCTCGTATATATCCTAACATAGAATAAGATATGAAATTACAATAGAGGGACTCAAGATAATAGAGAGACCTTCTTTTTCTTCAAAAATTCAAGATTACGACTATAATCCTAGCAAGCTATATATCCTAACATAGAATAAGATCACTTGGCCTTCAATTATAAGAGTTATGTAGCACGAGTTAAAAGATGAAGAAAAGAAGAATCATAATTTCGTTGTCGCACATTTATCGAACGCTAAGGTTGCAGGGGAACAAGATATGAAATTACAATAGAGGGACTCAAGATAATATCATGGTTTTCTAAGTGGAAGGTGGCGAGCAATTCTCCGTGTTTGAGGTATGATCTCAAGGGGAATGTCATACTTGTTGCTCTGGGCTTCCTGAGGTACTGTCTGCTAATATCACGACAAGAATCTATATCCTAATACTATCTCACTATGCACATTAGGTTCAGTACCTACATTCGATCTCGGATTTCTATTGGTTCCTTAATACTAGGGTCAAACATTAGGGTCAAATCTCTAACTAGCTCTAGTAGTGCCTATACTACACTTAAGTCATTCTTAATTATGTCAAGGAATAATGGCAAGCCATTCCTTAGATAAGGATACTAGGGTTTACTTAAATATTCTAAACTTAGTGACGTGTCAGGGTTCTAGTTACTCTTACTAGGAAGGTTACCCTACTTATTATCTAACAACAGGGGCTTCTATATTCTAGAAGAAGGCTACACTCAAGGAACTAATAGGGAAGCACATGAATCAAGCAGGATGCATTCGTTCAAATAGAATGGATTGGAAAGAGGATGAGTCATAGTCAGATGTGGATAAGATCCTATATTCTAATCCTATTTGCAGGCTTGCTCGGTACAGTAACATAACCGAGACAATATGCTCAGACCTGCATAGGCCACCACAAAAATATGTCACGCCCTAGTCCCAAAATACGTAGGACTAGGATACGTAAGCATGTCAGCCGTATGAATATGGCACTCCAATATATGGAAACCATAACACACGTACGCTGTAACATAAATAACAATCCACAGTAACGTCCAACGTTCTATAGAGTGTGGTATCTATAATATCATCACATAATGTCCAACACTCTACAGAATGTGGTATCAGTAATATATATATATACGTCTGTATCACTCCGTCGAGTGCGATATCAGTGTCAAGGAGTGGGGTGTCCCATATGCCTAATAGTCGTCCTCCCCGCCCAATGATCTATGTATGTTGTATCCACAACACGCGTCAGCTACTATGCCTCGGCGTCATAACTCTGGCTCATAGTCTATCGTTAGAGCAAGGGTCCATCCTTACAACCAAACAAGGACAAGGATGGGACCATCGTACCACGCTAGTCTATGCTCCGCCTATCAATAACTGCTAAGTCTTTTAACATGCATCACTATTAGCAGTTATACCCTATCCGTCGTACGCCTACACATACAGGTGGCCAACCACATACGCAGGACCGTGCCCTACATGAGACTCACAACACGTGTAAGAAATGTGTCCAGGCCTGGGAGTCATATCAATAACTCCATAACTTTAGGTGGGTCTACTAGACACTAGGTCAGACACAAGTCCTAACGTCAACGCCTCCGTTGACTGCACCCGAGTCTCTCTCAGACGCGCACAATTAAATAATAAATATACAGTTAATAATACAGAATTTAAATAATACAACAAGGCAAGGTATACTTGCCTGGCAAGAGAGCGGCAATGTGTAACGTCCAGATGTCAAACACCAAGAGTTAGAAACTATGACCTCAAAATAAAAGTCTCCGGATGCTGAAATAAACATCACCAACATTCCCAGAATAAGTAGAATAGTTAGAAAACACTACCCTTTCGTCCAATTTGGACACAGGGCAAAAATACAGTTTTCGGTCAATACGGGGTCTACAAGTGGGCCCGCCTTGCACCGAAAAACGTGTCAGAGACAATGTTCTCCAAATTCGTCAAACTTAGTGCCAACAAGTCCAGAACGTCAATACGAACCCAACGGAATGTCCAGAACTGGATTCTGATGAGCCGATCACAAAATCGCCCATCAAGTAGAGCCGTGGGGCCCACGATACGGAATTTTGTCAACATTCTCAGAATTGAACCATACTTGGGTCACAGGACCAGCGTATCGCTAAGAGTCCGATGGCGCAAATTTCGTTTCGATCCGACGTGTGTACACAAAGTTACAACGCGTTCTAGAACAGGCCGATACGGGGCGTTGTCGACGGATACGCGTTGATTCCGGTGTGCATGCGCTTCCAAATAAATTTTTGCAAAATCCCACATGTCCGTACTAACGGTGCACACCTTTCGATAAAGACCGCACGCGACCAAGTCATCCCGTTTGGTGGGGCGCACTCAGTTCTGGGGGAAAACAGGGTATTATTTTTCCTGTTTGTGGATCGCAGTTCGCGATCGCCACAGGACGCGACACACCGAGCGGGTTGCACGGGCATCGAGAGGCTTACGCAGTCTACGCGTCACAACAGACAGAACAGAAAATGGGGCAGCAAGGAGAGAGAAAAGTCTACCAGAAGAGGGCTACGCAGAACCGAATTTCTCGTATCCGCGAGGCGACACGATACACCGCGACACAGTACTGCCTAGGGTTAGGGTTCCGATCGCCGGAGACTTCGTCAGGGCTGCCACTGGAGTAGGCGGAGGACGGCGAGACGGGGACGGCTCGTCGACTGGTCGAGGCGGCCGGGGCTGCACTGGCGGCGGCCTGGTTGAGTTGCTGCGGCGAGGGACGGGGCAGGGGAAAGACGCCGGGGCTCGGGTCGAGCGGCTGCGGGTCGGAAAGAGGGGCGGAGGAGAGAGGCGGAAGGGCTTCGCCGGTGGCTGCGGGGAGAGCAGCGGCTGGGTCATCGTGGAGTAGGGGGAGTCGAGGTCGAGGGGGATCCGGCGAAGGGAGGTCGGGAAGGAGGGAGGTGAAGGTCGAGGAAGGGGCAGGCGGAGCTGCTCCGGTGGGGGTCGGCTAGCCGCGGGGGAGGCGGAGGACAGGGAGAGGGGGTGGCGGCTGTCGGCTAGGGTTAGGGTTAGGTTTAGGGATTTTTGTTTTAGGAAAATTTTCTTTTAAGAAAAATAAAAAAAAGGGAAGGAAAAGTACTTTTATATACATGTGAAACTTGGGTTTGGGTTGACCATGGTAAGTGGGCTTAGTCAACATCTCCTTGTGATGGGCCAAGGCTCTCATGGGGATGTTAGGAGGGCTAGAAGTTGCATTAATTAAATGCAAGGATAGATTTAAAATAACGGGGCGATGTTGCGCGTTGCACATCTCGAAAAATTACAGAAAAATCCACGTGAAGGGAAAATTGGGTTTCTTCACGTATTGTCCAATGGTGTGGACCCTCAATGCAATTTTGCATAAAAATGCCCAATAATTGGAAAATTTGCACAAGGACAAAAATTGGATTTAATTTATTAAATTGGATTTAATTTATTAAATTGAATGCGCACGATATTCTAGAATTAATTAGAAGTACATGGGAATAAAATTAGGTGGGACACAAGTGTCAGGGACGTAGAGGGTACAGTTTAGAATATTAATAAAATTTGTTTGTATATAACGGGTCAAGGTTATGTCTCCAATTCCGATTGGAACGCACAAGGGTACATAGTCGTATTTATTTAGAATTTAAGAAATAACGTCCGCGATGTTTATTGTGCGACTAAAATGTCGCACTAGAAAGCATGATTATAATTTACACAAAGGTCAGAAAGGTAGGCGGGCACGTCTAGGACAATGTTATGTACTTTGCAGATAGGCAATGGCTAGCGTAGTGCTCCAATTTACGAAGCAACGGTAAGGTGCGCTACACGATAAAATAATGTACAGTTAAGTCAAATGCCGTGTTCTAAATTCTAATTGGGTTCAAACTAGCCCTAATTCCACTATATAAGCCAAGTAAACCTAATTTCGGGTGAGGGAGTTTACAATCTACCCAACTTAAAAATAATTTTGTCCTCAAAATTAAAATAAGGCATAATTGGTTTAACTCCTTCACTTGCATACGTAAGGCAAGTTAAATCGCAAACTCTTCCAAAATTTAACTTGTTCAAATCCATCGAAATCATTTTCAAATTTAACCATTGTTTAAATCGAACGTCAACACACCGCGTTGTCTTCTCCATTCTTAATTTAATAATCCACATCCAATCTAATTTAAATCTCTATGACAACCCAAATCAGAATTTACGTCGCAATCTTCAACTTGTTAAAATTTTCCTCTAGAAAATTATAATCAATTATTATTTCTATCCTCAACTTATGAATTCCGTACTCTTCAATTTTTAAATTCAATTTATATCCTTAATATTTTCAAATAGGTAATCCTGCAATCAAAATTTCTTTTAATTTAATCCTCAAATTTGAAATTTAAATTCGTCCATGTCTATGTTTAGAGTTCTATTTATTTTCCTCGAGGTTTAAATTGTTGATTCAACCTTCAATATTAAATTTAAGTCATATACTAAAAATTGAAATTTATTGATCCTCATCCTCTTACTTATTCGTCCAAAATTCTAGAATTTAAAATGACTTGAACCTTTCAATCAGATTTTGCTCGATCACAATCTAAAAAAATTCCTCTCAAGCTGATAAATGCAACTGCTATCCAACTTAGAGTTTACCCATCAATCACATAAGGCTCTTTCATTTAAGAAAACTCATTCCTCAATTTTAATTAATCATGTTACTCAATCCTCAAAATTTAACACCAAATATATTACATGTGATATGCCCTTGGTTACAAAATAATCATCAATTAATGTGTTCGGCCCATAGGGTAAATCTAATACTATCCGTGTATCAACTTATGCTAAGCACGAGGTTTCGTCTTTCCGAAATAAGGGAAGACGGAAAACAATAATAAAGAGTTCAAGGGGGAGATAATAGATTAGAAGTATGGGGATCAAGGCATTTAAAGAATTCAATGGGAATTGTCAAGACAGTTGTGGATTGAAATCCTATTTTGGGTAATTCCTATTCACATGCTCACATCGGTACAGTTATGTAACGGATACGATATGCTCAGACATATCTAGAGGGCAAGTACATTCGTCTACTAATCACTATATATCTCAATCCACGTAAAGTAGTTATACGAAGGGCGAACCAGGCGCACTATGGTTGATCAGACCGTAGTACACTGATTCTAAAATATATTAGTGTACGCATCCAATAATACATGTATCATGAACAAGCCCGATAAAAGGATGAGCTTGCAAAACTAGGCTGTAACAGCAGCGTAAGTCGAGGTAGTACAAAAATATAATTACGCTAGATTATGATGAAAGGAGGTACAAAAGTAATTTAAATTCACAAAACCAACAAGATACAAAATTAAGATTCTACAATCTCTACAGTTGTCATACTCACTCCTTATCTAAGTCGCTAGTCGACCAAATATAGGGGTACGGACCTTTAATTTCTATAGTCTGAATAAACACTATCTTCTTACGCAAGTCTAAAGTTGTGTCATCCTATTATACTTCATCAATGGGTCATTAGGGCTATGTGATACTATGTTGTGAGGCATACTACCCAACATAGAACAATAAACTAATACTGTGACAGTCTTAAGGGGGATCCTACAAATTAATAAAGTTCTTGTAATTAAAGTACAAATTCTTATTGGGCTATACGAGGAACGGATCTTAGTACTTATTTGGGTCTTATATTATATCATGTAGGTAACAGTCATCTTAAATCTTAATCGCATTGCTTATAGAACAAGGTGTCAATAGTAGGTATGGAAGAGCTACTGGTTCTTAAGTGAAAGGAGGATATATCTATATTGGGTTATATATACGAATTACGCGGTTTAAAACTAAGCGTAATCATCAAGTTGCAATCTACCAGAATAACTTAAAACTATCTAGTTCTAACTACCAAACATAGAAATTCAAAATTCAAGATTACGACTATAATCCTAGCAAGCTATATATCCTAACATAGAATAAGATCACTTGGCCTTCAATTATAAGAGTTATGTAGCACGAGTTAAAAGATGAAGAAAGGAAGAATAATAATTTAGTCGTCGCACATTTTGCGAACGCTAAGGTTGCAGGGGAACAAGATATAAAATTACAATAGAGGGACTCAAGATAATATCATGGTTTCCTAAGTGGAAGGTGGCGAGCAATTCTCTGTGTTTGAGGTATGATCTCAAGGGGAATGTCATACTTGTTGCTCTGGGCTTCCTGAGGTACTGTCTGCTAATATCACGACAAGAGTCTATATCCTAACACTATCTCACTATGCACATTAGGTTCAGTCCCTACATTCGATCTCAAATTTCTATTGGTTCCTTAATACTAGGGTCAAACATTAGGGTCAAATCTCTAACTAGCTCTAGTAGTGCCTATACTACACTTAAGTCATTCTTAATTATGTCAAGGAATAATGGCAAGCCATTCCTTAGATAAGGATACTAGGGTTTACTTAAATATTCTAAACTTAGTGACGTGTCAGGGTTCTAGTTACTCTTACTAGGAAGGTTACCCTACTTATTATCTAACAACAGGGGCTTCTATATTCTAGGAGAAGGCTACACTCAAGGAACTAATAGGGAAGCACATGAATCAAGCAGGATGCATTCGTTCAAATAGAATAGATTGGAAAGAGGATGAGTCATAGTCAGATGTAGATAAGATCCTATATTCTAATCCTATTTACAGGTTTGCTCGGTACAGTAATGTAACCGAGACAATATGCTCAGACCTGCATGGGCCACCACAAAAACATATCACGCCCCAGTCCCAAAATATGTAGGACCAGGATGCGTAAGCATGCCAGCCGTATGAATATGGCACTCCAATATATGGAAACCATAACACACGTAAGCTGTAACATGAATAACAATCCACAAGTGATAAATATATATATCCCAGGGCATGCCTAAATCTCATCCACAGAAAATTATATATAATTGAATAACCAATATCTATACTAGAACTCAAATTAAAGCATCTGATGATGATAGTCGGATGGACACAAATCCACTACCGAACTAAAATATAGAATAGTCAAGATACATACACATAAGAATATCAACTACCAATCATGGGCTCGACGAGAAGACCTCATCGCAAATGCGTAGCAAGTCCGGATCTGTGCTTCTGCGAATACTCATGAACAATACACCTGGAAAGGGACCAGGTCCTCAGAGGGACATAACAAGATACATAAAAGCATGCCATAAAGTAAATATTATAAAACTCTAAGGTGACCTAACCATCTAAGTGAAATGCAACTTGAGGACAACTTTGAGTATATGGGAAGGTGTAGGCTAGACATATGCTGACGTAATTCACCAGTCGTGACAACCGGCTAGTATATGCCAAACATGCCCCTATAATACGGGCGCAGGAATACAGTAACGTCCAACGTTCTATAGAGTGTGGTATCTATAATATCACCACGTAACGTCCAACACTTTACAGAACGTGGTATTAGTAATATATATATAGGCAATGGCTAGCGTAGTGCTCCAATTTACGAAGCAACGGTAAGGTGCGCTACACGATAAAATAATGTACAGTTCAGTTAAATGCCGTGTTCTAAATTCTAATTGGGTTCAAACTAGCCCTAATTCTACTATATATGTCACGACCCGCACCCGGTTTAGGGGCACGAGTGCGTGGGTACGTCCAGCCTACGCCGCAGCATCGGCGGTAGAACGCTGTCTAGGTATTGATACTATCTAACTAATGTCACGCAAATATCCAATCTCCATTAGGAGGCACGGATGACACAAATAAATGAACATATACTCAATCACAGACTAACAGCACGATAAGATTTCGAATAAAAACTAAAATTAAACACAACACAAGTCCACAAGAATAACTTAACAATATCCAAAAATCATCAAAATGCCGGAGACAAATCCGGTACCAAAAAGTCTACTAAAAGAACTAACAAGAAATAATAACTCCGACTAGACTTTCCAGAATCACAGCTAACTACCAAGTCTGCAGCTACTCACCATAGTCCATAAAGTGTCGGACAGCGGTCCTCTAAGGCATAGTCTGGAAAAATGTTTCCAGTCAGGAAGGAGCAAAGCACAATCTCAAATAACAGTTCCATTAATTGATAATGTCTATAATACAATAAAACATGTCATGCTAGCTACTGAGAAGACAGTGAAGTAATGTAATGACAGTTTAAGAGAGACAGGCAATAGCAATATGATACAGTCAGTGCATGTATAAAAATGAAAGAACAAGGAACAGTATCATATACGGGTGATGTAGTATATGAAAATATAGAGAACTGTAACTATTCTAAGTGTTTGAAATAGTAGTTTCGAAATGTGATCGGCTTGGGAACATGTACAGTAGCTACAGGGCCTGGCTAATCATGGGTGAAGAGCATGATCAACACTTACAGTTTTTATACTACAAATAAGAGGTTATGATCACATTTCTTACTAACTACTTCCCCGCCCCAACTAGTACTGTGGATCCAACCATGACACGTCACGATACACGAGCAAGTCAAGTCTATCATGTACAGTGTCTAAATATACATGTCGTGTACAATGTCAATACGATAATAATGGTAACATCTCATGACTGTAAATCCAAGCTATACTAGTCCGTGTAGCACAGTGACAAAGATTCAGATGTAACATTTCATGATTTTTGAACTTATAGAATTTATCAAGAATTGGAAATTATCAGAGAATGTACTTGCCTTGGGTCCTTAGCTGGTATTTATGGATGTCTTGTTCCAGAGTATCCCCTGGGTAAAACCAACAGTCCTATCAACACATCACAAACAAACCACATTTGCATCAGGAGCTATGCTAACACACAGCAAACACTGGGTTCGGGACTTCTCTAGGTACGATAATGGTCATCTAGGATCATCTAAAATATACATATCTTAACTAGTTTATATACTTAAAATTATGTTTTTATTAGACATATAGCAAAATAAACAATAAGTGTATACCAAATATATATTTACCAAAATATGGATATACATATATACCAATTAAACATACCTTGAAAATATACTAAGTATATATATATATACCAAAATATATATATATATACCAAACTTTATATATTTTTATACCAAATTACACATATATATATATATTAAATGAAGTACACATATACATATTTAAATACGTATATATGTAGATAAATCACATTAAATATATATATACATATACATATACAACAGAATACGTATATATATATATACTAAATAAACATTTAATTAAATAGATAATATATAGGTCACATATTAAATTATACATTACTAATTTCTTTATATACTATACATATTAATTAAATAGTTTATTAAACATATATACTAATTTATTAAACATTAATTTAATTTACATAATTACATATACATATTTATGTATTTACAAAGACCAAGATACACTTTATACTAATACCAAAAATATATACTAGACATTATGTATTAAAATATTAAACAAATAAATGCTATTCGTAAAAATATTAATTGATACATACTCAATTATACAATTTAATAAATAATTAATATACTTATACATTGATTAATATGCCAAATATTCACATTAAATAATTACCTACAATACATATACATTTAGTATATATATACACATATATATTTACGTATATATATACACATTTATACCTACATTATACCAAATTAATCTATATACACATTAATTTGCTTGTACATATGTATTATGAATTAATCATGCATATACACATTTCATCACACACATACACATATATTTTCACAGTGAAAGAGGGAAGAGGGAGAGGAGAGGAACTTACTGTGAGGGGGCCGGCCGGAGTCTCGCCGGATCTCGGTGGCGAAGGGAGGAGCAGCGGGCCGCCGGAGTACGGCAGGGGCTCGACCGGAATGGTGGTGTGGTGGTAGTAGATGACGATGAGGGTGGTTGTAGATGGTGGTGGTGGTGATCAAGGGGAGATGGAGATGGTGGTGATGATTGGTGATGGAGGTGGTGGTGACGGTTTGATGTCGCCGGAGTACAGGAAGGAGGAGAGGAGATTGATGGCGCCGGTGGTGGTGAATGGAGTTGATGGTGGGAGGAGATTGAGGGAGCAGTTGACAGCGGGAGGGGAGCAAGGTGGGCCGGGGAGGAATGCAGCCGGAGTTGGCTGGGCTTCAGGCGGGGAGGAGCTCGTGAGGGGGACTTGGCCGGATGGCCGGCTGATGGCCGCCTGAGTTGGAGCAGCGGGCTGATGGAGGATGGGCACAGTCGGCCGGGGAGTCGCCGCGGAGAACTGAGCGGAGGAGATTGGAGAGGAGCAACCGCCGGCCGTCGGTGGCGCGAGGGGAAGCAACAGAGGGCTGATGGGGGACTGTGCGGGTGGAGGAGTTGAGGCGGAGTGGAGCTCGGGGACTGGGCTGCCGGAGAGCCGCCTGACGCGTCGACGGTGGATCGGCTGGGTCGGGCAGCCGCCGCCTGAGTACACAGAGCCGCCGGCTGAAGGGGGATGAGGAATAGTGTTCCCCCCCTTTAAGGCTAATTTGAATTCAAAGTTAATTTCAAAGAGAAAGATTTCAATAAGGAAGAAGAAGGAAAGGAAAGAGAAGAAGAAGAAAAGAAAGAGAAGAAAAAATAGAAGAAGAAAGGAAGAGGGAGAAGAATCCTACGGTTTGGAGGCTTGAGGTGGGGGAAAACCTAGGTTTCTAGGGATTAGGGTTGAGGGTACAATATATTAAATAGGGAGAGAGAGGGTGTGATGTAGGGTGATGATGGGCCAATTTCAAATGAATGGCCAGGATTGAACATGAGGAATTATTCATGGGGAATGAGGGTTCTTAATTAAAATTAATAGGCTCCCTCATTGATAAAAATAATTAGGTGTTGGCACCTACAATTAAATAATTGCAACTTAGCCCCTTAAATTCGGAAAATTGCACCAACACATGAAATGATGAAAATTGGGCGGACGATTCGGGGTCCGATATTTTGTAGGGTCAGGGGGCACTGTAAGATGGGTATGGGCTGAATTTGCAGGGCACTGAAATTAATTAGGAATTTTAAAATCAGATAAAATGGTATCCTCAATTTAAATAGAAATAAATGCAAGTTGTGTTCAACAATTAATTTGGAGTACTTGGGGTCAAAATCAGGTCAAGTCATCAATACCAATATTGAAGAAGACTTAGAACAGAATATTACCCTAATTTGGGTCGCACGAAAAATAGGTCAAGATGGCCTCCAATTTTCGATTGGAACGCACAACGATACAAAAATAGGAAATTAAAAATAAACGTCCGCGACGATTTTTGTGCGGCCAGAAACAATGTACAGGAAGCATAATTATGAGTTGCAAAAATAGCAGAATTGAAGGCGGACATGTCTAGGGCAAGATGGTAAAATTTGTTGGAAGACAAAAGTCTCGATAGTGCTCCAAATATCGGAGCAAGGCAACGCGCAAAATATTAAATAAAATACAGTAATTAATTACAATCTCCAATTATTAAATTCTAAATAAAATAATAAAATCCAGAATTCTATAATTCGGACAGGGGTTCGTCTACTGGGCTTCTAGGTCTAGTCTGCTAGCCAAAATAAAATAATAACACTGCATATAATTATATATTTAATTACACATCACACATAATAATTATTTAAATCAATAAACTATTATGCAATTAATTAATTAAAAATAATATAATATTAAATATTGAAAAATTTCGAAAATACCCCTGTTTTCAGAATGTGGTAGTGACAAGTCTACCCACCTTAAAAGAATTTCGTCCTCGAAATTAAAAATCCTCATATTAGCATTTAATCATACACATTATTATTCCCTCCATTAAACTCATCAACCACGAATAATCCACAAGGTTTTTTCACAATTTCAAAAATCCGAAATTATCTGTATTCCTGTAAAAATCCTCGACATAGAATCAAAGTCCCTTTTTATTAAAAATTTCCTGATAGTTCTTAGCTACTAATTCGATACGCAGAATTTAATATACACTCCTTAAAACTCAACAATATGGTATTTAAGGATTCTCCAATTGTTATATCCAATTATAAAGTTCAAAATTCATAACTCGCAATTAAATAAATACATTGATAAATCTCCCAAATTTCCAAATTAATAACCAACTTAAACATGTCAAAATCTTTCCTGAAATTAATAAACCACCAATTATGCCATGTTAATTTCTTAACCATTTATTTAAATCAATAATTATCCTCAAATTTTTAAATCCTCGATTGTTTTATTTATGTATTTACTACCATCAAAATTAAATTCCTTAAATCGTATAATCATGAACTACTCCATATTGTTATTTCCCAATAAATTCTTTCAAAAATTCTATAATCATCATATCCCTAAAAATCTTCAAAAATAAATCAAATCACATTCTTATCACAATATCCTCCAAATTTTAAGTTAATAACGAAATGCAAGAATTTAATATTCAATCCTCTAATTGAAATCCAATCAGTGCATATTTTAAAAATTGAATCTCGTCCCAAATTTGAATTTAACACTAATCCATTTGTGTTCTTTATCCCTCGATTTTTTTTTTTTTTTTTCATAATATGCAACGATGTAATACTTATGGAACCTTCAATACAATATTCAAAATATAAGTTCTCAACTTGCAGTCCAACAAATATATCGATGGCCTTCTTAAATTCCTCAAATTCAATGATAAATTCAATCATTTCATAATTTTCTAAAAATCAATGATTTAACAAAACTTCAATTACGCCATATCAAATTCCCAACTCTTTATTTAATTAAATATTTTTCCTCAAAAATTTTTAGGCACCTTGTCTCTCTTTGTCAAGTCAGAACCTCTTTGTTAATCTTTACTACAGTTAAATCCTCAACAATCAAAGTCTAAGAGAATTCTACCTATACTCATACAACATGCAACCTAAAGGATTTATGTATGATCATGGTGTCTTTTGTCAGGGTATTGCAGTCTCTGTATCAGGGGTATTACTAACTATATTATAACAAGAAATCATGCATGCAACCACGGTACTAAGGAATCAATCAATCAATCAAGTAGATAGGAACAGAGTGAAGGAAAGAACAGAACTTGCTAACACATTACCTGCAGTATCGGTCTCCTCGACCGTCATCGCAAATGCCCGCCCTGCTGGGGTGGTTCCCTTTGCGGGTGCTGAGCAACATGCGGTTCTACAGGTAGCCTAACTGGATCTCTATAATCTGAAGCTGCGCGCTGGCCGGGAGGATAAGGAGCTCGAAGACAATCCCTTACTCGATGTCCCGCAGTGCCGCAGTGCAAACAAAGTCCTAGCCTCGTTCTACAGCTCTTCCGAAGGTGACCTGGCTTCTTACAGAAATAACAAGTTCGTTGATCCTGCTGTACAGGAACTGGTGCCGGGTACTGCTGTTGATACGGAAATGTCCTTGGTTGTTGCCGAATTGGAACTGGTGACTGGTACTGCTGTTGATACGGAAATGCCCTCGGCTGCCACTGGCCAGGATACTGCTGGGCAACTCTCTCAACTGTCTGTAGTGCCATCTGGTGAGCGTTCTCCATGCTCTCTCTCATCAGCTCGGTTTGTGCCTGGTGCGCTTCTGCTTGCATCCTCTGAGCCTCAGCTTGAACTCGCTGAGCATCTGCCGCCATTCTCTGGGCCTCTACCATGCCTTGGATCAAGGTGAACATCTGTGCCCCGTCAATGGGCAAACCTCCGGGAATCAGAGTCGGTGGAGGAGGAAGGTTGTCCGTCACAGCTGCGGCAATCTTCTGAACAGGTGGAGAAGGAAGATCACCTACGTGCATCGGAGATGTAGGAGGAATTACTGCTGTCTGTCCCTCAGGTGGAGAGGTGGCAGACCCTTCTAAAGCTGGTGTTCCCGCTCTCGTAGACCTTGTCTGCGGCGACATCCTGAAGACAGATCCCAAAGAATCAATTAGGGTAAAATGCGATATCATCAAGGGAGGACAGTACAGATCTAAAGAAGCAACATTCGAGATAAATAGATTGGAAATAAACCTTAGTTGTGATTGCACGATCAAGATGTATCCATGGTCTGATACCTCTATCCCCTAGGGATCACAGTTCTATCACAAGCACTCTCACTGCTAGCTTCCTTACCTACTGCAATCGCTAATACTAGTTAATCTTATCACTCAATGCATATCAATTTCAATACATCATACTAACTACTGCACCTTCTAATACAACCCTTGATGATCACCCAAGTCAGTTTGCAGTGAATTCTCAATCATACTCAAGCCAACCGATCCTTATACACATGCATCTCATCTACTTATATACTAATATATCTCTCTCACTATAAGATCTCATCCTCAATAGAATTCAAAAAACAACTCCTCGAATAAAATTTAAAGTAAATTGCATACACTTCCTCAAGGTTAATTATTTAAATACTGAAATGAAAATTTTATCAACTCCAAAATCCTTACGGCTTGTCTAGGTTCATCAAATTGAATCTGAATTCCTCGAAAATAAAATTTTAATAACCCTATTTCAACTCCTCAAATTTTTAAAATTTTGCAATTCATTGAAATCTTCAAAATAAATTTTATTAACATAATATCTCAACCTCTCAAAATTCTTAAAATTTGAAATTCATTTTCAATCCTCAAAATTAAAATTAAAATTCACCTTTCGTAGTCCAATAGCCCTAATGTTAATCATTTTCACTGTCCTCATCGACATGTGTTATCAGATAATATCATAATTCAGTCTATAAATTCCTCTTAATATGAAATCAACCCTACAATGAAACCCAAAACCTAACTTAAATTCCTAATTAACAACAATCAATCAAGTGAAACCAAAGTCCTAATTTAATAACAAATCAACAACAATCAAATTCAATATCAATAAGTGAGAATGGACAGAACAAGGGAATGATTTAAATTTGGAAGTTTTAACAAGATTCTCAGGGGTCATCCCAGGAATCTCTCAAGAAATTGTGATTGAGTATTTGCTCTCGTCCTAGTATCCTATGTCCTAGATTCTATCGCAGGCACGCAGTAGTATAACAAGGATGTCACACTACCACGACATCGCTCTAAATGCGAAGTCTGACCTGCATGGGCCACCACTAAAAACGTGTCACGACCCGCACCCGGTTTAGGGGCACGAGTGCGTGGGTACGTCCAGCCTACGCCGCAGCATCGGCGGTAGAACGCTGTCTAGGTATTGATACTATCTAACTAATGTCACGCAAATATCCAATCTCCATTAGGAGGCACGGATGACACAAATAAATGAACATATACTCAATCACAGACTAACAGCACGATAAGATTTCGAATAAAAACTAAAATTAAACACAACACAAGTCCACAAGAATAACTTAACAATATCCAAAAATCATCAAAATGCCGGAGACAAATCCGGTACCAAAAAGTCTACTAAAAGAACTAACAAGAAATAATAACTCCGACTAGACTTTCCAGAATCACAGCTAACTACCAAGTCTGCAGCTACTCACCATAGTCCATAAAGTGTCGGACAGCGGTCCTCTAAGGCATAGTCTGGAAAAATGTTTCCAGTCAGGAAGGAGCAAAGCACAATCTCAAATAACAGTTCCATTAATTGATAATGTCTATAATACAATAAAACATGTCATGCTAGCTACTGAGAAGACAGTGAAGTAATGTAATGACAGTTTAAGAGAGACAGGCAATAGCAATATGATACAGTCAGTGCATGTATAAAAATGAAAGAACAAGGAACAGTATCATATACGGGTGATGTAGTATATGAAAATATAGAGAACTGTAACTATTCTAAGTGTTTGAAATAGTAGTTTCGAAATGTGATCGGCTTGGGAACATGTACAGTAGCTACAGGGCCTGGCTAATCATGGGTGAAGAGCATGATCAACACTTACAGTTTTTATACTACAAATAAGAGGTTATGATCACATTTCTTACTAACTACTTCCCCGCCCCAACTAGTACTGTGGATCCAACCATGACACGTCACGATACACGAGCAAGTCAAGTCTATCATGTACAGTGTCTAAATATACATGTCGTGTACAATGTCAATACGATAATAATGGTAACATCTCATGACTGTAAATCCAAGCTATACTAGTCCGTGTAGCACAGTGACAAAGATTCAGATGTAACATTTCATGATTTTTGAACTTATAGAATTTATCAAGAATTGGAAATTATCAGAGAATGTACTTGCCTTGGGTCCTTAGCTGGTATTTATGGATGTCTTGTTCCAGAGTATCCCCTGGGTAAAACCAACAGTCCTATCAACACATCACAAACAAACCACATTTGCATCAGGAGCTATGCTAACACACAGCAAACACTGGGTTCGGGACTTCTCTAGGTACGATAATGGTCATCTAGGATCATCTAAAATATACATATCTTAACTAGTTTATATACTTAAAATTATGTTTTTATTAGACATATAGCAAAATAAACAATAAGTGTATACCAAATATATATTTACCAAAATATGGATATACATATATACCAATTAAACATACCTTGAAAATATACTAAGTATATATATATATACCAAAATATATATATATATACCAAACTTTATATATTTTTATACCAAATTACACATATATATATATATTAAATGAAGTACACATATACATATTTAAATACGTATATATGTAGATAAATCACATTAAATATATATATACATATACATATACAACAGAATACGTATATATATATATACTAAATAAACATTTAATTAAATAGATAATATATAGGTCACATATTAAATTATACATTACTAATTTCTTTATATACTATACATATTAATTAAATAGTTTATTAAACATATATACTAATTTATTAAACATTAATTTAATTTACATAATTACATATACATATTTATGTATTTACAAAGACCAAGATACACTTTATACTAATACCAAAAATATATACTAGACATTATGTATTAAAATATTAAACAAATAAATGCTATTCGTAAAAATATTAATTGATACATACTCAATTATACAATTTAATAAATAATTAATATACTTATACATTGATTAATATGCCAAATATTCACATTAAATAATTACCTACAATACATATACATTTAGTATATATATACACATATATATTTACGTATATATATACACATTTATACCTACATTATACCAAATTAATCTATATACACATTAATTTGCTTGTACATATGTATTATGAATTAATCATGCATATACACATTTCATCACACACATACACATATATTTTCACAGTGAAAGAGGGAAGAGGGAGAGGAGAGGAACTTACTGTGAGGGGGCCGGCCGGAGTCTCGCCGGATCTCGGTGGCGAAGGGAGGAGCAGCGGGCCGCCGGAGTACGGCAGGGGCTCGACCGGAATGGTGGTGTGGTGGTAGTAGATGACGATGAGGGTGGTTGTAGATGGTGGTGGTGGTGATCAAGGGGAGATGGAGATGGTGGTGATGATTGGTGATGGAGGTGGTGGTGACGGTTTGATGTCGCCGGAGTACAGGAAGGAGGAGAGGAGATTGATGGCGCCGGTGGTGGTGAATGGAGTTGATGGTGGGAGGAGATTGAGGGAGCAGTTGACAGCGGGAGGGGAGCAAGGTGGGCCGGGGAGGAATGCAGCCGGAGTTGGCTGGGCTTCAGGCGGGGAGGAGCTCGTGAGGGGGACTTGGCCGGATGGCCGGCTGATGGCCGCCTGAGTTGGAGCAGCGGGCTGATGGAGGATGGGCACAGTCGGCCGGGGAGTCGCCGCGGAGAACTGAGCGGAGGAGATTGGAGAGGAGCAACCGCCGGCCGTCGGTGGCGCGAGGGGAAGCAACAGAGGGCTGATGGGGGACTGTGCGGGTGGAGGAGTTGAGGCGGAGTGGAGCTCGGGGACTGGGCTGCCGGAGAGCCGCCTGACGCGTCGACGGTGGATCGGCTGGGTCGGGCAGCCGCCGCCTGAGTACACAGAGCCGCCGGCTGAAGGGGGATGAGGAATAGTGTTCCCCCCCTTTAAGGCTAATTTGAATTCAAAGTTAATTTCAAAGAGAAAGATTTCAATAAGGAAGAAGAAGGAAAGGAAAGAGAAGAAGAAGAAAAGAAAGAGAAGAAAAAATAGAAGAAGAAAGGAAGAGGGAGAAGAATCCTACGGTTTGGAGGCTTGAGGTGGGGGAAAACCTAGGTTTCTAGGGATTAGGGTTGAGGGTACAATATATTAAATAGGGAGAGAGAGGGTGTGATGTAGGGTGATGATGGGCCAATTTCAAATGAATGGCCAGGATTGAACATGAGGAATTATTCATGGGGAATGAGGGTTCTTAATTAAAATTAATAGGCTCCCTCATTGATAAAAATAATTAGGTGTTGGCACCTACAATTAAATAATTGCAACTTAGCCCCTTAAATTCGGAAAATTGCACCAACACATGAAATGATGAAAATTGGGCGGACGATTCGGGGTCCGATATTTTGTAGGGTCAGGGGGCACTGTAAGATGGGTATGGGCTGAATTTGCAGGGCACTGAAATTAATTAGGAATTTTAAAATCAGATAAAATGGTATCCTCAATTTAAATAGAAATAAATGCAAGTTGTGTTCAACAATTAATTTGGAGTACTTGGGGTCAAAATCAGGTCAAGTCATCAATACCAATATTGAAGAAGACTTAGAACAGAATATTACCCTAATTTGGGTCGCACGAAAAATAGGTCAAGATGGCCTCCAATTTTCGATTGGAACGCACAACGATACAAAAATAGGAAATTAAAAATAAACGTCCGCGACGATTTTTGTGCGGCCAGAAACAATGTACAGGAAGCATAATTATGAGTTGCAAAAATAGCAGAATTGAAGGCGGACATGTCTAGGGCAAGATGGTAAAATTTGTTGGAAGACAAAAGTCTCGATAGTGCTCCAAATATCGGAGCAAGGCAACGCGCAAAATATTAAATAAAATACAGTAATTAATTACAATCTCCAATTATTAAATTCTAAATAAAATAATAAAATCCAGAATTCTATAATTCGGACAGGGGTTCGTCTACTGGGCTTCTAGGTCTAGTCTGCTAGCCAAAATAAAATAATAACACTGCATATAATTATATATTTAATTACACATCACACATAATAATTATTTAAATCAATAAACTATTATGCAATTAATTAATTAAAAATAATATAATATTAAATATTGAAAAATTTCGAAAATACCCCTGTTTTCAGAATGTGGTAGTGACAATATAAGACAAGTAAACCTAATTTTGGGTGAGGGGGTTTACACAATCTGCTTATGAAGACATGCTTCGTGCAAGGGGTGGCTCTCGTTCCCTCTCTGTCAACGATAACACGAAGTTGCGTAAAGTATGGATGCCCCGGACATCCTATACCCTTCCTGCAGGCTCTCTCTCTCCGACCAACAAGGTTGTGACATTGCAACTTGTGCGTCCTGCGCGTAAAACTTTGTCTCCCATCTGTGACATGGCAGACAAAGCTTCGGGCAATACCTTAGCGCCAATCCAGAAGTCTACACCACGCCCTGCGTGTAAAATTCTGTCTCCCGTCTGTGACGTGGCAGACAAAGCTTCTGGCAATACCTTAGCGCCAATCCAGAAGTCTATACCGTACCTTGTGCGTAAAACTCTGTCTTCCGTCTGTGACGTGGCAGATAAAGCTTCGGGCAATGCCTCAGTGCTAACCCAGAAGTATAAACCGCGCCCCGCGCGTAAAACTTCGTCTCCCATCTGTGACGTGGCAGACAAAATTTCTGATTATGCCTCAGCACCAATTCAGAAATTCCAAATACGCCCCACGCGTAAAACTTTATCTCCCATCTACGATGAGGCAGATGGTCCCTTCAAACACCGCAAGGGAAAACAAGTGGCAAACCTTCCAACCTCTAGGCTTTTACGCCACCAAGAGAGGAATTTGCCTGCTCTTTAGATTACGCGGGACGTTGGAGGCCGGTTGAGGACTTCCTCAGTTTTACGTCAACCCGTACAAAGCTCCAGATTACGCCAGGGTAAGCCCATCCGCATAAAGAAGACCTATTTTATGGAAAGATATGCTCCTCATGGATCATGTGCTACTCACATAGCTGAACTGTTGTATTCCTATGGCAGAGAAAGGGTTATGGTCCCTAATCTATACCTTCCCACTGATGTAAAAAGGCAGAATAAACCTTCCTCTTCTTCTGGTAATCTCCCTGATTTGCATGATTTCTTGATCCAAAAATGCAAAAACAAGGGTAAAAATCAAGATTTAGTGCCCCTAACTACCAAGCGTGGGGAAATTATATGGGATGTAGCATCAACATCTAATGTCGTCATGACAGATGGGCTACATGAAGAATATGTCTTTATTGTTCCACCTACTCGTAACGATCAGCATAAAATAATCTTTGGTCGAATGTGGAATAGACCGATTGTACAAGAAGATTCTCACGAGTCTGATGCTGGGAGAATGCAAATCCATAGATATAGCCCACAAGCTTTAAAGATTATACAAAGCATGGGTTATGATTTGAAGTTGAAGCAAGGACTCAATTATGGAAAAGGCAGGCGAATACCGTTGCATGGTGATCCCTACTGTCAACGAACTCGTTTCGGGTTAGGGTACACTGCATCTATTGCAAACTCCAAACCTCCAGAGTCTGATCCTGTAATACCAGAGACAGGTCCTTCTAAATCAACTTCTGTGGACAAACGTCACGACATGTCTGGGGGTAGTCTACCTCAACAAAATAGGGCAACATGCAAAGCTGGGGGTAGAATTCCCTCTGAGTCTGAAGATGATGCAGCTAAGACCATCTTCCCGGAAGACCGTAAAACTCAGGCATCGGGAGCCCGAAGGCCAAAGGGGACTTTCTCCTTCAATGAAGATGATATCATTGAAATTTTTAATATATTGATGAAGGAAAACAAAGTTCGGCTACCCAACATCAGATACCCTAAAAGGGCTGGTAAAGTCGATGACCCAAAATATTGTCTCTTTCATCGGTACGTTCATCACCCCACAAAAGCGTGCTATATACTGAAAAGGAGAATCCAGGAGTTGATCGACGCCAAAGTCATCACTTTGCATCTATAAACAAGATGACGGTCACTGCAAATTGATTTCACTCTAGCGTGACAATTTGCTCCCTCAAGAAGTACCGGATGATGAATCCCTAAAGTTTCCCCAGCGGATTCTTTAGGTCTATCCCTATTCAGCAAAATTACTCCACAATGAGTTTTTTCGGACATGGGTTCAAGTCCATATTACCTCTGAACTATAGTCAAAATATTTGTTTCCTTAGCTAAATTTGTCATGTCCAAATGACCTCTGAGCAAACCTCCCAATTTGTGGCTATAGATCAGCTCACGTCCATACTACCTCTGAACTACGTCTTTCCACTTTCTCCAGCAGAGTAAATCTATCACCACAAAAATGGTCATTCTCATATTTCCTCTATCCTGTTTTTCTTTACCCCTACCATATCTTACCACGTCCACATTACCTCTGAGTAAGATATTTTTAGAACTTTTCCACATCCACATTACCTCTGAGTGAAGTTCTTCTCTTCGACTTCCTACTATCACGTTTGCATAATCCCTTATAGTGCTAGTCGTTTCAACTTATTATCTGTACTTAAAGTACGCCATGGGTAATAAGTCCACAACCCAGGTGAACAAATCAATTCTTGGTTTTTTATCCCCAGCAAGTGCCTACGAGCAATATTTTCTCGATCGGAAATCATATTCTATCATGTTGAGATGACCTCTGAATAGATATGTTCAGCAATTTGGCATCCCCAGCAAAGGCCTATGTGCAATAATTTTTCTTTCGTTACAAATTCTTGTAAAGAGCCATCATCCGTATCCAAAAGTCCCGGGTACACAAGGGATAATGGATCCTCAAAATTCTCTCCAGCGGAGCAATCCTTAAGTCTACTCGCACACTCCCGTAATGACTATTCAAACCAGTCTCATTAGACGCTAGCCATGTTCATATTACCTCTGAGCTATCGTCCCATCAATTTCCCCAGCGAAATAATCCTGGGTCTATCTTCATGTTTGGATAGACCACACTCAACGAATCACTCTTCAATGAGTTTTTCAGATACTAGTTCACGTTCATATTACCTCTGAACTGCTGTCATAATATTTCTCTCAGGCTGAGTTTGTCATGTTCATATTACATCTGAACAAACCTTCCTAGTCCGGCTATCGATTATCATGTCCATATTACCTCTGATATCGGTTGTCATCTCAACTTAACACCCATACTTAACTCTAAGTATGCCAGTGGTGTTGAGTCCACAAAAACTGCCACGTCCATATTATCTCTGGCAGGGCTTGTCCTAAACTTATTACTTGTACTCTCGTGTACAAGAAGTAATAGGTCCACCAAAAAAAAAAAAAACTTCCCTGTGGAATATCCACAATGGAAATGAATTATTCATGTCCATATTACCTCTGAACTATCCTCATTTTCCCCAGCTAAGAAAAAGCCAGTCCATGTTCATAATACCTCTGGACTAGTATCTCTACTATCCCCCACAGAGTCATATTTTTACCGTGGTGATATTACCTCTGACGGGATTTGTCTCAAACTTATTACTTGCACTCTCGTGCGCAAAAAGTAATGGGTCCAAAAAAAAAAAAATCCCCTAGCAGGATGTCTTTACCAGCCACAAAACCTATCACGTCCATACTACCTCTGATAGGGCTTGTTTCAAACTTATTATTTGCACTCAGCGTGCGCAACAAATAATAAGTCCACATAAAATCCCCCAGTGGAATATCCTCAATAAACCAAAATTCACACAAACAATCATAAAGGATTGGAGGGCCCTTATATGATTGCAAATGGCGCTTACAAATTAGCCAAACCTAATAGAAATTTGGTAATGGCTCCTATCAACGACAAATTCTTGAAGAAGTACTACACTTGATCTCCTTTGCCTAACGGAGTATGATGAAGATCTTATTCTGACGATACCATGCACAAAGGTTAGCTGGATCATATTCTATCAGATTCATATGACCTCTTAATGGATATGCTTAACTAATTTGTAAACCTATCATGTTCATATTACCTCTGATAGTGTTTAGTATACAAATTTAGTTGGATTATATTCTATCAGGTTCATATTACTTCTGAATAGATTTACATTCAGCAAAACTTTAATGAAAGTATGTCATGTCAATGATACCTCTGATATCACTTTTATCTTAGCCTATCATATTCTAAAGTGATGGGTCCACAAAGTCAGAAAATATGTCTTTATTATCTCTGAAAAATTACAGGAGAAACAAAAAGGTACATCATTAGGGAGGAGAAGCCAAATCACGAATCTGTTGTGCTAAAGCAGCCATCATCTCATTCCTGGAATTCAAGATGTTAGCGCGAGCCCGCTCCAGTCGTGCCTCATCATCGCTCAGGAGGGATAGTTCGGACCGAGCTTCAACAAAACCGGCGCGGATGATTCCCGCATTGACCAAGTTCTGCTGAGCTGTAGCTGCTTGACCCTTCAGCACATCTCGAGCGGCCGACGTCTTGAGAGCCCGCTCCTTTGCCTGAGCAAGTTTAGCTTCCAATTTGTGGACCCTCATATCATTCCCCTCACATTCGGCCTCACACTTGGTTAGCTGAGGAATAACTTCCGCCAAGACAGCCTGCTCTACATCTATCTCTCGCTGCTGAGCCTGGATGGATCTGTTCAGAGATTCCGTCTGCTTAGCAAGCTTCGCAGTCAAGGAGTCATACTCAGCCTGCACCATATCATCGATGCTGCCTCGAGATAATTACAAATATTCGTTAATGAGTTGCTCTAAACCATTAACTATTTGCTCCAGAGCATCAGCTCGTCCATGATCGTTGAAATTTTTGATCGACGCTATCGCAAGCTGGAAGAACGTCAGCAGATTATCAAAGCTCAGGTTCTTCTCCAGTCCCATGGAAATCAACTCCTTCAAACTGCGGTAGAATAGGCTGGTATATTGTTCAACCATCATATCGAAGATCGGATGCACGCTGGGAGTGGCTGCGATACCGAGAAATCTCCTTCCAGGAATGATCGCGAAGGATGTTGCCACGGCCGTCGCCTTTACAGATGGCACTATAAAAGAAGGTACACCAGCAACGGTTGAAGTTGCTAGCATACTCAATGAAAGAGGCACAGTCGTGACAACGGGCTCTTCCTCCTCGGATGATGTCTGAACTGCTGTTGGCGAGACGACACCCGAAAATGTTGCGGATGAAGGATCGGCAGCTTCAAAGCATGCCTCTTCGGTATCAAACGCCACCGTTTCATCGGCAGGATCCGCAACAAAGTCAAAGGTTGCATCAAATTCGCCCTCCCCAGGGATGTCTTCGCCTGAAAAGAAGACTCGAGAAAGTTAATATCAACTTGATATTAATTTTCCTAAAAGAGGCATAAAGACGACATTTACCCATGGCCGATGGTATATATGTCGTGTCCGCAGCCTATACAGCTAAATCATTTCTTAATGATGCTAAGCGAGCTGTCATACCTGGAGAAGAGGGTGCACCAACTGACATTGGAGGATAGTCTTCCCAGTCGTCACCAAGATCCACTCGAGGTTCATCGGGTGGAATCTCGTTGGAAATACTTACAAACGAAGGAGGGGTTATTCCCATTATTTGTCTGGATAAAGGTATCCTTAATATGCTCGGCCTTGAAGGCGACCTCGTAGCACTACCAGAAGCAGTAGTAGCAGCAGCGATCTTGAGCAAAGAATCTCCGGCACTATCAGCCGGAACTATGGAGGTTCCCTCTCTAAAAGGCGAATGACCTCTAATCAAAGAATCATCCCCAACAGGGGAAATGACAGGCTCGCTCCTAGAAGCTCCCCCGGTGGAAGCCCTTTTTGGACCTCTGGCAGTCTTCTTCTTGCGGGGGGAAGGCGCTTTCAGAGTGGAAGCCTTCCGTTTATAGGGGATAACGAGAGGCTTTGCCGGCGGAGTTATTGTGCCTCTCGGTATTATCAATAAGAAATCATCTGTCCCAGTGGTGTCTTCATTCTCATCCGAGGAAATAGATAGAATTTTCTCCCTTCCAGTGGACCTATGGGAGGGCATCCTAAAACTTCCATGCACATCAAAATTACGATGGAAGGTAGTGATGGACGCATAGAACTGCGCGTATGAGTGAAGGATGCACAGCTCCATGGAGAGAGAAGTCGCGGGCACAGTAAAAGTTGCACCAGTACAGCCCGTGATGAAGTACCACCATCCTCTGGCTCCATCAATAAGTTCACCTTTGGACTTGAAGCTGGTTATGGCATTCCCCACATACAGCTGGTCGTACCCAAACTGCCTGGCGAACCGACTGGGCAAATAGGGCTCCAAATAGCAATGGTCCTCACTCCTGTACAGCAAATGGGAAGGTCTAATGCAGACCAACCAGTAGAAGGCTTCAGGAGAAAGAATGGTCCTCCCTCGACCTTCATCCTTAAGTTTCGTCCCCTGTTGATTGATATGTATATGGGGGACGATACAGAAGAGCTTCCAGCTGTGGGCAACGTTTAATGCCCGCCGACAATCTATGACGGTTGCCACGTTCCAAGAGAAATTCTTATAATTTAACAAGAAGTTATTTCCTGAACCGCTGGCAGAGCCGGGAGACATCACCCTGGCATTGTGAAGGATTAACCATCCCATCAAGTATAGGAAGGGTAATTCCACTCTGGGAAATCCTTCACGCTGCGCCTCATCTGCGAGCAGCCCATCAGTAAGAGCACTCAGGCCTGCTTGTATTCTACATACCATAGCAGGAAGCAGGCCCAGTCTTGCTCCGAACACCAAACGTACTGCGGGCCATAAAGTGTTGCGATGAATACGATCCACAGATGCGATGCCAGGCACTACCCATCGGCGTAGCCAAACAGAAAGGAAGCCAGCCAATTGAGCTTCCCTTGACAGAGGCTTGCGATAATGCCTCATATAGAACATAATCTGGAGCCCCTGCATCTTCGATGAGATCATCGACCGTATTGGCACTGAGCATGCTCAGGAGGTTCAAGGGCTTATCTCTGCTATCTACCACCTTGTCCGGCTTGGCGTTTCTGGTCTGATGGAAGAAGAGGTAGGCTGCCCACTTGTTGATGTGAGCCAAATCAGACGGCTCCTTGTAGAAGGTGGTACAAGCAAGGTAGTGGCTCATCAGCTCCTGATACACAGCCACTGCCCGAAGGTTTGTATCCCTCAGCTCCTTGTTTGTAGGGATGTACTCTTCATAAGGAGCGTCCCCCATTGGCAGCTTTGAAATCTCTGCCATCTCATGAAGGAATAAGCCCAACTCACCCAGCGGAGTGGCAAAAGTCCCAGTGAGCGAGTTATATCGCTCCATCAACGCTAAAAACAAGTTAGGGTTGACAGGCAACCCAACACTTGTGGCACTGACAGCCGCGAACAAGCCATTATTTTCCAGCTCCACCTGGAAGTGCTTCAGGGCCCAGGCGGTTAAACTGGCCCATCGAAGATTCACCGGGCTAAGCCATCCACTAGTGCGAGGGTTAACCCTGGGGTACATTCCTCCCTTCCCCATAAAGTTATTACAGAAGGTCGATATCTGAACCGGCTGGATCAGTGAAGTGTCCTCACTCGGGATACTACCCGACAGTAATCCCCTAAAGGGCATAACAGGGCCTGAAGGACGGCTCATATAGGCCCCCCGGTCGTATCCCTTGTTGTATAAAATTTCCCCGGTCGGCCGTGAAGATCTGGAGTCAGAGTCCACATCATCTTCCTAGGATGAGTGGCATAGAAGAAGGCCGAAATAGGATAATCTCTGGGCATCTTCGGCAGATACATGACCGTGCCCTCAGCAGTGAACACCCAATCCTCCTTCTTGGGCTTAGTCTGGGATTGTTTGTCAATAACATCCCCGAACAAGAAACCCGGTTTCTTATACTCCATCCCGTCTATGTATGTCAGGGGCTCCCCACTGATCATACTCAACAGCATGCGTTCTCCCTGGGACGAGATCAGGGTTCCTCTTTCTTCAGGATAATTGGCTCCAGAGATGGGGAATGTCACATGGGACAAATCCTCCAAATAATTTGAGTTCAGCATCCCGGCAGCAGAGCCCATCACCTTAGCCAAAAGAGGGATCTGCAAGTCCACTGTAAAATGCAAGAAAACAAGTCAGTTTCTATGCTAGATGCTACACTCTTGCAGTTTACGCCAAAGATTATCAGTCTGAGCTTTTATGCCAAGACTGCAAAAACTTGAGTTTTTACGCTGGAACCTATTTCTAAGGCATAAAATTCAAGGTTGGTAGTATACGCCAAAACTTAACAGTCTGAGTTTTTACGCCAGACTGCCAAAATTTGAGTTTTTTTGCCTGAATTTTCATCCAGCGCGTAAAACTCGAAGTTTGAAGTATACGCCAAATATTCGACAGTCTGAGTTTTTACGCCAGACTGCGAAAAGATAGAGTTTTTACGCTAATACATTAGAAATGTGGGCGTATTGGTTCGCATACACGTACAACGTGTGCGGAAGGTCCTCTAATTTTTCGTCGAAGTCCTTTTACCTGTGACGTCCGGAGCACAGCTCGACGGCGGAGCGCTTCGCTCGGATCGGGGCTCGTTCAGCCTAATGGGAGTTGCCTGTGCTGAGCAGAAGTGCAAGAAGAGGAAGAAACCTTCTTTCCCTTAGCAGTGGAAGCCTGTTTAAGTGCCATGACGAATCTAAGTTCTCAGGAAAAGAGACGAAGAAGAAGGGTTCTTGGAAAGCAAGGGTTTTGCAAAAACAGATAGAGTTTCTCTCTCAAGACCTTGGGCTATTTATAGAGTTCAGATAACTCTTTGAATCCCTAACCAAATCCAATATTTAATATTCGGTTATGATTTGGGACCACGTCAGCCTATCATTTGAAAAAAGAAGACGAATAGTCAGTGGATCCAGATTTTATGCGCAGAGTAGATCTATGATTTTACGCTCAGGAGTTTTTACGCTCAGAGACTACAAATCTATGTTTTTTCGCACAGAGGCTATAAATCTACGGTTTTACGCTCAGATGCTTTTACGCTCAGGAGCTTTTACGCTCAGAGACTACAAACCTACGGTTTTACGCTCAAAGGCTACAAACCTACGGTTTTACGCTCAAAGGCTACAAATATATAATTTTACGCTCGAAAGCTTTTTACGCTCAGAGGCTACAAATCTACGATTCTACGCTCAAAAGCTACGGATGGCCAATTATAAGGGTTTACGCAGAAAATTCTCCTTTTGGCTATAAAATATTCCAAGTGCCTGAAACATACAGAGTTCAGCATTGAAGATGACTCTTCTTCTTGGGCCATTGGAAGTTCATCCAAAGTCCAGTCAGAATCTTTTACAAAAGTTCAAGTATGGCCTGTTCGACAAACATTTCTCGCCCTAGTTTCAAGGGATTTTTGGGAAACCATTCTTGAAGATGACGGTCTGAACAAGAATTCTTCGTATCAGAGAAGTAACAGTTGATAAATTCTACGCGACTCCTCGTCCAAAAATAGCATGACCGTTTGATCATCAAGACAATGTAATGCTAAGGAGCTTTCTACGCATCTTTCGTTACGCGTAAAAGATAGGACGTGATCAGATACTCTTTTATCAGAGTCGGCGTAAAATTATTTAGAATATCGAAGCTGCATACTATTCAGACTTCCTCACAGCAAATATGGCAAATCATCAGATGCGTAAAAAAAGACAAGTCTATTAATCATGATTATATATGATGGAAATCCAGTTTACAAAGGACTTTTTATCTTCATGATTACATATAATGGAAATCCTTTTTCTACAAAGGGTTTCTTATTCTCATTTAAGATCATACCAGGAATCTGTTGTGCCAGGTTCTCATATTGGTGTAGATCTTTTTCGTCTTCTACAGCAGTTAATCGGCTTCCGCGGCCGATTAACAAGAAAATGATTAAGGGCGGAAGGATACAGAACTGGGCATGTATCAATTACGCAAGCCCACCCTCCATACGCTATGGCAGGCATGCCCTAGGAATTGTGTTAGGGGTTCAGACCCAACACAATACTCGAAGACAGGGCCAAACTGTCTACCTTCGTCCAGCTTCATAATGGGAGAGAATACAGCTTGTAAGCTGTGTGGCCAAATGAGACCCTTCCTCTCTCCTAGACGAATCTTCATATGAAATTGCTGATCATCCCGAGCAAAGGAGGCTATGATATCCTTCCATGATCCATCATCGCAGAGGATATTTGCTCGAAGATGCTTCTTTTTGCGGCTCTTTACATGCTGGAAGAACATGATCTTCTTCTTCCTCAAGTCAGCCCGACGAATCTCGGCAACCATCTCTCTTTGGTTTTGGTGAAGGAAGTATGGGAAAAATAGGTTAACTCACTCGCCTTTATATAGGCAGAAGAGAACATACCAAACCCCAACAAATTCCTAAAAATTTGCCGAGAAATTAGCCTTGCAGAACGAGTCAAATATTGACCGTTTCATGCTTCATTCAAAGTGTTTCAAATTATGAGGAATTTGAAAACTTTGAAGGGGGTCTTGTAGAAGCATGAAAAATATGGTAGGGAATTATACGCATAAAACCCTCAACATACAGGAAGCTCGCGTAAAACAGAGTTCCAGCACTGGGTGGCGTAATACATGACTTCAGAAGCCATTGGCATACATCGGAGCTTTAATGCTGGTCAGCGCAAAATAAGAGCTCCAGAATAACCCGCTAAAGCAGTACTTCCAAACTGCTTCGGCGTAAAAAGGTTGCTACATCGCCACTCCGGCGTAAAATCTGTCTGCTTTAATACAGCGGGAAGTTGTACGAGGAACTCTTCATATTTCTTGAATGAACCTGTCAGACGAAGCAGTGAACCTGACTCCTGACAAAGAGTACTGCACGACGATCGAGAGGACAGTTGTAATGATGATTCTGTACAGAGCCCCAGACTGTCGTTTAGTGACATAATCCTTGATATAAGATATTGTTTACACATTCAAGGAATATGCTGCCTATTTTACACAGGCAGAGATGAGCTTTTACGCTCAGGATGAGACAAAACCAGCTGCCACGTCAAAAGCTGCTCTTCGTATAGAACTCGAGGCACGTCTCTGCAGTTAATACGCGAGATGGGGGCAGATCTCTGCATTTAATGCACGAGATTTGGTTCTACTTTTAATGACTGGGAGAGCTATAATTAGGGCTAATATGCTCACATTACCACCCCTGCATATTACACCAACCAGTCAATTTTTAGCTATAGGAGTACGCCGTATGCTATCTTCTCAAAATACGCCGACCTGGCTATTTTCAATTATAGGAGTACGCCGTATGCTATCTTCTCGAAATACGCCAACTCAGGCTATATTTGCAAAGGCGCGTGATAAGGCTATTTGGCCCAGAATACGCTCAAGACCTCAGTCAAGCAAGGACATTTGGCTATCTTTACACTGGTTACCTATCCATGCAGCATCAAGCTTTACGCAAAATTTGGCTTCTACGCCAACAAGACAGCTATTTGGCTTTTACGCCAATAAGACAGCTATTTGGCTTCTACGCCAATAAGACAGCTACTTGGCTTCTACGCCAACCAGACAGCTACTTGGCTTCTACGCCAACAAGATAACTATTTGGCTTTTACGCCAACGTGACAGTTATTTGGCTTTTATGCCAACCTTCTCTACGCGAGGGACAGTTACCTACGTGGCTTGCATGTCGTGATCTTCGATGAGTGATTATACGCATTACCTCATAATGGGACACGCGTCATACGCCGATTCAGGAGATCATTCATACGTGGGTAGCAGTTATTATAACCGCCACGTAAAAGGGGCAGCTCTCCCCGTTGTTCGGTTTCTACACCGACTGGTCAGTTACTGTAACCTCCGATTTCCAATTTCCAAAATAATTAAATTTAATTTATTTTAAAATATCAAGTTTTATAAAATATTTCTCCTTGAAAATTTTTATTTGAATTTGAACGATGTTTGATTGTAGAAGGTAATAAAAAAAAAATCTTTTATAAAAATCATTTTTCATAAATGTCGCTTTCTTATAAAATAAGTAAATAAATAGTAATATATATATTTCTAGTTTCAAATATTTGTGGCTTGAACCATAAAAATTATTGTTTTAACTAAATATTTATTTAAAAGACTAGTTGATAAAATAAAATAGATTTTTATTTATTGGGATAGTAAATAAATAAATGTCATACTTTCTAGGACTTTGCAAAATGTATTAATTAGTAGCCAATTAGAAATTAGCTAGCTTTCCTAAAAACATTTTCTGAAATTATAATCTTTATTTATTTTTTTTTTTTTTACAAGTTGTCATTCCTATTAACTAGCCAGCACACCCTTTTTCCCCACGTGAGAGACCCGTTTAATTAATTCTGGGCCATTCATTATTGGGCCAACCCGCAACCCTTTATCCCACACCCTTCTCCCTATTTAAGTTTTCATTCTCACAATTCCCTAGAAACCCTAATTTTCAATTATTGGCTAGCCCCCACAATTCCCAGAGCCACAGCCACCACCATTTTTGTGTGCTCGTGTCCGTGTGTCCAGCATCCGTGTCAGCCGTGATGGCCTCGGGTCCGACCCCGGGTGTCCCACAGTATCCATTCATTTTCTGGGTTCGGTTACACTATTACAAATCAAATTTTTGTGTCCGACACACCCGGACACATCCACCTCCACAGTAAGCACCCACCCCGTGTCCAACACCCGGACACGCCCACAGATCAGCATCCCCGTGTCCGGCAGACCCGGACACGTCCACTGTGCATCGAGTCCCCGTGTCCAGCCCCGGACACGTCCCCCACAACAGACCCTCGTGTCCATCCCGGACACGTACCCGACCCCGGACACACGACAGAACCCTAAGCCTAACCCTAGACTCGAAGTCGCCGCCCGGAGTCGTCGTCATCGTCGCCGCTGAAGCCGGGAAGCCGCCGCCGCCGAGAGGAACCACCTCCTCGAGCGTCGAGCCCGCCTCCTCGAGCGCCGAGCCGTCTCCTCGAGCGCCGAGCCGTCTCCTCGAGCGTCGAGCCCGCCTCCTCGAGCGCCGAACGCCGCTGTCTCGAGCCGAGTCGACCGCCGAGTCGAAGCCGCCCTGCCCTCGAACAGCCGCCTCCGCCGAGTTCGACGCCGTCGCCGCGTCAACCGAGCTTCGCTGCCACCACCGCCTGGAGCATCTCGAGCCGAGCTTCGCTGAGCCGGTCGCCTCCTCGAACGCCGCCGTCCCTCGGTGTCGACCACCGTCGATGCAGACCGCCACCGCCCGGCGAACCCCGCGCCGGCGACGGGAAACCTCCCCATCGTGAGCCTCTTCTTCCCCCTTTCCCTTCTCTGTTCTGAATAGTTAATTAATGTATATGTAATTAATTTTTTTAGTTAATTTGTAATTTGTTAAGTTAAGTAATTTATAATTAGTTATTTTATTTAATTAGTTGGTTAATTAATAATTAGTTTAATTAATTTATAATTAGTTTAATTAAATCATAAAATTAGTTTAAGTATATAATTAGTTTAAAAGTTATAATTAGATTAGTAAATTAATACTTTATCAGTTAATTAAATTTATAATTAGTAGTTAAGTATATAATCA